>JASJET010000166.1:1200000-1911503 GCA_034092305.1 Diaprepes abbreviatus | reverse complement strand
TATGGTAAATTCAAGATAGCGAACTAAAAATTTTACATTTTTCGATTTTCTCTCAAACTGATATAGGGGGTTCTTGAGGGTGTAAATTATGAATTTAAAAGTATTTTTTCAAAATTCAAAATGGCAAATTCAAGATAGCGAACTAAAAATTTTACATTTTTCGATTTTCTCTCAAACTGATATAGGGGGTTCTTGAGGGTGTAAATTATGAATTTAAAAGTATTTTTTCAAAATTCAATATGGTAAATTCAAGATAGCGAACTAAAAATTTTACATTTTTCGATTTTCTCTCAAACTGATATAGGGGGTTCTTGAGGGTGTAAATTATGAATTTAAAAGTATTTTTTCAAAATTCAATATGGTAAATTCAAGATAGCGAACTAAAAATTTTACATTTTTCGATTTTCTCTCAAACTGATATAGGGGGTTCTTGAGGGTGTAAATTATGAATTTAAAAGTATTTTTTCAAAATTCAATATGGTAAATTCAAGATAGCGAACTAAAAATTTTACATTTTTCGATTTTCTCTCAAACTGATATAGGGGGTTCTTGAGGGTGTAAATTATGAATTTAAAAGTATTTTTTCAAAATTCAATATGGTAAATTCAAGATAGCGAACTAAAAATTTTACATTTTTCGATTTTCTCTCAAACTGATATAGGGGGTTCTTGAGGGTGTAAATTATGAATTTAAAAGTATTTTTTCAAAATTCAAAATGGCAAATTCAAGATAGCGAACTAAAAATTTTACATTTTTCGATTTTCTCTCAAACTGATATAGGGGGTTCTTGAGGGTGTAAATTATGAATTTAAAAGTATTTTTTCAAAATTCAAAATGGCAAATTCAAGATAGCGAACTAAAAATTTTACATTTTTCGATTTTCTCTCAAACTGATATAGGGGGTTCTTGAGGGTGTAAATTATGAATTTAAAAGTATTTTTTCAAAATTCAAAATGGCAAATTCAAGATAGCGAACTAAAAATTTTACATTTTTCGATTTTCTCTCAAACTGATATAGGGGGTTCTTGAGGGTGTAAATTATGAATTTAAAAGTATTTTTTCAAAATTCAATATGGTAAATTCAAGATAGCGAACTAAAAATTTTACATTTTTCGATTTTCTCTCAAACTGATATAGGGGGTTCTTGAGGGTGTAAATTATGAATTTAAAAGTATTTTTTCAAAATTCAAAATGGCAAATTCAAGATAGCGAACTAAAAATTTTACATTTTTCGATTTTCTCTCAAACTGATATAGGGGGTTCTTGAGGGTGTAAATTATGAATTTAAAAGTATTTTTTCAAAATTCAATATGGTAAATTCAAGATAGCGAACTAAAAATTTTACATTTTTCGATTTTCTCTCAAACTGATATAGGGGGTTCTTGAGGGTGTAAATTATGAATTTAAAAGTATTTTTTCAAAATTCAAAATGGCAAATTCAAGATAGCGAACTAAAAATTTTACATTTTTCGATTTTCTCTCAAACTGATATAGGGGGTTCTTGAGGGTGTAAATTATGAATTTAAAAGTATTTTTTCAAAATTCAAAATGGCAAATTCAAGATAGCGAACTAAAAATTTTACATTTTTCGATTTTCTCTCAAACTGATATAGGGGGTTCTTGAGGGTGTAAATTATGAATTTAAAAGTATTTTTTCAAAATTCAAAATGGCAAATTCAAGATAGCGAACTAAAAATTTTACATTTTTCGATTTTCTCTCAAACTGATATAGGGGGTTCTTGAGGGTGTAAATTATGAATTTAAAAGTATTTTTTCAAAATTCAAAATGGCAAATTCAAGATAGCGAACTAAAAATTTTACATTTTTCGATTTTCTCTCAAACTGATATAGGGGGTTCTTGAGGGTGTAAATTATGAATTTAAAAGTATTTTTTCAAAATTCAATATGGTAAATTCAAGATAGCGAACTAAAAATTTTACATTTTTCGATTTTCTCTCAAACTGATATAGGGGGTTCTTGAGGGTGTAAATTATGAATTTAAAAGTATTTTTTCAAAATTCAATATGGTAAATTCAAGATAGCGAACTAAAAATTTTACATTTTTCGATTTTCTCTCAAACTGATATAGGGGGTTCTTGAGGGTGTAAATTATGAATTTAAAAGTATTTTTTCAAAATTCAAATGGCAAATTCAAGATAGCGAACTAAAAATTTTACATTTTTCGATTTTCTCTCAAACTGATATAGGGGGTTCTTGAGGGTGTAAATTATGAATTTAAAAGTATTTTTTCAAAATTCAATATGGTAAATTCAAGATAGCGAACTAAAAATTTTACATTTTTCGATTTTCTCTCAAACTGATATAGGGGGTTCTTGAGGGTGTAAATTATGAATTTAAAAGTATTTTTTCAAAATTCAATATGGTAAATTCAAGATAGCGAACTAAAAATTTTACATTTTTCGATTTTCTCTCAAACTGATATAGGGGGTTCTTGAGGGTGTAAATTATGAATTTAAAAGTATTTTTTCAAAATTCAATATGGTAAATTCAAGATAGCGAACTAAAAATTTTACATTTTTCGATTTTCTCTCAAACTGATATAGGGGGTTCTTGAGGGTGTAAATTATGAATTTAAAAGTATTTTTTCAAAATTCAATATGGTAAATTCAAGATAGCGAACTAAAAATTTTACATTTTTCGATTTTCTCTCAAACTGATATAGGGGGTTCTTGAGGGTGTAAATTATGAATTTAAAAGTATTTTTTCAAAATTCAAAATGGCAAATTCAAGATAGCGAACTAAAAATTTTACATTTTTCGATTTTCTCTCAAACTGATATAGGGGGTTCTTGAGGGTGTAAATTATGAATTTAAAAGTATTTTTTCAAAATTCAAAATGGCAAATTCAAGATAGCGAACTAAAAATTTTACATTTTTCGATTTTCTCTCAAACTGATATAGGGGGTTCTTGAGGGTGTAAATTATGAATTTAAAAGTATTTTTTCAAAATTCAAAATGGCAAATTCAAGATAGCGAACTAAAAATTTTACATTTTTCGATTTTCTCTCAAACTGATATAGGGGGTTCTTGAGGGTGTAAATTATGAATTTAAAAGTATTTTTTCAAAATTCAATATGGTAAATTCAAGATAGCGAACTAAAAATTTTACATTTTTCGATTTTCTCTCAAACTGATATAGGGGGTTCTTAAGGGTGTAAATTATGAATTTAAAAGTATTTTTTCAAAATTCAAAATGGCAAATTCAAGATAGCGAACTAAAAATTTTACGTTTTTCGATTTTCTCTCAAACTGATATAGGGGGTTCTTGAGGGTGTAAATTATGAATTTAAAAGTATTTTTTCAAAATTCAAAATGGCAAATTCAAGATAGCGAACTAAAAATTTTACATTTTTCGATTTTCTCTCAAACTGATATAGGGGGTTCTTGAGGGTGTAAATTATGAATTTAAAAGTATTTTTTCAAAATTCAATATGGTAAATTCAAGATAGCGAACTAAAAATTTTACATTTTTCGATTTTCTCTCAAACTGATATAGGGGGTTCTTAAGGGTGTAAATTATGAATTTAAAAGTATTTTTTCAAAATTCAAAATGGCAAATTCAAGATAGCGAACTAAAAATTTTACGTTTTTCGATTTTCTCTCAAACTGATATAGGGGGTTCTTGAGGGTGTAAATTATGAATTTAAAAGTATTTTTTCAAAATTCAAAATGGCAAATTCAAGATAGCGAACTAAAAATTTTACATTTTTCGATTTTCTCTCAAACTGATATAGGGGGTTCTTGAGGGTGTAAATTATGAATTTAAAAGTATTTTTTCAAAATTCAAAATGGCAAATTCAAGATAGCGAACTAAAAATTTTACATTTTTCGATTTTCTCTCAAACTGATATAGGGGGTTCTTGAGGGTGTAAATTATGAATTTAAAAGTATTTTTTCAAAATTCAAAATGGCAAATTCAAGATAGCGAACTAAAAATTTTACGTTTTTCGATTTTCTCTCAAACTGATATAGGGGGTTCTTGAGGGTGTAAATTATGAATTTAAAAGTATTTTTTCAAAATTCAAAATGGCAAATTCAAGATAGCGAACTAAAAATTTTACATTTTTCGATTTTCTCTCAAACTGATATAGGGGGTTCTTGAGGGTGTAAATTATGAATTTAAAAGTATTTTTTCAAAATTCAAAATGGCAAATTCAAGATAGCGAACTAAAAATTTTACATTTTTCGATTTTCTCTCAAACTGATATAGGGGGTTCTTGAGGGTGTAAATTATGAATTTAAAAGTATTTTTTCAAAATTCAAAATGGCAAATTCAAGATAGCGAACTAAAAATTTTACATTTTTCGATTTTCTCTCAAACTGATATAGGGGGTTCTTGAGGGTGTAAATTATGAATTTAAAAGTATTTTTTCAAAATTCAATATGGTAAATTCAAGATAGCGAACTAAAAATTTTACATTTTTCGATTTTCTCTCAAACTGATATAGGGGGTTCTTAAGGGTGTAAATTATGAATTTAAAAGTATTTTTTCAAAATTCAAAATGGCAAATTCAAGATAGCGAACTAAAATTTTACGTTTTTCGATTTTCTCTCAAACTGATATAGGGGGTTCTTGAGGGTGTAAATTATGAATTTAAAAGTATTTTTTCAAAATTCAAAATGGCAAATTCAAGATAGCGAACTAAAAATTTTACATTTTTCGATTTTCTCTCAAACTGATATAGGGGGTTCTTGAGGGTGTAAATTATGAATTTAAAAGTATTTTTTCAAAATTCAATATGGTAAATTCAAGATAGCGAACTAAAAATTTTACATTTTTCGATTTTCTCTCAAACTGATATAGGGGGTTCTTAAGGGTGTAAATTATGAATTTAAAAGTATTTTTTCAAAATTCAAAATGGCAAATTCAAGATAGCGAACTAAAAATTTTACGTTTTTCGATTTTCTCTCAAACTGATATAGGGGGTTCTTGAGGGTGTAAATTATGAATTTAAAAGTATTTTTTCAAAATTCAAAATGGCAAATTCAAGATAGCGAACTAAAAATTTTACATTTTTCGATTTTCTCTCAAACTGATATAGGGGGTTCTTGAGGGTGTAAATTATGAATTTAAAAGTATTTTTTCAAAATTCAAAATGGCAAATTCAAGATAGCGAACTAAAAATTTTACATTTTTCGATTTTCTCTCAAACTGATATAGGGGGTTCTTGAGGGTGTAAATTATGAATTTAAAAGTATTTTTTCAAAATTCAATATGGCAAATTCAAGATAGCGAACTAAAAATTTTACATTTTTCGATTTTCTCTCAAACTGATATAGGGGGTTCTTGAGGGTGTAAATTATGAATTTAAAAGTATTTTTTCAAAATTCAAAATGGCAAATTCAAGATAGCGAACTAAAAATTTTACATTTTTCGATTTTCTCTCAAACTGATATAGGGGGTTCTTGAGGGTGTAAATTATGAATTTAAAAGTATTTTTTCAAAATTCAAAATGGCAAATTCAAGATAGCGAACTAAAAATTTTACATTTTTCGATTTTCTCTCAAACTGATATAGGGGGTTCTTGAGGGTGTAAATTATGAATTTAAAAGTATTTTTTCAAAATTCAAAATGGCAAATTCAAGATAGCGAACTAAAAATTTTACATTTTTCGATTTTCTCTCAAACTGATATAGGGGGTTCTTGAGGGTGTAAATTATGAATTTAAAAGTATTTTTTCAAAATTCAAAATGGCAAATTCAAGATAGCGAACTAAAAATTTTACATTTTTCGATTTTCTCTCAAACTGATATAGGGGGTTCTTGAGGGTGTAAATTATGAATTTAAAAGTATTTTTTCAAAATTCAATATGGTAAATTCAAGATAGCGAACTAAAAATTTTACATTTTTCGATTTTCTCTCAAACTGATATAGGGGGTTCTTGAGGGTGTAAATTATGAATTTAAAAGTATTTTTTCAAAATTCAAAATGGCAAATTCAAGATAGCGAACTAAAAATTTTACATTTTTCGATTTTCTCTCAAACTGATATAGGGGGTTCTTGAGGGTGTAAATTATGAATTTAAAAGTATTTTTTCAAAATTCAATATGGCAAATTCAAGATAGCGAACTAAAAATTTTACATTTTTCGATTTTCTCTCAAACTGATATAGGGGGTTCTTGAGGGTGTAAATTATGAATTTAAAAGTATTTTTTCAAAATTCAATATGGTAAATTCAAGATAGCGAACTAAAAATTTTACATTTTTCGATTTTCTCTCAAACTGATATAGGGGGTTCTTGAGGGTGTAAATTATGAATTTAAAAGTATTTTTTCAAAATTCAAAATGGCAAATTCAAGATAGCGAACTAAAAATTTTACATTTTTCGATTTTCTCTCAAACTGATATAGGGGGTTCTTGAGGGTGTAAATTATGAATTTAAAAGTATTTTTTCAAAATTCAAAATGGCAAATTCAAGATAGCGAACTAAAAATTTTACATTTTTCGATTTTCTCTCAAACTGATATAGGGGGTTCTTGAGGGTGTAAATTATGAATTTAAAAGTATTTTTTCAAAATTCAAAATGGCAAATTCAAGATAGCGAACTAAAAATTTTACATTTTTCGATTTTCTCTCAAACTGATATAGGGGGTTCTTGAGGGTGTAAATTATGAATTTAAAAGTATTTTTTCAAAATTCAAAATGGCAAATTCAAGATAGCGAACTAAAAATTTTACATTTTTCGATTTTCTCTCAAACTGATATAGGGGGTTCTTGAGGGTGTAAATTATGAATTTAAAAGTATTTTTTCAAAATTCAATATGGTAAATTCAAGATAGCGAACTAAAAATTTTACATTTTTCGATTTTCTCTCAAACTGATATAGGGGGTTCTTGAGGGTGTAAATTATGAATTTAAAAGTATTTTTTCAAAATTCAATATGGTAAATTCAAGATAGCGAACTAAAAATTTTACATTTTTCGATTTTCTCTCAAACTGATATAGGGGGTTCTTGAGGGTGTAAATTATGAATTTAAAAGTATTTTTTCAAAATTCAAAATGGCAAATTCAAGATAGCGAACTAAAAATTTTACATTTTTCGATTTTCTCTCAAACTGATATAGGGGGTTCTTGAGGGTGTAAATTATGAATTTAAAAGTATTTTTTCAAAATTCAATATGGTAAATTCAAGATAGCGAACTAAAAATTTTACATTTTTCGATTTTCTCTCAAACTGATATAGGGGGTTCTTGAGGGTGTAAATTATGAATTTAAAAGTATTTTTTCAAAATTCAATATGGTAAATTCAAGATAGCGAACTAAAAATTTTACATTTTTCGATTTTCTCTCAAACTGATATAGGGGGTTCTTGAGGGTGTAAATTATGAATTTAAAAGTATTTTTTCAAAATTCAATATGGTAAATTCAAGATAGCGAACTAAAAATTTTACATTTTTCGATTTTCTCTCAAACTGATATAGGGGGTTCTTGAGGGTGTAAATTATGAATTTAAAAGTATTTTTTCAAAATTCAATATGGTAAATTCAAGATAGCGAACTAAAAATTTTACATTTTTCGATTTTCTCTCAAACTGATATAGGGGGTTCTTGAGGGTGTAAATTATGAATTTAAAAGTATTTTTTCAAAATTCAAAATGGCAAATTCAAGATAGCGAACTAAAAATTTTACATTTTTCGATTTTCTCTCAAACTGATATAGGGGGTTCTTGAGGGTGTAAATTATGAATTTAAAAGTATTTTTTCAAAATTCAAAATGGCAAATTCAAGATAGCGAACTAAAAATTTTACATTTTTCGATTTTCTCTCAAACTGATATAGGGGGTTCTTGAGGGTGTAAATTATGAATTTAAAAGTATTTTTTCAAAATTCAAAATGGCAAATTCAAGATAGCGAACTAAAAATTTTACATTTTTCGATTTTCTCTCAAACTGATATAGGGGGTTCTTGAGGGTGTAAATTATGAATTTAAAAGTATTTTTTCAAAATTCAATATGGTAAATTCAAGATAGCGAACTAAAAATTTTACATTTTTCGATTTTCTCTCAAACTGATATAGGGGGTTCTTGAGGGTGTAAATTATGAATTTAAAAGTATTTTTTCAAAATTCAAAATGGCAAATTCAAGATAGCGAACTAAAAATTTTACATTTTTCGATTTTCTCTCAAACTGATATAGGGGGTTCTTGAGGGTGTAAATTATGAATTTAAAAGTATTTTTTCAAAATTCAATATGGTAAATTCAAGATAGCGAACTAAAAATTTTACATTTTTCGATTTTCTCTCAAACTGATATAGGGGGTTCTTGAGGGTGTAAATTATGAATTTAAAAGTATTTTTTCAAAATTCAAAATGGCAAATTCAAGATAGCGAACTAAAAATTTTACATTTTTCGATTTTCTCTCAAACTGATATAGGGGGTTCTTGAGGGTGTAAATTATGAATTTAAAAGTATTTTTTCAAAATTCAAAATGGCAAATTCAAGATAGCGAACTAAAAATTTTACATTTTTCGATTTTCTCTCAAACTGATATAGGGGGTTCTTGAGGGTGTAAATTATGAATTTAAAAGTATTTTTTCAAAATTCAAAATGGCAAATTCAAGATAGCGAACTAAAAATTTTACATTTTTCGATTTTCTCTCAAACTGATATAGGGGGTTCTTGAGGGTGTAAATTATGAATTTAAAAGTATTTTTTCAAAATTCAAAATGGCAAATTCAAGATAGCGAACTAAAAATTTTACATTTTTCGATTTTCTCTCAAACTGATATAGGGGGTTCTTGAGGGTGTAAATTATGAATTTAAAAGTATTTTTTCAAAATTCAATATGGTAAATTCAAGATAGCGAACTAAAAATTTTACATTTTTCGATTTTCTCTCAAACTGATATAGGGGGTTCTTGAGGGTGTAAATTATGAATTTAAAAGTATTTTTTCAAAATTCAATATGGTAAATTCAAGATAGCGAACTAAAAATTTTACATTTTTCGATTTTCTCTCAAACTGATATAGGGGGTTCTTGAGGGTGTAAATTATGAATTTAAAAGTATTTTTTCAAAATTCAAAATGGCAAATTCAAGATAGCGAACTAAAAATTTTACATTTTTCGATTTTCTCTCAAACTGATATAGGGGGTTCTTGAGGGTGTAAATTATGAATTTAAAAGTATTTTTTCAAAATTCAATATGGTAAATTCAAGATAGCGAACTAAAAATTTTACATTTTTCGATTTTCTCTCAAACTGATATAGGGGGTTCTTGAGGGTGTAAATTATGAATTTAAAAGTATTTTTTCAAAATTCAATATGGTAAATTCAAGATAGCGAACTAAAAATTTTACATTTTTCGATTTTCTCTCAAACTGATATAGGGGGTTCTTGAGGGTGTAAATTATGAATTTAAAAGTATTTTTTCAAAATTCAATATGGTAAATTCAAGATAGCGAACTAAAAATTTTACATTTTTCGATTTTCTCTCAAACTGATATAGGGGGTTCTTGAGGGTGTAAATTATGAATTTAAAAGTATTTTTTCAAAATTCAATATGGTAAATTCAAGATAGCGAACTAAAAATTTTACATTTTTCGATTTTCTCTCAAACTGATATAGGGGGTTCTTGAGGGTGTAAATTATGAATTTAAAAGTATTTTTTCAAAATTCAAAATGGCAAATTCAAGATAGCGAACTAAAAATTTTACATTTTTCGATTTTCTCTCAAACTGATATAGGGGGTTCTTGAGGGTGTAAATTATGAATTTAAAAGTATTTTTTCAAAATTCAAAATGGCAAATTCAAGATAGCGAACTAAAAATTTTACATTTTTCGATTTTCTCTCAAACTGATATAGGGGGTTCTTGAGGGTGTAAATTATGAATTTAAAAGTATTTTTTCAAAATTCAAAATGGCAAATTCAAGATAGCGAACTAAAAATTTTACATTTTTCGATTTTCTCTCAAACTGATATAGGGGGTTCTTGAGGGTGTAAATTATGAATTTAAAAGTATTTTTTCAAAATTCAATATGGTAAATTCAAGATAGCGAACTAAAAATTTTACATTTTTCGATTTTCTCTCAAACTGATATAGGGGGTTCTTGAGGGTGTAAATTATGAATTTAAAAGTATTTTTTCAAAATTCAAAATGGCAAATTCAAGATAGCGAACTAAAAATTTTACATTTTTCGATTTTCTCTCAAACTGATATAGGGGGTTCTTGAGGGTGTAAATTATGAATTTAAAAGTATTTTTTCAAAATTCAATATGGCAAATTCAAGATAGCGAACTAAAAATTTTACATTTTTCGATTTTGTTCAAAGGTAGGACTGAATCGTTTTTGAGGATGTAAATAGCGAATATATGCCTAGAAATTTTAAATTTCCGGATTTCATCGAAAATTGGTACAGAGGGCTTTGAAGGGTTTAGATTTAGACTAGATTATGACTTAAAATCATTTTTTTGAAACTTAATATAACGGATGCAATATGATGGGTTAAAAATTTTATCTTATTCGCATTTTTTCAGATTTGGTATTAGAGGGTTTTCGGGGTCGTGTATTACGAATACGAAATTAATTTTTTGCAACTATTAGGTTGATAAGATACAATATGTGGGATAGAAAATTTTACGTATTCCGATTTTGTCTAAAATTGATATTGTGGGGTTCTTGAGGCCTATACAAACTCAATTGCAGTATAATATATATCGAGCTAAGAAATTTACATCTCAGGTTCTTTAAACATCGATATTGGAAGACTTTGGGGCCTATATTACCAATCTATAAGTAATTTGAAATTTAAGATTGTGGATTTACTATGACGGACTAAATATTTGTTTGACACAATTTTACTGGTATTTGGAAAACTCTAAGAACCAAAGAATTTAGTGGTTCATTTTAGGGTGATTTGCAACTTTGGATAAAATTGGTACTTTTTGCCACCTTGGAGTCATTGTGAGGTACACTAATCTCGATTAGTACTTAGTTCAAATAATTCATAGATATCATAATGAATTCTAAAACTAAAAATAGAAAAATAAAATTTTTATAAAAAAATTGAACCGACTTGCGCTAAAAAGTGAAAAAACTATAAATATTTTTATATGAAATTGAATTTTTTAAGTCGGCGCCAAATTATTTCTAAATGAAATAAATATCTATTAATATATGCAAATTATGGTAAGAAAGCAATTAGAAATAAAGTATTTTTAATCTGTTTATGCGAATCACATTTTATCAGGTATTAGTTTGGCGCAGACTTCAAAAATTTCAATTTCGTATAAAAATTTATAGTTATTTTTCACTTTTTAGCGCACTTTTAGTAGTCCGTTCAATTTTTTTATAAAAATGTTATTCTTAATTTCGTTTCGAATAACAAATAATTACCATTTAGCTTCGTAGAGATACTTTAAATATAAATTGATTCAATTTATGCTTTATAACGATTAGAGATATAACCTAATCGAAACGTCGTAAAAAATAAATTAAAATAAAGACAATGCAAGTCCGACAATCACATTTTAGTCAATCTTCAACACTGTCTACAACCTTCAAACAACATATTGATTGGTTGATTGATTATATAAAATAGCAGCCGAAGGTTGAAAATCCCTTACACTGCAGTCTTCAGACTTATTGTTTTGCCTGCCATTTCCGTTCAGGTTTAACAGCCAGCTCACTAGTTTATCCTCTGGGTATAAGCCTTCCGGATAGATTGATCCCTGAAGGTGGCTCCAGTACGCTAAAGCTTCGTACTCGAAGATGATGTGCGAGGCCATCTCGTCCTCTTCATCACATAGTCTACAAATTGGTTCTTCGTTGGGGATATCTACTATATGTAGCTGTTTTCTCAAGCTGCAGTGGCTAGTTATAAGTCCTGTCACCAGCCCGATTTGTTGTCTGCTTAACTCCAGAATTTAACGGCTGAGTTTGCCGGACGGTCTTCTCAGCAATAGCTTGCTGTGCCTGTGATCCGCAAGGTGGTTCTAATGGGCCTTGGTAATTTCAAATGCTGGCTCTGATCCGATAAATGGAGTGGCAGGCTCTTATCTTGCAAGTTGATCTGCTTTTTCGTTGCCCGATACGCTAGAGCCTTCAGCGCTACCTGACTGTCAGAGAAGAAGACAATGGTCCTGCCTCTGTAACCTCTTTTCAAATTCTCCCGAAGACAGTCATCAATAGCGTGGTTTTCTGCCTGAAATACTGTGTTATGCTACCCCAGTGCTACACTAATATCAAGTCTGTGTGTTTATCCGTGTATTCCAGCACCTCCCCATGGTCAGGTTTCGCCTCGTCCGTGTACCAAACGAGGTTTCCTGGCTGACTCACTATTTGGTCAGACCGCGCCTTCCAGTCAAGCGGAATGGTGTAGGGTCTGTCAAACTTGTATGTTCTGGGCATGATATCACTGCCCATTTCTAGTACTAGATTCATTACCACGCCATTGATGGTGGTGTGTCCAAGGGCAAATCCACTCTATCTGATATTATTTCTTTCCAGCCTATAAGATCCCATTCTAGCCTCAGACTTGATTATTATATCAAGGGTAGGAAGGTTTAACAGGATTTCCATAGCTGCTCTGGGAGTGTTTCTCATGGCCTAGACAGGACAGTCTTTGGAATTTGGAAAGCTCCAGAGTGGCGCATCTTTGCGTGATATTTGTCCAATACACAACCGTTAACATGGGTCTTACTAGCGCAGTGTACAGCCAGGGTACAATGTATGGCTTTAATTCCCACGCACTTCCCAGTGTCCTTTTTGCTGCCATAATGGACACTTTTCCTTTAGATATAATTTTCTGCAGTTGTGAGTTCCAGGTAAGATTTGCATCCAGGATTACACTTAGATATTTAACCTCCTGGCTCATGTGTAGTTGTATATTGAAGTGAGTTATTAATTTCAATTATCCTAACTTTCTTCTTTTAGTGAAGGGTATGAATGCAGTTTTTCAAGGGTTTACCCTAAGGTACTTCTTAGTACACAACTCCTATATATATATATATATATATATATATATATATATAGGGTGGGCCTTAACTGCATGAGCGTTTTGTTTTGTCTATAATTCAAAAACCGTTAGGGGTGTCGTTAGACGCGCCATTTCGTGGAATTTTTAGTCACCATGGAGGCGTTCTCGGGAGCACAGCGTGCGTTTTGTGTTCGCGCATATTATGCCAACAATAATTCTGTGACTGTTGCTAGGCGAATGTACCGCGCTCACTTCGGTTTACGTGACATCAGAGAAGCACCATGCGCAAATTCTATTCGCAAATGGGTTAAAATGTTTGAAGAAACCGGGTGTACAATAAGAATTAATAATGCGGGCCGCCCGAAGTCAATACGGACGCCGGAGATTATTCAACGTGTTCATGAATCAATCAGAGAAAATCCTCGGCAATCGACTCGTAATAGAAGCCAAGTCTTGAACATCAAGAGGACCACTTTGCGCAGGATTTTGCACCGTGATTTACATTTAAAAGCTTATAAAATTCAGTTGACACAAGAGTTGAAACCTAATGATGTTAATCTTCGACTTAATTTCGCTAATGTTATGCTTAATCGCTTTAACAATTTTTCTAACATAATCTTCAGTGATGAGGCTAACTTTCATGTCAACGGTCATGTTAATAAGCAAAATTGCCGGTTTTGGTCTGAGACTAATCCTCGCAAGATGCATCAAAGACCTCTTCATAGCCCTAAGGTCGTTGTGTGGGCTGCAATATCGGCCAGTGGAATAATTGGGCCATACTTTTTTGAAAATCAACGAGGAGTGGCTGTGACAGTGAGAGCTGAGAATTTTTGTCAGATGTTGCAAGAATTCTTGGTCCCAGCTCTTCGAGAATTTCAAGGTTACAATTCTAGGACCTGGTTTCAGCAGAATGGAGCCACTTCCCACATTGCTACAGTCTCCATAGACCTACTGAAAGAAATGTTTCCTAGAAAACTCATCTCACGAAGAGGTGACATTGAGTGGCCCCCAAGGAGTCCAGATCTGTCTCCGAATGATTATTTTTTGTGGGGATACCTAAAATCAAGAGTGTATGAAAATAATCCAACAACAGTTGAAGAGTTAAAGCAAAACATTGTGCGAGAAATGAACACTATTTCCCGAGCAACTTGTCAACGTGCTTTTCAAAACCTGCGAGTGCGACTTCAAGAATGTCAAGAAGGTGGAGGCGGTCACTTAAATAACATTATTTTCAAAAATTAGATGTTACATAAATTTCAATTTCTTGTACTTTTTAAATATATAAATAAAAAAATAATAAGATTTATAGTTTTTTTTATTGCATATTGAAACCACTCACACAGTTAAGGCCCACCCTGTATATATATATATATATATATATATATATATATATATATATATATATATATATATATATATATATATATAGTCCGAGCCCATTGCATGAGCTCTGAGAACATATAAAGTTTCATTAAAATCAGAGCTGGATATTTCCAAACCTTCCTTGTTAGTTGACGTAAAGAAAAATTGTTAAAAATATTATGACATAAAAATCTCTTGAATCCCTAAGAAATCAGGCAATACATTTAAATATAATAAAATCGCCAAAGACCCAAATCCCATGATATTGGATGTCTTATCCCTTTTTTAAATGTATAGATATATTTTCGCGTGTCACAATCATAACGCCATTCCATCAAATTTCGCTTTTCATTTCTATAGATCTTAGCACATTTGACAATAAAAAACGACCCCCCCCCCACCCTCTCAAATAGGATTACACACCCTAACATATATATCGGTCTCAGCACGCGATTTCGATATATCGGAATTCGAATCCGTCGAGTGTGGGGGTCCTTAACGGCTCTATCTCGACAGAGATTGCCGCAATGTCGCACTTTTCTTCCCCGTCGGGAATAGGAATAGAGATAAGGGGATTTCCTCGAGAAGAGACCCCGTATTACCCTGTATTTTAACATTAGATTGATTAGCTTCTTTGTTTCTAGGATACGGGAGATTTTCACGAGTTAATACGACACTTTTTTTTGTTGGACACTATTTTTTATATTCAATATTTGTGGAGCCAGTTGTGTAATTTAAATTTTAGGAAGAGATTTTTAAAAAATATATATTATTTATTGATTTAGATCGTACACACAAAAAAATACTTGAAAAGAGTTTACAGATACTCGATAGAAAATAGAATTTTGTCAGGAACAAAAATGTAACATTGGTTTTTTTGCTGGAGTGTGTTCATTTCGGCATCCTATAAAACATATCTCAATGGGAACTCTGAAAGACGTGTGCAAAAAAATCACGGACCAAAAATTGTCACGATTTTCGGTTTTTTAAGTTTATCTCGAAAAGTAAAAGCTTTATCGAAAAATATTTCAAACAAAAAGTGTAGAGAATTAAAAAACCTATCGATTTATATAATACAAGTTATAGGAAGAAAAAACGTTTATTTTTTCAAAAATTCATAATGGCGTGGCAAATGAATATTAAGGGCTCAAATTTGCAAAAGATGCTTTTTAATACTTGTACTTTACCTGTGAATTTTTTGTATCCAAGAAATTTACTTCCATACGATCTGTGAACCTTCGAAAATTGGGCCGAATCTAATCGAAAATAGCTGCTGCAAGTCGCTGTCGGCAGGTTGCCATAGTTCAGGCGCGTTATTCATAGCCATTTCAAGGAAACTAATGCAACACAAGTAATATTTATAATATTGGTGTTTTGTTCTATTAATTTATATAATAGTGACAATTTGTTCAGCCATATTAATTATTAATTTGTTGATTAAAAAAATTTTTACAAAAAATTATAGAGAAAATCATACAAATATTCAATTATATATTACATCTTCTACTGTTTTTTTCCATTATATTACCATACATGGGCGGATTCAGCCTCTCTCTTTAAGGGGGGCGGTGATATCATAAAAGTACAGTATGGCAAGCGAAAGCAAATTGTCAACGAAGGGGGGGGGGCACCAAGAACATTCTCATTTCTAGTGTGAAAGGCAGGGTCGGGTCTATTTTTCTGAATTTGAAGCTCTTGGAGAGAGGGGGGGGGGCGATCACAAGAAAAAACAAGTTGATGACAGGAAGGGAGGATGCTAGCAGCATACACATTCTTAGTATAAGAGGCAGAATTGGATCTATTTTCCTGAATTCAAAGTTCTTAGTCGGGGGCTATCGCAAAAACAAGTTGTCAATGGGGGGGGGGGGATGCCAGCAGCATACACATTCCTAATATAAAATGTAGAATCGGTTCTATTTTCCTGAACTCAAAGCTCTTGGGAAGGGGAGGGGTGATCGCAAGCATACACATTCCTATACTCTATTCAAGAACTAGAAAGAGTAATAAACCTCCAAAGTACCTGCTCCAGTGCCGCAAGTAACTGAGGACTGTAGTAAATCTAATTATATTTAATTATATTATAAGCTTTTATAAATTTACAGCAACACTAAAATTTTTGATAGTTCAATTTAATTTCTGTCAGTGAGCAAAGTACGCCTGACAGTGTGTTCTTAGTGATTTATCTTGTTTGTGCTTGTTTTTATATATTATTTCAGATTAGTGAAATAACCAAAAGATATGGCTTCCACATCTATATTTATTCCAAAATCGTTAAACCAGGGCATTTTTCCTGAATGAAAAACTTATTACGATGAATGTTTATGATGCCTTAAGATATCAATATCTAGATAAAAATGTTAAAAGCTCTGTTGAGATGTGTTTCAACGTGACAGGAGTTGGAAAATCTATCGAATGTACCGAATACTGAAGGAGAATAAAACGACTGGAATTGTTAGTACTCTAAGCCACATTCGATCATAGGCAGACGAAAAACCTGGTTGGAAGAAGAGATGTAAATTGCAATAAAAGGAGTTGTACATACATTTTATTATGAGAAGCAGATCCCAACCGTCGACCAAATTCTAACTAAAATCAATGAAGATCGGGATTTACCTGAAATTTAAAGAACTGAGCTCTGGAAATCACTCAGAGAACTTAATATTTGCTGGAAAAACTAGATAGGAAATCTGTTTCTATAAATCGTCCGGAAAATGTCCGTTGGAGAACGAAATATCTCTTTCAAGTAAAAGGTAGAGTTGCTAGAAATAATACAACTTACAAAATTAGTAATTTAGCTGAACTTTTGAAAGATTTTTTTGAATAAAGTCTGTGCAGAAAATTCCACATAATAAAAGAATAAAAGAAAATGTGGAAACTCGATCTCACGATCGGTGAGATAGAGGGACCAATTATAATTAATTTGAGCGAAGATAGCTTCACTGACTTTGATTACGAATTAGATACGTAATGTTTACCAGCGTAAACACAATTTATTATTTAAATTTTCTGTAACAAATAAAAATTAATTATACTTGAATCCCTTTTTAGTGTTTAATTTTAATTCTGCCGATGGTTTAAGAAATAAATAAACTGAAACGTCAAATATCCTAAAAATGTTTTAAAATAATAAAATGGCCGATAACCCAAAAAAAAAACTTAATATTATATGGACGAATTTATTTTTTACATATGTTTAAATTCTTTATTTTTGACAATGGGTTTTTTGTGAGTATTTAAATTATAATTTAGAATATTTTGAGAGAAAAACGCTACGTTTTAGTCTGAATGTGCGTAAAACAGTGTCTATGCCATAATTAAAAATAATAAAAATACAGTTCCATGTGAATTATTAAGAAATCACAAGAAATAAAATCATATTATAAAAAATTTTTTATTTTAATTTTATTACCGAAATAATATTCTATACCATAAATACTTAGTGATAAAATAAACCTCCTTACGACGTCTATGACAATGATTAAAATCCTTTTTAATGCTTCATACATCCAAATATCTATGGTTATCCAACCCAAATAGTTCATTATTATAGACCGGTATTTTTGATTATAAAATTTCCAACCCATTTCTATAAAAAATACATGTGTCTAACAGATTTTGCCAAAGACATCGGATTAAAGAATACAGGTTTTTTGCGAAGAAAAAGAAGATGATTTATTACTCTCTCTAGATCTTGAATAAACTATAGCATAAGAGGCAAAATCGGGTCTATTTTCCTGAACTCAAAGCTCTTGTGTGAGGGGGGCGATCGCACCCACCGCCCTCCCCCCTGTATCTGCGTCTATCACCAAATAGTCGTGACTAGACTATTTTATCAACAAAATATTTTCACTACCCAGAAATAGACCTTTTCAAAAAAAAATGGCGATATAGAAATTTTATGATTATATATATATAAGTATTTTTTAATTATATCATTGCAATTCAAATATTTTTACATTCTTGTAATTAAATTTATTTTTCGGAGGGAAAAAAATTATAACAAAGTAATAAAGTTATAAGTTAATGTTTAAAGAAAAAAATATAGGGAAGTATTGTGAATTTCTTGATTAATATTAGATTATAAAATTTACAACTACATGTTTTGGTTGTTTTTTATAGGATTTTTTAACCTTTATATTAAACCTAAATATCTATTTTAAAACGAAGTTTACAGGTACTCAATCTCCGGACCGGGGCGCCAAAAGTCTTTGCTTATTGTTGTTTATTTCGGGAAATGAAACTGAGAAAAAGTGAAGTGTTTGTTTCGCCATTCTATTTGGCCTTATTCTCGATCAAGTTTCTTGCATTATTGCCGTGCCTTTCAAGTTAAGGGTTAGAATTGTTGAAATCGAACCTTTCAGAGGGGACGTTTAGGTCTAAAATGCTACTGAGAATGATTTTAAAGAGTTTTTATTTCTTTTTGAGAAAAAGGTCGTTCCGGTATTTTTCTCGTTAAAGAACACAACGAAGTAATAAAATATTTTAAGTTGGTGCTTACAGAAACATTTGATGTAAACATCTAGTTTGTTTTAAAATTATTTCCAGGTGAATTTATTTCATTTTATGTTCAATGTATTTGACTTACAATTAGTTAAGTTATTCTTATTTTATATATATATATATATATATAGGAAAATTCTAAAGTCTTGGGATAGCGGTTCTAGGGCTGAATGAAACTCTGTTTTTTACAAACGCCGAGCTTTCACAATGTTCAATGCTAAATTTGTAGCCTAGTGATAAAAATTTTTTGATATCTGTGGAAATATCAATGTTTGATAGATCCTTGATCCAGTTATCTTTTGTGTCTAGAAATTTGTTTGTCTCTGATTGTTTTAAATTATTTAATTTTTTAATGTTATTTTTTTAAATTATTTTAAGTTACCTTTCGTGAGAAATGTTTTGATATCGGAAGAACTGTTGAAGTGTTAAATGAGGAATTATTTCATTTAGTTTATTGGAAATTTTAGTTACAGATATTTTATATATTTTTAAAGTTGTTGATATTTCTAAGTTTAGAATTTTTCTCTCTAACCTTGAAAAAAACCCTATGGTGTTCCCGGAGGTCCTTCCATCTGTTGTGTGGATTAGTTGTCGTAGATCTTTAGTGTTGTTGGTTAGGTGTGTTGGTGTGATTCCATTTGTCCTACATGCTATAAGTAGGGGATAAATTGTGTTTTATCGCAATTTATTCAAACTGTGCAACCTCTAACACGGGAAGGATGAGAAGGAGCGAAGTTTGCATTTATATATATATATATATATATATATATATATATATATATATATATATATATATTGCAATGACTACCGTCGTTTTAGTTTTTCGACGACTGCGCAAAGTGCCCGTAAAAAAAATTAATTAAACTGTTTTTTGTTGGAGAAAAAAAAATTATTGACAGCACATATATATGATACTTATTAAATTGTTGGGCACCAGGCACGAATAACTATACCTAATAATTGATTTGTATCAAATTTTTTTTTATTTTCAATAAAAATTACTCAATTACACATGTGCTGAATTTTCGAATGTACCCCGTTTTTAGCGATTTGAAGTTTAAAACATTGATGACATTTTTTCTCTTTCTCAGGTGAGTTCAGATGAAAATATAATTATTATTACACAAAAAAGTCAAACCAATTATTCGAAAACACAAATACAAACTTTATTTAAAATCATACAATCATGTCAGTGGGTGCAGTTTGATGTAAAATTTATAAACCACTTTATTTATACCTAATTAAATTATCAATATTATTCAATATGCACTGTATTCTTTTATTGGTTTTAGAATTATTAAATCTGGCAATATTGTTTAAATGTCTGAACGGTCAAAAATGACTAGTGTATTAATATATGATTTTATTTTAAACAATTTAAAAATAATTTTGTTTGTGCCGTTATTTTTAAAAGTGATCTTGTTACAGCGCAAATTAAATAATTTATTTTATTATTAACTATAACTATTTATAATAAGGTTAGTATAAATCTATTTCATCAAATTATTTTAGGCAAGTCGAAAATTTCTATATCTTACACATTAAATAAATACCTTTTAAATCTCCAGAAATTTTTTTATATCCACGTTTTAGATTTCTTCCTTCCTTTTTTATATAAAAAAAAGTTAAAAATCATTTCTCCGTTACCAACTACGGTCACGTTTAAATATTTTTCTCAGCTACATGTTTATTAATATAATTTATTTACTAATTTATTAAACTTCTTTTCCTTCTTTTAAAATTGACTTTCAATCTCCAGATCTTTTATATTCAAGCTCTAGGTTTCTTCCTTTTTTTTTCAAAAATTTTAATGAATGAGAACAGCAATGTTATTTCAATCACAGATTAACTTGCACTGTCTTCCTTTAAATTTTTTTATAAAATAACAAATAAAAAATTTTGACGTTATGGTCCTGTTAATAAAAAAAACTAGCGATTTTTACACTATAATCGATAAATATTCACTCGTTCTTTTACTTTTCAAAATAACAACTGAAAATTTTATGGTAATGTTACTTTTTGCGAACCAGACTAACGATATTTACTTTACAACCGATGGATCTGTCCTCTTAAAAAAATAAATTTTGGCTTTTATAGTAAGTGGTGACGCAATATAAATTTTTGTTTTAATTTTTTTCTGATTGGTCGGCCATCTGACGTGAACTGGCAACTAGATGGAATTTTAAGCTTTGAGACACAAAATCAAAATGGATTCTTAATTGGCAATTTATGATAAAATTTTGATATTTTATTAATATTATGGAATAAATATTCTATTTGATTACAATAAATTATGATTTATGTAAATCTTTGACTTTTCCTGACATTTTGATATATCTACACTTTATTTTTGGTTTATATTTACCACCTAAAATTGATAAGTAAAATTTAATTACATCTAACAAAATTTTACATATATTTTTAAATTTTAATTGTAACTTGCTGAAATTGATAATTATTCTAATATTAATATTATAATAATATTTAACAAGGTTTTACCTACATCTAGGTACTATTTTATTCTAGTTTCTTATTAAAATTAACTTATAATCTACATTTTCTTATACTATTCTTACCGATTTACATTATTTTTAACAAAATTTTAATAAATATTGTTGTTGTATTAAGTAGAAACTAATATATTATAAATAACTATTGATGAATAGTGTCTATATTTCACTAAATGGTTATTATTTGAGGCTTATTCTCACTAACATTATCTTTACCCGCACTATTTATAAAATGGGTGACTAAGATTCTCATTTTTGTGGATTTCAATATTTTGTTTTAAAATTCTTTTTTTAGTCACTATCTCTGGTCAATTACACTTCACATATTATTCAAAATATCACTTATTAAGTAGTTTATAAGATTCATGTCTTTCAGAGACACATATCTTTATAATTCTTACTTTAAAAGTAATGTCCAACTTTTCACACTAATTCTTATACATTTTATCACGTGATTACACAATTATTGGCATTTTATGCCCTTTTAAAACATGATTCAAATATAAATTCTTACATACTATTAACAAATAGCTGTTCTAACATCTTCACTTACTACATAAATGCATAAATTAATTATTTATGTCCTTTTTTGTTTGACATTTTCATAATCAAAAACTTATCACACCTAAGAAAAAGGTAACTACCTATACAATATATATATATATATATATATATATATATATATATATATATATATATATATATATATATATATATATATATATATATATATATATATATATATATATACAGTGCCTTCATTTCAAAACGAACCATCCTTAATAACTTTGTTAAATAGAAAAATTTTAAAAAAAGAAAAAACACGTCAATTTAGATATATAGCAGGAAGTTTAATTTTGCACTTGCTAAAAGTCTGTCAATCACCTCCTCACCTCCAGCTAACCTCACTTTGATATGTCAAATGGGAACCCCCACCTTGTGACACATCATTATAAGCAGCATAAAATTGTCTATCCAACCGTATAAAAAAAATTAAATCGGTTGACGTACAAGCGAACAGTGTGCAAAAATGTCTTGTAATATTGCATAATATATCGGCCTCGAACTTTAGTATGTCAAATGATTACCCTATAGTGTGATACATCATTTTAAAGGGCATACTATCTCCTATTTAGCCAATATAAAAAAACAAAATCTGTTGATGTACAAGCGAATAGTAAGAAAAGATGTGTGGTAATAATAGACACCTTATCACATTAAACTTTATTATGTCAAATGGCTACTTCATAGAGTAAAATATTATTTTAAATTTAAAATAAATATTTTTTTAAAATAATAAACAGTTAAAATATTTGCGAGAAAAAAACTAAGCCTGTTTTAAAATTCATCGCAAAATTCATTGCAGTCTAATCAATCTAGTGTATTTATTTCAATGATATTTTTTGCGGTACCTGATAGGTACAAAAAATCACTGCAATAAATAAAATTTTTAAGATCTTTAAACACCAGTTGTTTATTATTGTTAAAATTGTCATTGTGACGCCTAGTTGAAACGTGAATATAAATGGTGTATACGCTAGCCGAAAGAATAGAAATAATTTTTCTCTATGGAGCTGAAGATCGGTGCGCTCGTAGAACCGCCAGAGCATTTAACGAGAGGCATCAAGACAAAAACGTGGGCCATAAATATGTACTCGAATTGGTACGAAAGTTTGAAGAAACGGGATCCGTTTGTAATAAAAAATATATTGAGAAAAGGGTTGTAGATGAAGCATGCCAAATCCAGGTACTAGGACAGTTTGCAATAGATCCAACTTTATCCATCTCAAAGGTCGCAGATTTAACCAACATTTCTGCTGGCTCTGTGCATAAAGTTTTAAAACAAAATAAGTTTTTTCCCTACAAAATTCAAATTCTTCAAGAACTCGGAGAAGACGATTTTGATAGGAGAATTCAATTTTGCGAATTAATGTGCCAACGAATTGACGAGGACCCCCATTTACCTAAGAATATCTGCTTTAGTGATGAATCAACTTTTTTTCTAAATGGACTGGTTAACAGACATAACTGCAGATACTGGGATAATGAAAATCCGCACCTTTTCCGAGAAGGGCATACTCAATATCCCGAAAAAATTAACGTGTGGGCAGGAATTTATGGCAATGAAATCATCGGGCCATTTTTTTTGGAAGATAATTTAACTGGGCAAATTTATTTAAACCTTTTAGAAAACACAATATACCCTGCCATTGTGCAATCTTTAGAAAATCAAGTGGATGAAAATGCTGTTATGGTACTAAATGAAAATAATTTGCATTTCCAGCAAGATGGAGCTCCCCCGCACTACGCTTTGGCAATTCGAGAGTGGCTTGATGAACATTTTCCAGGGACGTGGATTGGCAGACGTGGTGCAATTGAATGGCCAGCACGGTCTCCAGACCTAACCCCTCTAGACTTTTTTCTTTGGGGTTATTTAAAAAGCAAGGTTTATAAAACCCCACCTGAAAATATTGACGATTTAAAAGATCGAATTGTTCGGGAATGTAGAGGAATTAGCAGAGAAACCCTTGCCAATGTTCGTGGGGAATTTCAAAATAGGCTGTTTTATTGTCTCGCTAATAACGGCGCAAATTTTGAACATTTAATAAAATAATTTTCTTCAACTGAATAAAACTGAATAAACTGCTTATATTTAACACACATTTTTGCATCCTAATTGCCTATAACGTCTATTAACTTAATTTTTTTTTGACATCATTGGATAGCAGATCGTACGTCCTTTAAAATGATGTATCACACTATAGGGTAATCATTTGACATACCAAAGTTCGAGGCCGATATATTATGCATTATTACAAGACATTTTTGCACATTATTCGCTTGTACGTCAACCGATTTAATTTTTTTTATACGGTTGGATAGACAATTTTATGCTGCTTACAATGATGTGTCACAAGGTGGGGGTTCCCATTTGACATATCAAAGTGAGGTTAGCTGGAGGTGAGGAGGTGATTGACAGACTTTTAACAAATGCAAAATTAAACTTCCCCCTGTATATCTAAATTGACGTGTTTTTTCTTTTTTTAAAATTTTTCTATTTAACAAAGTTATTAAGGATGGTTCGTCTTGAAATGAAGGCACTGTATATATATATATATATATATATATATATATATATATATATATATATATATATATATATATATATATATATATATATATATAACTAGACATAATCGATAATTGAATCTAAACTGTTTTAATGCATGATAACACACAACCATCAACTAAATTTTCATAACCACAAACACACAGAAAATTATACACTGGTTAAACTTACATCCTCTATGCAAACATACACAATTTAAAAAGCAAATAATTTCTTTCCTTGGCTTAATAATCCCGTTCTTTAAACAAAATTCACTCATTACCTATTCTTTTGTTCTCATATTCTTCCTTTTCCCTTCTATCCAAACACAATAGAATAAGAAGTTCGGCTCGAGATATTTATATTTCATTAATTTTTGTTCTGTTTCTCTAAAAATTAACTATGCAACGTTTCAGTTTCCCGTACTTTTGTTGAAAAGTCTTCTACTTTCCGTTATTTCAATGGCTGGATGAAGACGAGACATAGAATTTGTTAATCAGTAGCGGCAGTGTAAAAATTAATAGTATTAACTTTACCTCGAAAATTTCCTAATTTTTTAAAAAACATCATTTGTCACTATACATTTTTTTGTATGATAAATTTTTCATTCATAAAATCAATAAACTTTCTTTCCTAAAAAAAATCTATTATTTTATCGTTTTAGGGTCCATATTTTTTTTATTCGATAATGAGACTTTATTTAGGACTTGATTTCAGAGAGGAACACTAAATTTTTTAAAAGTTTCAAGATGTTTAAAAATTGCTCTGCACTCAGTTTAAAAGGATTAAAAATGCATAATTTGCCTATTGGTCATAATATTCTTCAAATGATTAAAAACAACCTCCTCACTGATGTAAAAGCCTAAGGTTAGGTGATGACTTTCTTTTCTAATTTAAACCTAAGGTTTAATAATGCCTTTTTAACACATTCAATGAATTTTCGTAGAAGTTCAAAGTCATTTTAAAGCTTTATTTAGTACTAGCGACCCGCCCCAGCTTCGCACGGGTGCAATGCTGATACTAAATACACTACAGAAAAACTGTGACTATTTATTTTATTTTTACAACAATTATTACATCGGCCTCCGACGCGCTATTTATAAGCACGCTGCCGCCGCCCCGGTTGGCCAGTACCGCCGCAAGCGCTACTTCCCGCAATTTTAAATCTGTAATATCTTCGAAAATATTCATTTAAATCTTGTGCTGTAAAGGACCATATAGATCTATATTAAATCAACAATGTATTTAAGCTATTTAATTGGATAAGGATTAATGCTGTATTGGTTAAAATCGCTTCAAAATTTGCCATTATTTGTCGTAAAAAGTAAATGACAAAAAAATGTTATTGTGGGATATCCATGAGAGATAGACATATACCATCGCGGAGTTTTCTGTAGACCTTTTCAATGTGTACAAATAATTAGTACATTATTTTGATAAATCTCGTAGGATTCAGCCTGCGTTTGCAATATAAGCGGAAAAAAATATGATAATTAACGACATCACTTTAGAAACCTCAAAAATAACAGTATTTCTCCACTATTTAATGGATGTTATTATACATATAAACCTTCCTCTTGAATCACTCTATCTATTGAAAAAAACCGCATCAAAATCCGGTGCGTAGTTTTAAAGATTTAAGCATACAAAGGGACATAGGGACAGAGAAAGCGACTTTGTTTTATACTATGTAGTGATAGTGATAGTGATTTGGACCATAAGATAAGAGTTGGAAGATATAATCACACTTGTGAAATTTAATTTCGTAATCAACTAGGATGATGCTTTTATAGATTGAGAAACATTTTTAAAGAAGGTTTAACAATATGTTTAAAAATATAAGTTATTGATGTTGATGACATGTGGCACAGAAATAATTACCTTGGTTAAGCACACTATAAAGAAACTTAACGTGTCACAAACAAAAAACTGCATTGTGAGGGCGATGTCGCGGATTAAATGAACTGATAAAGTGCAAAATACGGTAAGAAAGAACAAAAGTTAAGGATATTACTATTAACTCATGATTTCATTACATATAATCTTCACACAAAGCATATTTGTTCTAAATCCAAGAGAATAAACATCAAATGTGGCCTATTACAAAATTTTATAGAAAAAATCATTTGCTGGCTCAATTAAACGCAGTTACTTTACATGTTTATATATCACACCGCATACTTTTACGCATACAAAAATATTATTGTTTGAAGGTAGTAGAGAATGTTGAAGATTGTCTAAAATGTGGTTGTCGGACTTGCATTGTCTTTATTTTTACGACGTTTCGATTAAGTTGTATCTTTAATCGTTATCAAGTATAAACTGAATGTTTTGTCTTAAGACTACGAGCATATATAGAGACTGTGTCCATTGAAACACAAAATTCCACTTCACCGTACACACCTCGATGATTTAATGTTACAAAATAGTGATTTTCAAAGATTAGGAATCTCAACACTCGGTTTACTGAAAATTCCATCATTGTTTTTAATGTAAGCTGCTTCTATAAATTTAATTTTTTTCATGTTGGGTTCCATACATATTGCCGCAGCCTCAGACCATTTTATATGGTGTTGTTTATCCCAAGCGTGTTCTGCAATACCTGATCTCGATGTTTCCCCTTTTTGTGTATGAGTTTTATGTTCCTTAATTCTAACTTCTAGTGGTCGTTTGGTTTCTCCAATGTACATTTCACCACACTCACATGGAACTTTGTAAACACATTGTTTCTTGTCGGTACTTTTTGGTTTTGTTTTTGTTAAATGAGCTCTAAGTGTATTTCCTGATTTAAAGGCCCTTTTTATATTATAACTACTGGCAATTCGTCTTATTTTCTCTAAAGTTCCCTTAATGTACGGAATTGTGAAGAAGGAATGTGTTTCTTGCTGTCCAGTGTTCGTTGTTCTAAAGTCATTTATAACATTGTCAATTCGTTTTAGAGGATAACCATTCTGTTATAAATCGGATTTAATATTTGGTACCTCTTTTTTCAATGAATCAGCATTATTGCATATCGATATAACGCGATTATAGAGGTTGCGAATAACTCCCCGTTTTGTTACAATAGAAAAATTGGAACTATGATTAAGATATTGTCCAGTGTGTGTTGGCTTTCTGTATACTGAAGTTTTAATAGTTTCATTTGAACGATTCATCATGACATCTAGGAAAGGCAATTGATCATTTACCTCTTTTTCCATGGTAAACTTAATTGTAGGTCGAATGTTATTTCGATGTTTCAAGAAGTCATTAAGTTCTTGATCATTGCCCTTCCATACGAGAAAGGTATCATCGACATATCTCAACCAGACTTTCGGTTTTACTGTTACCGTTTCAATGGCATGAGTTTCGAACAATTCCATATATATATATATATATATATATATATATATATATATATATATATACATATATATATATATATATATATATATATATACATATATATATATATATATATATATATATATATATATATATATATATATATATATATATTGGTGACGACTAGAGAGAGTGAAGAACCCGTCAGAAGCCCGTCGTCTTGAGCGTAGAACCTGTCCTTTACTTGAAAGTAAGCACTACGCAGGCAACACTCCAAAAGATCCATCACCCCGTCCAGTGGTAAAGTGGTTCGATCTGATTAAAAACAATAATGGAATCTTCAGTAAACCGAGTAAACCACTACTTTGTAACGTCAAATCATTGAGGTGTTTCCAGTCCACATTTTAGTCAAAAATATTATTATTTTAAAGTTTTCATTTAAGACTCTAAATCAGCTTGTATTCTATCATCATGTGTTTGTGCTCAACTCAAAAGCCTTGGGAGGTTTGCTCTATGTGTCTCGTATGTTTGATATGTCAAGCGAAATGTTACATATCCAAATTATCAACTTCTAAGATGGTGTTTTTACAACGGTTTTTGTAAGTGTTGACATTTTTCGAGAGCTTACGGTGACTAAAAATGTTTATAGTGAAATATAGTGAAATTTACAGTTAGTGTTCTAAATAAATGTGTAGCATTCTAGGCACAATTATGTATGTTAGATAAAGGCATATCATATAATATTTTTTTTTTTTTTGTCGGTTATTTTCTTGGGAATATGGTTCATTTTTATATTGAAACTACATATATAAAGTAGTCATACTTATTGTATATGTATTTTATATTTCAGGACGTTTCGATTCTTTCGAATCTTTTTCAACTGAATATTTCGGCAAATTCTACAAAAATGTACATTTTTAATATTATTATATACGGAATAACGGGTTAAAAACTTACCATTAAGAACAGAGATTTTTGTTTTAAATAAAAATTAATTACATCGCAAACCAATTATAGTCACACACTCTCTTATATATTAGCTTTTCAATAGTATTTTTAAAAGTTCAGCTAGAAGAATGGGCACTACATTTTTAACCCTATAACTGCCTTGACTTGACTGAATGTGGAACCCAGATGGTGTATGTTTTAGGTACTTTAAGTGGCATAAAATGTTTGGGTCTTTTCATTGAAGTGATATCTTTCTGAAAAAATATCGTGTTTCAATTTAGAAGAATTGAAAGCGGAAAATTATTTTTATTTATTGTTTTATTTATTTTAGAAATTCCCTTATTTTGGTTTATTTTAATATGTTGAAATAAATTTGATTTAGATTATTAATGTTTATCGTTTAGGGCATTCGGATTTTTTTATTGCGATCATTTCGTAAAATTCTCGTTTTCCTTTGTTAGTTTCAGTTTTCAAGATTTTTGTATTTTCATAATCAAAGGTGTGCTTGTTTTTCATTTCGCGTTTTTTTAGGACTGTAATATTTTTTTTGTCATATTTATGCCCATTTAGACGATTTTACAGATACTGACTAGTTTGGCCGATACAATTCGATGTACAATCCTTGCAGAGTATTTGGTAGACAACATTTGATTTTTTGTTTTTTGGAATATCACTTTTTAATTTGCTGAAATTGCTTTTAAGTGAATTATGGGCCTTATGACTAGTGGTTATATTATGTTTCTTAAAAAAAGTTTGAAAGTTTTCGGAAAGTTTTGGTATGTATAGTAAGGAAAGATATTGTTTTTTGGTTTTATTGTCTTCTAAATTTTCTGTTTTAGTGTTTCCCTGTTTGTATTTTTCGAGCCTTCTTTTAAAAATTTTATTAATTAGTTTATTTGGGTCAGAGTTTGACATAAAGACCTCTTTTGCTTTTTTGATACAGTTGTTTCTAAATTCGGGACTACAAAGGATGATGGCTCTATCTGCTATTCCAATTATTACTGATTTTTTTTGGGCCATGTGGTGTTGGGAATTGTAGTTGAGGTAGCGACCAGACCATGTAGATTTTGTGTACCACTCAGTTAGTATTGTATTATTTTTGTGATGCAACGTCATATCTAGGAATGTTTTATTACTTTTATTTTTTTATTATTGTTAAGAAAATAATGCTGTTTAATGCAGACCTTTCAATTTTACTAGAAAAACATCAAATTTTATAGACTTATCCTTGTCTTTTTGCCTTGTGCACTGCCACAATTTAAAGTTTACTTTTACTTCATACTTTAAATTGTGTGCTTGGAATTGTATATATTGTATAAATGTATTCATTGTACATTTGTTGAGAATAAAATTTGTATTACTTTTATTAAATATTTAGGCTGTTATATAAACTTTGACAGTTTAGTATATCGTTTGAAGTAATTTTATTATATCTTCATAAAATTATCTGTCAGGAGTGATCTTTGGCCTTAATACTATAGTTTGTCACAATGTGAGGTAATTTCCGCAGCTCAAATTATTTCGTATGTAGAAATCAGAAGACTACCTTATTTTTTATTATAAAAAATTTTTCATAGCACTTGATAGCCTATAAATTTTAGACTATCGTTATTATAATAAAAACACTTTATTAGTGCTTGTTTTTGTTGGATTTATTTAGGTTTTCTAACTGGATATGGATGTACATATGGATAATTTTAATCAGCTTGATATACCGGTAAGTAACTAATAAAGAGGTTTTTTCTTGTAGTATCTCTTTCGAAAACGTTAAGCAACATTCTGTCGAGCTTTATGAAAATACACAGTATTTCAAACTCATGTGTACACTATGATTAGTTAATACAGCTTGTACAGAATGTAATTAGAAATATGCTCGTCCAAAATTTAAAATAGGATACTTTATATAAAATTATTATAATTATTTCTTAATCAAATATCTGATTTTCCTTTAAACTAAAAAATAAATGTTACATTTGTGATCTTACACTACAAATTTTTTGGTAAACCATTGATACGCCCCTGCATTAACTCCTTACTTTCCAATCCGGTGGTTATAATTTTGAGAAAAGCACTGCAAGTCCCGTAATGAGTATAACAAAAAGGGCTCGAATAATAGAACTACAAACCCTTTGTGAGGGCCCTATTTTGACATTGCAAAACATGGAAATAGCTTGGGAGACCGGAAAAATTCCCTGCAAAACTGCATAGAATTTCCGTCGGAAAACTGTATGTGGAAACAGGTGGTAAAAGGTTGAAAATATGGATGTGAGGTGTAGTTTTAAAAGAGCTTTTATTGAGATTAAAAATTGATTTCTGGGAAGCTTTTGTCACCTGAGTTGTTGAGTTGCGTGAGAAAATGGCAATAAATTTAATCACTTCTTAAACTGGTACAACTAAAAAACTTTTGAATCGTTATGGACAAGGTGTAATGTTAGCAGTTTTTTGAACTAGCTTGCACAAAAAAACAATTGGAATTTGAGGATGGACCTGGTTAACAAATCTGAATTTGTTTTATAATTAATTTGTCAAAAATGGCTTTAAAAACTTTTCCTTATCCTAAATTTATTTCTGATTTTATTAATTGATTATTTGAAAAATGTGATATAATAGACTAGAATAGAAAAAAAGGTTAATAAACATTTGTTTGTAAATACGCCCTTCTAAAATTATTCAGAACCAAAATATAGAAAACAATTAGGGTTCTAAATTAAAAATTTTATGTTTCTCAAAGTATGTGATGTGATGTATACTTGTATAAAATAGATGTGTTCTAATTTTCAAAGTTTAAATCTATATTTATCAATTTTTAAATGCCGAATTTTGACCATCCTGAAAAGATGGACATATGGTGTTGTAGACTTATTTGTGACATATTTTAAAAATCTCTGTACGTTTCGATTAATTTTATTTACCATTATTTTGTCCTATTTTGGTAATTCACTATACTGTGCTTAGGTATTTTCTTATCAATGTCGAACTTACTGCTACCTTTTTTGTTTCAGATAGATCTTGCTTTTTTTCCCTGCCATTTATATTTACATTTGAATGGAATTGTATGTATATTGGGTTGCAGAGATCTCCTATTTATGTATTAATATATATTTCTTGAATTTAAAAATAACCATTGCGAATGATTAATGAATTGGCTTAACTAACAAATGCATTTCAGCCGATTGTTGTTGCCCGGTGTCTTTCTTTTTGAGCTGTCATTTCTTTCACACGTGGTAATTGAATGCACCTACCGGAAGTCGATTAGTGCGCAAGCAGGGCAATGATTATAAATGGGAGCCATTTTGCCTTAATTTTCCATTTTTTCCTGGTTTAATTCAGCCGAAGCAGCTGCAGACTTCTATCTCAATTTTTAGTTGCAAAATTTTTGGGATTCTCAGATGGAAACTCGAAAATTAATCTTGGTAATTTTGTTGTGTTTTTGAGTACTGTATATTTTGCTAGGTTGTTTTTTTTTATCGGCATAGACCTGGAGACAGGGATTTTGGGCAGTTTGTACGTGTCAACGAAGGAATTAGTCTAGAACCCAAAAAACATCGGGGTCCTCCCTACCGGGCAAAAAAACACCCTAAGAGGTTGAGACTTCGTGGTTGACTTATCAAGACACCACACGCGGTGTTGTCAGATTGTGCACAATCGCCCTAACTTACGGAAACTGTAAATTTGACAACGTCGCCATATATTACAAATTACTTGTTAAAATAAAGTGATTAAAATATATATCCATTTTTGCTGAAAAAATTATAACTCAAAAATTTAAAAAAAAAGGGGAGTTTAATGTAACAGATTTTCTCTTTTTAGGATTAAATTGATATTTTACGATATTATAACGAAAACATAAAATTAAATTTTTAATGAATTTTAAACGATTTATCATATTTTTATCGAAAATCTGAAGGAATGACTTTTATTAATTTTCGTTTCCCATAAAAACGTAAAATAATTCTTCAACTTTTAAAACTACCAAATGTAATGGTAATTTTCTTGATTTAATCTTTAATAACTGTAATACTGTAGTTCAGTAAGTACGGGAACCTCTGGTATCCTGTGATAGTTATCACCCTACCTGGTATTTCAAGTGGATTATGCCAATGAACAAGATTTATGGACTATGATAGTTTTTATTATGACTTTAAAAATGCAAATTATCAGAAATTAATGATTTTTTGGGTGGGATTTCCTGGGAACTACTATTTCAGGACTTGGATATAAATATTGCTGTAAACTATTTTTATCAGTATGTAAATTTCGCTATTAAATGTTTTGTTCCCAAATTGCGATCAAAGAATCCAAAGTTTCCTAACTGGTTTAGTTCTGAGCTTAAAGAATTGATATTTTTTTTAATAAAAATACTGCTCATAAACGATTTAAGACTACTAGCTCTAAGACTGATTATGTGTTATTCTCAAACTTAAGGTCTCAATGTAAGATCGTATCTAGGTTGAATTATGAAGAATACATTTCTTCCTTGCAAACGTTATTGAGTGGTGATAAGAAAGAGTTTTAGAAGTATATAAAAATGAAGAAGGGTGGTTACACTCTTCTGGGTACAATGTCATATAACGATACAACTAGCGACGACCCAAATTCGATAGTGAACTTATTTGCCGATCATTTTTCATCTTCATATATATATGATCACGATCCTGGGGCAGCTTTTAACTTTCATTGTGACTCTAATATAAATTTTTTAACTTGTACATTCTCACTCACTGATGTTTTTAATAAGATAAACACATTAAAGGACAACTTGGGCTCTGGTTCTGATAATATAACAGTTTTCTTTTTAAAACAATGCCAATATATCTTTTCACTTATTTTGAGTAAATTATATAATTTGTCCCTTCAAAGCGGGATTTTTCCTGATGAGTGGAAGAGAGGTTATGTTTACCCTATTTATAAGAATTCAAATAGAGCACATATAGAAAATTATAAGCCATATTCTAAATGTTCAATACTTTCAAAAATATTCGATTCTCTTTTAACTGATGAATTAACAACTGTTTTTGGTAATTATATAGTTCCGGAACAACATGGTTTCTGTAAGAGGAAGTCCACAGTTACAAATCTTTTGATTTATGTTGACTTTTTGCTATGTGTTTTGGAAGATCGTTGCCAGGTTCATGCTATATATACTGATCTTTACAAGACGTTTGACACAGTGAATCATACTTGCCTTTTAACTAAACTGAAATTTATTGGTATTCAAGATCCGCTCCTTTCGTGGATGCGAAGCTATCTCACGGGGAGAATACAGATTTTACGATATAAGAACTATAGGGGTTCCTCAGGGAGCGCATTTGGCCCCTCTTTTGTTCAACTTGTTTTTGAATGATGTCGTCAAGTCTTTTTCGCATGGAACGGCACTGCTTTTCGCTGATGATTTAAGATTTTTTAAGTGCATTATATCTCTGCAGGATTGCATTGATATGCAGTCTGATTTGGATACATTTAGTGTATGGTGTACTACTAACAGGTTGTTCCTTAACATTAGAAAGTGCAAGACAATGCGGTTCTGTAGAAAGAAGACTTTAATTGAGTACGATTATAAGATTAACGGTGTGTCTGTGGAATTGACCGATTCTATATCGGATGTTGGTGTAATAATGGATAGTCAGTTAACTTTTAAAGAGCATATACATAATATTACGAATAAAGGAATGAAATTGGTGGGGTTTGTTACACGGAATCTATCTGATTTCAACGATATTATTTATCTTAAAAATGTTTATTGCAGTGTTGTGCATTCTATATTAGAGTATGCCTCACCAATATGGTCACCTTTCTACAATATACACAAATTGGAGCTAGAAAGGGTGCAGAAGCGCTTTTTAAGATTCGTAGCTTATAAATTAGGTGTTCCTAAAGAAAATACCAACTATCCACATTTACAACTCCAAATAAATTTGAAGCCTCTTGAACATCGCAGGGAATACATTGACTTACTTTATCTATTTAAAATCGTTAATAGTATAATAAATTCTCTAGAATTACTAATGTATATTGGTTTCAATGCACCTCAGAGAAGTAGTTGATGGGTTGAAGTGTTCTCTGTGGATACTCTAAGAACCAACTACTTCACCTATGCACCACTAAATAGAATGTGCATTTTAGCTAATAAGTTATTCCGCGATCACGTTGATCTGGACATTTTTAACATGTTCTTAAGTAGTTTCAAAATTTTTTTAAAGCGATATCTTCTCTTCTTCTTCTTATTCTTAGTATAGGACTTTGTCCTGTATTGACTGTCAATGCATTTCGTTTATTTTTGTTCCTGTGACACCGATGTCCAGCTCTCTTTCCATCTTTTAGGCGGTCGACCAGGAAGCCTTGAGGAGTTTGGTATTCCTTCTTTTGCAATTTTTGCCACTCGGTCGTCGGTCATCCTGTCGACATGATCCCTCCATGCTCTCCTTCTTCCTCTGCCCCATCTTACGACATCCTGTATTTCACATCTTTTTCTGATTTCATCGTTTCTTCGTCTGTCGCGTAATGTATGACCCGTGATACTTCTTAGCGTTCTCATCTCAGTTGTCCGGAGTAGTCTTTTAGCTGCTGATGTGTCTGCTCTTGTTTCGATGGCATAAGTCATTATGGGTCGTATGCAGGTCTTATATATTCTGATCTTACTTTGTGTCGTCATATGTTTATTTCTCCATATAATATCACGTAGGCATCCTGACATTACGGCAGCTTTGGTTGTTTGTTCTTGAACTTCTGCTTTTAAGTTTCTATTGCTGGTGATGTTTGCTTCAAGGTATTTAAATGACATGACCTGTTCGATGCTTTGATTGTGTACAGCGAGCTTACATCTCCTTGGTTCTTTACTGATCGTGAGAGATTGGGTTTTTCCAATGGAGATTGTCATGTTAAATTTTTGAGCGGTCTTTTCAAACTTGTACAGGAGCCGTTGGAGGTTGTCTTCGTCTTCCGATATCAGTACTGCATCATCGGCATAGCAAATTATCTTTAGTTCTTTCTTCTTATCTTAGCGATATCTATAGTGCAAATTTTTATTTCTCGCTGTTCTACATGTGGTCTTAAATGTGAATTTACTGCAGTTTAACGGATACTTTGGATTTGTTTGTTTTTGTTTAGTATTTTTTTTTTATATATTTGAAAGCTTGTTTGTAAGTTGTAAAGTGTTGTAAATTTTAAAATGGTTTAACCGTTAATAAGACATTTATTTATTTATTTATTTATATCTAAACAAGAACGTTAATTAAATCGAAAAAATTTACAGCTAGTAATTCCTTAAGCGCCGGCAACACGGTGCCACGTACTCTATTTAGTAGATAGGGCAAACGAGAACTGTTGCCCTTGACGGCCATTAATCTGGCCCTTCGCAAGGCGACAGGGCTAATTCGTCACTTAGCCCTGTTCGGGCGGAATTAAAATTTTTTACGTCACACGTCCAGAAGGTCGACAGAACGAGATTAGGCAATTTGGGCGCTTTTTATTAATGATGTCGAAAAAATGGGCCTGTGATTTTTTCCTGCTAGTTCATTAAAGAGATAACATCAAATTGGGTATATTTTTTAGCTGCAGGATACAGCTGTAGTCAGGAAGTTGGGAACGCATCTAGTTTAAGCTTCTGTAATTACCGAAATTATACAAAACACTTTTATATACGGAATGTTACATTTTCACAGTTTTGAGCGTATTGAGGAAAATAGGAAAAATTAATGACTTTTTGAAATTGAAAATTGTTTTAAAACGTTTAACAGTTACGAATAAACATCCTGCCATTTTCTTTAACTTTAGAAAGACTACCTTTTTGATTATCTTGAACTGTTTTCTTCGAACATACCCCTGTTCTCTTCGAACATACCCCTGTAGAATTAGCATAACGTCAGAACTAAGACCCGGTTGTTTGAACGCGGAATAACGTAATAATATTCCATGGAAAATAGATTTTCGTCAGTAACAAAAATGTAACATTGGTTTTTTTGTTGGAATGTGTTCATTTCGGCATCCTATAAAACATATCTCGATGGTAACTCTGAAAGACCTCTGTAAAAAAAATGGCGGACCAAAAATGATCATGATTTTCGGTTTTTTGAGTTTATCTCGAAAAGTAAAAGTTGTATCGAAAAATGTTTCAAACAAAAGTTGTAGAGAATTAAAAAACCTATCGACTCATATAATATAAGTTATAGGTATATATATATACGGTTAAAAATTGGGTTTAAATAATAAATATTTTTGTTTACATTTTTCAAGATTAAATTACAGGTTCAGATTACTAAAGTAATAAATAGATTTTTGTTTTGTACATAAATTTACAGTAAACGATGTTTTCTACTATAAAACCAATGATTACCTTTTGTTTTTCATTCATTAATATTGGTTTCATTTATATTCAGATCATTCCTTTTGTTTACATTTTGAAATTTTGATTGACATCGAAACTTAACATATTTCTGTAATTTATAAATTGCGTGAAAGTTTTTAGGGTTGTCTATAAGATGGCCCATCAGTTGAATATTATCGAAATGCTAAATTCGAAATAAAATAGTATCGATTTTTTTTTCATTATGTTGTTTTTAGTTTATTAGTTGAATATTTCTCTTTACTTTACTCGTTAGAATTTTTGGTAATTATAATATTGTAAATTTGACCCTCGAACTATCTCGAACTATTTCGAACTAATTGGATTTCATTTTTAAATATTTCGAACCCATTAAGTAGTTTGTTATTGAGTATTCATTTTGTAGGACGAGGCAGGTTAGATTATTAATATATTGGTTGTCTCTGTCTGATTTCAGTACTGGCCAGTTTAAAATTGAGATAGAAGAATTTTTGCATATATTTTCCGGAAGTAGTTCAAATTGTATGATAAATGTCAAGGGTTCGAGATTATGGCTACGAGATTAAGGTTATTTTTTTTGGATAGATTTTTGATAGACGTTTTTATAAAGTTTTTTTGGTAACTTCCGTTGGAAGAAATGTGCTAGTGATTTGAGAGAAATCGTTCTCTTTTGGCTATCTGACGCAAGAGCGTGAAGACGTGGTTTTAGTTTTAATTCTTTCCCAAGTTAAGGGATTTGGTCTTAAATGGCCGATTAAAGAAACAAAACCGAGTCGGGGTGCAAACAATTTTTGGTGATTTTGGTCGTTTCACTCTACAGCCAGTTTGGCGATTATTTTCTTCAGCCAGCCAAAAACAACGGCTTATCAGTTAACAGATGCCAACATTTTCTTGAGTTCGAGGGTCTTTGGAATGAATACGTCTTTGGGATAAGTTCAATATGTCTTAGGAATAACTACAGTATTGTCTTTGGGATAAGTACAATATGTCTTTGGAATAATTATGTCTTTGGATTTCTTCAGTCCTTTTTTTGGATGGATATTTATAATGTACAGGTTGGATTTTCGTGCTGCACTTCTGGGATTGTGAGCCTCTGAAAGGGACAATCTCCATATTGAGCCAGGTCAACGTCCTGTCTGGGGAAGCCGTCTATGTCACAGGCCTTGTTCAACCACCGGTTTTAAAGTGATTCAGCTAAGTGCCTAATTTTAGCCAAAGTATGTACACAAGAGTTTCTGATTGTTAAGCCTAATGGGTATTAAACCTGTATTTTGAATCGTTTAGTTTTCTGTTCGATTACCTAGAGGGCTAACAGGTAGGGGATTCTTGTGTATATGTTTTTGAACCTTTCTAATTAATAGATTTTAAATATCTGGACTTTAATATTTTTTTTTAATGATATTTATCTTTTGGTAATTTACCATATCATATATTTGCGGCGAACCAGTAAACTATGTAAGGTGAAACGCAGTCGACTTCGTTGCGCTACAGCCTCAAATTTAAATGTTTTATTTTTGCGATACTTTACTGTAATTGAGGTTTTTATTATGGTTCCATTTTTTTAGAGTCCCAGAGTGGCCAGCTAACCATTTAATAATTGTTTAAATAATTGAATATTATAATGATAAATTTATTGAGAAGTCTAATTGCTTAACAATTGAATATTTTGGTAACTAGTTGATTTATTCAAAAATTCATACTTTTCAGAAAAATTTTGTCAAGATTTTAACCACTTGAGCGACAGTTATAAATTGATCTGGGAAGGGGTATACCGTGAGGAATAAATGTATTGGCCTCTATTTAATTGGTTTTATTTCCTATAATTTTAAACTAGGATACTTTTAAGTACTTAGACTCTGCGATTTATTTACCCGGATATTACATATTGAATATTTATTCTTTTCCAAGTTTTCTTTACTACAATTGCTCGTAGTATAATCATTAGGGCTCATTCTAAAGTAAAATTTGGTGGCGCCTTTTTCCCGATTTAGACATTTATAAAACTTACACAGGCAATATATTAAAAATAGTGGAAAAATATAAAAACAACGAATCTACCCTGAGATGAGCTAGCGTATAGGTAGACTCCAGTCAGCATTAGGACAATCATTAGGTAAGTCTGAACTGGGGTACCTTACAGGGTGTTGCCAGGATTTGGTAAGGCGTTCATAGTTGGTAATAATATAGTATATTTCATGATAAAATTTTGAGATTTCATTTGCGACAAAAATTCTGAGTTTCACTGGCGGAAATTGATTGTAATTTTAATTACCCTGTCTAAGATAGTTTTTTAAAGCAGCAATCCTTGATTTTTCAATATATATATATATATATATATATATATATATATATATATATATATATATATATATATATATATATATATATATATATTGTGCAAATAAGTACTCAGACTCATTTTTGATTGCGACAAAAATTAGAAATTAGACACTCAAAGTACAAAAGATGCATTTTAATGGTTAATATACCAGTAGATTTAGTTCAGAATAGGGTAGAATTAGGTTTAGGAATAGCATAAGATGTGTTGTTAAAAATACTAGTGTTTAGATTTAAAGTCTTAAAAAAAAATAATAAAATCCAAAGTTTTTGGATAAGAAAATAATTGAGAACTGGTATATTTAAAAAAAAAATTACATTTTTTCTTATTAAAACTAAAGTTAGTAAAAAGACTATATAAAAAGTATAGTATTAGTTAGAGTAAGGTTCAGTATAAACAAATATATAGGTTAAAATGAATAAAAAGAGTGTGGATGCTTTAAAAAAGCTAATAATGAAGTGTAATACATCCTCGATTGTCCCATTAAAATCACCCGTAAGACACTAAAATGAGTGAAGTGGAAAATCTAGTGTAAAGTTCAAAGAAAATTACCGCGAATAGTGATAAGTAAACACTAACGTATAAAATATAAGAAAAATGCTTTAGTTTTAAGGGTTATTGAATAAATTATGTACAAATTAAAGTCATATTTTATATAAAAGTATAAAATGTAAAATAGATTTAATTAGTTTGTAAGGTAAATTTAAGCTTAGTTTAAGAAATATTGGCTTGCTGAATAAAATTGTAATAACATCAAAGCAACAACACACGTTTTAGAGTCTTGATGAATAAAATTTGATAAAAATTGTCATAAATTTTTAAAATGCAGAATTTTATCAATTTTAATATATAAATAATTTGCCAAAGTAGCTTTTATACATACCAAAATGTCGAGAAAACTCTAAAGGTCAATTATTGCAAATTCAAGTAAGCTCAAAAGTCAAATTTTTGTCAATATATTTAAAAAAAAAACATTAAAATTTGAGTCAAAAATTGGTAAAATAAAAAGGCCACCATAAAATTCAATTTTCCAAGATATAAAGATTTATCAAGTTGCCTAGTGTCAAAAATCAAACCAATCAGAAAACAAAAATTTCTTACGTTTTTGGCCGACTATAAAAAAGCCAAAGCGTAGGAATTTTCAACGAAGTTGAATTTATTATTTTATCGTACTACGTTTCTTGAGCTCCCGAAACTTGACAAAACCTCAATTTTTCAATTGTTTTTTTAAAAAAAGTTCTTCCTACGTCACCTGTAAACAAAAGTTTAAATATTTTATTTTAAGGAGGTTATGTGTTACTTTTGTTTTCAGGCATAAAGAAATTAATAATTTTTTAAAGCAATTAGTAAAAGTTTATAAGCTTTTTGTTAAATAATTTTACAACTCTCAAACAACAACAAATGGGATATCACTTTGATAAGAAGAATATGGAAGAAAATAATTCGAATTGAGTTAAGAAGAACTTGGCCGAACGAGATTTTAAACAATATTTTTGTCAACTCCTCACTTCAGAGGAGACGACAACTAATATTTTTTTGAGATATGGTGGATTTAAAAAAAGGAAATAAATAAAGTAGCTGGAATTGTGTTGGGTAATATAGTGGGACAAAATTAAAAAAAAAACACAACGAAGTATTTGTATATATATATATATATATATATATATATATATATATATATATATATAAATATATATATATATATATATATATATATATATATATATATATATATATATATATATATATATAAGATAAGGCAGTAGAAAGCTTTAATTTTTCTTAGACATTGAAGACTTGTATCAAAAATTAACCTAATTTAAAAAATAATAATAAAATTTATAAATTATAGTTAACCTGAACTAACCTAATAGAATATAATAATATTTATCATAATAAATATTAGGTTTAAAACAATATTAACATTTTGTATCACAACACAGCACACGATAATTTGTTTAAATTAGTAATTATTTCTTTAAGAAATAAACTACACTTTCCTTAAAAAATAACACTATAGCCATCTAATAGACAATTATGAAATTAAACGTCGCCGATTTTTGATCCAGGTAGTTAAAAGTTAATATATGTTAGATCAAGTGTTACATGAAGGAAATAAGTTTTGACCATTAAATTCCATCTGGAAATAATAATATAGTGCCATATTTATTGTTAAATAAAAATTTTATATTTTGTGTTTTAATCTCTGTGGTTTGATTGTCTTACTGGTAAAAAATAAGTATAATTTTATGCGCTCAACAACCACAAAATATAACCATATATATGCAATAAATACTAATATTTTAATTAAATTTTGGTATTATACTGAAAATTGAAAATATAAATACAGAAGTAAACATTGCAAAATTTTAAATAACAACAAAGTATTGTAGATATATTTATGGGTACTTTGTGATAATCGCAAGTAGTATAAGTATAACACATCTGCAATTATCGTCGCAATATATATATATATATATATATATATATATATATATATATATATATATATATATATATATATATACGTATATATATATATATATATATATATATATATATATATATATATATATATATATATATATATATATATATATACGTATATATATATATATATATATATATATATATATATATATATATATATATATATATATATATACGTATATATATATATATATATATATATATATATATATATATATATCGCTTAAAACTTCAATTTTTTAAAAATTGGCGACACTGTATTACCCGTTCCCAAAAGAACAATCTCAAATAAAACGCTTATTTGTTCTCACTGCAAATAGCCTGGGACTTTACTTTTATGTCTCGGCTATTATAACATAAATTGGACTTTGCGCTGTAAATGTCACACCAAATCTCCGAATCTAAAGAAAAATATTACCCCCTTTTTCGAGAACATACTACCGTCTAAGACTGTATTGATATTTTGTTTGAAGTAAATGGCAACATATTATGTATTTTAAGTAAATAACATCAGTGGAGATGGAAAGACGAGTATTTGACAACGAAATGAAATATTTTTTTTGTCAAATAGGTTTAAAATATTATTACAAAAGGACTGCGTGATTTAAAAAAAAATAAGATGCTAAATTTTAAAAATAAAAACATTGCAAACGTGCTTTAATTTTTTTTTAAATCATTTAAGGGAATCACTTTCCTAAATATTATCATGCCATTAAAAATGGAAATTATCATCATCTTCTTCTTCTTCTTCTTCTTCTTCTTCTTCTAGGTAGAACCAAGTTCTGTTATCTATACAGTGCCTCAGCGATCCTCGTTTGAGGTCGAAATCCAGCTGTCTTTCCATCTTTTGGGGGGCCATCCAGGCGGCCGTTTGGTGTTTGGTTTCTCTCTCATCACGGTTTTTGCTAGTCTGTCATCGTCCATTCGTTCCACGTGGTCTCTCCACTGCCTACGACGATTTCGAACCCACTTCACAACATCCCCCACTCCGCCGTCCTCGCGTATTTTTGCGTTTCTTATCCTATCTCTTAAACTTGTTCCCGTGATCATTCTCAGCGTTTTCATTTCTGTGGTTCTCATAATTTGTTTTGTCTTTGTTGTTTCATTTCTTGTTTCTGCGCCGTAGGTCAGTATCGGTCTTACACAAACCTTGTAAATTCTTGCTTTGCTCTCAACCGTCATATGTTTATTGTTCCAGATTATGTCTCTTAGTTGGCCCGATATCATGGCCGCTTTGTTAGCCTGTGTGCGTACTTCTTCTGTTACTGCCCTGTTACTTGTTATATGTGCTCCTAAGTATTTAAACTTCCCAATCTGTTCCATATGTTTGTCATCAACAATTATTTTGCATCTTACCGGTTCTTTTGCTATGACCATTGCTTTGGTTTTCTCCACAGATATCTTCATATTATACTGTTTGGCTGTTCGATGAGATGGAAAAGCATTCTTTGTAAGTTGTCCTCGCTATTTGCTGTCAAAGCAACATCGTCTGCAAAGCATATAATCTGAACGGTATTGTGTCCCATTAGGTACCCAATATTTGTGCTTTTTACCTCATCAATTATTTCGTCCATAATTACATTGAAAAGTGTTGGACTTAGGCTATCACCCTGTCTTATTCCTATGGATAGAGGGATTTCCTCTGTTAGAGTGTTATTTGTTTTAATTACCATGGTGTTTTTGGAATTCAGTTCGTATATTGTGCGTATGTTTGCTTCGTCTACTTGTTTTCTTCGCAGTAATTCTGTTATGTGTTCCAGTTTGACTCGGTCGAACGGTTGTGTAAAGCCCACAAAATAAATGAACAGCGATCGATAGATTTTTCAACCAGCTGTCTGATAATAAATATACCGTCGATAGTAGAGCGGTTATTCCGGAAGCCCTGCTGTTCTTCGCACGCCCCTAACTTGTCCACGATCCAATGTGACAGTATTTTGGTTAACAATTTGGCTGAACTATTCAGTAGGCTGATTCCCCTGTAGTTTTCGGGTTGTTTCTTTGATCCTCTTTTGTGGATCGGAATTGTGATGCTTTTCCGCCATTCGTTGGGTACTGGGAAATTATCATAATATTGATAATTTTTTAGGTGAAATTTCCTGGGAATTATTATTTCAGGACTTGGATATAAATATTGCTGTATACTATTTTTATCAGTATGTAAATTACGCTATTGAATGTTTTGTTCCAAAATTGCGATCAAAAAATCGAAAGTTTCCTAACTGGTTTAGTTCTGAGCTTAAATAATTGATATTTCATAAAAAGATTACTCATAAACGATTTAAGACTCAAACTTAAGGTCTCAATGTAAGATCGTATCTAGGTTGAATTATGAAGAATACATTTTTTCTCTGCATAAGATGTTGAGTGGTGATATGAAAGAGTTTTGGAAGTATGTAAAAAAGAAGAAAGGCAGTTACACTGTTCCAGGTACAATGTCATATAATGATACATCTAGTGATGATCCAAACTCGATAATGACCTTATTTACTTACTTACTTACTTACTCCGTGGCGTTACAACCCTGGGTGGGTTTTAGCCGACTTTACGACATGCCTCCATTCATTTCGATCTCTAGCACCCTCCATACAGTGTTCGATGTCCATAATTTTGAGATCTTTAGTTATATTATCTCTCCACCGGAGTCAGGGTCGTCCTAGTCTTATTATTCTGTCGTCAGGAAGCCTTCTGATATGTCCTGCCCACTGGAGTCTTCTGGCCTTTATTTCTTTTACTACATCTGTATCTGGGAATAGTTCTTCTAGTTCCTTGTTAGTTCTTGTTCTGTATCGTCCTGTCATTTCCCGAGATCTTCCTCAAGATTTTTCTTTCAAAGACTCCTAGTCTCTCTTCGTTCGCGTCCATGTTTCGCAACCATATATAACAATCGATCTTATAACTATTTTCTATAGGTCCATCCTTGTTCGTCTTGGGAGGTGTTTCGAATTCATCAGATCTTGCAGTGCGTACAGGCATCTATTTCCTGCTTCTATTCTATTGTTTATTTCCTGTGATCCGTTGTTATCTTCGCATATTGTTGTTCCTAGGTATTTAAATTCTTTGACTCGTTCAAAGTTATATTCATCGATGGTGATATTTTGACCTAATCTGTCTCTGTTTCGGCCATTCCGACTCAGGAACATGTATTTAGTTTTGTCTTCGTTAATTTGAAGTCCCATCTTCTTTGCTTCCCTTTCGAACCGTATTAGAGTTTCTTTCATTTTTATTCTACTACTACCAATCATATCGAAATCATCTGCAAATGCCAACAGTAGATTTGGTCCATCTTGATGGAATATAGATATTGGTGCTTCAACTTTCGGATTTCTGATTATATATTCCAGCGCTATGTTAAAAAGTTGTGGTGAGAGCGCATCTAATTGCTTAAGACCGTTGTTTATTTCAAAGATTTCAGAGTAGTACTGTCCCACTTTCACTATGCACTTCAGCCCCTCCATTCACATCCTTATTAGGCTTATTAGCAATCCAGTTGTCTAATTTTGTGCTTTTTTAGTGAATCTATTTTGGGCCAATTATATTTGCAAAAATAGTTTTCTTATACTGACTTGAGACTGTAGCTTAAGCATGAAAAACATATTTGGTCAAAAATATTTATTACTTTAGATTTGCTTATCAAGAGGTAATAAAAATAAGGATATTATTTTTCTGCATTTAATCTGATAGATACCCACCTAAATAAGAGAATTAAAATAATCAACAGAAAAGTAAAAATGCTAAAGATTTAGAACTGTATTCCTGCAAATCTTTACTTTTATACATTTTTCCACTTAACAATAGTTCGAATATGACAACGAACTGTTGACAAAAGACTGTAATGTCAGCAGAGCTCATTAGTGGTTTTGCAGAACCACCGTCGAGTTTCTGCTGGCATCGACCTTTGTTAAATGTCATCCTGCTATTTTGGTAATGAAAACTGTTGATATTTTATCTTTAATGGCATGACGATAAGTAAAAATAAATAATAATTGAAAAAATAGAATAGATTATGTTAAATTGTATTTCCACTATGCGATACTGAATGAAATGCTTAATATTTTTTGAGTACTTACTTTTTCTATTATTTTAAAATTTTTTAATGTAATTTATAGAACCATTTTATGATTTTCTTTAGAGGCAGTTTCCATATAAGTTTGACTACCCTAAAATTATGCTGTGGGCGTCAAAAAAAAGTTAAATTTTTTGCTTGGTTTATCCACGTTTATCCAGTATTTTGTTTTCCCTTTTGTATAAGTCCTAAGTAAGGTCACAGATTGTGGCTCGGCGAGGCCTTTTCCTCCTACAATACCCTTTTAAGCCCTTTGCATCGTGTGTCCCTAATAAAATACAAACGTGACTAACTTTACATTGTTGGAATTCTAAATGACAACAGGTCAGCTAATATTTTTTATGGTACTTATGTTTGAGGAAAAAAGAAACAGAAATGGTCTGCTAATGTTTTAAAAGAATGATTGCTGCCAGAATATTTACAACTCAAATGAATTATATTTTATGAACCCCTTTTCATATCCTAGTTGTAATATTCGTTAACTATATTTCTTTAAAATGTAACTGGTCAAAGTTTAGTATATCATATACATAATATTTGATTTAAAATTCTTACGTTATGTTGAAGTAAGCTGTTCAGTTACCATAGTGATTCTCTATAGCTCTGGCAAAGATTGATTTGGATGGAGAGGTTTTGGATCGAAGATGCAGATTATGAATCTAAAGGTAATGTTTTAAAATTGAATATCGCCGATCTAATATGGCGGACCAATAATTTTGCATTTTAGTACTTTGCCTGAACAAGGAAACTTGATTTTTAACCGACTTCTAAAAGAAGGAGGTTCTCAATTCGTCGAGTATGTATGTTTTTTTTATGTATGTACACCGATTACTCCGGAACGGCGACACTGATTTCAATGAAATTTTTTACGTTATGTAAAGGAAGTTGCTGCGGTAGTCTCATATTTTTTTGGATGAAATTGGTGCAGTAATATCCAAGATGGCGCTGACAATATGCCGGCCAAAAACATTAATTTTGTCTGATTTTCTCCAAAATTGGTACGAGGGAATTTTTGGGGTCGTACACAACGAATATGAACTTATTTTTAAAAAATTCAATATGGCGGATCCAATATGGCGGACAAAAAAATTTAATTTTGTTTCATTTTCTCCAAAATTGTGTGGGGGAGTTTTCGGGGTTGCACATAATGGATCCAAAATATTTTTAAAAAATTCAATATGGCAGATCCAATATGGCGGACAAAAATTCAATTTTGTCCGATTTTCTCCAAAATTGGTACGAGGGAGTTTGCAGGGTCGCACATAACTAGTCTAAAATTATTTTTAAAAAAGTCAATATGGTGGATCCAATATGGCGGACGAAAAAATCAATATTGTCCAATTTTCTTCAAAATTGGTATAGGGAATTTTTCGGAATCGCCCATAACAAATCTGAAATTATTTTTAAAAAATTCAATATGGCGTATCTACTATGACGGATAAAATATTAATTTTGTCCCATTTTTTTCAAAATTGATATGAGGGAGTTTTTAGGCTGATCCAAGAAGGCGGATTAAAGATTCTACATCTCCCGATTTTGTCTAAAATCAGTACTGTGATATCTTTGTTCGTGTTTATTATGAATTTAAAATATTTTTTGAAAAATTCAATCTAGCATATTCTATATGGTGTCCTAAAAATTTTACATTTTTCAATTTTCTTCCAAATTGATATAGAGGGTATAAATTATGAATTTAAAAGTATTTTTTCAGGATCCAATGTAGCGGACTAAAAATTTTTCGATTTTGTTCAGGTGGGACTAAATCGTTTTTGAGGATGTAAATAGCGAATATAAGTCTAGAAATTTTAAATTTCTGGACTTCATCCAAAATTGGTCTAGGGGGCTTTGAAAGGTTTAGATTAACACTTAAAATAATTTTTTTGAAATTCAATATAGCGGATGCAATATGGTGGGTTAAAAATTTTATCTTGTTCGCATTTTTTCAGATTTATTATTAGAGGGTTTTCGGGGTGGCTTATACAAACTCAATATGCAGTATAAAATATATCGAACTAAGAAATTTACATCTCAGGTTCTTTAAATATTGAAAATTTATATTGTGGGGTTCTTGAGGCGTATACAAACTCAGTATGCAGTATAAAATATACAGGTAACTATGGCCATTTAGTGGTTCATTAAAAAAGTGGGATCCAATAATTCGATTATGATGAATACCACACCAAACATTTAATGACCAGTGGTTTTGATGTTGCACCTCTCTAATCCAAAATGGGTTTTCTGTGGCATAATAATGCATGTGGCGTCTATTTACGGCACCGTTACTTCTAAAAGTAGCTTCATCACTAAACATTACCTTGCATAATAAATTTGGATTTAATTGAATCTCCGCATTTATTGTACGAGAAAAGTTTACACGACTTTCAAAATCCTGTCCATGCAATTCTTGGTGTAATTCCATGTGATATGGATGATACCTATATTTCTTGGTAGTACGATTAGCGGTGGATTGTGATGTTTCATATAATGCTGCTAACTGACGGCTACCAATATAAGGATTTTCCTGAACATTTAACAATACTTGTAGTTCTTTTTCTTCATTAGTTACTGGTTTGTTGACCACTTTACGTTTTGGATAATCAACAGTACCAGAAGAATCAAATCTTTGCATTAAGTTTTGAAAAGTATGGGTATTAGGCTGGCGTCGATCAGGATACTTCATTTTGTAAATTCTTTGAGCAAGAAGGCAATTTTTTTGAGCCTCTCCTATTGTATAAATCATATCTATTAACTCATTCTCTGGAAAATTCATTTTACAATATAAGATGAATGTAAAAAAAACCAAACTACACTACATAAAAACACACAGAAAAATGTTCTTTTACATTGTTTTTGCCATGGCTACTATGATAATGAAGACTATTTCTGTAAAAAATTATGGAAAATAAGAAAAACTGAAATATCTCAAAAACTATTATAAATAGGTATAGGATATATTGAACAAAACTTTTAGGGTTTTTATTACTCTATTAAATAACATGAAAATATACAGGGTGTACCATTTAAAAAAAAAGATATTTATTCATTTAAACTTGTTCAAATTTGAGCCGATGTGTTCAACACCCTGTAGCTTTTATTGCAAATATTAGGTAAAAATTATGTTAACTTGTCCTTGGCCTTGCTAAATTCCAAATTTGAATATATTTGTCACAAAATTGAAAACGTTATTTAGGATTGAATTGATGCTTGAAAATGTGACTTTTTTTCTTTAAACTTAATTATCTCAGAAACTATAAAGTTTTGTTATAGTAAACCCTTAATAGAAAAGATTTAAAATTATAAGCTAAATCGAAAATGCGATTCGTATATAGGGTGTTCTATTTAAAAAAATACAACTTTATGCTGTCCTAGTTTTTTGGCTCACCCTGTTGAGTCCTAAATATTTTTAAAATCTGCGTAAAAATAAACTGTATCAAACAATAAATATAGTTTCTTTGTAAATTTCACCGAAAAGGCACAAACCTACTTCATCCAATCGTTGACTCACCCTGTACATGAAGAAAATATTAACAGTAACAGCTGTAAAAGAAGAGAGAAACACTAAATATTTTTTAACGCTTAAAACATAATGTAGGATTTTCTTTAGCCAAATTATTTAATTACTATATCAAATTCAAACGAATGTCGATTTTCTCTAATTATAACTTGTAATTTTATTTGGTTTGTCAGAATTTTTTCCAATAAATTATTACACATTGAAAATTAAATAGTTTTCCACGTTAATATCTTCAATATTTTTTTTTTTACCAGTAAAAGATTTTTTACTAGGTGGATTAAATTATCAATTTTTAAACTGTTTTGTTAGATGGAGTAAAAATATGTTATTTTATCAAAGTTATATTGTTTCCACATAGCGTTATTTTGAATGAAAACGTGTTTGGAAAATAGGGAGGTGTTGCAATTTCTATTTTACCTTATTTTACTGTCATCGTTATTTTGAGAATAATTAGTAATTATTTTATTTAAATATATCAAATAATAGTAAGTTCTTTTTTATTTTATTAGTTTTAGTTTTACTGCACTTTGTAATAGCATATATTTTTGTATATGTACCTGTAAAATACTGAATAAATAAATAAATGAATGAATAAATAAATAAAAATTTGATTAGAAGCAAGCTTAGGTACATAAATGTGGTAATCTGCAGTAGATAAGATAACAAATGCAACTTGTTATGACGAAATTTTAAATTAAACGTCGCAAACGTGCATTTAAAAGAACCATACGTCTATTATGAAGAGTTTGGAATAGCTCTCTCTTTCTTGGCCAAACTAATTGCCTCAAGAAGTTCTGCTACAGATTCATATCGTGTCTTATACACTTGATTTTGGATAAAACCTCATAAAAAAATCCAAAACAGAAAGATCGGAAGTTAGTAGGGGCCATCTCACTGGCCCAGTAGTACCTATCCATCTTTGAGGAAAGTTATTGTCCAGAAATGGCCTTAGCAGTCCAGAGTTGTGGCTCGGGGCACTATCTTGTTGAAGATAAATGAAACTGAAATGGGCCAATGAAGCAAATCTGGAATAATTTCCTCAAGGATTTCTAGGTATCTACATGCTGTGAGACTCCCTTCATACATCCTGTAGGCTATGCATCGGCTCAAAATAAAACACGAGACACCACCGTTAAGCGCCTTTTTTGGGCTCTTTCAAAAATTAGATGGTTATTTTCTGAAGACCAGTACCTGGTATTTAAAAAATGACATTCATCAGACCAGACGACAAATCTGCCAAAAGAATCGTTGGTGCAGATTTGTTCTAAATACCATTGACCACACCATTCTTTGTATAAAAAACACTAACAGAGCATACTTTTCATAATTATCATAAACGGCCATTGTAACTGCAAAATAAATAAAAAGTAAAATAAAAACATCTATTTTGTCATGGTTAAAAATTCATTTATTTTTATTATATTTAATTTTACCTTATTTTTGCTAATATTCGCGTTTTGGGCAACACTATATCATTTTCATTAAGCATTTCTCATATATCTTTCGTATAACAGCATAATATTTGTTGCATTTTTGGATCCTACAGCTTTTCGAGCCATTCCAAATTTCACTTTCTTGCAAATATTCTTCCCAACTCAATTATTTTCTTTATCATTAAGTAATTTGCCTATAAGAAAAACAGCCGTGATTTAATTCCATTTCTAACTTGATTTTTAGGTCGGCGACTCTACGTCACTGTTTGGGTACTTACCTGATAGGTTAAATAAATAACCTTAACTAAGACTCAAACTCTCAGATATCAAACAGGCCCAAATATCCCATTGAGGGTACTTTTCAAGTTCTTTATTATTGTATTCATTTTGTATTAATTATTTTTTGTAGTTTAATCTATCACTTTAGTTTTATTAATGTTTGTCTGTAAATGATTAAGTTTTAGTTTTTTGTTATGGACTGTTATTCAATATGGAAAATAAATTTTAAAAATACAATGCTCTCTTTCATTTATTGTTCCTATTGACTACACAGGGGGTTTGACAATTTAATCCCGTTTTTAGAAGCGGTTGGCAAGAAGAGAAAGGTTCGAACTCGCTGATTTGCATAAAATACTACATAATTACTATTATCATTCCGAAGGATTCTACGTAGTCAGAAGTCTACTAACAATAAATTTCAAAATTATCTCATATGAGACTAACTCCGCGGGCATATAGGAACCAAGTGATTAAATGTTGAGATAAACATCATAACCTTGGATCCTTGTTTTGGTGGTACACTATAATTATCTCTTTAAAATAATTTCGTTTTAAAAGAAATGTGAATTGTTAATTCAAAAGAATCTTTGTTACGCGTATAATATTCGTAACAAATTCATTGCTACCCGGTATCCTCACAATAAAATAAAGCATCGTCACTCTAGTCGACGAGTTTTTTTATTAAAATCCCCGTTATTCCATTTATAAATAGATTTTTTAAATGCTCATCGCAAGCCACTGGAGACTCACTGTTGCTTCACGCCGCATAGCAGCGCTGTCACCCGCAGGGGTAGCTGTTGAGATATATAGTCGCATGACGGGACGCATCATCCATGGGGGAACAACTGATTGCGAAAACATGCCATCAATTATGACTCGAAAGGGTTTATCTATCTGTGCATGTGACCGTCACTAAGGGGGAGGTTTAATGTCAGCTTTTTATGAAAAATTATGATTTTAATATGAAAGTATTTATAATTAAACTTAAAACTCTTTAAATAATCTTAAAAACCAGGTATTAATTAAACTACAAAAATTGTCATATAGAGTGTCGGCAAAAAATCTGCAGCATATGCAAATTACATTACATTAAAAATGTTATTAACCATTTGATGTAGAAAATGCTATATTTATTCAGAACTCTATTATAAAGAAAAAGTAAACAGAAAAAATAAAGTACTAGATAACAATAACTCAACAGTATATTAAATTAGAAACATCGTTGTAACGAATGAAATTTAATTACACTTTTTTCAATCACTGGCTGTCACGTCAGCAATTGCCTCCTCCAATAATATTTTGACATGTGCTAATTTGAATGTTTTCTTTTTCCATGCCACTTCATTCTCTATTTGCACCTAAACAGTTATATTTTCGTTTCGAGTCATCTCACCAATTACTCCATGGAAATTAGATTAAAAAAGAGCTGTTTTGTTAATAAAAATGTAACATTGGTTTTTTTGCTAGAATGTGTTCATTTCGGCATCCTATAAACATCTGGTATCTCCTCATCCCGTCGACAACTTGCTTTCGCTTGCTATACTGTACTTTTGTGATATCACCGCCCCCCCCCCCCTCTCCAAAGAGAGACGCTGGATCCGCCCCTGTCTAGAAAACTAACAGAAAGTAATTGTAATTTTGTTCTTATTATTAGTAACTACACATTATAGGATGATAAAAATCGTTATACTTACATTTCCCAATTTCTCTGCAAATATCAAATTATGAAAACCTATCTCTGATGTCAAAAATCCTAATTACAATAACCACAAAAAAATTAAGTCAGATCCTTTAAATTTTCTATTTGGCATTTCTATTTTACCATTGTTCCAAAGCAAACTCCATTAAATTTTCATCAACTTTCCATCCAAGTTACTGTAGTAGGCATGCCAATAGCATCGCTCAGCAGTCGCTATTACCATCTGTTTACCATACTAATAATCTTAAAACTAACAAATAGACTTAAAAGACTAGAAAGCGAGAAATAAGCCTGAATAAATTTTAGTTCAGTCAAATTTAATATCTTAGTAATTTTCGGCATCGCATTGAAAAGAGGATCAATTTTAAACTTTATATAAGTCCAGATAAATGGAAAGGAGAATGAACTTCCGGTTGCGACAAAGTTAGTTATGAGGAAAGTGTATCATCTTCACATTAATATTAGTAATCATGGATTCTTTTTAAGGAAATTTAGGTAATTAAAGATGTTGTGCCTTTTCTATTTAAAGAATAAGGTCGATATTTTGTTAAAGTTCAGAAGAGGAGATAATATAAATTTGAACATTTTCTCAAAAAATGTTTATAACTTTATTTTATTAACATCTGGTTTATTTCTATTTCTTTTAGATTTTATAGATCCAAAGTTATTGAATACTCCAAGGAAAATAGACTTTCGTTAGTAACAAAAATGTAACATTGGTTTTTTTGCTGGAATGTGTTCATTTCGGCATCCTATAAAACATATCTCGATGGTAACTCTGAAAGACCTCTGCAAAAAAAATGGCGGACCAAAAATTGTCACGATTTTCGGTTTTTTTAGTTTATCTCGAAAAGTAAAAGTTGTATCGAAAAATGTTTCAAACAAAAGTTGTAGCGAATTAAAACACTAATATATAATATAAGTTATAGGTGGCGCTACTAGTTATCGAGATATATTTTTTTCTCTACAAAATTTACGGTTTTTTTTTAAGACATTTATTAACAAATTACCGATTTAAAATTTAACATAAATATAGGTATTATCATTCTAAAACAGTATGTCAAACCTGGAATCTGTGTTTTTTATTTTCCGAGAAATTCGATTTGAAATTTGAAAATTTTCCACTTTCCTAATTAAGATACAATGCTCAATTTTAATGGAAATTGTCTGTGTTGTTTTATAATTTGAAAATCTATTAAAAAAAAAAATTTTTTTCAATCGTGGGCCGAGAAATTTTGCAAAAACCAATTTTTGACCAAAAAAATTGCGACAACTTTTTACCGGAAGGGGATAAAATTTTTTTAATGCATGCGTTGGATTTAGATGTAACATTTCCGATCTCAAAAAAAAGAATTTTTAATTTTGGATGAAAAAAACATTTTTTTTTAGAAAATTCATAATGGCGTGGCAAATATATGTTAAATGATTAAATGTGCAAAAGATGCTTTTTAATACTTGTACTTTACCTGTGAATTTTTTGGATCCAAGAAATACGCTTCCATACGATCTGTGAACCTTCGAAAATTGGGCCGAATCTATTCAAAAATAGCTGCTGTAGGCCGCTGTCGGCCGGTTAATATCGTTCAGGCGCATTATTCATTGGCGGTTCAAGGAAACTTATGCATCACAAGTAATATTTATAATATTGTTGTTTCATTAATTTATATGAGAGTAACAATTTGTTTAGTCATATTAATTATTAAATTGTTTATTAACAAAATTTTTACAAAATATTACGGAGAAAATCATACAAATATTGAATTATGTTATATATTATAAACATTAATATTATAAATATTACTTGTGATGCATAAGATTCCTTGAAGCGCCAATGAATAATGCGCCTGAACTATGGCAACCCTCCGGCAGCGGCCTGCAGCAGCTATTTTCGAATAAATTCGGCCCAATTTTTGAAGGTTCACAGATCGTATGGAAGTGTATTTCTTGAATCCAAAAAATTCATAGGTAAAGTACAAGTATAAAAAAGCATCTTCTGCAAATTTGAGCCCTTAATGTTTATTTGCTACGCCATTATGAATTTAAAAAAAAAACGTTTTTTTCATCCAAAATTAATTTTTTTTTCGAGATGGGAAATGACACATCTAAATTCAATGCACGTATTAAAAAAATTCTATCTCCATCCGGTGTAAAGTTATCGCAATTTTTTTGGTGCAAAAATTGGTTTTTGCAAAATTTCTCGGCCCACGATTGAAAAAAATTTTTTTTTAATAGATCTTCAAAATATAAAACAATACAAACAATTTCCATTAAAATTGAGCATTGTATCTTAATTAGGAAAGCAGAAAATTGAAGTTGAATTTTCAATTTTTACATCGAATTTCTCGGAAAATAAAAAACTCACACGTGCCGGGTTTTACATACGTTTTTAGAATGATAATACCTATATTTATGTTAAATTTTAATAACTTATATTACACAAATCGATAGATTTTTTAATTCTCTACAACTTTTGTTTGAAACATTTTTCGATACAAATTTCACTTTTCGAAATAATCTCAAAAAACCGAGAAACGTGGCCATTTTTGGTCCGCCATTTTTTTTTGCAGAGGTCTTTCAGAGTTACCATCGAGATATGTTTTATAGGATGCCGAAATGAACATATTCCATCAAAAAAAACAATATTGCATTTTTGTTACTGAAAAAAGTCTATTTTCCACGGAGTTAATAGCATGTTTGATATATTTTCGGTTATTTACCCTCACTAAATTTAGCAACTTCACTTTAAGCATTGTGTCGTTAAATTTAAAGTTTTTTGAGAAGAGTCGTTGCCATTTCTCCTCCTCTTTAGACGTAGAAGTCGGAAATTTTCCTTGGCATCGACGATGATACTAGGCGTTGTCCATTACAATTACCGAATCGTGTTCCACAATGTTTAAAATCGAAGAAAAGTATCGCTCAAAAACATCGACGTTCAGGTCTTCATCGTAGTCTTGTGTTTTTCGAAGTTCGAAGGCGTTAAGGCTGCCATCTAAGAAACCAGACACACTTCCAATATGAGTTGTTATAAGACGACAACCTTCACTAGAATGCTTGACTCGAACATTTAATGTTCAGGTCTCGCCATATCTTTCCAAGCGTGTGCCTTTCATTGAGCCATGTTTTGTCATTTTAATACAATTTTTTTCTTTTTCCCGAAACTCCCGTACCATGAGAATTTCATTCTTCTTAATTACTAACCTTTATCGATTCTATTTAAGAGATATAAAATTCATTTCTTTTAAAGTTTATTTCAAAATCTTAATGATATTTTAGGTGTGTCGTTATTAATTAGATAAAAAGTAGAAAAAAATCAGCCGGTTGAACCCATGTAGATTAGAAAAATAACGTCGGAATACACTTTTACGTTTGGCTTGAAAACGCACACTCTGTATGATATCATCACGTTTCATACACGCTCTGGGTAGCTATTCTCGTTCTTGAGAGAACGATCATCTTGATGGAAAGTGGGCGTGGTTCTCACGAAAAGGTATGAAACCGTATTCTCGTGATTTTAAGCGATGGTCACATCCATCAAATCTTGAGAGAACTTGTTCTACTAGTCTGAACCAAGAGAACGGCGAGATTTTGAGAGAACGATACTATCATTCCCGTCATTATGAGTTATTTTTAGGTTATAAAAGTTCAAGAAAATTCATGATTGTTTTGAAAATATTGTAAATTTTATAAAATATTTTTGCTCGCAAATATACATATATAAAATGGGTTTTGAAGAAGTAATTTTGAACCACGATGGACCAAAGGATGTCAGATTAGCGAAAAAACAAGTGGCAAGTTAAAATCGTCGATTTGTACCACGCTTGCGTCGATTTGGGGATTTAAATGATTCAGAATTCACGAAGCTGTTTAGGTAAATATCTATTATATAAATATTTGTGTAACTTGGCGGACTCTACTTCATTTAATTTATTTTACGGGCTTGGTAAAGATCAAAGAAGATATCTTGTGCTAAAAATAACCCAATTTATAGAATTCTCAGGGCTTGAAAAGAGGCAACATCATCTTTGCCAGAAGTCATGGTAATATTTGGTAACTATAAAGTTAGCATATGCAAGAGTAGCAAGTCATTAATGATTTTTTTACTTGGTTGGATTATACATATTTGTAATATATTACCTGCTATAGTTACTCTTAAAAAATTTGGAGAATATTAAGCTAATATTAATTTTTATTTTTAGATGTAGGTACTCATATTAATATAATTTTATTAAAATATAAATATTTGTAGGTTCTTGGATTTTTTGCGACTAGCCGCTACCACAAAATAACTGGGTTAAATATTTTTCTGGAGTGAGTCGCCCAAGTGTCAGTTGGAGTATTGTAGAAGAAAAACCCAGATGCTTTAAATAGAGACGATGCTATTTCAGAGTGGATCTAATTGCTACAAAATTTAAATGAATTATGAGCTTGTCCAATTGGGTAATTTTCTATTAAATTGTAAATTATATACAGCTAGCAGTAATATGTATTTTGTAAACTTAAAATTTAAATATAATTTGTTTTTTTTTTAAAAAAGAATTAAAACTGATGTTAAATAGATAATATGTAAGATAATTTTGAAATATACGAGATTTTTATAATGTTTTAGGTTTTATACTAAACATAATTTCCCTGGTATTTTAGGGTACATTGACAGCACTCATGTTGCAATTACAAGATCAGTAACAGATGACCTAGAATTTGCGATGAGACTTTATAAATCATGAATATAAATGCTAAATTTCCTAGTAGTACCCATGATTCTTATATTTGGAATGAATCTAACATTTCCAATATAATGGAAATGATCTATAGAAGAAACCCAGATTTATTTTTCCTCATTGGAGATTCGGGTAAATTAATTGTACAGTAAACTAATAATTTGTTATTAATTTAGAATATGTTTAAATATAATAAGAAAAGTGAACCAAGTTTAATTTTTTCAGGATTTTTTTTAAGGTCATAGCCTTTGGAAGATATTTCACAACTGGGAACACCAGAGGAAAGATTTAATAGATATATGTTCATTATGGAGTACCGTTGAAAGATGTTGTGGTGTCGTGAAGAATAAATTTAGATGTTTTTCAAAAGATAGATAGATAATAATTTTTTAATATGGGAATATATGTAATTTCAAGTATGCAGAATGTATTTTATTGATGAAATAAATCTTTACACATTTCATTTTTTTTTACTTTATATATTCATTCCCTGATATTTATGGGGAGTATAAAAAATAGCATTTTTACAAAAATAAGGGAAATCTTTCTTTTCCCAACCTAGTAGAAAATGAACTAAATTTGTATTTTAGGAAATGAAAATATTAATTTTATTTCGCATGATATCCTTTACATCTTTGTAGGTGATACTAATTTCACGCAAAACAGATATTTTGGCACTAAAATATTTCGATTTGTTTTTTACATATTTATTTTTTTCTCTCTAAAACTCCCTTTCTAATTCTTTTCTCTCATTAAGAATATTAAATAGGTTAAAAATATTAATTATTATATTCATTTTAAATTCGAGCATTTACTTGCTAAGTAGGGTTATGTCCATGTTCACATTCTTTTTTAGGGTTAAATGCACAATTAATATGGTTACATACACCATTGACGCTTGGCAACATAGCTTACTAGATTTTGTTTCCGATCTCCCATCACATCCTACGAGAATACGGTAATACACGATCGAGAGAATAACCGTAGGATGGGATTGTCTCTATTCTCTCAAGAGAATAATCACATCCTATGAAGAACCAGAATAGCTACCCTGCTCGCTCCAGCGATCATCAACCCAAACATGTCCCTAGTATAGGTGTTGCCGTTGTTTAGTTATTTTAGTTTAAAAAGGATAGATTTCAATCTCGGAGTAAGATTGAAGTAGTTCAAAATCCCCATGCATAATGTCGGTTTGAAAAATGCCATGTGCATTTCAATTGTTTAATACGAAAGTGACTCTTCTTTCTGTCCATATATTTTGCTAGAAACGGGAGATAATCCAATGTACGCTATAAACAATGCCGAGTGAGCCGAATGCAATCCGAAACGGTCCGATTATAACTTCGGCCGACGCCGAAGTTTCAGCTGATTTTTGACCGTTGAAATCAAAGGTTCCCAAACTGCAGACAACATCTGGGAATCAGTGGTTTAACTGTACATGTTTACATTCGAAATTTTAATTAGCTTCAAATAAGAAAAAATATGTTTAATAAATATCTTGAAAATAAAATAATATTCATTATTTAAATACTTTTTTTTTTAATTCGAGCAGTTCTGGAATTGTCGTTTAAATGATTTGTATAATTTTAGAACGAATGATTGCTTTTGCCTTATTTTTAGAACAAACTTGTAGCAGTTTTAAAAGAATATTATAATTTTTTTTATATTCGATTGATTTGAAACTGACAAAAACACAAGGTTAATTTTACCTCAGGTTTCCATGACAACTTCACTTGAAATTTATGTAGAATATTAATAAAATAAGAGAAAATAAAGTGAAAATTATATTTGTAGGTACAGATATAGTGCGGCGAACTGGTATAAGCAGTAGCATGTAAAAAAGGTTTGGGTATATGTAGGGGAGGATGGAGGTAAAGGACGGTAGGATGAGTGGTGGTAATGATCAAGAGTTATGGAATCGAAATAAGAAGAAATAAGATAGGGAGATATTCAAATTATTATTTTATTTCAGTCTCAAAAATAAACGTTTATATATATATATATATATATATATATATATATATATATATATATATATATATATATATATATATATATATATATACGTATATAATTTATTTTTGTTTCTTAAATCTTTTGTTAATATTTTTCGGTATTATTTCCTTGGGTATCGGTTTTTCCATTTGAAAAGCAAAAGAAAACCATTTTTGTGACGATTCGCTCTACATAGTGAGCTTCTTCAAAATTATGGTATATTTATCTTGGATCTTGAAAGTAGCTTTGTGCGCACAAATATATATATATATATATATATATATATATATATATATATATATATATATATGCTGTATCTTTATCAGAAAGGATAATAATCGACATCAAATTTTCAACTTTGAGCTCGATTTTCTCGACAACTATTCAACTCACAAATTTCGGATTAAACACACTTTTTTGGGTCATAAATGTCTATCATTTCCTGGAATTCTGAAGCCATAGTCAATTAATAAATATCATTTAATTATAAATAAAAAAAAATGGAATTTTCCAAGAAAAAAAATTATATTTCGATAACTAGTGGTGCCACCTATAACTTTAATTATATCAGTCGATAGGTTATTTAATTATCTTTACTTTTGTTTGAAACATTTTTTCATACAACCCTTATTTTTCAAGATAAACTGAAAAAACTGAAAAGAGTGACAATTTTTTGGCCGCCATTTTGTAAGCCATGGACCGTATGAATTTCCATCGAAGTATGTTTTTAGTGATGAGAAAATACACTTTTTCAGCAATAAAATCGCTAGTTGCATTTTTTCCCAATACGACTCTTTTTGAGTCTAATTTCCATGGATCAAGATGTTTTAGATCATGAGAGAAGTCAGGAACGGACTTGGAGCCACACTCGCTGAGCATAATTTTTGACAGGTGTCATTTGACAGAGCTGAAAACTAATTTTTTAAATACCTTGGTTATTTCTCTTCAAAAAGGCACTCTTAATTTATTTCGGTAAAACTGGCGGTTTTCGAGATAAATCGGGTTTTATGCGAAAAAATTCAAAAGTTATTAATGCTAAACACTAACAGGTAAAAATAAAATACGCAGGATGTGTTGATGTGCTTTAATTTATGGGAACTCTTTAAAGGCAAAAAGATGTTATGCTTAAAGATTTCCAGCTAAGACATTATCAAGTCCAGAAACCTTTCAAATGCCTTAAAAATGCAAAATACCACTTCAAAGAATATTTTATTTTTAATTTGATGAAAAACTCTTAAAATAACTTGTACGTGTATGCACGACCTTATGGTCTTCCTTCTCCTCTAGATAGATTATATAATGCAATATCCACTTTAAACATAAAGCTATTAAATTATCCACCCCGTACTTTAGTTTCCAACAGGTTTCCATAGAATGGCAGCCGCAGACTCGCTGAGAAGTTGCAAATGTTGCAGCGGAATAGCGGAATGAGAGGAAACGTCATGAATTATTGTCTCCATACCGCCGTGGGGGTGCACACGGGGTTTGGGGGAGCATAAAGAGGATGTAGGGTACGTTTCAAATAATTTGGTTATGTGAAATGTATGCGAGCTATTATTAACATGGGGAAAGATTTTATTAGAAAAACAGAAGAGTGTGTAAATCATGCTACATAATGTAAAGTTTTAAGTTATTGGGAAATTTATATAAAATATTTTAGAAGCCCTAAAATTAAAATTTTCTAATTTAAGAGGATATACTTAGATCCTAACTCTTATTGTGGCACTAACATCTTACCACCACTTTCCAGAAAAATTTAACTTAAATAGGACCAAGTTTGTGGATAGTTCAATAAGGATGTCTGGGAAAGATATCGGTTGATCCCACTGATGCGTCCACTACCGATATCGGGACGAAACATCCTATCGTTTTGACGGTGATCGAAAATTAGATCGCTTAGTTATAGGTCCTTAACACCAGGGGCATTGCTAAATGCAACATGGTACCCGATCAGAGACGACGGCAGACGAGGGTCTAAACCGCCGTTGGCTTTGATTAAGCCTCACCCGAACTTGGAAAGATCACCTAGGATGTCCGCTCCATATTTCCCTTATTTTCCTTATCAAGCTTGTGCTTTCTTCCGTCTTGGACTTTCTATGACAGTCAAAGTCGGAAAGCAAGTGTCTTTGGGGGGGCATATTGTGGAACTAACATTTTACCATCACTTTCCGCAAAAACTTGACTTAAGTAGTAGTCCAAGTTTTTGGAAATAATTTGCTCTTCTACCTCACTTTCTCAATTTCAAATTAGAAAAAGTTTACATTATGCTTAAGTTATGTATTTTTTTGTATAAAGAGATTATTTTGAAGATATTTTTTAAAGCAAATTATTCATGCGGAACTTGTAGTTATTTAAAATGGTAGTGTATATTTCGCTCTTGATTTTTTCTTAATTAAAGTTATTTCTTGGGATTTTGAATAATTAAGGTTTGACTTTGTAAACAAGACAAATAAAAAAATTAAAGGGACCCTTTCTAATATACATAATTTTATTGGTGGAATATGTTGTTTTAATGTTGGGAAGGGACGTCCATAAGACGTTGTAAACAAATGTCTTAAAGACGTTACCTTTTGTAACATAAGACGTCTATACAACGTCTTATGGACGTCATTCGTCTTTTATGGACATACATAAGACGTCCTGAATGTTGAGATCAAACGTTTTATGGACGTCTTTAAGACGTATTTGTGCTGTTTGTGATAATCTACAGTGTACAAAATACCAGAATGAAATAAATACACTGTTTGAAATTTTGTTGAACAATTGTAAAGCTGATAGTCCTTTTAATGTCCTTAGTCTTCTAGCTTTAAAAAGAATAGAAGTATATAATGCAATTATGCTTTACCTACATAAAATAAATTTAAAACTATGATCTCACACTCCTAATTTTATCCTTCAGTGTACATCCTCTTTAAGTGCCCTTTCTTGTTTGTCTGTGTGTGTCCCTGTTAAACACCTATGTTAACTCATTTTTGCAATATCTCAAAACCTAGTGAAGAATTTGTCTTTTACTATTGATATCAATATATTTTTAACATACATTTAATAACTCTGTAGAAAATGTTTCATAATATAAATTTTTGGATTAAGCTTAAAAGATTTTTATAGTAGTACTCATCTGAAAATTAAGTGCAACTAAAACAAAAAACTTGCGAAATAAATGTGACAAATAAATTTTCATTGGGATGAATAATGCCACTTCATCATCAGAATAATGCGTCATCCAATTTCAAAATTTAAGATAAATAAATTCAGGATACTGACGTCACCGACACAAGGGATAAAGAAACTTTTTAATTATGATTCATAAACACATAAAACAATATTTTCTATTTAACTGGGAATTCACGTTAGCTATATTTTCGATTTATATAAAAACTAGCGACCCGCCCCGGCTTCGCACGGGTGCAATGCTGATACTAAATACACTACAGAAAAACTGTGACTATTTATTTTATTTTTACAACAATTATTACATCGGCCTCCGACGCGCTATTTTTAGGCACGCTGCCGCCGCCCCGGTCGGCCAGTACCGCCGCAAGCGCTACTTCCCGCAATTTTAAATCTGTAATATCTTCGAAAATATTCATTTAAATCTTGTGCTGTAAAGGACCATATAGATCTATATTAAATCAACAATGTATTTAAGCCATTTAATTGGATAAGGATTAATGCTGTATTGGTTAAAATCGCTTCAAAATTTGCCATTATTTGTCGTAAAAAGTAAATGACAAAAAAATGTTATTGTGAGATATCCATGAGAGATAGACATATACCATCGCGGAGTTTTCTGTAGACCTTTTCAATGTGTACAAATAATTAGTACATTATTTTGATAAATCTCGTAGGGTTCAGCCTGCGTTTGCAATGTAAGCGGAAAAAAATATGATAATTAACGACATCACATTAGAAACCTCAAAAATAACAGTATTTCTCCACTATTTAATGGATGTTATTATACATATAAACCTTCCTCTTGAATCACTCTATCTATTGAAAAAAACCGCATCAAAATCCGGTGCGTAGATTTAAAGATTTAAGCATACAAAGGGACATAGGGACAGAGAAAGCGACTTTGTTTTATACTATGTAGTGATGTTTTCTCTCCAACATAGGTAAATGACCGAAATATTGCACTAGTTGTCAACATCGAGCAATTCCACAACCGAGACAAAAACAAAAACCGGTGCAAAAGTGCTTTTATCCCACTTTCCCAACATTAATGAATAATGTTAAAAGTAGCCATTTAAATTACCCTATTTACGTAACAAATAGCTTCTAAATAAAGCAGAAAAACCAATAAATAATTATTAGCGAAACGAGATACCTACAAATAAAATCCCTTATTTAGACGATATTTTAATGATCTAAAACACGATTTTGCAATTAATGTATTTTTACTCTATTAACTGTTGCCTTGTTGAATTGGGCGATAAAGTGTTCACAAATTAATACAATGTTTTAAATTATTTGTGAATTGGTATGAAATTATATTCTTTATGTTTTTTAAATGACTTCTAAAAGAAGAAGGTTCTCAATTCGTCGACTATGTATGTTTTCTTTTTTATATGTACGCCGATTACTCGGGAACGGCTGCACCGAATTGAATAAAATTTTTTACATTATGCTCAGGAAGTTGCAGCGGTGGTCCCATATTTTTCTAGACGATATTGATGCAGTAATATCCAAGATGGCGCTGACAATATGGCGGCCAAAAAAATTAATTTTGTCCGATTTTCTCCAAAATTAGTATGGGGGAGTTTTCGGGATCGCACATAACGAATCTGAAATTATTTTTAGAATATTTAAAATGCCGGATCAAATATGGCGGACAAAAAAATTTAATTTTGTTCGATTTTCTCCAAAATTGGTATGGGGAAGTTTTCGTGGTCGCACATAACGAATCTAAAATAATTTTTAAAAAATTCAATATGGCGGAGGAAAAAATCAATTTTGTTCTATTTTCTCCAAAATTGGTATGGGGGAGTTTTCGGGGCCTCACATAATGAATCTGAAATTATTTTTAAAAAATTCAATATGGCGGATCCAATATGACGGACAAAAAAATCTATTTTGTTTGATCTTCACCAAAATTGGTACGGGAGAGTTTTCGGGATCACATAACAAATCTAAAATTATTTTTTAAAAATTCAATATGGCATATCCAATATGGAATTTGATATTATTTAAGCAAAAATTAAATATGGCGGTTCTAAGATGGAGGATTAAAGATTCTACATCTCTCGATTTTGTCTAAAGTCAGTATTGGGAGATTTTTGTTAGTATTAATTACGAAATTAAAATATTTTTTGAGAAACTCAATCTAGCGGATTCAATATGGTGTCCTAAGAATTTTACATTTTTCGACTTTCTCCAAAACTGATATAGAGGGTTCTTGAGGGTGTAAATTATGAATTTAATAGTATTTTTTCTGGATTCAATATGGCGAACGCAATATAGCCGACTAAAAATTTTACATTTTTCGATTTTGTTCAAATGTGAAACTGAATCGTTTTTGAGGATGTAAATAGCGAATATAAAATTATTTTAAGAAAATCTAATATGTCAGATGTAATATGACCGTTTAGAAATTTTAAATTTCTGGATTTCATCTAAAATTGGTACTAGGGGGCTTTGAAGAGTTTAGATTTAGATTAGATTAAGACGTTAAAATTCTTTTTTTTTTTAAATTCATTATGGCGGATTCAATATGGTGGGTTGAAAATTTTACGTTATCCACATTTTTATAGATTTGGTATTAGGGCGTTGGAGGGTGGTGTATTACGAATATGAAGTTAATTTTTTACAACTATTAGGTTGATTAGATACAATATGAAGGACTAAACATTTTACATTTTCCGGTTTTATCTAAAATTGATATTGCAGGGTTCTTGGGGCCTGTACAAACCCAATATACAATATCAAACATATCAGGCTAAGAAATCTGCGTCTCAAGTTCTTTAAATATTGATATTGGAAGGTTTTTATGGCCTATATTACCAATCTAAAATTAATTTGAAATTTAAGATAGTGGATTTACTATGACAGACTAAATATTTGTTTTGACACAATTTCATTGGTATTTGGAGAACTCCAAGAATCAAAGAATTTTAGTGGTTCATTTTAGGGTGATTTACAATTATGGAAAAAATGGGTACTTTTTGCCTCCTTGGAATTATTGCGAGGTACACTAATCTCGATTAGCACTTAGTTCAAATAATTTATGGATATCATAATGAATTCAAAAGTAAAACTCGAAAAATGAAATTTTTATAAAAAAAAATAAGCCCACTTCTAAAAGTACGCTAAAAAGTGAAAAATAACTATACATTTTTATATGGAATTGAAATTTTTGAAGTCGGCGCCAAATTATTTCTAAATCAAATAAATAACTATTAATATATACAAATTATGGTAAGAAAGCAATTATAAATAAAGTCACATTTTCAGGTAGTAATTTGAGGCCGACTTCAAAAATTTCAACTTCATATAAAAATTTCTAGTTATTTTTTTACTTTTTTGAGTACTTTTAGAAGTCAGTTCAATTTTTTTTATAATAATTTTATTTCGTTTTTTAAAGGTTTTATTAAAAAGTTTGAAAATGTTTAAAATAATGTCTCATAGCTTTTCTAACACTAAGACGTATTAAATTGATATATAATAAAAATTAATTTACAATATCATTAATAACTAACTCCAAACAAAAGTTATACGCCTTAGAAAAACCTAGATGGTCAATGAACATTATATCATGAGCATCTCAAAATATGAACGCCACAACCTTGCCAGCTGACTGTGATTTTTGATCGCTTTAGTAGGCTTTCATATTTTGCTGTCTATTCAGCTGACTGCAGTGTGAAGTGGTGGATCTATGTTTCATCCATTGTCATATACCTCATGAAAAAATCCTTTTTATTTCGGTTAAAAAACTACAAACACCGCTCCGAATCATCAACACTTTTTTGTTTTGTGATCAGCTGTGGGTAAAGGTGCTACCCACTTTGAACAGAGCTTGCACATGTCGAAATACTCCTACAAAATATGATTTATACGATCTTGCTTTCACTCCACGGTAATTTGAAACGATTTTGTGAAATTTCTTGACGTTTATCCCGGTAATAGCCTCGTTTGGGCGCCTGTAGGATCATGTTTTAATTCAGCAAACCGTGATAAATTGTTGCTTCCGATAGAGCAGATTTCTTATAACACTTTTCAAGTTATTCTTGAGTTTTGACGGTATTTTTTTTTATATCAATTAACAGTATTAATGTACGAATCTTGTGTTTATTTCATTGTTTTGAAAATAACAAAATGCATCACTTCAATATCTCGATAACTGACATTATTAAAGTAGCCATTTATTTACCAATCTCGAGAAGTTTCGAATCACGTGTTATATATATATATATATATATATATATATATATATATATATATATATATATATATAAAATAGAATAAAATATTGGCGAAGCGGACGTGAAAATTTGTCAATCTACATGATTCTCGTATTAAAAAGTGCGGAGCACTCCAAAGTATGGAATAACTCCGGGTCCGACAGATGGCGACAGCGCTGTTTCGTCCTAATATGGGACTCGTCAGGCCACCGCAGTCGGTACAAACCATCATCTCGCCTTTGCATCGTATAAGCCATACTTATAATCAAAATACGGCAAATAAGACGACAAAGGCGACATCTTGATGGTCCACTTGATAATACAAGAACCATACAGATTAACAAAGTTTGTAAGAGAACCGTCATATGGTGGCGCGACGGTGAATTAAAACAGAAATATGTAAAATCGAGTACACGAAACGCGCTGCCCAAAAGATAGGGGTCGCATTTTTCGGTACTGGTAAGCAAGCATACCGCTATTTAAGCAGCCAAAGCCACGTGCCGCACCAAACGATCCCACCATGAGAGCATCGTTTAGCGTGTTTCAAAGCCAAACAAGTAAATAAATATGTAGATAAGTTTTTGTCCGTGTAATTTAAAATAAAATAGAATAAAATATTGGCGAGATGATGGTTTGTACCGACTGCGGTGGCCTGACGAGTCCCATATTAGGACGAAACAGCGCCGTTCGCCATCTGTCGGACCCGGAGTTTTCCATATTTTGGAGTGCTCCGCACTTTTTAACATGAGAATCATGTAGATTGACAAATTTTCACGTCCACTTCGCCAATATTTTATTCTATTTTATTTTAAATTACACGGACAAAAACTTATCTATATATTTATTTACTTGATTGGCTTTTAAACACGCTAAACGATGCTCTCATGGTGGGATCGTTTGGTGCGGCACGTGTCTTTGGCTGCCAAAATAGGCGGTAGGCTTGCTTGCCAGTACCGAAAAATGCGACCCCTATCCTTTGGGCAGCGCGTTTCGTGTACTCGATTTTACATATTTCTGTTTTAATTCACCGTCGCGCCACCATATGACGGTTCTTTTACAAACTTTGTTAATCTGTGTGGTTCTTGTATTATCAAGTGGACCATCGAGATGTCGCCTTTGTCGTCTTATTTGCTGTATTTTGATTATAAATTCAGCTTTATACGATGCAAAGGCGAGATGATGGTTTGTACCGACTGCGGTGGCCTGACGAGTCCCATATTAGGACGAAACAGCGCTGTCGCCATCTGTCGGACCCGGAGTTTTTCCATATTTTGGAGTGCTCCGCACTTTTTAATACGAGAATCATGTATATTGACAAATTTTCACGTCCGCTTCGCCAATATTTTATTCTATTTTATTTTAAATTACACGGACAAAAACTTATCTATATATATATATATATATATATATATATATATATATATATATATATATATATATATATATACATATATATATATATATATATATATATATATATATATATATATATATATATATATATATATATATATATATATATATATATATCAATGTTAACACTTGAAAATTTGGCATCAAATCCAAAAACCCAACTTAAATTCTCATATTTAAATTGTAGGTTCTTGATGTCTATATTAAAAAATGTATATTTTTTTTCAAACTAAAAACATCAATCATTCGCTACCATTTTAAGCTTAGGTACATTTAAAGTTAAATTTAAATAAATCATCCATAAATCAACAAACTTTTTAAATTCCCAATCTCCGATACGCAAAAATCCTCTTTGTATTCGAAGAATAATAGAAACTATGACCACTTTTCTCCATATTTCTCGATTATCCATCCATTCATCCAAAAATAATCTAAATTCATTCAAATATCCCGGGAGGCCATGGAAATAGTGATATATGAGCGCGGAAATAAAAAGATTGCGCTGCCGACAGTCTTTTGTCTGGTTTGCGAGGCGCCATTGTGGACGGCAGTTGTTTGGATCAGCGTAATTCTTCTGTCAACATGGGTTACTTGATATTGAAAGGATGACCACGAGAAATATTGTGGGGAAAGTTTTTCTTGATATTTTGATGTATTAGGGTTAAATATATCTTATACAAGGCGATACAAATTACACATAAGACGGTTAAAAATAATATTAAAATATATATTCTGAATGGCAATATATATATATATATATATATATATATATATATATATATATATATATATATATATATATATATATATATATATATATGAATAGTTTAGTTATTCTGGGTTTCAATCCGTTCGTTCAAAAAATCGTTTTCACGACGTTTCGCCAAAATCTCATTTGGCATTTTCAAGTGCGGTTCATCTCGTTACTCGCTGAGAACTGATGGTGCCCTCTGATGAATTTCGAGTATTGTTTAGCTGGCTCGCTTCCTGATTGGATGAGCTGCTTCGCAATTTTCTACATACCAATTTTGGAGAAAATCGGACAAAATTAATTTTTTGGCCGCATATTATCAGCGCCATCTTGGATTTTACTGCACCAATTTCATCCAAAAAAATATGGAACCACCGCAGCAACTTCCTGAACACGAATTGAAAAACTCCTTCTCTTAGAAGTCGGTTAAAAAGTTTTGAAATATGTATAAAAGTTAATTTTTATTATCTTTATTTTATAACATGAAAGTTTTATACCGTATTACTAGTTTCACATCCAGAAATCTATCATGTCTTAAAATCTCATTAAAACCGTGCCATGTCCCTTAAACTTCATCGTGTAAAACGTATCCTTAAATAGACATTATTACGCAAATACTATAAATATTTTAGCTTGAAGAGGGTCCGTTCTCTATACTTGTTGCTAATGTTAGACAAGGATGGCTGACAGACAATCCCTTTCGTAATCTATTTCGCTAAAATGGATTTTGGCTGTATTTGGTCGATCTCAAAAGTTTTGACGCTTTTAGTAGTTTTAGTTTGTTGTTTTCGAGTGGGGATCCATTTCGAACTAGAGGGAGAACAATCATAGGTCGAACTACGAATAGATTTATCCAGAGATATGTACGGTTAAATATTTTAGTTTGTTGAATTGAGTGTAAGCTTGGTAGTTCTATTTTAAAGGCCCAAATTTAATATTTATAATTTTATTGGGTGTGAGTAATTTGTCATAAAAAGTGTTTTTTTAACCGACTTCTAAAAGAAGGAGGTTCTCAATTCCTCGACTATGTATTTTATTTTATGTATGTACAGGGTGAGTTAACGATTGGATGAAGTAAGTTTGTGTCTTTTCGGTGAAATTAACAAAGAAACTATATTTATTGTTTGATACAGTTTATTTTTACGCAGATTTTAAAAATATTTAGGACTCTACAGGGTGAGCCAAAAAACTAGGACAGCATAAAGTTGTATTTTTTTAAATAGAACACCCTATATACGAATCGTATTTTCGATTTAGCTTATAATTCTAAATCTTTTTCATTGACGGTTTACTATAACAAAACTTTATAGTTTCTGAGATAATTAAGTTTAAAGAAAAAAAGTCACATTTTCAAGCATCAATTCAATCCTAAATAACGTTTTCAATTTTGTGACAAATATATTCAAATTTGGAATTTAGCAAGGCCAAGGACAAGTTAACATAATTTTTATCTAATATTTGCAATAAAATCTACAGGGTGTTGAACACATCGGCTCAAATTTAAAAATTAATTAAAAAAACAAGTTTAAATGAATAAATATCTTTTTTTTTTAAAATGGTATATTTTCATGTTATTTAATAGAGTAATAAAAACCCTAAAAATTTTGTTCAATATATCCTATACCTATTTATAATAGTTTTTGAGATATTTCAGTTTTTATAATTTTCCATACTTTTTTACAGAAATAGTCTTCATTATCATAGTAGCCATGGCAAAAACAATGTAAAAGAACATTTTTCTGTGTGTCAAATTTATAAACGCAATCGCTTCTTTTGGTTTTTATGTAGTGTAGTTTGTTTTTTTTGCATTCATCTTATATTGTAAAACGAATTTTCCAAAGAATGAGTTAATAGATATGATTTATACAATAGGAGAGGCTCAAAAAAATTGCTTTCTTGCTCAAAGAATTTACAAAATGAAGTATCCTGATCGACGCCAGCCTAATACCCATACTTTTCAAAACTTAATGCAAAGATTTGATTCTTCTGGTACTGTTGATTATTCAAAACGTAAAGTGGTCAACAAACCAGTAACTAATGAAGAAGAAGAACTACAAGTATTGTTAAATGTTCAGGAAAATCCTTATATTGGTAGCCGTCAGTTAGCAGCATTATGTGAAACATCACAATCCACCGCTAATCGTACTACCAAGAAATATAGGTATCATCCATATCACATGGAATTACACCAAGAATTGCATGGACAGGATTTTGAAAGTCGTGTAAACTTTTGTCGTACAATAAATGCGGAGATTCAATTAAATCCAAATTTATTATGCAAGGTAATGTTTAGTGATGAAGCTACTTTTAGAAGTAACGGTGCCGTAAATAGACGCAACATGCATTATTATGCCACAGAAAACCCATTTTGGATTAGAGAGGTGCAACATCAAAACCACTGGTCATTAAATGTTTGGTGTGGTATTCATCATAATCGAATTATTGGACCCCACTTTTTTAATGAACCACTAAATGGCCATAGTCACCTGAACTTTCTACAAGAAGAACTACCCCAACTGCTTCAAGGTCTCGATAGGGATGAGCTCGACAGTATGTGGTTCCAGCACGATGGTGCGCCTCCGCATTACCATCGTGAAGTTCGTGCGTGTTTGGAGCAACGATATCCGCAAAAATGGATTGGACATGGGGGTTTCATTGAGTGGCCACCAAGGTCTTGCGACATCACCCCATTAGATTTCTTCCTATGGGGTTATATTAAAAATAAGGTGTATGTTAATCCACCAACAACAGTGGAAGATATGCGAAACAGGATTAGGGATACCTGGAGAACAATAACGCCACTAATTTTGTGCAGGGACCGAGAAAATCTGCAAAAAAGACTAAATTTGTGCATTGCACAAGAGGGTCGTTTATTCGAACACTTATTAAAAAGAAATAATTAATCTCAGTATTTAATAGGTAATTTTTTTGTTTCAATTTAGTATAAAAGTAAATATGTATTTGCCTTGTCGTTATTGTTGTGTTAATTTTTTCACATTATGTTTAATTAAACTATTGCCGTTGTAATATAACGAATAATGTATTTCATCATATTTAACCACATTCTGTTTGTTTCTGTAGTTTCTTTTTATTATTTTACATGGCTACTATGATAATGAAGACTATTTCTGTAAAAAAGTATGGAAAATCAGAAAAACTGAAATATCTCAAAAACTATTATAAATAGGTATAGGATATATTGAACAAAACTTTTAGGGTTTTTATTACTCTATTAAATAACATGAAAATATACAGGGTGTACCATTTAAAAAAAAGATATTTATTCATTTAAACTTGTTCAAATTTGAGCCGATGTGTTCAACACCCTGTAGCTTTTATTGCAAATATTAGGTAAAAATTATGTTAACTTGAGGATGTAAATGGCGAATATAAAATTATTTTAAGAAAATCTGGTATGTCAGATGTAATATGACGGTCTAGAAACTTTAAATTTTCCGATTTCATTAGATGAAGATGTTAAAATTATTTTTTTGAATTTCATTATGGTATCCGCCAATATGAAAATTTTACCTTATTCGCATTTTTTCAGATTTGGTATTAGGGGGTTTCGGGGTCGTGAATTATGGATATGAATTTAATTTTTTACAACTATTAGGTTGATAAGGTATGATATGAGGGACTGAAAATTTTACATTTTCCGATTTTGTCTAAAATTGATATTGCGGGGTTCCTGAGGCGTAAACAAACTCCATATGCAGTATAAAATATATCGGGCTAAGGAATTTACGTCTCAGGTTGTTTAAATATCGATTTTGGAAGGTTTTGGGACCTATATTACCAATCTAAAATTAATTTGAAATTTAAGATTGTGGAATTACTATGCCAGAGTTAATATTTGTTTGATACAATTTCACTGGTATTTGGAGAACTTTAAGAATCAGAATTTTTAGTGTTTCATTTTAGGGTGATTTTCAACTCTGGATAAAATGGGTACTTTTTTGTCACCTTAGAGTCATTGCGAGATACACTAATCTCGATTAGTACGTAGTTTAAATAATTTATGGATATCATAATAAATTCAAAACTAAAAATTGAAAAATAAAATTTTTATAAAAAAAATGGACCGACTTCTAAAAGTGCGCTAAAAAGTGAAAAAAAACTATACATTTTTGAAACGAAATTGAAATTTTTGAAATCGGCGCCAAATTATTCCAAATAAAATAAATAACTACCGATGTATGCAGATTATGGTACGAAAGCAATTACAAAAAAAAGTATTTTTAATGTGTTTATGCGAATCACATTTTGTCAGGTATTAGTTTGGCGCAGACTTCAAAAGTTTCAATTTCATTTAAAAATATATAGTTATTTTTCACTTTTTGGAGCACTTTTAGAAGTCGGTTCATTTTTTTTTTATAAAAATATTATTTATTATTTCCAATAGAAAATTCATTTTTAGTCTATTTATTTGGGTTGTTTTTATTATGTTATAGATTGTTGAGCTTCTAAAGAAATAATATTTTGTCCCAGATTCCTTTGTTCTTCTCTTTATTTGCACTATTCAGTACATAACATCATTTAATAAGGATTTTAAAGCAAAAAAAGAAAATAGATTACAATAACTTAAAGGATTTTAAAAATGCTTACAGAAACTAATAAAGTTATTTTAATAGAAGTATTACCGTAGTTAAAAAAGCCAAATTTGCTCTAGTTTCTTTACCTGTTCGAGATTTACCAAGAATGAAAGTTAACTGTAAAATGTAGGACATTTTTTGAATTTTTGTAAGTTTTATTGAAATTTTAAATCAATAAATGCAATTTGTTGCTTAAAATAAGTATTTACACTAATTCACTTCTTTTGAAACGTTTGATACGACCAATCATCAAAATTCCTTTTTCACTCCAAAATATAAGACCTAAGATGGTCCAAGATCCTAATGAAGAAGAGAGGGTAAAAAAGGTAAAACTACGATACTTACCGATAGTCTGGAGAAGCAACAACTGAAAAAGAGTAAAACCAAATAAATAAAGCTGAAAAACTAATATTACAAACCATTACAGAGAAAGGCAAGAAAAAAATATCATCTGCAAAAGGAAAAGGTCAGGGTAAAAAAGCGAAGAATCGATTCCAAAGAAAAGGAAAATCTATCAAGTTGAAATTCTACGGATGAAGATGATTGCTTTTGCTTTGTTATTTAAAATTATTTAGCAACAGTTTGCTATATGAGAAGTGGTTACAATACCTCTATTGTAAAAAATGGTCTCACTCTGCATGTACTAAGGATGAAACATATTATATTTGCCATAACTGCCAATCTCCATAAAATTATTTTATTGATCCTATTAAAGTTGATTTATAAATGCTTGATTACCGAGAAGTATATTATTACCTCTTTTGTAATTATATTTTTAAACGAAAATATTTTATTTTTTGGTAACTTGTAGCTTGGTAATTTCCCAATAAATAATTTGATATGGTTTTGTGTTTCTTTCTGATAGTTATTATTATATTTCCTACGACTTTGAGTATGTTACTTTTGACCCGCGCTCTGTCAGGGGCGGATCCAGCCTCTCTCTTTGGAGGGGGTGGTGTTATCACAAAAGTACAGTATGGCAAGCGAAAGCAAGTGGTTGACGGGGGGTGAGGGGGAGAGACACCAGCAACATTCCCATTTCTAGTGTAAAAGGCCGGGTCGGGTTTATTTTTCTGAATTTAAACCTCTTGGAGGGGGGGGGGGCGATCACAAGAAAAAACATGTTTATAACGGGAGGGGGGGAGTGCCAGCCGCATAGACATTCTTAATATAAAAGCAGAATCGGTTTTATTTTCCTGAACTCAAAGCTCTTGGGAAGGGGAGGGGCGATCGCAAGAATGCACATTCCTATACTCTATTCAAGAACTAGAGAGAGTAATAAAACTGTTACCGAAATCTCCAACGTACCTGCTCGAGTGCTGCAAGTAATTGAGGACTGCCGTAAATCTAATTATATTTAATTATATTTAAATATTATAAGCTTCTATAAATTTACTGCAACAATAAAATTTCTGATAGTCCAATTTAATTTCTGTCAGTGAGCAAAGTACACCTTACAGTGTGTCCTAATGATTTATCTTGTTTGTGCTTTTTTTATATATTATTTCAGATTAGTGAGATACCTAAAAGATATGCCTTCCACATCTATATTTATTCCAAAATCGTTAAACCAGGGCATTTTTTCCTCAACGAAAAACTTATTACGATGAATGTTTATGATGCCTTAAGATATCAATATCTTGATAATAATGTTAAAAGCTCTGTTGAGATGTGTTCCAACATGACAGGAGTTGGAAAATCTACTATGTTCCGAATACTGAAGGAGAAAAAAACAACTGGAATTGTTAGTACTCTCATGCCACATTCGATCACAGGTAGACGAACAACCTCGTTGGAAGCAGAGATGTAAACTGCACTAACAGGAGTTGTACATACATTTTATTATGAGAAACAGATCCCAACCGTCGATAAAATTCTAACTAAAATCAATGAAGTTCGGGATTTATCCGAAATGAGCTCTGGAAATTGCTCAGAGAACTTTATTTTTACTGGGAACAACCAGATAGGAAATTTGTTCTTATAGATCGTCCGGAAAAATGTCCTTTGAACAAGGAAATATCTATCTCAAGTAAAAGGTAGAGTTGCTAGAAATAACACAACTATATTGAAAATTTAATTGAAATTTTGAATGATTTTTTTGAATTAAGTTAATGTAGAAAATTGGGAAAAATCCATATAATAAAAGAATAAAAGAAAATGTGGAAACTCGATCTCATGTTCGGTGATATAGAGGAACCAATTATATTTAATTTGAGCGAAGATAGCTTCACTGACTTTGATGACGAATTATATACGTAATGTTTACCAGCGTAAATACAATTTATTATTTAAAATTTCTGTAACATATAAAAATTAATAATAAAAATACAAATAGCCCCAAAAAAATTTTGATATTGTAGGACGAATTTATTTTTTTATGTATTTTTGACAATGGGTATTTTGTAACTATTTAAATTATAATTATAAAATAATATTATAAAAACTTTTTTTTTTAAGTTTATTACCGAAATAATGTTCTATGCCAAGAATACTTAGTGATAAAATTCATCTCCTTCCGACGCCTATGACAAGGATTAAAATCCTTTTTAACACTTCACACATCCAAATATCTATTGTTATCAAACCCAAATAGTCCATTATTATAGACCAGTATTTTTAATTATAAAATTTCTAACCCATTTCTATGAAAAATAAATGTCTAACATATTTTGCCAAAGATACCGGACTAAAGAAAACAGGTAGTTTGCGAAGAAAAAAAAAAGATTTATTACTCTCTCTAGTTCTTGAATAAACTATAGTATAAGAGGCAAAATCGGGTCTATTTTTCTGAACTCAAAATTCGGGGGGGGGGGAATCGCCCCACCACCTCCCCCCTTGGATCCACGCCTGCACTCAGTTACTTTCTTCCTGATCCTGGAGTCGAAAGTAACAAAAGTTATTATTTTTTTGCACTTTCGTAATTGTTAGGAAACTAAATATATTGGCTAAAATTGAAATATACATTTAAAGAGTATAAATGAAAGTTTTATATGGCTATATTTATTATATCTAAAATGTCCTTAACGACCAGAAATCAAAGCAAAAGTACGAAATGTTACTTTTTTACCCGGTCTCCCCTACACATATAGATTATTGCCATTTGTAAGGTCTTAATGGTTTTATTTAGATACGTCTGAAATACTTAAAAAATATGATGAATTTAAAAATTTGATGGTCAGACTTTCCCTTTAAATAAATATCTCCAAATAAATAAATTTGAAATAAACCATTCCATACATTTAAAGGAACAAAAACAGAGAATACAATTTCTTCTCTAAACTAAATTCACTAAACCAAAATATCAGCATTCGACACCTGACTATTTCCCTGATAACCAAATTTTTATTCAAGGCATGTTCAGAACAAGTGAACCGAGGCAGGTATAGATGGAAACTGTAGCAATGCCTTGGTGTATTAGTTTTCGGATAGTGTGTGATATCTAGCCCTCGTGAGAGCGTAAAAGAGTTCGACCTGCAGCTTTTGTATTCTGCAGGATAATAGTTTCTTGATAAACTTGACTGAAGTTTACTATTCGAGTATTTTATTATTGGATAGCTTCAGAGGTAATTTAGATAAGTCGAAAAACAAATGTGTGTTATAAATCAAAAGATGGTTTCTATGACTAAATATTTAACTGGACTAATAAGGTTATAATAACCGATCGTTTTAAATTTTCAAGATCCCGACGAAGCAAAAAGCATTTAAAAAATTCTTTGGGAAATCATTGCTATATAGGGTGATTCACCGTTTTAGACATATTTAAATTTTTATGTTAAAAATTGCGTTTGTGGATTAAAACTTAACTATAAATTTTTCTTATAAGAAAGTTTTTATTATTTAATTTGGGTTAGTTTTCTTGTAGACGAAGATCGGCTTTACTAGTCTTTTTATGATATTTTGAAAACTATTAGTAGTGTGGTCAAAAAAAAAAATAAAAATTATATTTAAAAAATCGTCAAAAGTCAATTTTTTCAAATAAAAAACGCCTATTTTTATAATTTTATCATATTAATGGAGAACAACAAACCACTGGTCTTAATATTTGTGGACTACGAGAAAGCGTTCGATTCAGCGGACCAAAACAAAATATTTGCTGCACTAGCTGATTGTAGAGTCGATCACAGATATGCAGCTTTAATTAAGAACATATATAATAACGCAACAGCAAGTGTGAAAGTCCATTCCAAAATAACATTTACATTTAGAATGGAACGTGGCGTACGACAAGGTGATAACATCTCACCAAAACTATTTACAATGCTGCTAGAATACATGTTTGAAAAAATAGGTTGGGCGAACATGGGAGTCAATATAGATGGTGAACGATTAAACCACCTACGCTTTGCTGATGCTATCGTGTTGATTTCTGACAACCTTGAAGAAGCCCAAGAATTACAAAGGACACTAAATGCAGCGTCAGGTAGGTCTAAAGATTAACCGTGCAAAAACTCAATGTATGACAAACTTAGTTCCAAGTAGCAACATATCCCTAAAACGAATCTGAAATCGAGTATGTAACATCTTATAAATATTTGGGCCATGAACTGAGAATAAACCGAGATAACCAGACCTGCGAAATTCAAAGACGCATAACACTAGCATGGGCGGCGTTCGGCAAGCTGAGAAAGGACATATTTAAAAGCAATATACTGATTTGCTTTAAAAGAAAGGTTTATGAACAGTGTGTGCTCCCTGTGCTCACGTACGGTGCAGAAACTTTAACACTCACTAAGAAAAGCTACGAAAAAATTAGAGTGACTCAGCGAGCCATGGAGAGGTCGATGTTGGGAATAACACTGAGAGATAAAGTTCCAAATGTAATTATTAGAACTAGAACAGGGATCAAGAATGGTATATAAAGTATAACACATATGAAATGGAAATGGGCCGGATATGTGGCGAGAATGAAAGACGCTAGGTGGACTAAACGCATTATAGAGTGGCGTCCTATGTTCCAGGCATTTAGAAGTAGGGGCAGACCTCCAACACGGTGGACGATGATATCAAGAGAATCGCAACAAACTGGATTCAATCAGCATAAGATCGGGAACATTGGAAACAATTGAGGGAGGCCTATGTTCAGCAGTGGACGCTACAGGCTGTGTGATGATGATGATGATGATGATCATATTAAGCATTAAAAATAAGGGTAACTTTGTAAGTAAGTAAGGTTGTCTATTTCAAAAATTTGTAGTTTCCAAAATATTGGCAATTTAACATTTTTTTATTGTAAAAATGCTATATGGCTTTTAAGTTTTGTTATTAGTTGGCTATGACGGCGAGGCGTGGCGAAAATAAAACAATCGAACCTTCAAAATCGTCGCTATTTCTTGCCATTTGACATTCATTAATAATAATAATCATGCCGGAGCGATTAAATTACACGCACGAAGATTATTCAAATTTATTTATTATTTATGGAGACTGTGATAGAGTTATTTCAAGAACATGCTATTAATTCACGATCCGATATCCGCAGAAACAGAAACCAACACCACCAACTGTTAAAAGGATTATAGAAAACTATGGATACATAAAAGCAAAAAGAACTAGAAATAAACTAGTTGCTAATAATGAAAGTAAAAAATATTAATTAGAAAAGAAATTATGCACAAACTAGTGTAAAAACATTGCAAAATAAAATTTTGCCATAATTCAGCTTCTAGAAGTCCAACAGAGTCCTACAAACGTTTAAATTAAAGGAAATTGTTGTGACTTTTGAATGAACTTTGCTAAATATTTTTCTAGTCATTAATAACACAGTTACAGTACACCTAAAATTCTTTTTTTTTAGTGATTAATATACGAAATGACAAAGATGAGCCAACATGATTCTACAAAAAAACAAGATTTTAAGCTTTTATAGAGCTACTTACGATCCTTGGTTGTCGAATAGTCGCTGTTTTAGAAAAACTAAAGACCATATTCATGCGAACCTTAGATAAAGAATCACGAACAAGATAATATGATCCTCTTTTCAACCGGGTTTCGATTCTTTTTTCAGCCAAGTTTCGTCACCTCCAAAATACATTTTTATTAAATTTGCGACAGAAGAGACTTTACAAACAATATCTACAGCATTTAAAAGGCACTGATTTTCCACGAAGAGTAGAATTCTGTCAATTTATTTTACTTCGGTCACAAGAAAATGCTGCACGCGGAGTCCGTAACACGATAGAAATAGAAACAGAAAAGAAATAAAGAAGATAAAAAATTTTTTTCTATTAACGTAACCTTCGAACATACCCCTGTAGAATTAGCATAACGTCAGAACTGAATAACGTAATAATATTTTTATTCATATTTGAAAAAGTGTTGATAAACAGTAGATACTTAATTTCTTGGTACAGACATGCCGATTTTATGCCATCCTTTTCTACTTAAACGAGTATCATATGATAATAGGTACGTCAATTCTGAATACATAAAGTATGAATATGTGGTTGCCTAAATTATTATTATTGTTATTTGCAATATGTAAACAATATTCAACAATATTTACCAATAAAAATATGTTTTTAAATCCTCTTTTTGTTAATATTAATTGCAAACTTCGCATTTATAGTAATTTCTAACACTTAAAAACGCCGAAAAAATTCACGATAAGCAAATAAACTGAAAGAAAAGATAAATAAATACGTTTATGTCTGTCAAACGTCAAAAAAGCATCTCCCTCACCGACCATGAACAGCCTTCAAACAAATCTGTTGTTGTTCATATCTAGGGAATGATCGAAGTAACCTACTCTCTAAAATATTTTCCTTAAAACTTTGGGCTAGTTCGCGTAGAAATAACAACTAACTACCATCTCTAAAAACATTTATCCTTTCTAGGGACTTTATAATTTAAAAAAAAAATACTAAACATATTTACTCTGTAATTTTTTAGGTTAATTGACTAAAAATTTTTATTGTGAAATCTCGAACATTATATTTTAAAGTATTTAACTCTCGACTTTTTTTTAATAAATTATCTATTAGAAAATATGGATCCGATATTTATGTATTTTGTACAAAATACTGAACAGTAGAGGAATATTTTGTGGACTCAGCAGACATTTAGCAAAACCCTGTCAGAAGTTTGTCCAGCCCAGTAAAATTAAAGACTTTTTAAATTGTTTATATAATATGTATATATTTATTTATTTTTTCCTAATTAAGCTCTAATAATTTATTATTGTTCTGATTCTTAACGTTAGGAAATAAAAAGAAATATAAATAATTATTGCTATTTTGATATTTTTTCTCTTATACAACGTGTAAATCTATACTTTTAGCTAAATAAAATATAAAAACACATTTATGAACTTCATTTCATTCTTAGAAACAAATATATCTCACATTGGACATAACCACAAATTCAAACACACGTAAATCAGGAATAAAATGAGACAAACTTAAGATACAGCAACCAGGTTGACAACGATTTGTTAGAAATGACATATATTTTCATGATATATTTTCGAAAAATTTTTTTTTTGATTTTCCGTCGAGAAAATTGCGAAAAACAGTTTTTTGCACTCGAAAAATTGCAATAACTTTTTTGTCAGTGTAGTTACGATTATTTTAATACATCTATTAGATTTAGATATATCATTTCCGATCTCTGGAAAAAAAAATTATTTTATGATAAAATTTACCTATTTTTTTTTTATTCGCAACGTCGCGGTTGATAAATATTAAGGGCTGAAATTTGCAGAAGACATTATTGAATGCTTGTAGTTTATCGAGAAATTTTTCAGTTTCACGAAAAACATCCCTGTAAGATCTGTAGACCTCTGAAAACAACCCACAGAACCTATCCGACGGTAGTCAAATGGCGCAGATACAGTAAGTCAGCGGGTTGCTATGCTGCAGGCCTGCCGCTCAGCTACGGACCACACGCACGTATCGCTTTGTGCGACTGGTAGCATTATGGAGTAAAGTATATGGTAAAATCGTAATATTTAGATTATATTCTTAATAAAAAGTTATTACTGATTTTATTAGCAATCCATCATTTTATTAAAAAAATACAATTTGAACAAAAAGTATACATAATATAATATAATAATACAAAAGTTATATCTTACTTTATTAGCAATCATTTTATTACAAAAAAAGTTTGAACAAAAAGTGTACATATATAATATAATAATACAAAATATAAAAAATATACATTAGTATATATATATATATATATATATATATATATATATATATATATATATATATATATATATATAAAGAAATCAATAAATACATTAATATATTATACATATCTGTATACAATTCTACAAGAATTTTGTAATAAATTTAATTGAATGAACAATTAAAAAAAAGCTTATTAACAAGTTTTATGCAATAATTTTATAAGATAATATTTTACAATTCTTCTTACCTTTGTATAGAAATATACACTGTTTCGTAATGATTTATATGTCACATTCAACGGTCCACTACGTATTCAAATACTTTTTAAAGTTAAAATCTGCGTGAACTTTCACTAAAACGCTTTTAAATGCAAAAAATGTTTTCAATAGTGCTTTTACAAATGTACAAACACTATAATAATTTTTCTTTCTAGTATGTCACAACGTTATATCAAATTAACTCCAAAGCATACTACTCCGAAATGGCAGGTGTTAACCAGAATGCCGGCTCCGAATCGGATACTGCCAAGAGCGGAAGACATCTGCGCCTTGCAACATAGCAACCCGCTGACTTGTTGTACTCGCGCTATTTGAATACCGTCGGATAGATTCTGTGGGTAGTTTTCAGAGGTCCAAAGATCTTACAGGGATGTTTTTAGTGAACCCGAAAAATTTCTCGATAAACTACAAGTATTCAATAATGTGTTCGTAAATTTCAGCCCTTAATATTTATAAACCGCGACGTTCCCATTTTTTTTTTAAAAGGTAAATTTTATCGTAAAATAATTTTTTTTTCAGCGATCGGAAATGATATACCTAAATCTAATAGATGTATTAAAATAATCGTAAGTACACTAACAAAAAAGTTATTGCAATTTTTCGACTGCAAAAAACTGTTTTTCGCAATTTTCTCCACGGAAAATCAAAAAAAATTTTTTTTTTTGAAAATATATCTTAAAAATATACGCCATTTCAAACAAATTGCTGTCAACCTGGTTGCTGTATCTTTATTAGGAAGGATAATAATCGACATCGGATTTTCAACTTTGAGCTCGATTTTCTCGGAAACTATTCAATTCACAAATTTCGGAATAAACACGCTTTTTTTGGGTCAAAAATATCTATCATTTTCTGGAATTCTGAAGCGATAGTTAATTAATAAATATCATTTAATTATAAGTAAAAAAAATGGAATTTTCCGAGAAAAAAATTATATTTCAATAACTAGTGGCACCACCTATATTCTATATATATTATCTACAACTTTTGTTTGAAACATTTTTTCAAACAACCCTTATTTTTCAAAATAAAGTGGAAAAACTGAAAAAAGTGACCATTTTTTGGCCGTCATTTTGTAAGCCATGGATCGTATGAATTTCCATTGAAGTATGTTTTTAGTGACGCCAAAATATACCCTTTTTAGCAATAAAATCGCTAGTTACATTTTTTTCCCTACAAAAGTTTCATTTCCATGGACTATAGAATGTTATACATGAAATCTATTTCCGGTATAACTGGAAGTGTCGCCATTTTGAAAATATTTTAGCCGGCGGTCCCCTATGCACATTAGTACACTGTCAAATTTTCAGATTTTTCCTAATTATAGTTTTTTCACAATCGCTCGATAAAATTCGCGGAGAATTATCCCGTATAATTACTTACCCATATGTATACTTATGTTACAAATACATACTGCCGCTATAACAGATAGAAAGTCAAAAATATTTTTCACGAGATACACAAATTATAAAGCTTTGTAATGTATTCTGAATGATTAATATTCTCCAATATTTATCTCGAGTCTATTTTATATGAAAATGTCATGAACACTATTTCCCTTTAAATAACTCCCCAAAGAAAAAAACAAACTTGACACTTCAAAAACTATTATAAGAGAGACCCTTTTATCCCTCGCGCAGCGACTCAATAACGAAAATCCGCAAAGCCTACTATGACCTTCATTACCGTAAAATTTAATTGAACGATTCCGGCCTTTTAAAGGGGCAAATGGAGCGTAGGGCCGCGTTTAACTCTGCTTTAGGGTAGGGAAGCCGGTGTAATAGGCGATCAGGGTGGCAACGGTGTCCTTCGATAGAATTAATTTTGCAAAGGGGAAAAGGGAAGTTTTTAGATTAGTTTTGGGATCATGTGGAATGCATCAGACCTAAAGAGAGATGATTAAAGGTAATAAATACTCATGGAAGCGGCTTTACACATTATTCCGCTTGGTTTATTGTGTTTTTATAATTGACTTGTCAAAGAATAAAAAATGTAGTTGTAGTGCGTTACTGTGTTGCTTAAAATAAGATAGATTATCATTGTGAATTAGACTACAACAGGGTCATTGTGTTTATGCAACAATCACTGTTAGGATTTTAGAAACCGATACAAATTTCTTACCTCGTTAAATTTTATTTAAAACTTATGTAAAATTAAAATTTCTCGTTATATCTGGAGAAAACTGGGAAACAAATTTCTAAAAAAAGTTTTAGTAAAATTAAAATGTTATGAACTGATGTATATATATATATATATATATATATATATATATATATATATATATATATATATATATATATATCAATTCATAACGTTGTACGCCGTTTTCTGATTTCCAGTCTCCATTTATCTCGGTTTGTCCATAGGTCTTCATCCATTCCTCTTGTTCTTATATCTTTATCCACTCCTTCTCTCCAACTTAGTCTGGGTCTATTTCTCTGTCTTCTTCCCTGTGGTGCCCAGTTTTTAAAACTTTTTTTGGAAGTCTAGTATCGTCCATTGGTTGAACATGTCCGTACCATCTAAGTTGGTTGATTTTAATATCTTCTGTTATCTTGTGCTTAACGCGCATAATTTCTTGGATTCTTTCATTTCTGACTCTGTCCATTCTGGATTTTCCAGCCGCTCTTCTCCAATAATCCATTTCTGTAGCTTCCAGTGTTCTTAGAGTTCTTTCTTTCAATGGCCATACTTCCCTTCCATAGGTGACAATGCTTTTAACAATACTATTAAAGATTTTGTATTTGTTTTCTTTGGATATTGTTTTATCCGACAATATGCTGTTCAACTGTCTAATAGCTTGTCGTCTCTGGTTGTTTCTATGCTTGATTTCTTCGTCAAGTTTGCCGTCGTTGGTTATATGCATTCCGAGAAACTTGTATTTCTCACAGTGATTTATTTCCTGCTGCTGTTGTTCCATAATCAAGTTTTGTTGCTGTCTCCCAATACACATGTATTCCGTTTTTTTGATGTTAACTTCTAGCCCCACTTTTGATATTCTTCTATTAGCCTACGAGCTATGTCTTCTAGATCTTCGTAGTCTTGTGTCAGAACTATTTGGTCGTTTGCGAAACACAATGTGTATAGTATGAAATCCTTTAGTGGAATGTCCATATTTTCGCACTTTCTTTTCCATGTTTTTAACGCTTGTTCCAAGTAGATTTTAAACAGGGTTGGAGACAAACAACATCCCTGCTTGAGCCCTTTGCTAACCGTGAATCCTTTTGAAATATTATGCCCTTTCTTTATTTTGCTTGTATTATTTGAATAGAGCTCTTGAACAGCCTTGATAAGTATTATATTTATTTTGTTTTTTTTTTCTAGGGCTTCCCAGAGTTTTTGTTGTGGTACGCTGTCATAGACTTTTTTGAGATCCAAGTAGAGCAGGTGTATTTCTTGGTTCCGTGCTGATTTTTTCTCAATGAGCTGGGTTATTGTAAAGAGATGGTCAACAGTATATCTACCTGCTCTAAATCCAGTCTGTTTTTCGGCCTCCATATCTGAGTATTCGCTCTCAATCTCTCAATCCTCTTTTTGACTAGTTTCCTATACACTCTCGAGATTGTGCAGAGAACCGCAATTCCTCGATAGTTATCATAGACGTCTTTACTTCCTTTTTTGTGTATAGTGGTAATATAAGATTTTTTTCACTCTTCATTTATACATTTTTGGTAGAGGTTTGTCAATTGTCTGTATAACTTCTCTGTGCCATATTTAAGTAGCTCAGGCGGGATATTTCCGGGACTTGGTGATTTTCGGTTTTTTAATGTTTGGCATATTTGCTTGACTTCTTTGCAATCTATCCTTAGTGGAGATGCTATGGTGCGTATGTGCGCGCCGGAATCAGCTTGTACTGTTTGTTGATATTCTGCTCTTTCTTCTGCTAGCAATTTTGAAAAGTATTCATCCCATTGAAATAAACCAATCGGTGAAATGATACCTTTAAATTTTTCTTGTCGAAGAAATCTCAGTATTTTCCAACTTTCGGTACTTCTGCTACCCCCCAAATGTGCGTTTATTCTGGTATTGCGTTTGGCACTGCTCTTTTTCTTAAAATGTAATATATTAATTTTCAAACGGTTTATCGATGATTGCATAACAGCCGTGCCACAGGATAAAATAAATGAAACTCTCCAAGAGTTATCAGTTTCCATGAAAAATTACAATTCACATCCGAAGCAGAAAGTAATAATATGATAAATTTTCTAGTTATGACACTTATACGTAGAAAAAACAAAATTTTAACTGAATGATACACCAAACTAACTTAGCCGGGTAGATATCTAAACTGTTTCTCAAATTGCTCAAAAACCCAAAAAAACAGTGTTATAATCGGTCTGTCTGATCGTGCCATCTCTCAAACGTCTCTAGAATTCTGGAAAAGAATACTGCAAAAAGTGAAAAATGCACTAATAAATAATAATTTCAATGAAAAGACTGTCACCGAAATAATTAATAAACGAACATATAAATTTTATAATAACCTAATAACAAGAAACATAGAACATAAACAGCAAAAATATGTAGCAGTACCTTACACTACTGAACTGTCAGAAAAAATAAAATACATGTTAAAAAAGCATGATATTATCGTATGTCACAGGTCTCATAATAAATTAAATACACTATTTACTAATTTAAAAAGTAAAACTCCTCTCATAAATAAGTCAAATGTAGTATATTCGATCTCTTGCTCAAATTGTCCCAAAAAATATATATAGGCATGACAAACCAATTGCTAAAGAACAGATTGAATGGCCATAAATATACGAAAAACGCCTCAACAGCGGTAAACAAACATACACATGATGAAAAACATACCTTCGATTATAACAGTGCCATAATCAAAAACAAAGATATGAATTATCAAAAGTTGCACATAAAGGAAATGATAGAAATTAAAAAAGATGAAAACACTGTTAACGACAAAACGGATATAGGAAATTTGAGCCACATTTATACCAGCTTAATTAAAAAATATATTAAGAATTCGATCCTATTAATAAACATCAAAAATTGAATATCCTCTTAAACATAAAATTAAATGTATGCGATCTTTCGATTTTTTTTGGTCCATTGTTGAAATATAAAATATAAAAGACACTCGTATTCCATGTATATATATATATATATATATATATATATATATATATATATATATATATATATATATATATATATATATATATATATATATATATGCATAGTTTCAGGACAACTGAGGATTTATAAGAAAATTAAATGCTTCAAAACTCGATAAAACTGCGAAAAAATGCTAATAAATGCGGTTTTTTGCGATTTTGACTATGTTTAGCCACTTTAAGAAATCTGAACAAATTCATGGATATAGTTTGGCATCTAAAAACCAACATATTTTTTTTCGGCCCTGTTATTGTCCTAGTTTTTATTCTATTGAATTTAAAAAGTTTTCCAATACCCATAAAAATTTGAATATCACGCCAAACATTATTGTAAAAAATATCTTGTTATAGGTAATAAAGAGACCTACAAAATGAAAAAAAGAAGTTTCTGTGATGATTAGAACTGAAAATATAGTCAAAAAACGAAAAAAAGAGGTTTAAATTTTTTTTGAGGTTATGTGACGATAAAAGTGGCTGTGTGGGTACTTTTTGATGTAGAATAATCGAGTGTTTTTTATTTTTTACTACCGAGGGGGCTGTTTTGACCCTCTTTGTCGGCTAGACCCTTTCATAAAAGGAAATAATATAATCTTCCCCCTATAGAATCAGTAAACCTCAATATTTTCCCGCCTTGGCAATAACAACACCTTTCATTAACCTTGAATTCCAAAAGTATAACACATAAAACACTCCAAATGAAAAAATATCTAATATATGTTCCTATTCTTATTGAGAGTTTCTTCTTAACACTGCGGATCTAATTTCAATTAAAATACTTATCTAACAATTTATATGATGAAAATAAGATTTTAAGAAAACTATCTTATAAAATCTGCAGTATTTTGGGCGCCCGCAGTAATACCACCGCTTGCCCTAACTGCTAGTAATTTATACAACTACGACTTAAGTGATATTAAGGAAGCTACATATCGAAATGCCGTTATCTACTAAACTAAGACGACATGCGCTTGATTTACTTGCTTACATAACTGTGCATAAAACAGAGAAAACTCTTTACAAAACACCTAAAAAAATATTAAAATACAATCAACCTGAAACATGGAAATAATCTTATGGGAAATTCCAATTTCGTTTAAAATTGACGAATGTTGCCACTTTTCCGCTGAAATAGCTCCCGTACCCTATAAGTACAAACATTTTAGTATTCCCTTCTCCTGCAAAGCCATTGCTATTCCTGCAACGTGGCGGTGGCATTTGTTCGTGACGTGATTCCTACCACGGCCACGGCGAAGTTTTCCTGCAGGTCTGTCTGGTGTCATAGGCGCTCGGTATTGTCTTTTTATACAGGGCACAATCAAGTAATATATTAGTTTAAGTTCAAAATATGTAAATTAGCAGAAAAGTAGATCTATATAAATAAATAATTTTCTCATTCCTGTAATTTGTTAATTAATTGCCGTTCTTCAATAATTTCGTGACCACATGGGAAAAACAATCAATGCAAAAGTTATAGGATTCAAAGTTATCTATAAATTGACCTTGAAACTGGCTTACAAAGTAATTTCAAAGACAAGTTGTTTATTTCAAACGAAAAATCCTTTTTTTTTAAGCAGAAATTGAAAGTACGTAAGTTGTAAGTTCAATTATATAAATATTAGGTACTTTAACAGATAAATTATAAATAATAAGAAAAAGATATTACATCGAATAATTCTCACTTAATCATGGTAAACATTTTAGGATATTGCATTTTAAAATGGTTGGAGCTGGCAAACATATGCATTTATATCGATAATTTTACATTTAATTCAGAAAAATTTTACTTTCCGAACGAAACAAATAGAACAGAAAATTTTTAAAAAATACGGAAAGTTATTTAGGGAACCTGTTGTACCTAGGACAGTTTTTTAGATATATATTTTTTATTGTAATTTAACGTACTGTACATAAGCAGTATTTCCATATATTGGGAAGTCAATTATTTGAGTATCATCATTAAAAATGTTTATTTCATTCTTACATGAGCTTAAAACTTAAAAAAATAAATGTTATTTATCATTTTTTTTTAAAGTTGTAAGCACATGTAAGAATGAAATAAACATTTCTAATGATGATACTCAAATAATTGACTTCCCAATATATGCAAATACGGCCAAGGTACAACGCACCCTACGTACCTCGGTCAATACCACGGTGTACCTTGGACACATCGAGAACTTGAGGATAAAAAATGGATATTTAAGGAAACTATTAATTTTCCTCTACTTGTTCTTCTTTAGGTGCCGTCTTCGTTCCGAAGGTTGGCGATCATCAGAGCTATACGTATTTTCGAGACTGCTGACCTAAACAGCTGGTTATTGCTGCAATTATACCATTCTCTTAGATTTTTTAACCAAGAGTCTCGTCTTCTTCCTACAGATCTCTTTCCCATAATTTTTCCCTGCATAATAGTTCTCAGTAGTTGATATCTTTCTCCTCTCGTAACGTGTCCCAGGTATTGTAATTTTCGTTTTTTAATTGTAAGTATGACCTCCTTTTCTTTATTCATTCTCCTCAGCACTTCAGCGTTTGTGATTTTCTCCATCCATGATATTCTTAACATTCTGCGGTACATCCACAATTCAAAGGCTTCCAACTTGTTAATATCGATCTTTTAAGCGTCCATGCCTCCATTCCATAAAACAAAACTGACAGTACGTAACATCTTGCCAGACGAACCTTTAATTCAAGACTCAAGTCTCTGCCACAGAACACTCTCTTCATTTTCGTGAATACGGCTCTTGCTTTCTCTATCTGGATTTTGATTTCTTCAGAGCTATCGTTGTTTTCATTGATGACGGTGCCTAAATAGTTGTATTTTCTGACGTGTTCTATATTTTGACCCTGTATGCGTATATCTGGGACATTTTGGGTTAATTTGGATATTAACATGCATTTTGTTTTTCTTATGTTTAGTGACAGTCCATATTCTTCACTGACTGTTGCTACTCTATTGACTAAGGTCTGGAGATCCTCGAGTGTTTCTGCGATAAGTACTGTGTCATCGGCGTATCTGAGGTTGTTTATTAAAATTCCATTTATTTTAATACCAACGAATTGGTCAATAAGTGCTCTATTCATTATGTCCTCAGAGTAAAGATTGAACAAGGTCGGTGAAAGTATACACCCTTGTCTCACTCCTCTTTTTATTTTGGACTTCTTCAGTCGTCTCATGCTCCACTCGCACTACTGCTTTCTGATTGTAATAAATATTCGATATAATTCTGATGTCTCTTTTATCGAGGTTCTTTTCCGTCAATAGACTGATAAAGTGATCATGTCTCACTTTGTCAAAGGCCTTATTGTACTCTATGAAGCACATATATACATCCTGATTTATATCAAGGCATCTTTGAGACATGACATTCAGTGCAAATAACGCTTCTCTCGTTCCGAGTCCATTTCGAAATCCAAATTGGGTATCGCTAATATCTGTTTCCAGTTTTTTATGTATTCTAGTGTATAACTTTTAGAAACGTTTTCAGTATGTGATTCATCAGGCTTATTGTGCGGTAGTCGGTGCATTGTTTTGCTTTTCCCTTTTTTGGAATAGTTACAAATGTGGATAAAAGCCATTCCTGTGGTATTATTCCTGTTTTGTAGATATGATTAAAAAGCTCCACCAATGCATAAATCGACTCTTCCTCTATGAGCCTGAGGACTTCCATCGGTAGTTCGTCTGGACCCGAAGCCTTTCCATCCCTCATTTTTCTTAGTGCATACATTACTTCCTCTTTGGTTATATCTGGGCCTTCATCCTCTTGTATGCTGTTTAGATTAGGTTCATGTCTTTCATCTGTAAAAAGTTCATTAACATAGTTCTTCCATACCTCCAATTTTTCTTCCAGTTCTGTTATTATTGTTCCGTTTGTGTTATATAATGTGTTGGCTTGTTTGCGTTTTTGTGTGCCCGTAAGTGCTTTCACTTTTTTTATGTACACTAAAATCATTTTATTCGGTCTAAATCCTTAACAAAATCAACATAACATTCATAATATCTTTTTACATAAGAAACAAAATCCTTAAACACCAACAACTAAGTTTTTAATCACTGTTTGGTCACATAGTGGTCCTTAAGACTAAAGGTAGGAAAGTATATAGACATAGGTACATTTAAACTTAACTTATATAACAAATCTACATATAACAGGTACCTGCCAGGCAAATTATAGAAAATAAAATATTTAACTTTACAAATTATAATTTGTATATTTCTTTCTTAACTTTTTAATCAGTCATTTGGACTAGCTATTATAAGAAAGTTAACAATATCTGGATATATTATTCAGTCTTGAGGATTTAGCAGAAATCCCAGTACTTTTGTATCTGTGGAACATTATAAATTTATCTGTTTTTGTTAACTCTTTGAGGCGTTTTAATTTTTTCTGTAATGTCACTTATCAGGTACAGATCTAAATCATCTTTTTCGGGCCATTTCCAGTTTTTAAGTGACTTTTGCATCGACTTCAGCAATACACCCTCTTCACATATTGATTCTACCTGTCCAACAAAATAGGAACCTTCGTATACAAATATAACATAGTCGCCAATATTGTAATTTTCTTCATTGTCATGTTCAGTCTGTATGCTCTCAGTCTCATTTTTGGAGATATCTTCAGATGTGTCACTCAGTGAATAATTGACAGAATCCTCACTGTTTTCTGATTCTGACAGAATTCTTTTCTTGACCCTATTTGTAATCTTACCGAAAGTTGTGGATTTTTTCTCCTTAATCATTTTAATGGCATTTGACTTATCCACATTAATAGGCATTCTCTTCTTCTCCTCTTTACTTCTAGGCATGATTTCTGAAATATTAATAAGAACCTATTATGTAGATGTGGAATAAAGAAAAATATATCCTCCTGGCTAAAGTACAATATCCAGGTTGTACCTAGGCCACCAACCACCGACGGTACAACTGATTGACAGTAATCAAGATACAACACTACTACTTTGTTGTAGAAAACGATGCATTGCAAATATTTTGAGGTTACATATCTCGTAAGTTTATTATTGTTTTAATACTTATTAAATGAAAGAACCGATCGCATATACAAGTTAAGCGACTGCTACAAAACATATAAAACTATCAGACTTCAAAATATAGTAAATATACATAATTTTTTCGTCAAAAAAGTTTTCACTTGGATAACACCAAACACTCGCTTAATGACGGTAAGCGACTAACTTCACATTGGGAGTATCTGAAACGAGCCAATTGGCCTAGTTACACATAGTACCGAGGTTCAACAGGTTCCCCTAATTTGCATTTATAATTCATCTTAAAAGTATCCCAAACGCGGTTATCATGAATTTCTGATTATTTTCTACCTCTTGCTAAAAAAATCATATAAATTCGTCAATATAGTTAGATATTTATTTCATCACATTCCTTCATTACTCTGTTCTAATATTTTCCACTAAAAATTATCCAACTTCGCTATTCTCATATATTTTTCAGAGTTCAACAGCACAAAACATTAAGACAAGCACTTATACTCATAAATTTTAGTCGTTATTCTTAAGATAATACCCATCATGTCTCCTCTTGAAGTTTTTCTTATTTCCAACGTTTCTATCTTAATTTGCCAGCGTCAAAAGCAACCAAGATTACGACAATGTTTTTGGATGCCATACACCGCCAAGTTTCATCACATTCTAGAATAAATTGTTTATTTTTTGGTATTTTATCTACGACCACTAATTAGAAAATATACAGATAAACAATGGCATAATAAGATTGCAGGCCTGATTTTGAAATCGATCAAAATTCGATAGAAGAACTAACAAAGCCAGACTCGTTACACTCTAGGAAACTGTTCATTTGATATACAAATATCAACATGGTTCACTCAGAAATAAATTAAATATAAATTCAAAACAAAAAAATTACCTGGAGTTATGAAACAAGAAAAAAGATTTTGACATATTGAAGACACCACCACTATCTTATCATACAAAATCACTTTTGTAAGTTTTCTAATTATAATAAACTTTATCATATGCAGCATAAATATATAGAATGTTATTTATAAGAGAATTTGCAGTGATCTAGAATACACTTGATCTATTCAAGAAATGTATGTCCTAGTAAGGGGAAACGTGACATTCTTTATAACTCTAGTTTAAATGTATGAGTAACTTTTGTAAATAATTTTAATTTCCAGCCCTTACATCATGTAAAACAAGGGAATAGAATTATTCTAGCTTAGCTAAAATTGTAATCATGAGAAAACAGAAACTAAGAAGGAAACTGACAGGTCCAAAAACTAATATTTGACTAAGATTTTTTAAATAAGTTATTAATGACCCTCCTGTAAAAGTACTAAATGCTACTTTGACTTTCACGTCAAGTAAATAAAGTCTGCACGTGCGTGGACCTCTTTATTAACAAAGGATGGTGTTTTAGGGATTACGATACTCCTCCAAGCATCTTACAAGGATAAGAGTTCTCACAGGACTTGCAGTTATACTGATATAAGGTTGTCTTTTGTTTTTTCTTTAGATTTACTTTTATTTTTCTCTCTTATTGTTTTAATTGTATTTTAATCTTAATTAAAAATCATTATTATTTTTTTCGGAGAGATTTGGCGAAATATTTTACATTTGTATAAATAAATGATATTTACAGGATTTTTAATAATAATTAAAAATTTGTGACCAGCGTTTTGAAGAGAGATAATAATTAATCCCCATTGACGTCAATAAATATTGTTATGCTTATGCAAGGCAATATAAATATGTTGTAGATATTATTCGAAATATTCGTTATATAGACAATCTCAATAATGCATGTGGACATATAGTTTTGGTCCCACTAACTATCTAAATTTGACGAAATAATCCAAAAATTAAGTTTAAAGATTGACTGTCTCTAAAGGATGGAAAGCGTAGACCAATCCTTCCTAGTTTCTTTGGAGTAAATGTATGAATCAGTGAAGATCGATGATTCTTGATCTTCGATGTTATATTCCACCATGACTGCAAGTCAGTCGATCCAATCGCATTTGCTAATTCAAGCAGCCTCGATAACTAAATTTGCTTGATAGCTTTAAGTGAGAATATTGAATCTTCAATCTGTCTCAGCGTCAGTTCATTAAGTACTGGTTACTCTCTGAATATATAGTCAAAAGTATAGTTCTCTGGATACCAACGGGTTATTGGGTAATTCATGGTACAAATCTTATGAAGATAACCTTGCAATTGACAATTTCCCGTTAACAATTCCGCCACAATTACTTTCTACAAAGAAGCTTCCTGGTATAGGTCCAATAATACAGAGGATGTCTCACAAGGAACTGCCGCAATCGATATCTCGAAAAACAGATTTTAGAAAATTTTGAAAATTTGTCAGTTTACTAAAGTCGATGGAGCAATTCGGCTAAAATTTTTTCAAGATTGTGGCAGATCCGGTTCTACCGGAAATTGATGCTGTCATGCTTATTTCAAATAGAACACTTAGTTACATAAACATAACTTTTATTTATTTTTATTTCCATGGGTTTATTTGGTGTAACAAGCAAAAAGACAGACCCAGTTTTGTTTTAAATTTTATATTATTCTTTGTATTCAGCTAAAGTCTGACTAGCTTCCTTATCTCTCTTTATTACTATTGTAACTTTTAGTATCCCAATTTATTGGGTTAAATAATCACCGACATTAAATAAAGAATTGTATCTTTGTGTAAATTAAAAGAAAACTTATTTCTGTTTTATATACTACCGGGTTAGTGTAAAAGTTATCTCTTGATATAGAGATTTAAGCCCTATTTTTTAAATTCTGATTTGTTGCTAACATTTGCATGATTCAAGTTGTATTAACCTTGATGTATTTTATTACTTTTTTACAATCATACTAATTTACTGTTAATAAATTGTTTATTATCCTTTTTGACTCTCATTTTTCACACTCACTATTTCCTCCTAATCCCTCATTTTCTAAATTTAGGTTGGAACCATCCTGAACTTCAATGTCAATAATTTGCAGGAGATGCAAATTTAAAACCATGTCCTTCACGCCACTCTAAACTTTATTATTTTAGGAATAAAAGTGGAATTATTATCAACAAATTTGTTATTCAAATTCAATTCCAATATTACAGTCCCACTATCTGAGCCTACGTTTATTGTCTTATTTCTGTTTTTCAAACAAAGAGGGCCACATTGCAGAATAGCATAAATTTCTGCTTGAAAGATCATTGCGTGTTCCAAATCTTTCATCCTGTCGCGATCACTCCGTTAATCGTCAGGATCCATTTCTTGGAAGAATTTGCAACTTCTTCCAGTTCTCTCTGCTTGGCAATAGTGTCTCAAGAGAGGGTTTGTGTTTCAAAACCGGTACCACGTAATCTATTTACATAGCGAGTGATAGGCAAATCATCACCATGTTTTCCCAGCTATACGAGTATCCACCAGTTTTAAATTTAAAAAGTCCTAAGCAACTAATAGTATTCTAATGAGGCAGTTCTTATCGCGTTTAATATTTCCACACAAGCCATTTTTTAAACTTTGTCAAGTTCAAGACGGTGTTTGCATGTGATTGTACTAGGTCCCAATATATTAAGTCCTTTTATTGTGAGATTTCCATATATTTTTAGTAGGAAGGTCTAACTGACCTAGTCTGTAAATTTAGTAAACTTGTCTTCCAATACCCAAACGCCAGCAGTCTCGGTCCATTCACTGATCATCTTCTAAACCTCTATTTCTCATTTCTCCGTTGATACCTTTTCGCCAGTTTTTCCTTGATCTCCCTCGTTTCCTTCTCCCTTGCGGTATCCAGCTTAGTACTTGTATTAGGTAAACGTTCCTCTGCTATTCTCTGCACGTGGTCATACCATATCAATTGTTTTATTCTTATATGATCTGCTATTGTGTGATATTACAATACTAGTAACAAAAAAATTAGCAATCGATATATCCTTTAGAGGAAAACTTGATGTTTCGATAAAAATAAAATAAAGAAAAAAATTCATTGTATTCTATTTATTTCATTTTTCGTGATACTGGTAAACATTAGCAAGTCTTTCACAAAAAAAAGAACATCCATTCACGGATTAAAGTGGCCAAAATAAATCCAACCAAAATACATAAACTTTTTCAAACATATAAAAGTTTATACTTCTTTTCCCAAAAGTTTTTACAGTTTCCTTTAACGTTTTTGCCTAAATGAAAAACTTTTCTGGGAAAAAAGAATAATGTCCTAACTGTAGTTAATGAAGTTTTAATGTAAAAAAGTGTTTTGGAGAACTAAGGCCTGATAATTAACGTTTTAAAAACTAACTAATTAACACGTAATATGACATAATGAGATCTACTTGGGGTAATTTTTCTATGGGCAACATATTTATTTATTTATTTATTTATTGATACTCTTACGAACACCTAAACATAACATGCTACAAGGTAATTATAAGTAAGAGAAATTTTACAGACTCAACTAACACAGAACAAAGACAGCACAGATAAGAACCTGAATAAACCTAAAGGTCACTGCATAAGTTGCAATAGCAATTTCTTGGTACAATTAAAAAAGTCAATATCACTATTCTATTATAGAATGTTGCACTCAGTTAACATTAAATTCATTGGAGAACGACCACCAATTCAGACATGAAAGAATGTTTCCATTTGTATCCTTAATCCTATCTTAGGTACATGAAGAGGTATATAATTAAACAGAGAACAATTGTTAAATTTTATATTTTTGATAATACAATAAACAACAAATATCACAGATTGAATTTGCTTTCTTTTCTGAAGAGTTTGAAATTTAAAGCTTTCTAACATACTGCTATAAGAGACCATATATATATAATTTCAAATAAGACTGGAAGTGCACCCACAAATCCCTACAGTCAGTCTTTTTTTGTAGTTTTACTCCATCAATAAAGTGATTAAAATTAATAGGACTTATTTTATTTGTATAAGACATAAAGAAGCATTTATTAGTATTTAAAAACATTTAATTTAATCGAGACCATTCTGTTACTGAATTTAAGTCTGCTTGCAGTGCACTACAATGATTACTGTTTGTTACTTTCTTAAATATTTTAAAGTCATCCGCAAATAAGAGACCATCAGAATGTACTATTAGGTAAATCATTTATAAACATTAAAAATAACAGTGGGCCCAGGTTGCCACCCTGCGGTACACCAGATGTTGCCATAAAAGCCTGAGAAAATGACCCTCCCACTCTCACCATGTGCGGCCTACACGAAAGATAACTTTTCATGAAGAAGTAACCATTCCTAGAAAAGCCAAACTCAACAAGCTTAGCCAACAACACCCGATGGTCCACCTTATCAAATGCCTTTGCACAATCAATATACACTGTATCCAACTGCTTCCCGCCATCAATAGCCTCCGAGGCATGATTTGTAAACGCACATAAATTTGTTACTGTAGACTTTCCACTTACAAATCCATGTTGTTGTTCTACTATTTTATGAGTGATGTTGGTCACAATGTCATCTGAAAGGATCATCTCAAATATCTTAGCAAGTGAATTAAGTATACTAATTGGTCTATAATTTTCAACATTTGTTTGTTTACCATCTTTAAATATGGGAGAAATTTTTGCTTTTTTTAATTTATTGGGAAAAACTTTTGTTTTTAGGGCAACTTGAAAAAGATAAGCAATAGGGGTTGCTAGAAAGTCTGAGCAGTCTTTATAGATATATGAGAGAATATAATCCTCTCCTGCGCTTTTCTTTTCGTTATAGTTTTTTTATACTTTTCTTTACAGTCTCCTCTGATACTAAAGAAAATTCCAAGTCCAACACTGAACTGAAATACTGTGCAAAAGCATTGGCAATATGTTCGTGCTCTTCCAATGATACTCCATTATAAGACATAACCCTTGGCATACCATACCTGTTACTCTTAGAGCCAACATACATTCAAAAACTGCTAGGATAAAAATTTACATTATTCTTCATATTTCTTAAATACAAAGAGGACTCATTATCAATCTGTTTTTTAATATTATACCTTAAGTTACGATATTCTTAATATTGAAAAACACTAGCCTTGCCGCATTGTATATGTCTATGCATTCTATTCTTTAATTTTATTTTACGTATTTAATCATTTGAAAACCAAAGAGGATATTTACAATAATCTACTTCACTACTACCAACATATTTAGCTTTTTTTGGAATTGCATTATTTAAGCAGTTAAGTAATTTGTCATAAAATATGGCAACACGTTCATTTGGATCTGTATTTTTTTTTTATTTCAGACCAATTTATTTGTTGTATTAGGTTGTAAAACTTTAGAAAGTCACCTTTAGCATAATCATATACAAAAAAGGTAGATATTGTACTTTTCATTAAAGATTGTTGGTTATTTATTTGCACAGACATAGATAATGATGGATGATATAAATCTTCCACAATTCAGGGAGAATCGCACTTTTCTAATGATACAATTTCAGTATTAGACAAAACAAGATCTAGCTTTCTCTGCATATGGTTAAGAACAGTATTATACTGAGTTAAATTATTAATTTCAAGAAACTGACTTAGTAGCACAGATTTATCACAGTCGTTTTCCTTATATTCAGGTACATTAAAATCACCTATTATTATAACCCTAACACTAGTTGATAAAATATTGGACAAACAATCATAAATTTTTTTTATTCGCATCTATACTCTGATTTGGTGGAATATACACACAACATACATATAAAAGTACTTTTCTAAATTTAACTCTTAATATCACACATTCAGTATCACAGTTAGTCTTAATCGCCTCAAATCGAAACTTTTTCTTAATTGCGATTAAAACACCGTCATTTCTCTTGCTATCATTACATCTATCCATTCTTTTCACGTTGTACCCCAGGTCAAAAAGCTCAGAATCATGGAAGCTAGCATTTAACCATGTTTCCGTTAAAAATATTAAGACGCAATCCTCAGACAGACTACTATTATGAAGTTGGGTAGTTTTTGTTCGAAGACCTCTGACATTTTGATAGTAAATATTTATTATTTATTTATTTATTTATTTATTGAATACAGCATCCACAGCAGTTAAGCCAGTTACAGATACCTTTCTAAAAGTTAAAAACATTAAACTAACATTCCTAGTTAATATTATTGTCAATATTACATCTGAGCCTGAGAATCTAGCAATTTATATGGTCAAGAATATCCTTATATCTACGTAAAGTAATACTACTTAAATCTACATTACTAACGTATGTATTAAAATAATTACACATTTTATATAGGGGCGAATTTTTGAAAGTATTTGTTCTAGGAAATTCTAGATAAAATGTTGGTCTTTGTCTTGTTCCACCATTATTTACCATAAATGGAAGTTGCAGCAATAGATCTGGGCTATTTATTTTATTTTTTAAGATCTTGTATATATGTACCAAACATATTTTTATACGTTTGTTTTCCAATGAAAGTCTGTTAAATATATTCAATAAGTCTAGGTGATTATAACCCTGAATAGGATAGTATCCAAATTTTTTAAAAAACATATACTTCAAAAACTTTCGCTGGACACGTTCTATGGTTCTACTCCACACTTCATATTGTGGTGACCACATTATACTACAGTATTCAAGTTTTGGCAGTACAAGACTGTCAATAAGTGTCATGCAAACATCAACATCAAAATGTCTAGTAGATCTGATGATGAAACCCATTATCTTGTGAGCTTCATTAATTTTATTTATTACATGCTCATTGAAATTCAATGAACTATCAAACAATATTCCCAAATCCTTCTGACAAGAAGTCCGTTTAAACACTATATTATTAACAGAATAGGCTTGATTTAAGACATTTTTATTCAGAGTAAAAGACATTGACGAGCACTTGTTGTCATTAAGACAAAAACCGTTTATTCTACACCATTCAACATTATTTAGATCCTGCTGTAAACAGTCACAATCATCAGCAGTCAATACTTCCTCAAAAAGTTTAAAGTCGTCTGCAAACAGTAATGCTTTTGACTGTTTGATCACGTTACATATATTATTAAAGGCAATTAAGAATAAAAGAGGTCCCAAATTAGACCCCTGAGGAACACCAGAAGTATTTCTATATACATATGATTTGGTCCCTTTTATTTTAACGTACTGCTTTCTATCAGTCAGGTAAGAGACAATAATATTTATCAGATTCTCTGTAACATTCAGTTGCTTAAGAGATTGTATTATAAGGGTATGGTTCACTCTGTCAAATACTTTTGCCATATCCGTGTAGATTACATCAACTTGTGCTTTTTTATTAAAAGAGTTATGAATGTATTGTGTAAAAGTAATTAAGTTAGTTAATGTTGACTTGTTTGGTAATAACCCATGTTGGCACTCAGATATACTGTGCTTAACTTCATCATATATTCTGTTAAAAATCACTATTTCAAATAACTTTGACGTTGCATTTACTATGCTAATAGGCCTACAATTAGTTACTTCGTGCTTTACCCCTCCTTTGAAAGTAGGTATAACCTTTGTCATACGCCATTCTGTAGGATATGTTGCTAATTTAAGTGAAAGGTTAAATATATATAGCAAAGGTTCTAACAGAGATTCGCTACAGCCCTTTATAACATAGCCAGGCAATCCATCTGGTCCAATAGCTCTGGCTTTGTTCACATTTTACTCTGAGGATGTACCTGTCCCTCTGATTGCGGCAGCATCCTCCTATGCGAAAAGAATTATTCAGTCTTTCCAATGATGATGTCAAAATTTACTTTTATGAAGTGAAGTAGAATATCAAACCACACGGAGAGCAACTAGCAAGTCATTTTAAAATTTCCCATATCTTAAAAAAGGGATTCCATTATCACAACGTTTCGACTAGAGTATTACTTTATCTAGACTGGCATCTGTCTTGTCTAGTAACGTAACACCTAAAAATATTATAGCAAAGTAAACGTCATCTTTACTTCTCGGAACAATATTGATTAAACTAATTTGATACTTTTTCATTCCCTCAAACACTTTCCATTTTACCCTTATTACATTTGGTAGCCAACCCCCATTAAAAAAAGAAATGTGGGTCTAGAGCCACCTGTCGCCTCGAGCTAGCGCCATTACAACTGATAGATGATCTGAAATAAAGCCAATTTCAGTAGCTACACTACTAAAGTTTAAAATGGTTTGATATATTTTTAAGATTTTATTGCTTTACTTCTAACATTTTGTCATAAAAAGTGTGTTCGGGATATAGTTTATTGGAACCCTACTTTTAAAATAGTTTTTGAAACGGTATTTAAAAAAAAATATCGTTGTCAATTTAACCAGAAAAAATTCTTATAGTCTTCTGTCAAATTGCCTAATTTTTCATGTGATAAAGTAATTGTGTTTTAGTCAACAGTTGGTATTACTACTTAAAAGTTAACAACCAGATTCACTAAGAAGATTTAAGATTTAAACCCGATCTAGTTGCCATGAAAATTAAATCTTATAGTCGGTCAGTTTTGTTTTACTTATGATATTGTCATAATTTATATTGAGACCAGGGCTTATCTGTAAAATATTGGGGTTTCGTTGATGTGAAATGGAGCATGCAGATTTTTGCATCAGAGCCTTCAGAATAAAGTGAATAACGATAATTTTGATATGCGTCATTTCAGAAAATTGGGCAACATTGTTTTTATTAATAAAAATATAAAATTAACGAAAAAATGTTTTTTCCCAAATTTTCTCTCGTGTAACTTCGAAGTTATTCATTTTAGAGGAAAGTTGAAGAGGAAAAAAAGTTTCGTAATTAATTTTCCATAAGATAAGGTTAGTTTGAAATTTCAAAATGTATTTCCCTTATTGCAAAATAGCAATAATTAAAAAAAAAGGTAAAAAAGCAGTTCTTAATCAATTTGTTTTGACCATTTAAATTTCTCTGAGGACCTTCATATTAGAGCAAAGAAAACTTTATGCCATGATAAAATAATACGTTAAATTCGTTGGGATCAAATTGAAAGTTTTTGCACAATAATTTTGCAATCCTGTTTCGTTTACAAAAATTGACCATTTTTCAAGTTTGTCTAAGTCCAAAATATCACGTTCAGGTACTTAAATTTATATTCGACATATAACAGGGAACTCAAATTTTCTAACGCTTTTTTCAGAATCAAAATCGGATTATTTGGACGCCCTCAGGAATTGTTTAAAGACATTGTTGATATTTTTGCTTATAAACAAATAGATTATCTCTGCGGATTTTCATTGGATTTTTTTTTTGCAATACATGGTTTAAAAGTACTTGGAAAGACGCTTCTTTTCGTGAAAAAAAATTTCAAATCCGTCAATTGTTTTCCGAGATACAAACTGTCAAAGTTGACAGCCTGTTACGGTGAATCTATAAACATTACAGACCTGATTCTTGAACCAAAAATTTTGTCCTGCCGAGTTCTTTTTTGATATAAATATTTAAATGTTTATGTTATCGGAAACTCTCATAAAAAATGAAAAAAATATTGCCAACGCGCCTGAAAGATGAAAAAGACAGGGGTAGGGAGCTCTCATTTTAAAATTGAATTCGAAAATTCAAAATACATATCTGAAAAAAATTTTTGATTTTCTCGGCTTCTAATGAAGCGATTTTGATCATTTTTTTTTAAACCGATGTATCGCGAATAATGGAGCTCAAATATCATAATGCTATATGCCCATTTCGTTATAAACAAATGACGTTATTTATGCATCATACTTATAGCATACTGCACCTTATAGTATTGGACTTTCCAAGCGAATCATGGTTTATTAATATAATTAAGCAAACTATAACGATATGTATTTACTTTAATTATCAAACAATCATTGTTTAAACAAATTGAAAAAAAATTTTGGTTTTAAATTATTTTATTCATAAATACAGATAAAAATAAAATAATTATTTTATATAAATCATATATGAAAACTTAATAGTTTTTAAGTTATAAGTAATACAATATTTCTACAAATATTTGGAGATATAATATTTTCGGAGATGAGAGCATGATGCTTTAAAATGTAACCGTTAACATAAAAGTAGTGGGGTGGGAGTAAGAAATATCTGCTCAAACTGTTTTTTTTTCTTGTATTAAATTTGTAAAATTACTTGCCTTGAAATAGCTCTAGCTATCGCAGTCGCAGCACAATAGATTGTCATATGTAAGATCTCCAAAGTATAGGCATTTGAAACAGAATCTGTTAAAATCCGATTGTTCATGATGTCTAACGTGATACCCAGTTTTTCAGATGAATTAATATTTGGCCGTGTCGGTTTGCATAACAGATTGGTTCCATTAAACTCCAACACCGCAGCACTCATTTCTGTTAATAGTTTCCGATAAAGGAGTTCAGCATTGTCCTGTTGGGTATCGTCATTCAGTTGTTCTTGTTGTTCTTGGACCTCGAATTCAGGCTCTGACTCATGTTCAGCGATCGGATCGTTGTTATTGTCAGTGCGCCTTATCTCACGTTCAACTTTAGTTTTGATAGTATTAAGCCCAGGAATTAGGATGTTTCAGAGAATAACTCAGTTGTGACACTATGTGTGGATACTCACTGCAGAATTTGGCGTGAAGTTGTTGCCTGTAGCCGATCATCTCTCATTCTAGATGAGTTATCGTGTAAAAATTGACTCACTCGTACGCACAGTCTATTTCATGTTTTGTCTTGGTCGTCCTGTTTCAGTGGGCGCCCGCACAGCATCTTCGGTGGGTGGCGTTCTTGTAGTTGTTCGGCCCTCATGCTGATGTAGTTGTTGTTGTTGTTGTTATTGGTTTTCGGCGATGTCCTCTCTCATGCCGTCACTTGATTGTTCTTCAACCTCGAGGTCTGGCTGTGGTGCAGGTTCTGTGATTTGGTCACTGTTATCGTCGGTGCTTCTTATCTCTCATTCGATTTCAGTTTTGATGATGTTAAGTAGCGCTTCTAAGATGAGTTTATGTCGGATAATAGCCCTGTATTGGTCTGCTATTCTCTGTTATGACACTTGTATGTGTGGAAATTCCCTGCAGGATTCGGTCTGTAGGTTTTGTCTATAGTCGGTCATGTCTCGTTCTAGATGAATTACTCAGTAAAAAATGCACATTATTGTCTCACTCATAGACACACTGAAACTGTTATCAGGTCTTAATTTCTCATCCTAAAAATCTTAAAGTGCCAATTTAGTCCAAATCTAATTATTATTAAGATAAATATTTATACAAAAGTTTTAAAACATTATAATTTTGACACCCTGTATTTCTGAAACTATCAAACTTTGGGCTAAGTTAAATTGGACTAGATCCTCAGGTTATAATATCAGGAATTTGTGTTACCGTCTTGTACAGAGTAAGTGCCTATTTTCAATATTATCAAATTTAAAGTCATTAGGCCTATTTTGTGGATGAATCTATTGTATTACTATAATATGATCTGCTTGTTACAATAATCATGGATCGGGATGAAAAAGGAAGTATGTGAATGGCCACTCTAAAAGTTGAGGACAAAATATGTGTACTTTCTCAGTTCCCATTTTTTCACTGTTCCATGGGTACACTGTAGATTAGTATATTATGGATATATTATTAATAATAATAATAGTATATTAACGGATCAAATAAATACAATCCCCTTCAAAAATAAAAATACAAACAATATTTAAAACAGTCAGAATTAAAAAATTTACAAATCTAAACATGAATTAAAGTGCTTCAAAGACAAGTATTGACAATTGACAATTTTCATTTCAAAAATAAAAAATACAGTCACTATTTAAAACAGTGAGAAGAAAAACCTACAAATCTAAACATACATCAAAGTGCTTCAAAAGACGAGTATTGACAATTGACAATATTAACTAGTTTTTCAAGAATTGTAAAATTTTTAATTTAAAGATATTAATTGGCAAATGAAAAATATCAATCTCGGTCGGAACTGAATTCATTTCCCTACACATTCGAGAAATAGGACTGTTAATGCCATAATTCGTTCGGTGATATATCACATCAAACAAATTGTGCGCTTTAAAAGCTCTTTGAGGAACTGATAATCCAATATTATTGAGAAGTTCAGGAGAATCAATACAAGAGTTAACAATCTTATAAAGTAGAACGAGGTCAAGATATATGCGTCTCACACACAATGGTAGCAACCTTAAAGCATCGGCAGTATCATCATATACATACCGCTCCTGCTGCATTCCTTGTTTAAAGGTAATGAAACCTAAAAACTTTCTTTGTACTTTTTCTACTTTTTCTTTGTATGTAAAATAATAAGGTGATCAAACTTGGGACGCATATTCTAAGATTGATCGAATTACAGAGCAGTATATCACTTTATAACAGTCTACACTATTAAAATATATAAGCATTCTCTTCAGAAACCCGAGCAACTTCAAATCCCTGTTCACATAATTATCAATATGTGTGTCGAAGCAAAGGGCCCGATCAAATGTAACACCCAGATCCTTCACACATTCAACGCGATTAATCATGTTATTATCAAGAAAATAATCAAAAGTTATCCAATTCCTTTTACGAAAAAAACTTACAATGGGGCATTTATTAACATTGAGGTGCATAAAATTTAACTTACACCATTCAGAGAATCGAGCTAGATCCTGTTGAATGCCCTCGTAATCGTTGCTACTCCTGACAACCCGAAATAACTTTAAATCATCTGCATTAAGAAGACATCTACCGAAAGTTATGACGTGCTCATTATCGTTAATAAAGCAGTTAAAAAGGAGCGGAGCGAGGTGAGCATCCTGAGGAACACCAGAGGTAACAAATATATCAGATGATTCACAGTCATTCATTTTTACTCGCTGTACTCTACCAGATAGGTAACTATTTATCCATTGTAGAAATGATTCATGGATGCCCAAGCCCTCCAGCTTGTAAATAAGAAGTTGATGGTTAACCTTGTCGAAAGCCTTGGAGAAGTCAGTGTAAATAGCATCCACTTGACACCTCCCTTCCAAAGCCTCCACCAAGTACTGCTCATAGACAAGCAGATTAGTAGTAGTCGATCGACCTGCCATAAAGCCATGCTGTGAAGTCGCTAACACATGCCTAAAAAGAAGACACATCTTTTGGTAAAGAATACCCTCAAAATTCTTACTAAATAGTGAAAATTTCGAAATTCCACGATAATTTTGGACGTTAGCTCTGTCTCCATTGTTATGGATTGGCGTAATGTAAGTAGTTTTCCATACTTTTGGGAAAACACCCGTTGATATAGAAATATTAAAAATCTGAGCCAACACTGCAGACAAAACACCCTGACAATTCTTAACAAATATGACTGGTATCCTGTCAGGCCCGGTACCCAATTTACTGTTCAAGTGATCTATTGTATTAAACACGTCCACCAACTCAACTTGAAGAAAACTAAGGTTTACAGTTTTCATGTAATTAATAGTACGGGCCCCACAATGCTCATGCGTGTAGACTGTGGAGAAAAAAGCTTTAAAGAGCTCTGTTATAGCAGTTGAGTCTTCTGCTCTAACATTATTATGTGATATACTACTAGGAAGAGAAAATTTCGTATTCTTGACATTAACATACCCCCAGAAATACCTATTATCAGACTTTATAGAGTCTTCAATGCCAGATATATGGTTTTGATAATTGTATTTATATGTGCACTTACATAGCTTACGTAACTCTGAAAATAATATGTTATCAGAATTGGAATTGGAAATTTTATATTGTTTATGGTCTTCATTTTTTTCAAAAATCAGAGACTTCAATTCTGGACTGAACCATGGCGGAAATTTTTTATTTTTTGCTTTAGCTTTTGGGACATAGATATCAAAGCAACAATTCAAACACTGATAAAACGTATTTAATATAATATTTTTTTTTATTTATTTATTTATTTATTTTTTGAAATGGATTGTATTTATTTGATCCGTTAATATACTATTATTATTATTATGGTACACAAAAATCTTTTGCAAAAAATAGTTCCTAATATACAGGGTGATTCAAAAATCGATCACGAAACTTAAGGGGGTGATTCTACTTGACAAAATAAGGGTAGAGCTTCATATAATTTTTTTTCAAAATGTCATTCGTTTTCGAGTTACAAGCCGTCCAAGTTCAAGTTTTTGTTTTTTGAATTACTCGCTTACAGGAAAACCGATTTGACTAATATTTGAAAGATAGGCTAAGTCTTCTGCGCTTCATCATTTTAGTAACAATTCACATTGATTGTTTGCCGCTAGAGGGCACTTTACCTACATTGAAAATTTTTTTTTGTCATAATTTTTTAGTGTTGACAGCTACAGTAGTTTTTGGCATAATTTCTGAAAGACTGATGCCAGGCCTTTAAAACAGGTGCTCTTTATTTACATCGCTAAACCCAACGGTTTAGACGTAAATCACCCTTAAAAATTAAGTGGTAAATTTACTTTTCTCATTTCATTACCACCAGCTACCAGGTAAATAGCTATCAAAGTATACTAGAGCTGTCAGTTTAACATCAAATAAATTCGCTTTTTAAACTATTTAATTTATAATCTTAAAATAACTAATAATGGCTAATCACCAATATTCAAATATCGAATATTGTGATATCCATTTTTGTTATGGAAAAGCAAATGGTAATGCAGAGTTGGCAAGAAGATATTATATGGAGAGTTATCCGGAAAGAAATATCCCTCATGCTCAAACATTTTCCAGTGTGCACAGGAGGCTTGCGGAATGTGGTTCCTTTAAAAGTTATAATGGAAATAGGGGAAGACCTAGAACTGCTAGAAACGTGCAACAAGAAGAAAGAGTGCTTGAAATTATTGAAGATAATCCAGGTATTAGTACTAGAAAAATTGGGAATGAAGTGCGGCTCTGTCAGGCTAGTTCATGGAGGATACTAAGAGAAGAACAACTCTACCCGTTTCATTCAAAAAAGGTGCAGGCTCTTTATGACGATGATCGGCCGAGACGGTTGGAAATGTGCAATCAGATCCTAGCTAAGTATGAACACGATAATCGATTAATTGGCGTCATATTATTCATTGACGAAGCTGGTTTCACTCGTGATGGCATAACAAATCTACACAACATCCACACATATGCTTACGAGAACCCAAACAATGTGGTAGAAACGAAACATCAGCGTAGATTTTCACTAAATGTGTGGGCAGGGATAATAGGAGATTACCTTATTGGTTCTCATTTCTTTGATGGCCCATTAACTGGTGACGTATACTTAGATTTTATCCAAAATCGTCTCCCATTGTATCTGGAAGATGTGCCATTGGAAGTAAGGGCCAACATGTGGATCCTCCAAGACGGAGCTCCGCCCCACTTTAGTATACGTGTCCGACAGTATTTGAATGCAACGTATCCTGAGCGATGGATAGGACGAAGTGGACCATTGGCATGGGCAGCGAGGTCACCAGACCTTAATCCTATGGATTTTTTCTTTTGGGGTCATTTGAAACAATTGGTGTACGATATTCCAGTAATCAACGTCGAGGATCTTCGCTTCACGATAATCGAAAAGTGCCAAATTATTAAAGAAACACCAGAAATTTTTCATCGAGTTAGGCGACATTTTTTGAAGAGTGTTAGGAAATGTATGGAAGAAAATGGGGGACATTTTGAGAATCTTTTTTAGTTTGTTTAGTACTGTTTCATTAATTTTTATCAATTAAATGTATATCGCAATAATCCATAATATGAATATTTACTGATTAGCCATTATTAGTTATTTTAAGATTATAAATTAAATAGTTTAAAAAGCGAATTTATTTAATGTTAAACTGACAGCTCTAGTATACTTTGATAGCTATTTACCTGGTAGCTGGTGGTAATGAAATGAGAAAAGTAAATTTACCACTTAATTTTTAAGGGTGATTTACGTCTAAACCGTTGGGTTTAACGATGTAAATAAAGAGCATCTTTTTTAAAGGCCTGGCATCAATCTTTCAGAACTTATGCCTAAAACTACTGTAGCTGTCAACACTAAAAAATTATGACAAAAAAACAATTTTCAATGTAGGTAAAGTGCCCTCTAGCGGCAAAAAATCAATGTGAATTGTTACTAAAATGATGAAGCGCAGAAGACTTAGCCTATCTTTCAAATATTAGTCAAATCGGTTTTCCTGTAAGCGAGTAATTCAAAAAACAAAAAATAAAAACTTGAACTTGGACGGCTTGTAACTCGAAAACGAATGACATTTTGAAAAAAAATTATATGAAGCTCTACCCTTATTTTGTCAAGTAGAATCACCCCCTTAAGTTTCGTGATCGATTTTTGAATCACCCTGTATAAGAACTGATGAAATGCTGTTCAAAATGACGATTTTTATAATAATTATTTTTTAATTTTCTATAAGATTGGTTTTGGATTGACATTTGAATAAATTTGTTTTTTTACTTCCATAAATAAATATTTCACATTTTTTCCTTAACCCTATACGAGGATTATTAAAAATAAGTTCATTTATAGGTTAATAATTACAATCGTACATAGGAAATTGGAGGAAATTAATGCAAGTATCATCAATATCTAGTCAGTAATATATGTGTTATGTCAATTTGTATAGAACATACATCACAGCTTATCTTCTAAATTAACTGCACACACTAATACTATACAGATATGCAATATTAATCATTTATTTACATGTTAATTATATGCAGATACCGTAAACCATCAAAGTATTAAAACCTCTAGTTATATAAATTTTTCTTTTTGGCTACAAAACATCCAAACAAAGAATTTGTAAGATTCAGGAATTATATATATATATATATATATATATATATATATATATATATATATATATATATATATATATCACGGGTGTGATGTGCAATCGAAGGCTTTCGGGCATCCCGCGCATGTGCAGTCCCTCTCAGGACTGCAAGGCAGCTGACGCCCCGGCGAAATTTCATTCACCATCCCCAAAGCCCACCGCACGACGTTGTCGGTACCGTGTGCTGCAAGATTAAATAGCACACAAAAAACTCCAAAACAGACAGAACACCAAAGAACACCAGCCCAGCTCCGCCCCGAGAAAGAACACAACAGACAAGAACAAGTCCAAACTCCATCGACCGCCAGCCACACAGACCACGGCTCCGCCCAAGCAACACCATACGGTACCGACAACGCCGGAGTCTCGGGCGTCGGTTCGCTCGTGGACGTCGTGCGGTGGGCTTTGGGGATGGTGAATGAGATTTCGCCGGGGCGTCAGCTGCCTTGCAGTCCTGAGAGGGACTCAGCACATGCGCGGGAGGCCCGATAGCCTTCGATTGCATATATATATATATATATATATATATATATATATATATATATATATATATATATATATACAGGGTGATTCAAAAATCGATCACGAAACTTAAGGGGGTGATTCTACTTGACAAAATAAGGGTAGAGCTTCATATAATTTTTTTTCAAAATGTCATTCGTTTTCGAGTTACAAGCCGTCCAAGTTCAAGTTTTTATTTTTTGTTTTTTGAATTACTCGCTTACAGGAAAACCGATTTAACTAATATTTAAAAGATAGGTTAAGTCTTCTGCGCTTCATCATTTTAGTAACAATTCACATTGATTGTTTGCCGCTAGAGGGCACTTTACCTACATTGAAAATTGTTTTTTTGTCATAATTTTTTAGTGTTGACAGCTACAGTAGTTTTTGGCATAATTTCTGAAAGACTGATGCCAGGCCTTTAAAAAAGGTGCTCTTTATTTACATCGCTAAACCCAACGGTTTAGACGTAAATCACCCTTAAAAATTAAGTGGTAAATTTACTTTTCTCATTTCATTACCACCAGCTACCAGGTAAATAGCTATCAAAGTATACTAGAGCTGTCAGTTTAACATCAAATAAATTCGCTTTTTAAACTATTTAATTTATAATCTTAAAATAACTAATAATGGCTAATCACCAATATTCAAATATCGAATATTGTGATATCCATTTTTGTTATGGAAAAGCAAATGGTAATGCAGAGTTGGCAAGAAGATATTATATGGAGAGTTATCCGGAAAGAAATATCCCTCATGCTCAAACATTTTCCAGTGTGCACAGGAGGCTTGCGGAATGGAAATAGGGGAAGACCTAGAACTGCTAGAAACGTGCAACAAGAAGAAAAAGTGCTTGAAATTATTGAAGATAATCCAGGTATTAGTACTAGAAAAATTGGGAATGAAGTGCGGCTCTGTCAGGCTAGTTCATGGAGGATACGAAGAGAAGAACAACTCTACCCGTTTCATTCAAAAAAGGTGCAGGCTCTTTATGACGATGATCGGCCGAGACGGTTGGAAATGTGCAATCAGATCCTAGCTAAGTATGAACACGATAATCGATTAATTGGCGTCATATTATTCACTGACGAAGCTGGTTTCACTCGTGATGGCATAACAAATCTACACAACATCCACACATATGCTTACGAGAACCCAAACAATGTGGTAGAAACGAAACATCAGCGTAGATTTTCACTAAATGTGTGGGCAGGGATAATAGGAGATTACCTTATTGGTCCTCATTTCTTTGATGGCCCATTAACTGGTGACGTATACTTAGATTTTATCCAAAATCGTCTCCCATTGTATCTGGAAGATGTGCCATTGGAAGTAAGGGCCAACATGTGGATCCTCCAAGACGGAGCTCCGCCCCACTTTAGTATACGTGTCCGACAGTATTTGAATGCAACGTATCCTGAGCGGTGGATAGGACGAAGTGGACCATTGGCATGGGCAGCGAGGTCACCAGACCTTAATCCTATGGATTTTTTCTTTTGGGGTCATTTGAAACAATTGGTGTACGATATTCCAGTAATCAACGTCGAGGATCTTCGCTTCAGGATAATCGAAAAGTGCCAAATTATTAAAGAAACACCAGAAATTTTTCATCGAGTTAGGCGACATTTTTTGAAGAGTGTTAGGAAATGTATGGAAGAAAATGGGGGACATTTTGAGAATCTTTTTTAGTTTGTTTAGTACTGTTTCATTAATTTTTATCAATTAAATGTATATCGCAATAATCCATAATATGAATATTTACTGATTAGCCATTATTAGTTATTTTAAGATTATAAATTAAATAATTTAAAAAGCGAATTTATTTGATGTTAAACTGACAGCTCTAGTATATTTTGATAGCTATTTACCTGGTAGCTGGTGGTAATGAAATGAGAAAAGTAAATTTACCACTTAATTTTTAAGGGTGATTTACGTCTAAACCGTTGGGTTTAGCGATGTAAATAAAGAGCACCTTTTTTAAAGGCCTGGCATCAGTCTTTCAGAAATTATGCCAAAAACTACTGTAGCTGTCAACACTAAAAAATTATGACAAAAAAACAATTTTCAATGTAGGTAAAGTGCCCTCTAGCGGCAAACAATCAATGTGAATTGTTACTAAAATGATGAAGCGCAGAAGACTTAGCCTATCTTTCAAATATTAGTCAAATCGGTTTTCCTGTAAGCGAGTAATTCAAAAAACAAAAAATAAAAACTTGAACTTGGACGGCTTGTAACTCGAAAACGAATGACATTTTGAAAAAAAATTATATGAAGCTTTACCCTTATTTTGTCAAGTAGAATCACCCCTTAAATTTCGTGATCGATTTTTGAATCACCTTGTATATATATAATTTAATTTTGTATCTTAAACCTTTTCTTAATATTTTTCTGTAATATTTTCTTGGGTTTAGGTTTTTCCATTTGAAAATTGACAGGACAATTATTCTGACGTTTCGCTCTACTTAGTGAGCGTCTTCAAAGTTATGGTTTATTTATCTTTTATCCTGAAAGTAGCTTCGTGGGTGTGTTGCAAACATTTTTTTTTAAAATATAGACAACTCCAACTTCTGGACAAACAACAACTTTTATTAGAAATTTGAATTTATTGCTGTTAATTTTTTAAATAAACTATATCATTATTGCTCGCTAGGACTAAACATAAATTTCTCAATCAGTCAGCCACTTGTAAACTTCCCTAAAATTTACCTTCGCCTAATTACAATAGCCCATAAATCGGCGTGGAATCAAAAGCCTCGTTCACCTCTACATTCGTTAATTGTCGTATGCACTCGGCCATAGCCATGTCCCCATTAATTTCGGCCTATTATGGCGAAATGAATTGTGAGCTCTATTATTCTTGCACCGCTCAATGGCAGACACTAATTGGAAAATCGGGGACGCATGGGGTAGGAAAGGTTTTTTGCTAGAATATTTCCGCTGGCATTAAAATTTGATAGAAAGTTTATTGCAGCCTCATTTTTTAATACAATTCAGCGGTTTCTTTGAGGTTATTAGTATGTCAGGTAAAATTAAATTATTCCTGGTAAGAACCCGTTCTCAAAAATATGAAATTGATGAAGTAAAATGATTTTGAGAACAAAGTTTTCAATTGACTAAAATGTAGTTGTCAGACTTGCATTGTCTTTATTTTTACTACGTTTCAATTAGGTTGTATCTCTAAGCGTTATCAAGTATAAACTGTTCAGTTTTTGTTTTGTTACGCTTGCTATAGAGTAAAGTTGAATGCTAGTTCTTAACGACAGCCTAGATTTAGATGCAGTGGCGCCCTTAAATTATCATCTCTACTTTCCGGAATAGGGGTTAGCTCGGCATTTTTTACTCTTTGGTGTTGCTACTAGCCTTCAAGTCCACTCTAGTATTTTTCTTTATTTGTTTTGAATTAAAACAACTCTACTTTTCACTTTATTGTGAGGTATCGCGCCTTTTTCTCTTAGAAACCGGTGTGGCAATCTAAATCTATTTTATTCATTTTAAGTGACTTAGGTAGCCATGATACTTGTCCTCTTCTACTAATCCTTTGTCAATTATAGGTTTCTTTTAAAAAATTATTAATTAGCCATGTGAAATGGTCTGGAGGCTAATCATAAAGAAACCAAAGTTTTAATTTAGTTTATGGGCAAGTAACTGCATTAAGTGGTTTTGCAAGAAGTGGAAATAAAGTTTGTAATTAATTTCGGAACACCCTACAATGATAAGAGACTGTACTGTGTATCTAAATAAAAACTCTTTATAAGAAAGAATCCTTTACAAACTCTAATAATTATATAATCACACAAAAAACTATTTATTCTCTTTGCCATTTTAAAATTTTATAAGACTTTTCGTAAATCCTCTAGAATGATCCGAAAACAGATTTTTCAAGTCGCAGGCATTATAAGCTGTCTAGATATGCAGTAAAGTATATCAGTACAGTTTTGCGTTCATCCGTTATGGATTTAGAGCAAACGACTTCGAAAAGTGTGTCAAAAAATTATAAATAATTTCGAAAAGCTCTGATACTACACACAGATGAAGTTTTAAAAATTTTTAAAATTGTGATTTTGCCATTTATAATGTTGATAGATGAAAATCGCACTCTTTGTAACTTTCTATTTTATAAACAGATGAAATTTCAGACATCGGAAAATATTCATAAATTTCACCCTTTTGGTGCCATTTTCAAGGTCAAAACAGCGTATTTTAGTGTATTTACCATCCAGGATTGAAACAGGTAATTCACATTTTTTCCTGATAGTTTGCAAATACAGAGTCAATCTTACCGGGATAACAAAAGTTGTCAGAATTACCATTAAACCGACTGGGTTGCTCCAAGGAGCAGCGGGTAATTGCTGGTATGAAGTTCTAAAAAATGGTCATTTTTTTTAAGTAAAAGTGTTTCAGAAACCATAATTTATTTTAAAAATAGCGAAAAAACACACGGCAAAAAATAAATACCAAAAATAATCAACCATCCCTTTGTTTCAAAAAAATTAATTTTGTCCGATTTTCCCCAAAATTGGTATGGGGGAATTTTCGGGGTCGTACATAACGAATCTGAAATTAATTTTAATAAAATTTTCATAAAAAAAATTGAACCGTCTTCTAAAAGCGCGCTAAAAAGTGAAAAATAACTAGAAATTTTTATATGAAATTGAACTTTTTGAGGTCGGCGCCAAACTAATACCTGACAAAATGTGATTTGCATAAACAGAGTAAAATACTTTATTTGTAATTGCTTTCTTACCACAATTTGTATATATTAGTAGTTATTTATTTCTTTTACAAATAATTTGGCGCCGACTTTAAAAAGTTCAATTTTATATAAAAATTTCTAGTTATTTTTCACTTGTTAGCGCACTTTTAGAAGTCGGTTCATTTTTTTCATAAAAATTTTATTTTTCTATTTTTAGTTTTAGAATTCATTATGATATCCATAAATTATTTGAACCAGAGGCGGATCCAGCTTCCCTCTTTGGGGAGGGGGGGGGGGCGGTGATATCACAAAAGCACAGTATGGCAAGTGGAAGCAAGCTGTCGACGGGGGGGGGGGGGGAAGAGACACCAGCAACATTCCCATTTCTAGTGTAAAAGGCAGGGTCAGGTCTATTTTCCTGAATTTGACTCTCTTGGAGAGGGGGGGGGTAATCACAAGAAAAAACAAGTTGTCAATGGAGGGAGTTCCAGCAGCATACACATTCCTAATATAAAAGGCAGCATCGGTTCTATATTCCTGAACTCAATGCACTTGGGAAGGGGAGAGGCGATCGCAAGCATCCACATTCCTATACTTTATTCAAGAACTAGAGAGAGTAATAAAACTGTTACAGAAACCTCCAACGTACCTGCTAAAGTGCCGCAGGTAACTGAGTGCCGTAAATCTAATTATATTTAATTATATTTATATATTATAAGCTTTAATAAATTTACTGCAACAATAAAATTTCTGACAATTCAATTTAATTTCTGTCAGTGAGCAAAGTACACCTTACAGTATGTCCTTAATGATTTATTTTGTTTGTGCTTATTTTTATATATTGTTTGAGATTAGTGAGATATCCAAAAGATATGGCTTCCACGTCTATATTTATTCCAAAATCGTTAAGCCAGGGAATTTTTTCCTCAACGAAAACTTATTACGATGAATGTTTATGATGCCTTAAAATATCAATATCTAGATAATATTGTTAAAAGCTTTGTTGAGATATGTTCCAACATGACAGAAGTTGGAAAATCTACTATGTACCGAATACTGAAGGAAAAAATATCGATTGGAATTGTTGGTACTCCCAAGCTACATTCGATCACAGGTAGACGAAAAATCTCGTTGGAAGAAGAGATATAAACTGCAATAAAAGGAGTTGTACATACATTTTATTATGAGAAGTAGATCCCAACCATCGACAAAGTTCTAAATGAAATTAAAAGAACTGAGCTCTGGAAATTGCTCAAAGAACTTAGTTTTTGCTGGGAAAAACCAGATAGGAAATCTGTTCTTATAGATCGTCAGGAAAATGTCCGTTGGAGAAGGAAATATCTCTCTCACGTAAAAGGTAGAGTTGTTAGAAATAACACAACTTACAAAATTAGTAATTTATCTGAACTTTTGAAAGATTTATTTGAATAAAGTTACTGCAGAAAATTGGGTAAAATCCTTATATTAAAAAAATAAAAGAAAATGTGGAAACTCGATCTCATGATCGGTGAGATAGAGGAATCAATTATAATTAATTTGAGCGAAGATAGCTTCACTGACTTTGATTACGAATTAGATACATCATGTTTACCAGCGTAAACACAACTTATTATTTAAATTTTCTGTAACATATAAAAATTAATTACATTTGAAGCTCTTTTTAGTGTTTAATTGTAATTCTGCAGATGGTTTAAGAAATAAATAAACGAAACGTCAAGTGTCTTAAAAATGTTTTTAATTAATAATAAAATGACTGATAGCCCAAAAAAATTTTAATATTATATGGACGAATAAATTTTTTATATATGTTTAACTTCTTGTAATAATAATAATAAGGCTACGTTTGAGTCTGAATGTGCCTAAAACGGTTTATATGCCAAAATTAAAAATAATAAAAATACAGTTGTGATTTGTGTTAAATATATCAAAATTATCTATATTTTTTAATGTATGTAAACTATTAAGAAATCATAAGAAATAAGATAATATTATAAAAACTTCTTATTTTAAGTTTATTACTGAAATAATATTCTATGACATAACTACTTAGTGATAAAATAAGCCTCCTTCCGACGCCTATGGAAAGGGTTAAAATCAAAATATCTATTGTTATCAAAGCCAAATAGTCCATTATTATAGACCGGTATTTTTAATTATAAAATTTCTAACCCATTCCTATGAATAATATATCTGTCAAACAGATTTTGCCCAAGACATCGAACTAAAGAATACAAAGAGTTTGCGAAGAAAAAAAAAGGGTAAAAAATGATTTATTACTCTCTCTAGCTCTCGAATAAACTATAGTATAAGAAGCAATATCGGGTCTATTTTCCTGAACTCAAAGCTCTTGGGGGGGGGGGCGATCGCCCCCACCGGCCCCCCTTTGGATCCGCGCCTGATTTGAACTAAGCACTAATCAAGATTAGTGTACCTCGCAATGACTCCAAGGTGACAAAAACTACCCATTTTATCCAAAGTTGTAAATCACTTTAAAATGAATCTCTAAAAATTCTTTGGTTCTTAGGTTTTCCAAATACCAGCAAAATTGTGTCAAACAAATATTTAGTCTGTCATAGTAAATCACTATCTTAAATTTCAAATTCATTTTAGATTGGCAATATAGGCCCCAAAACCTTCCAATATCAATGTTTAAAGAACCTGAAATGTAAAGCTCTTAGTTTGATATATTTTATACTGCATATTAAGTTTGTATAGGCCTCAAGAACCCCACAATATCAATTGTAAACAAAATCGGAATATGTAAAATTTTCTGTCCCTCATATTGTATTTTATCAACCTAATAGTTGTAAAAAATTAACTTCATATTCGTAATTCCCGAAAACCCTCTAATATCAAATCTGAAAAAATGCGAATAAGGTAAAATTTTCAACCCACCATATTGTATCCACTATATTAAATTTCAAAAAAATTATTTTAAGTCTTAATCTAGTCTAAATCTAAACCCTTCAAAGCCCCCGAATGAAATCCGGAAATTTTAAATTTCTAAACTTATATTCTCTATTTATATCCTCAAAAACGATTTAGTCCCACCTTTGAACAAAATCGAAAAATGTAAAATTTTTAGGCTGCTATCTTGGATTTGTCATATTGAATCCTGAAAAATACTTTTAAATTCATAATTTACACCCTCAAGAACCCCCCATACCAGTTTGGGGAAAATCAAAAAATGTAAAATTTTTAGGACACCATATTGAATCTGCCAGATTGACTTTTTAAAAAAATATTTTAAATTCATAATTAACACTAACAAAAATACCCCAATACTGATTTTAGACAAAATCGGGAGTAATAGAATATTTAATCCGCCATCTTGGATCCACCATATTGAATTATTTAGAAATAATTTCAGATTCGTTATGTTCTACCTCGAAAACTCTCCCGCACCAATTTTGAAGAAAATTGGACAAAATAGATTTTTTCGTCCGCTATATTGGATCCGCCATATTGAATTTTTTGAAAATAATTTTAGATTAGTTATGTACGACTCTGAAAACTCCCTCGTACCAATTTTGGAGAAAATCAAACGAAATTAATTTTGTTTGGCCTCCATATTGTCAGCGCCATCTTGGATATTACTGCACCAATTTCGTCCAAAAAGATATGGGACCATCGCAGCAACTTCCTGGACATAATGTAAAAAATTTCACTCAAATCGGTGCTGCCGTTCCGGAGTAATCGGTGTACATACATAAAAAAAACATACATACTCGACGAATTGAGAACCTCCTTCTTTTAGAAGTCAGTTAAAAATCACTTTTATGACACCTGTAGCTTCCTAAGAAAGCATTTGTAGACTTATGTTCATATAAACTTTTTTTTATATTATTTTATGCTGAATCACTTAACATAATTTTGCCATAATGATTCAGGGACACCCTGTATAATTTATAACACAATGAACATACTGCATATGTATGTTTGAATGAATAGAAAGTTTTCGATTATAGTCTTCCATTAAACTTAATAAAATGAAAAAGTAAATCTTAATGTCCTTTTATCACCGAGTTGAGTAAAAAAGAAAAACGGCTCTGTTACTGATAAAGATTAATAATGAAACATTTAATTGCAATTTTAACCTTCAATTGTTCCCTATTTAAGTTAAATAATATATCAACGAAAACAAAATACTTGTATAGGACAATAAATTTGCCTTATCCATCACAAAAAATATACAGGGTGTCCAAGATAAGGATCCTAAGCATGGGGATCTCAGTACCTGTTGGAGTTACAGCTTAGGTTAAATTAGAAAAAAGTTGCGTACTTTGAAGCGTATTTACATGCCGTTGAGAAACTTTAAAAATTTTCATGGCCAGCTGAGATATTGGGGAAAAACGAAAATTTGACGAAATAGATTTTATTTTTTTGTGACTTTATTTTAAAAGATATTAAAAAACTAATAAAACTTTTTCATTGGCACTTTTTAGATAATACGTGATGGCGTTTTTAAATTTTATATCCGACGTTTTGTTTTCGAGAAACCATCATCAACTTTATTTTTTTATATGGCCAAAAAAAAAGTATACCCTGCATTTGATTCCATTTTTTATTACAAATTCAACGATGTATCACATGTCATATTTTTTTTGTTAGACAAAAAAAATGCGATTTTTCTATTTTTTTAAACATATTTTTAAGTAGGCTTTGCAAACAAATAATGCTTTGACACTTTGACGTAAATACCTGTTATTCTGTCACATATGACTTAATTTAATGTTTATGGTAAGATAAAATAATAATTGTTAAGTTGATTTAGAGTTATTAAGTTGTTTGTAGAGTTCTTGTCGTTGTTGTTACTGTTGTTATTGTTTATTGTTGAATAATTATTATTGTGTTATTATCGTCGAATATGCCGGGTGGCCATTATAGTCATGAAGAAAAGTTTGACATGCTGACCTGCTACATTTTGTGCCAGAAGAATACTATAAATACTGCAGCAATGTATCTAAATAAATTTCCAGACAGAAACCAACCATGTAAGTCCATTTTCTTACAGTTGGCGCGAAATTTAAAACAATATGGATCATTTAAAAAGCCAGTTTCATCCCGAAAAAAGGATTCTTCCGAAGAAACCCAAAATAACATATTACAAGCAGTTGCTGAGAACCCTGACATCTCTTCCAGGCAAATTGAAAAAAATATAGGAGTAGCCAAATCCACTGCTCAATTTATTTTGCGTAAAAATAGATATCACCCCTATAAATTTAGGATTTGCCAAGCACTTAAACCAAGGGATCTGGAACGACGCCGGCATTTCTGTGAGTGGTATACACGCGCATGTGAAGATGATATCAATTTCCCTGCAAAAATAATATGGTCTGACGAAAGTCTAGTCAGTAATAATGGTGTCTTTAACCGCCGGAATACTCATTACTGGGCGCAACAGAATCCGCGTGTTCAAAAAATTTCAAGACATCAGGAGCGTTTTGGGTTTAATATGTGGTGTGGAATTTTCGGTACCAAAATACTAGGTCCATTTATCTACCATAGTTCGTTAACTGGAGAACGATACCTTCAATTATTACAAAATAATTTAGAAGACTGCTTGGAGGATTTACCTCTGGCACAGGTTAATACCTGTTGGTTTCAACAAGACGGTGCTCCTGCACATAATTCTAGGCAGGTTCGCGAGTATCTTACGCAGCGATTTCCTGGAAAGTGGATAGGAACCTCCAGTGAAGTGCCTTGGCCAGCGCGATCTCCGGACTTAACCCCTATGGACTTCTTTCTTTGGGGGTATCTTAAAAGCCAAATATACCATCATTCTTTTGAGACTGAGCAGCAGTTACGAGAATGTGTAACTAATGCATTCAACAGTATTACACCTGACATGTTGCGTGATGTTTTAAATTCTACCATAAGAAGATCATATTTATGTCTGGAAAATAACGGAAATCTGTTTGAACACCTGCTTTAAATTGAATAAAAAAAATTGTTAATTTATTTGTTGTTTTAGTTATTTTTAAATAATTTATCATTCTTTGTATATCATTAAAATAATGATTATCTTATGGTTAAATTTATGGTAGATTAAATTTTCTTGTTTCTAAGTAGTACTATGCTCCATTCAGCTTCATTGCTCTGTAAATAGATATTAACTAATATGTGAGATCAATAACTCATAACAGGTATTTACGTCAAAGTGTCAAAGCATTATTTGTTTGCAAAGCCTACTTAAAAATATGTTTAAAAAAATAGAAAAATCGCATTTATTCTTTTATCTAAGAAAAAAAATGTGACATGTGATACATCGTTGAATTTGTAATAAAAAAGGGAATCAGATACAGGGTATACGTTTTTTTTGGCCCTTATAAAAAAATAAAGTTGATGATGGTTTCTCGAAAACGAAACGTCGGATATAAAATTTAAAAACTCCATCACGTAGTACCTAAAAACTGCTAATGAAAAAGTTTTATTAGTTTTTTAATATCTTTTAAAATAAAGTCACAAAAAAATAAAATCTATTTCATCAAATTTTCGTTTTTCCCCAATATCTCAGCTGGCCATGAAAATTTTTAAAGTTTCTCAACGGCATGTAAATACGCTTCAAAGTACGCAACTTTTTTCTAATTTAACCTAAGCTGTAACTCCAACAGGTACTGAGATCCCCATGCTTAGGATCCTTATCTTGGACACCCTGTATATATTTTTAACCGACTTCTAAAAGAAGGAGGTCCTCAATTCGTCGACTATGTATTTTTTTTTTTTATGTATGTACACCGATTACTCCGGAACGGCTGCACCGATTTGAATGAAATTTTTTACGTTATGTAAAGGAAGTTGCTGCGGTGGTTCCATATTTTTTTAGATGAAATTGGTGCAGTAAAATCCAAGATGGCGCTTACAATATGGCGGCCAAAAAAATTAATTTTGTCCGATTTTCTCCAAAATTGGTATGGAGAAATTTTCGAGGTTGTACCCAACGAATCTGAAATTATTTTAAAAAAATTCAAAATGGCGGATCCAATATGGCGGACAAAAAAATTTAATTTAGTCCGATTTTCTCCGAAATTGGTATGGGGGAGTTTTCGAGGTTGCACATAACGAATCTGATATTATTTTTAAAAAATTCAATATGGCGGATCCAATATGGCGGACGAAAAAATCAATTTTGTCCGATTTTCACCAAAATTGGTAAGAGGGAGTTTACGGGGTCGCATATGACGAATCTAAAATAATTTTAAAAAAAATCAATATGGCGGATCTAATATGGCGGACGAAAAATCAATTTTGTCCGATTTTCTCCAAAATTGGTATGGGAAAGTTTTCGGGGCCTCACATAAAGAATCTGAAATTATTTTTAAAAAACTCAATATGGCAGATTCAATATGGCGAACAAAAAAAATCAATTTTTTCCGATTTTCACCAAAATGGGTACGGGAGAGTTTTCGGAGTCACACATGACGAATTATTTTTAAAAAATTCAATATGGCGTATCCAATATGGTCGATAAAAAATTAATTTATTTTCTTTAAATATCGATATTGGAAGGTTTTGGGGCCTATATTACCAATCTATCTAAAATTAATTTGAAATTTAAGATAGTGGATTTTCTATGACAGACTAAATATTCGTTTGACTCAACTTGATTGGTATTTGGAAAACTCTAAGAACAAAAAAATTTTTAGTGGTTCATTTTGGGGTGATTTACAACTTTGGATAAAATGGATGTTTTTTTGCCAATTTGGAGTCATTGCGAGGTACACTAATCTCGATTAGTACTTAGTTCAAATAATTTATGAATATCATAATGAATTCTAAAACTAAAAATAGAAAAATAAAATTTTTATAAAAAAATTGAACCGACTTCTAAAAGTGCGCTAAAAAGTGAAAAATAACTATAAATTTTTATATGAAATTGAACTTTTTGAAGTCGGCGCCAAATTATTTGTACACGAAATAAATAACTACTAATATATACAAATTATGGTAAGAAAGCATTACAAATAAAGTATTTTTAATCTGTTTATGCAAATCACATTTTGTCAGGTATTAGTTTGGCGGCGACTTCAAAAAGTTCAATTTCATATAAAAATTTATAGTTATTTTTCACTTTTTAGCGCACTTTTAGAAGTCGGTTCAATTTTTTTATAAAAATTTTATTGTATTATTATGTTAAATGACTCAATTTACTACGGTTACAGTATATTTTAAATATTTGTTTTTATTTCGTATATGGCTACTAAGCCATTTTTAATGATAATATTTACATAAAATTATTATATAGATTATTGAGTTGAATTACAAATTACAAAAAGGAAAATTTAAACCGCGAGCAAGAAGTTTGAGTGGGTGGCTTTTATTTAATAACAATTGTCAAAATTATTTAATGTTTTTATAAAATTACCTTTTACTTACTAATGTAAAAGAAAAAAGATATTTTTGAATATTTCTTGGTATCGATAATAACCTGTCAAATATATATATATATATATATATGTATATATATATATATATATATATATATATATATATATATATATATATATATATATATATATATATATATATATATGTAAGATTTACTTAAGGTTATAACAAAGAGAAAAAACAAAAATTGGAATGTTGGCGATTTTTGGGAAAGTATTTTAAACTTTGCATTAGCACCTAACACGAACATGACATATAAAACTGGATTACTCATGAAAACAATTTTTGACCCCCCCTCTTATTGGTCGCCATTAGGTGCAATGATTTGCATGGCAACATTGAATTCCCTGCTAGTTTCTTACATTGGCGTGAATGTGTCGTGAATAAATGTCAATTCTATTATTGTAACTAACAGGTTTAGACAATAACTATCTCTTTCTATATTATCTCTAAAACAATAAATCGCTCTTCCTTGTTTTACTTGATAGGTTAATTGAGTATATTCAATAAAAAATAACAGGATAATTGTTTTTGTAAAACAATATTTAACTTGAATTTCTACTTTAAGTTTCCTCAAAATTATAATTTTTCTGTTTAAAGCAACTCCCATAATGTAAATTTTTTTAACTTCTTTGGAACAGCGTAAATATGTAACAATTTTATTATTTTTAGATAACAAGCATGAAATGTCAGTTCTTATAAATAAATGAAAATGTTTTTTCTATGACTGTTTACATATTTTATTTTTTACAATAAAACTGTTATTTAGCAAAATAGCTAAAATGTGAAATATGCGCCAAAAACAAATCGATACTAATTTTTTTTTAAATATCTGTTTTAGAAACATTCTTATTCGGACGTAGAGTATAAGAAGTTAACGAAAAAAAGTATTAAGGCATTTATTTTTAAAAATTTTATATCATCAATTAATATAGTATATTGTTTAATGTAAGGTATCGAAATGTCCACATAATCCATTGCAAAGTAAGAGAGTTTCATCATTTAAAAATAGCTTCGATTAGGTCTTTGTTAAAATTATTTTCTTCTCGATGCTTTTAGGGAACTGATATGTTAGGTATTTATATAGGGTTAGCAACATTCATAATAATGTTGACATTTCCTTCATAATAACGGAGCTTTAATTTAGAGGAAGTAAAGTAACATTATGTACTAAACCATTTTTATAAAAAAAAATTATACTCTAAAGGGGATAGTGTTAAAGCAGTTTATATTTAATTGTAAACAAAACAATATTTATTAAGACAATTTAAATATAAAAAAGCTTGTAAATACAAGAGAAATCTTATCTGAATACAATCATTTTTAATCTAAATAGATACATAAAGATTTACTAGCAACTTTAAATTTTTACACTAAGTCAAACTTTCCATTTACTTAACTGTTTAAGGACCTAGAATTGACCTTTACTAGAGTTGAGTTTTTGAAATGGTAATAAATCGCAACCTCTCACTACTTTGTCAAAGGATTTTCATTACACAAATTTTCTATCTGAGCTAAAATCAAGAATTTTTGTTTTATTAATTAATAACATATTCAAACAAAAGGTTATTAATTTATTTTTAGACAAAACAAATACATAAAAGAAAAATTCATGTAATTTCCAAACATGCTTAATAATATTGAAAAATTTCGTATTATATGCAACTATTTATTTCTATTTTAATTTCGCATATTGGTTTTTAAATGTAGAATCATTTTAAATTTTAACAGCATAACAGTTTCGATACTCTTATACTAGGAATGTGTATGCTGCTCGCATCCTCCCCCCCCCCCCCTGTCGACAACTTGCTTTTTCTTATGATCGCCCCCCTCCCTCTCCAAGAGCTTCAAATTCAGAAAAATAGCTCCTACCCTGTCTTTTACACTACAAATGGGAATGTTGCTGGTGTCTCCTCATCCCGTCGACAACTTGCTTTCGCTTGCCATACTGTATTTTTGTGATATCACCGCCCGCCCCCCCCCTTTCCAAAGAGAGACGCTGGATCCGCCCCTGCCTAGGAAACTAACAGAAAGTAATTATAATTTTGTTCTTATTATTAGTAACTACACATTAGAGGATGATAAAAATCGTTATACTTACATTTCCCAATTTCTCTGCAAATATCAAATTATGAAAACCTAACTCTGATGTCAAAAATCCTAATTACAATAACCACAAAAAATTAAGTCAGATCCTTTAAATTTTCTATTTGGCATTTCAATTTCACCATTGTTCCAAAGCAAACTCCATTAAATTTTCATCAACTTTCCATCCAAGTTACTGTAGTAGGCATGCCAATAGCATCGCTCAGCAGTCGCTATTACCATCTGTTTACCATACTAATAATCTTAAAACTAACAAATATACTTAAAAGACTAGAAAGCGAGAAATAAGCCTGAATAAATTTTAGTTCAGTCAAATTTAATATCTTAGTAATTTTCGGCATCGCTTTGAAAAGAGGATCAATTTTAAACTTTATATAAGTCCAGATAAATGGAAAGGAGAATGAACTTCCGGTTGCGACAAAGTTAGTTATGAGGAAAGTGTATCATCTTCACATTAATATTAGTTAGTTTTTACTTTTTTGGGTTTCGGTCATATTATTACTTTATAAAAAAATTAACACATGTTTTTTTCTGACGTTTCGGTTTATTTTATTGATTAAACCATCTTCAGAGAATTACTGTAAATATGAAAAGGAATATCTAAATTTATGCTATATAAACTGAAAATTTTACTTTCTTACCTAATGTTAACAGGTGGTTCACTTGAAAAACTTACATTTAACTATTTTATTCTTTAATACAATATAATTAAACACTTCTTATTTAATATAAATATAAATATAGATAACTATTATTTTTTGATGCATTTTTTTTTTCACATCTGGTTTGTTGTGCTTTTGACAGAGTACTACCAAAGGGTTTGAAAGTTTCTGGACCATCTGCAATTTTATTGCCCTATTAGATTCGTATATACATTACTCAGGTCATTTGTGTCCGTTCTGAAATTCATTGTACCGGGTGTTCTTTTAATATGAATCATTTCTTTAATTGTTCTTTTTTTGTAATTAATTTCTTTGTCTAAAATCTCCACGTTGTTAAAATCGATGTTGTGCATGTTATCAATTGCATGTTTGGCTAAGGCGGTTTTATTATCGTTATTGTGATGTCTAATGCTGTTTTTGTGATTTTGTATTCTATTTTTTAAATATTGTTTGGTTTGACCGACATATGTTTGGTTGCAATCTAAGCAATTGATCTTGTAAATGACATTTGTTTGTTCGTCTTTAGGGATATCAGGTTTAAGTTTTGTGTAAAGGTTTTTGAAATTATTCGAAGGTTTTTCAGCTATTTGGATATCGTATGATTTTAGCACTTTTTTAATGGTATTAGTAATTTCTGGTATATACGGCAATGATATGTATTTTTGGGTTGATAGAACATTGCTTGTTGTTGGCTAATTGTTGTTATAAATTTTATCTACTCGGCTTTTTATTATGGGTTCAATAAATTTCTTTGGGTAATTGTTTTTCGCTAAAGTGTCTTTTTTTAAATTTTGCGGTCTAAATTGTGGATGGGAAAATTTGATCGCTCTATCGGTTAGTGCTGTGACCACACTCTTTTTGTATTTTATGGGTGCTACAGAATTGTAATTTAGGTATCTCCCTGACCATACCGGTTTTGTGTACCAGTTTATTTTTATTCTACCATTGTGATCATATTGAATAGTAATGTCGAGGAAATTAATGGCTTTATTATAACTATTAAATTTATTGAGGGTGTACTGAACTTTGTCTTCCGGTATGCATAATATACAGTCGTCGACGTATCTTTTAAAGAAAAAAAATTGGTAATTTAGTTGTTTAATTACACTTTCTTCTAGAAGTTCCATGACAAGGTTTGCTATTGTTGCAGATATTGGTGATCCCATGGCAACACCGTAGATTTGTGAATAGAAAGAATATTGAAAGCGAAAAAAGGTTTGCGTTAAACATAATTTGGTAGCTTCAATAAAATCATTTTTTGTTAATGGTGTGAAGTTTTTTATTTTTTCCCAATAATTTTCTATGCTTTGAATAGCTAAGTTAATGGGGATATTAGTGTATAGGGATACGACATCAAAAGATACTAATATGTGACCTTGAGGGATAGTTTTATTTTTAATATAGTCGCAAAATTCCCATGAGTTTTTGACATAATAATCATTTTTACCTAGAAGTTTACTGATAATATCCGATAAATATTTTGATAAATTGTATGTGGGTGACTGTATATTACTAACAATAGGACGAAGTGGGGTGCCTGGTTTATGTAACTTTGGAAGGCCATATATGTAGGGAGCATGAGTAGTATAGCAACCGGGATTCTATTACACTTTTGATCAACTGCGCATGCGCGAAAAAAAAGAAGACAGGCGACTAGTGTGAATATAACTTTAGACGTACATAGTGCAAAAGTGACCTAAAAGGTAATATATATATGTATATATATTTAACTTAGGGGTACGTAGTGTAAAAGGACCTAATAAGGTAGTATATAAGTTAACCTAAGAAGTCACGTGACTTCTGGGTAGTAAATATAGGTTAAAATTGGAAGTCATGTGACTTTTAAATGTTCCCAAAGGAAAGTGTGTGATTAAGTGTAAGAGGAGTAAGTAATAAAGTGAAAAAGATAAAAATGTAAGACTGACAACACTGTAAAGCGACTAGAAGAGTGTGTGAAATTTGAAAGAGGAGCGGAGACTAGACAAGGCTAGACAAGGCGGGGCGAGGCAAGGTTAGGTAAAGGAAAAGAAAATAAGTTTTTATAGGTATATATATATATATATATATATATATATATATATATATATATATATATATTGAATACTCTTTTACAATTGGAAGCTCTACTATTATTAATAAGTTGGATATAAATTTTTCTCTAACAAAATTGTTTGGACACATAATGTCTTTAAGGTGTCCGGAGTTAATTTGTTATATTTGTATATATTTGTAAGTTTTAATTTTTCAAAATTAAGAACATAATCAGGGGTAAAATCTTTTTGATTTAAACCAAATACATATAAACCATTCTTGTTAAATAGAATAGCACATCTTGTTATGTCGGTTGAAAGACCGTTCATAGTATCCAATATTTGTTCTTCGTTTGTTAATTTCAAATTTCTGTGTCTATTAATAATACATTTTAAAATTAAATTTTGAGAAATTTTAAAATTATATTGAAAATTTCTTGTTCCATAAAGTATACTATGGTTTGGTCTGTTCACAGATTTATTGTTTGGAACAGAGCACACATTTAATATGTGGTTAAAATCTTTCATGCATTTATTATTGTGTTGACAAATATTTTTCTTATTTAGTTTAATATCAACATATAAATTTACACAGGAAAAATCCTGGGTACGATTTAACAGGTGAGCAACAAACTCACCTGCTATGTAACATAATTTGTCGGGTAAAACATTGATAGAGATATGGTGTAAAAGATTTAAAATTTGTTTATTTCTCTCATCTAAATTTAATTCGTTAATAGTTATCTTCAAGTTTGTCCAGATTTTTCTCTCGTAGAATTGTACTTCCTCAGTTTTTTCAGTCTTTTCCATTCCAAATAGTGTTGTCCTTAAGTGTATTTATAAATTTTGATTCTGAGACTAAAAGGAAATAAATAAAGAAATTATTAGGATTATTATATAATTGATTATGATTCAAATGATTTAAAAATCAATTTTAACCTACCTTTCGATAAACAGTCTCAGGGAAAAAAGAGCTAGGTATACAAAATTAATTAAAACAAAGTGTAATATAAAATTAATCTTTAAAAAAATTATCACGAGACAAATTTTTTTTATTATCAATATCACTAAAATAACCCCATGGTAGAGTATTTGTATAAATATAATTAACAATTCTTTTGTCATCGTAGGGATTTAATGCAACTCTCTTTTGCTCGATTGTGTATACTTGATGTTTTTTTGATTTAAAAAAATTTTGACTAACAGTTGTTATTGAATTATTAAAAAGACATTGGTAATAATCTTCAAAAGTAATTGTCTTAAGTGCTGCTTTTGTAATACCTTTCGCTTTTTTAGTAATCCCATAATTATTGATAAAAATATTAATTTCGTCTTCATCAAAACCTTGTTCTTTTAATTTTTTAATATCCTTTTCCTTTTCAGAATCAGATTTTAATAATTTTATTGCATACATCTTGGATCTTAAACCGATAAATTCCGTCATAATTGAACCCTTATTTTCAGTGAAAAATAAATGGCAGTAATAAAAAATATAGGTGGTAGTGAAATCTTAATTTTTGTCGCAAATGAAATCTCAAAATTTTATCATGAAATATAATATATTATTACCAACTATAAATGCCTTACCAAATCCCGGCAACACCCTGTAAGGTACCTCAGTTCAGACTTACCTAATGATTGTCCTAATGCTGACTGGAGTCTACCTATACGCTAGCTCATCTCAGGGTAGATTCGTTGTTTTTATATTTTTCCACTATTTTTAATATATTGCCTGTGTAAGTTTTATAAATGTCTAAATCGGGAAAAAGGCGCCACCAAATTTTACTTTAGAATGAGCCCTAATGATTATACTACGAGCAATTGTAGTAAAGAAAACTTGGAAAAGAATAAATATTTAATATGACATATCCGGGTAAATAAATCGCAGAGTCTAAGTACTTAAAAGTATCCTAGTTTAAAATTATAGGAAATAAAACCAATTAAATAGAGGCCAATACATTTATTCCTCACGTTATACCCCTTCCCAGATATTAAGTACACTCCTGGAAAAAGTTATCACCATGTGAATTATTGCAAGCTCCTCTAATGGGGCTATCTAATAGAAGTGCGATTACAAATGTTAAATTGCAATAAAAAACCTTGTTGACTTAGTCGAAAGTTATTGTCTTTCTATGACGTAGCAAAATGTGAATATTTAAAACAAAAGAATAAATTAAACTTGACAGTGTCCTGCACAGTGAACGGCAAACCGATCCAAAAAGTAAATAAATCAACTACTACCTTTGGAAGGTTTACGTCGACATAGCCTAGTTATAGAAGAAAATAACACACTCTATTTTAAACTAGACTATGAAGGTCCATAAGCCCAACAATGCAGGAGACTATCAACTTTGTAGTAATAAAAAAAACAATATCAAAAAAAACTACCAAAAATATCTGCAGAGAGAAAGAATAGGAAAATTGATAAGGAGAGAGCTAATGAGTGTTTAAATGACAGTTAACAAAAATATGAGCAATAGAAAATTACAAAAAAAAGTAATAGATAATTACAAAAATTAGATCATAGAAATCAACTTATAACTGTCGCTCAAGTGGTTAAAATCTTAATAAAATTTTACTGAAAAGTATGTTACAAATTTGTACAAAATAACTAGTTTCCAAAATATTCAATTGTTAAGCAATTGAAATTTTCAATAAATGTGTCACTATAATATTCATTATTTTAAACAATAATTAAATGGGTACTTGGCCACTCTGGGACTCTCAAACAGAACCATAAAAAAACCTCAATTACAGTGAAGTATCGCAAAAATAAAACATTTAAATTTGAGGCTGTAGCGCAACGAAGTCGACTGCGTTTCACCTTACATAGTTTACTGGTTCGCCGCAAATATATGATATGGTAAATTACCAAAAGATAAATATCATTAAAAAAACATTTAAGTCCAGATATTTAAAATCTTAATTTGAAAGGTTCAAAAACATATACACAAGAATCCCTCACCTGTTAGCCCTCTAGGTAATCGAACAGAAAACTGTGTTTAGATAACTAAACGATTCAAAATACAGGTTTAATACCCATTAGGCTTAACAGTCAAAAACTCTTGTGTACATATTTTGGCTAAAATTAGGCACTTAGCTGAATCACTTTAAAACTGGTGGTTGAACAAGGTCTGTGACATAGACGGCTTCCCCAGAAAGACGTTGACCTGGCTCAATATGGAGATTGTCCCTTTCAGAGGCTCACAATCCCAGAAGTGCAGCACGAAACCCCAAACTGTACATTATAAATATCCATCCAAAAAAAGACTGAAGAAATCCAAAGACATAATTATTCCAAAGACATATTGTACTTATCCCAAAGACAATACTGTACTTATTCCTAAGACATATTCATTCCAAAGACATATTCATTGCAAAGACGTATTCATTCCAAAGACATATTCATTCCAAAGACATATTCATTGCAAAGACCCTCGAACTCAAGAAAATGTTGGCATCTGTTAACTGATAAGCCGTTGTTTCTGGCTGGCTGAAGAAAATAATCGCCAAACTGGCTGTAGAGTGAAACGACCAAAATCACCAAAAATTGTTTGCACCCCGACTAGGTTTTGTCCCTTTAATCGGCCCTTTATGACCAATTCCCTTAACTTGGGAAAGCAGTAGAACTAAAACCACATCTTCACGCTCTTGCGTCAGATAGCCAAAAGAGAACGATTTCTCTCAAATCACTACCACCTTTCTTCCAACGGAAGTTACCAAAAAAAATTTATAAAAACGCCTATCAAAAATCTATCCAAAAAAAAATAACCTTAATCTCGTAGCCATAATCTCGAACCCTTGACATTTATCATACAATTTGAACTACTTCCGGAAAATATATACAAAAAATTCTTCTATCTCAACTTTAAACTGGCCAGTACTGAAATTAGACAGAGACAACCAATATATTAATAATCTAACCTGCCTCGTCCTACGAAATGAATACCCAATAACAAACTACTTAATGGGTTCGAAATATTTAAAAATAAAATCCAATTAAGTTCAAATTAGTTCGAACTAGTTCGAGGGTCAAATTTACAATATTATAATTACCAAAAATTCTAACGAGTAAAGTAAAGAGAAATATTCAACTAATAAACTAAAAACAACATAATGAAAAAAAAAATCGATACTATTTTATTTCGAATTTAGCATTTCGATAATATTCAACTGATGGGCCATCTTATAGGCAACCCTAAAAACTTTTCAAGAAATTCAGTGGACCTGACTAATAGCTTTTAAAGGAATTCCATATATATTATTTGGTGGATAATCTGACGTGTCATAGTTATCAATATTTTCTTTTATGTGTTCATAAATGTCTTCCGTATGAAAATGATAAATTAATGAGTCAGATATTGGTTTATCAACTTTTACTTCTAAACGAGACATTTCTATTAAAATCATGTCGTCAGAAAAGCGGGTACAGCTGTGAAAATTTGGTTTTGAGATATAGTAACTGGCTCCATATCTACCATTCCAACGGGTTACTAATTTAACATCCTTATATTTGCGTACATTTTCAATTGTTTTACCAAAAAAAGCGTTAATAATCATCTTAAAAAAGGCCTGTTCAAAATCATTTTTACTTTGTTTTCTTAGTTGAGTATTTAATTCAATATAATCTTTTAGCCAACAAGATTGAGTAAATTTTAAAACATTATGTATTTTATCAAGTTTTAGTCCAAATTTAATGGCTTGTTTTAAATTGCGATAGTGAATAATATAGTTTTTTTTGTCAAAAAACGTAGTTAATAATTTTTTAGATTTTCCACTTGAAAGTGGCGGACATAAATGCTCTGGACATAAAGGTAAATCTTTATGTAATTCAAAAAGTTCTTTGGGATAATGTAAATCAACTTCAAATATATAACCAATGGAGCAGTCATGAGGTATTTTTAAAATTGACTCTGAAGAAAAATTTTCAGGCTTATCCCAATCAAAATTTTTTTCTGGTAAGGGTAAACTCATAGCAGCTCCATATAAATTATTTACATCAAAATACATGAGATAAGAAGATGGTTCATTACAATTATAATTTTCTTTCATATATTTATTATTAGCTTTTCCGTACCTATTAGAACACTGAGATATACCTCCTCTTATTCCCCTTTCAATAAATAAAAACATATCAACATTGGTTATTAATTCAAGTTCAACACCTCTTGAAAGTACAATTTGATAAGTTAAACCGGGAAGAGTATATGTCCACAAAGGATCTAATTTATATGTTGAAATACAAGTGTCTCTAAAATTTTCAAAAATATCAGTTAAAAGTAAAATAACAGTTTTAAGGTATAATTCTGCGTATTCCTGTAAATTTTTTATATTAAACGTATTCCATATGGTAAGAGCATGTTCGTACTCTTGCTGGGAAATTGATTCCTTCTTTATAGAACTATAAAAGCATTGTTTTTCTGGTAACGAAGTTTCCTGCAATTTTTCCCAACGGTCAAAATATTCATAAGGAAAAATTCCTTTTTTTGTAACCAATTGAAATTCTTCATCCTTGCTGTACTGACTTTTAGTAATATTTTTTTTTTCTCATTAGGTAAATAAAAAGATAATTTATCAATACTTGTTGACAAAAAACGAAAAGAATCTAAAAATCTAAAATAAATATTGGTATTAGCAATATATTTTGTAAAAGAAATATATTTTTCCTTGTTAATAGGTAATAAGGTAATTCTGCCTTTTATATTTGTACTAAGAAGTTTAATTAAAAAATGGCTATCGTAACCAGAGAGATTATGAAATAAAACTGGTATCATGCCGTCTTTTTTATAATTTAGGTTACAAGAATTATGGGCTGCACCTCGATACTTTCCAGTAAAATGACAATGATCTTTAATTTTTCTTTCATTAGGTAAAAATAATTTGTTGCAAATGTGGCAATGTGTTGTTAAATTAAATTTATGAAGTTCTTCTTTTGTTAACGGAATCATAGAAATTGAATTAGACATAATGTTGTTAATTCGATAAGCAATAATTTCAAGTTCCTTTACGAACCAGTCAATACAATTTTGTCCTGTATATAATTTAAAATGTGAAAGAGAATTATCATAAGAACATTTTAAAAAATATCCAATACTAAAAGTTTCATGTTTCTGATAAATAATGGTATTAGAATTTTCTTTCAATTGAGGATCTGTTGTTTTAAGGAGGATACTTTCTAAATCTGCATAAATAGCGAATGGAACTTTCTCTTTGAATTTAAAATTTTTAAATTTTAAGATATTTTTATCCACAGAGGGCAATGTTAGTTTTGTTGTATTCACATCCCTACAGTGTATTAAATGTTTTTCCAAATACACGGAAGAGCTAAAATTATTTAAACACCTCTCACAAAGCCACTTTTTATTTTTTGTATTTTTGAGTTGACCATGTAAAACACGTGATAAGTCTTTAATTAAAGCAAAGTAAAAAATAGTTTCATTATGTTCGTTATCACTGATTTCTTCTTCAGAGCAATCAGACGTATTAAAAGACTTCTTAAGAGGGCAAGCTAGCATTAATAAATTTATACGTGGAGAAAAATTTAGTTTACTTAGACATAAAGGGTAAATCTGAGATTTTTCTACCGTAAATACATTAATGGATAACTTGTTTAAATTTTCAAATTTTGGTATGTCCTTTAATTGAATGAGAAATTTAATACCATCATATTTTAACACCTCGCTGTAATGTGGATAAGAAGAAGTACGGCATGGATTTTTCAATTTATTATCTTTTGAATTCGCAGCAATTACAGGAAATAATGCACATACGACTGACCATAAAAAACAATATTTATCGTTATTTCTAATGTTAATAACTCCTTTAGATTTTTTAATAAATGGAGGTAGATCAATAAAAGTGGATAAACTGCATGAAATTGGTGTATATGTATTTATATTAACTTTTAAATGTAGAACTTCATATAAAGCATATCCTGAATCCTTTTCTTGATAATCTTCTGATTTAGCAAAAATTTTATCCAGTACATTTTCAGTATACCAAGTTTTTAAATTTGTATTATTGTCAATTACTTCATTTTTAGTTGTAAAATGTTTAACACTAGTTTCTAAATTTTGTGGTTTTATAAAAATTGCTGAAAATATGACGTTAACTTTTAACATTGACTTTTTTAATTCCTGTTTAAATTTAAGGGCAAAACTTTTATAAGCTTTTTTTAAAAAAATATGCGGATCCTTTATATTTAAATTAATAATAACTCCTGTTCGTATTCTACTTTGAAAACACGACTCAATATCTTGTCACACCAAATTTTTTCTAATATTTCGAAAACGTTCAGATTTACTAAAAAATTTCTTTTTTTGATTTTTTAAATTTGCCTTGCAATGCTTTAAAATTGAAAGACTAGATTCTATTTTAGCTAAATTAGTAATACACTCTAATTTGTTTTTTTTTTGACAAAATTTAATTATACTAATCGTTTTATTTACGAAATTTAACCAAAACAAAAATTCTTGCTTTGTTTTAACTAACTGACGTACCTGCTCAAGTTTCTTCACCACTTTGCTGACGATATCATCAACAGTTTCAGAAATATTACTGCTCATAATAAAATTGAACTTACAGGTAGAGTTTTCAATTGTAAATGAGTATTAATCTTCCTTTTGAACAATTATATATAAATAGTATGTCGGACAACTAATAATCGTACTTTACAAACAATTAAAATAATTTATTACTTAAAGATCAGAAACAATGTATTTTATTGCTCAATAAATTTTATACATTGTTGCATCATAGATAAATGCGACTATTAATCTAAATTATTACCTTTTAGATTACTTTAAATATTTCCAACCTCTGAAAAAATACCAATTATTAATATTTATTATACACAATATATCAAATATGCTATTAAAATAATTTAAACGTTTAACTTAGGATGTATAAATAGAGTAGCTCTCAGTATGTGTTATTATTAAAATGTAAATGAATTACGTCAAGAATTTTATAGACGATTGTATTTACTGTAATTGGGTAAGTTTTTGAATTTTAATTTTTGGTAGCATTTTTTTAGAAAATATTTTTTTAGAGAACTTATATTAATATCAAAAGTTTAAGACTATATGATACTCCTGAGGAATTGTTCAATTTATTTCAAAGTCAAGAAAAGAAAATTAAATACCGCAAAATTTATAAAAGATCTATGAGAAAAATTAGATTTTTCAAACCTATTTATTACACATATAATGAAATTATAGAAGACTACAATTTTTGGTTAGAGCAGTCAACTTTAAATGATTATAGTTATATACGTTTTTATTTTTGCTTACAAAATTAAAAACGAAAGAAAAACAAATTTTTAGACATATAAATATTACAAATATGACTGCAGTTCCGTGTACCATAGTAATTACAATCTGTGATGAAAATAATTTTTCATACGCTGAAGCCTTAGTGGTAATGAAAAATATTTTCAAGTAAGTTCAAAAATTTTACTAGTAATTTTCATAATATAAATTAATACCAGTTAATGTTTAAAATGTAAATTATTGTATTATTTTCTGTCCATTATTTATTATGGTTTTTAGATTTGGGGTAAATTATATTAGTCTAAGTAACAACAAGATATTTGTGTCTTTAAAATATTCTCCTAAAAAGGACACGTTAATAAAAAAATTTGGTAATTTACCGATAAAATATGCCAGATTAAATGTCTCCAAGGAAGAGGAATTTAATTTATTTCAAAAAGCTATTAAGTACTATCAATTTGGTTTTGAAGAAGAAAATCCAAATCGAACAGCATTAGCTTCTACTAGTACAACTATTGTTTCAAATGACGTTGAAGATTTCAAATCGAGAGAATATGATGAATTTGATAAGCAAGTCAATATATTTTAAAAATATATGTTTTAAAAATATGTTTTTCTTATTGGTAAGCATTTTTGTATGAGATTTAGCAAATAAAACTTATTTATAGTTTTATTGATAATAAATATTTTATAAAATTTCATATTTTCTAGGGTAAAGAAATAAGTTACGTAAACTACTTATACTACATAAACTACACTTACCACATTTCTTAAATCTGAATAATGCCTGGTCCTGGTATGGTCGTGAAACAAATGAGAAGGGTTGCAAAATGCATGAAATGTTCTTACCAAGAAATTGGAACAACAAGACCATTAATAACAAACAGTTCCAGTATACCGAAACTCCGACAGAATATTGTGACATTTTGTCCAAAATGCCGGGATTGTTCAGGGGAGATGTTTTTGATATGGCAGGTATACTGGAACAGTCAATGGACAGATATGGAGACGGAGTTGGATCCAATTTTGCTGTCACCTCCGCCTTCTCCCCCATCACCTCCACCATCGCCACCACCACCCCCTCCAGGACCTCCACTACCACAAGAACAACTTGTAATAAACAATATCGAACACAATAACTAAAAAGTAATAAGCAACCTGATTTTCAAAAAAATCTTTATTGTGCAGAATCTATAAAACTGGTTAGATTTTATAACAACTGCAACAATATTAAAATAAAACAAAAAAAATTTGTTATGTAGTATGTGTATATATTGTAATTTAATAACGTATGATGAATATTAAAATTTATAAAAACAATATTTTGTTTATTTTTCATTAACTGTATTTTTAAAATAACTATTTTTATACCAGTGTCTTAACAAACATACATTTTCTCGAGCACAGCCTAAACTATTAGAAAAATGATTATTACAGTAATAATTGTTTCCATAGAGTAATTTTAATTTGTATAGCTTTATACATCCTAAGTTAAACAAATCAAAAATTTCATTCGAAATTATATTGCTTAACCATTTTTTTTTCTCTTAACCTTTTACAAAAATTTTTTTATTCTTAACTACGTTTTTTATAAATAAAGCAATACATTCATAGGGTAGGTATTGAACTGTTTCATAGTCATCCCAGGAAAGTCCATGTAAATTCGAAGTTGTCCATTTGATGTGATCTTTAACGGTGGAATTTAACCAATATAATGGCTGTGGTAAGTTAATATGTCGATGAAATATTTTTCCATTTTTTATATTTATAATAGCAATTTCTTTGCATATAAATCCACTATCTTTGTATTGAAAACCTTGTACATCCAGAATATACATTTTACTTAAAATACTTTTACTGAAGTAGTTAATGGATTATATTTCACTAATCTATCATGTAAAATTAAACAATAAGCAGTAGTATTTGCGGGCACAGATATGTTTGTTTCAAATTCTATACGAATATCAACCGCACCTCTTTTCAAAACATCTTCACCTTGGCGTGAACAATCAACAACTACAAGGGGTGCAATATCTTTAAAGTTAGCAGGAGTAAGACATGGATCACTATGATGTGTATAGTAGTAGGACTTTTGAAATTGTGTGTACATATCGTAGATAATGGCAAATTTATTATTATCAAAATCCAAATTTAAATTATTGTAGGGAAATACTTCCGAATTTAAATAAACTTTAAGGTTTACTAAATTACAATGATTAAAATGACTCATATCTTTCTCGACATGGTTTCTCATATCTGTTTGTAGACCGAAAATAATTATCCTGGGCCTTTCTAAAGAATTTGAAGATTTTACTGCCCAAGTATGATTTTTTGTATGCTGCAGTTCAGGATGTTCATGTAATTCCCAACTTCTAAAGGCAATTGTTAATTCCCGGTTGCTTTCAAACTGCTTAAATAATCGTAGTTTTTGGTTATCACTTACTATTACATGAGGCATTTTCCATAAAACCTTACTAAGCACCACTTTATAAGTTTCTTTTTTATCCTGAACATGTTCGATTGCATTCAGATCTGAATTACTTCTAATTAATATTAATTCTTGTCGTATATTCATTATAATTTTATGAAAATCTTCAGCAAATCCCAGCAACATATTTAGTGGTATGCATACATTAAAATTACCCTTATTATCAACTATTGGAGGAAATGTATTGTGTTCCCAGCCTGAATTTTGCAAACTTTTAGTTTCCGCTGATGTAAAAGATACATAACCTTTCATTGTTGAAGTTATACCAGGATTTCTTACTCTATCAATAATGACTCCCCCTAGCTCATATCGAATCTCATCAAAAAGATAAGCAATTCCATTATTAATAAAATGTATGTTTTTAGAATATGTGTTATCATCACTTTTAATTAGTTTACCTTCAATTAATAAGAAGCTATGACTTGGCAAAGTGTAAAGATCTTGTGTTTGTATAGGTATTCTTATTTCATCGTTGTTGTTTAAAGTTGTCGAAGAGTATGGTTGGTGAGTATGATATTGATAACTTACAATTGAGTCATCATGTATCACATTTTCACCAACTTTTAAAATATTAGCACTGGTCATTCTTTCTTGAATGTATATTTACATTTGCATATAATAAATAGTAAAATTCTTCTTATATTTATTCTAATACGAATCTTAAAACTACTCCAAAATTTTTTAAAAATTTTAGTTATAATGACTTCTGTATTCTATGTATGTAAGTAATGTATTTTTATCCTTTTTTTGTTTTCTTTAATTTAAAACCCAATAATTTTAACAGTTTTTTGTTATTAGTAGAAAGTTCTCTTATTCGATATCGTTTTAAACTGAAAGGATCTTTATTGGCTCTGAACTTTTTATAGTAATTTTTATGGTAAAAATCAGGTAAATCAAAAGAGTTGTAGTTATATAAAAATACCATATTTTTTAAAAAACTTTTTTCAAATGTAAACATATCGTGACTCGTTCTTTTCTGAAATTAACTAAATTTCCATCTTGATCTGTTATTTTAAGTATTATTTCGTCAATATACCGCGTGTTTATCGGTAGATATACTACGTTTGTCGGTTTTTCTACTATTTTATAGCCGGTCGGTTTGGTGGGATAAAACATATGAATAATATGTACAGGTTTCCCATTATTATAAGAATTAGTTATTAAATTACATTCTATACAAATAGCATTGACCTTAATTATATCTACTATATTTTCTGATACGGATATTTTATTTGCTTTGATAATTTTATTACTAAATCCGAGTAAATTACCTATTGAGTTTTTTTTTTGGAAAAATCAATGTCTTTATTACATCTAATTTCACTTTTTAATGTATTGGGATTTATTGTTATAGAAATTGCGGTATCTACAATTTTTTCTTTTTTAATATAGTTTATCAAATATTTATCTATATCTTCAACCTCGTAAGATCCTTCTGGTATTTTTATATCTAGATTAGTACCAATATGGATCATATTATTGGGACTATCAATATTTGGAATAGAATTATAGCTTTTGAAATTTATTAATCCCAAAACATATGAGTCATTATCATTTAATACAATAGGAGGATATATTTTTGCACTAAGTGTAGATTCTCTACCGGACAGCGTAAAGGTGTAGGACATTTTTTCCTTTCCATACAATAGTTAACAATATGAATTTTGTGATAGAACTAAAAATAATATATTTCAAACAAAGTATTTATTAATATAATTATATACAGTGAAACAAAAACTTTAAACATAAATGACTGGTAAGGAGTATGATTATAAAATATATTAGTAATTCCGCCGGAATTAAAATATTTTTCACACTCTAATGGAGGCAGTAGGTTTCCAAAACTGTCAAAATAATATATGTCTTTTCCATATTTTTTATAAGCAGTCCAATGGGTTCCCGGTCCAGACATATTATCCAAATTAATAATTCTTGATTCAAATTTTTGAATTTTTGTTGGTAAAGAATCTTTTATAAACACACCTCGAAAATGTGGAATACTTAATTTCCTTGCATACATTTCTATTTCAAAGTTATTTAGTGCATGTTTAGGTAATGTTATTGGTAGTTTTTTAATCTCGGACGATCGTTTAAAAAAAAGTCCCAACCCAGTTTTATATGGTTTTAAATAAAGTCCTTTTCCCATTGCTATAGCTTCCATTTTTCTATTATGCCGTTGATTTTCCTCTAACTGTCGATTAGCAGCACGTGCATCATTTGCTGCCTTGGCTATTCCTGCCGCACCTCCGCTTAATGCTCCTAATGCACTAAGACCTGCGCATATAGGTATCAGAGGTAATATACCACCAGTTTTCGGAATCTTTAAGATCCTTGGAGGTTGCCTTATTTGTCCCTTTTCATTTTTAACAGTTTTGACTGCCATCTTCAGAACACTCTCTAGATTTTTAGGCTGGTGTTTAAATATATTTTGTTTAATTTTTTTAGCTATTGTTTGAAAACTAGATAGAGCTTTTTTAATTTTATATTTTTTATTCATCTTTTTTTGTCTCTTTCCACCAATAATATTGCGTTTGTATGGAAACCGTTGTTTAGATTCACAACGAACATTCTTTCGTGATTTTTTATTTTTAATTTTGGGTAACATTATCCTTGAAGTGTTCTAAAGAAGTGTTTTTTATGAACTAGTTTAGTAACATAAAACTTTTTACTTTTATATTAGAATAATTATTTTTTAAATCTTTTCGGTCTAATATTTTCTTTATTATCAGAGTCTTCAGTGAAATAGCTTTCACTTAATTTTCGTTTATTTGATACTGGCCAATCTATTTCCATATTTGAGTTTTCATCTTCATCAATTTTCGAAATATTTACAGGTTGTTGCGGTAATTTCTCTTCAATATCCATCTCTAACATTTTTCTCATTTTATTAGTAGAAATATTTTCATTAGAAATTTTTCTTTTTCTATTTCCAGATATTGAAGTAGGATTTGGAAATTTAGCAATATTTTGTTTAACTTTTTTTTCGTGATAATTATCAATGCTGCTTTCTTGTTCTTTCTTATGATTTTTTTTCTTTCGTTTGTTTTCGTTTTTGCTTCAATGTTTTAGTTTTACCGCCACTAATGGTTATATTTTCTAACTGTCCTACCAAAAATTTCATTTATTTTTCATACTCTGGTTCATTATATTTAAACTTCGACGAACTACAATATTACGCTTATGTTTTTTATTCAACGACTGACTGATTTTAAAATCATTTCTAAATTTATTGCTTAAATTATTATCCCTACTACCCATGCCCAATTTAATTTTAGTATGCATTGCACCAGCTGTACCTAAGGCTGCTAGTTTTTCTTTCCAAGAGGCATCTGATGCTCTCACTCTACCTAAAGCTTTTCTGAACAGAACGTCGTCAGCCAAATGACGATCTGTCAAATTTTTACTCATTGAATAACTTATATCATGTTCCTTACATGCCTCGTCTAATTGATTAATACCAACGTCTCCACGGTCCAAACGTTTATTTAATTTTGTCGCAGGTCCACAAAAATTATACCCTGGTAAATGTAACTCAAATGGAAGTTTATTTATGATTGAATTTAAAAGACCTTTTCCTTTATAATTTTTGTTTCTCACGTAGTACTTCATTTTTAAGTATTATCATAAAGATTTATTTTTTTAAACTAAATATATATTACACATTCTCTCCTTTTTATAACTATTCTTACTCTTATCTTTATAACAATATGAAGAAAGTGGTAAGATAAAAAGTTAAGTTAAAAGTTGATAATCACGACTTAAATAAAATAAAAAATATAAAGCATAGTACGTTATTACCTTCAACAATTCGTGGTATTATTACAGGTCCGAGTAACTGTGGTAAGACAAATACAATGCTCAGTCTCCTAGAACATCCTAACGGATTAAAATATGAGAATGTTTTTCTCTACTCAAAGTCGTTGTATCAACCTAAATATATATACCTAGAAAAACTTTTAAAACCAATCAAAGGAATTGGTTATTATGCATTTGACAGTGCTGAAACTATTATATCACCTTCTAAAGCAAAACCAAATTCAGTTTTTATCTTCGATGATGTGGCCTGTGATAAACAAGATGTTATTCGAGAATATTTTAGTATGGGTAGACATAATAATATTGATTGCTTCTATCTCTGTCAAACATATGCAAAAGTACCAAAACATTTAATAAGAGATAATGCAAATGTATTAATATTGTTTAAGCAAGATGATTTAAATTTACGGCATGTCTTTACCGATCATGTTAGTCCAGATATGGCTTTTGAGAGTTTTAAAAGTATATGCGCCTACTGTTGGAAACATCCATATGGGTTTTTATCAATTTTTAAGGATAATAATATTAGTGACGGTCGATATCGATATTGCTTTGATAATTATATATACCTCTAATTTTATTAAATTTTTTATTTATTCACTAAACACTGACTATTTATGATGACTTCCAACAAAGTGAATAATTTTAAAAAAATCATTAAAAAACAATTAATTACCAAAAGAAAAGATATAAAAAATAAATTAAATTTGTTAAAGGAAGGACGATTGGTTCACGAAAATATATTTCAACCAATAACAAGGCATTTAGAAAACATTGAAAGTAAACTAATACCAAGAAAGAGAGAGAGCCTGAGTAAAAATATATCTTTAAATGTTTCGTCTGAATTAGACGAAAGTGATCGTATGCCATTAAAACACGAACAGGAACAGAAATTGTCTTACATAAATGATTTTAATATATATGACGGAGATGACAAGGAATCAGTAGCATCGGAGCCGATACCAGCAACTTCAACACCTGTAGAACTCAAAAAAACTCCAAAAACAGCTAATCCTAATACTCCGTTGACTGCTCCTCGATTGAAAAGAAGATTAAGTTTTTCTTCTGTTGGGAAACCATACAATCTAAGAAAACAACTTGTAACAGGAATACAGAAAGAATTGCGTGAAGAAGAAGATCAAAAACAAAAAGAATATGAAAACCAACTATATAAAACAATAAGAGACAAATCTCTTACTGACTACTATGCACAATATCATAGTTTACCATTAAGATACATTAAAAAATATCTAAATGATCCTAATTATGGTAAATCTGACGGAAAATTTCGAGTAAAATTTGATAAAAATATTGAAAAATTTTCTATTGGTAATAAGAGAATAAATTTTGATGGTCCAAACCTGATCATTGCTGGGAAAAAATACAAGGGTACAAAAGGTCTCTATGGTTTACTTTTTAACCAAAATATTCCAACTTCTTATACGAAAGATGATGCCAAAAACTATACACAAATTTTAACTAAAACAAATGCACTACGAAAACATTATAATCCAGACTCTGAAGTTATTACAAATAAAAATTCTAAATTTTATAAACTTGTTAAACCAATATTAAAAGAATATTATACAAATACAGAATCTGACTCAGATTCTAATGCCAATGATAGTCAAGATAAAAGAAATGATCAAGAACAAGATATAATACAAGGTCAGGGAATTTTCATGAAAATTTCCCACAATCCAATCGATTATGTCTACTGGGATAATCCAAATGAGCTTGTAAATAGGCTTAGATTGTTACTCGCATCCCAGACTGCAGGCAATACAAGTCATACAAACGAAATCAACTCTATTATTGAAGAATTACGAGAAGCAGACATTATTAAAATGCCATTTTTTAAGATAAATGATCGGATATTTATTACATTATAAAGAGGAAGGTATGCCGTTAATGATGGAAAATAACATCAGCCAAATGACCACCACGACCATGCCTACAGGACCATATCCTTTTCATGAAATTTTCCATAACCAAATCGCAAAGTGGCTGCCCTATGTCCTCGATAGCCTCACGAATTCCATCTTTGAGGTCTTGAATCGACGCTGGGCTGTTGGCGTAGACCTTGTCTTTAACGTGGCCCCAAAGGAAGAAATCGCAAGGTGTCACATCACAAGATCTCGGTGGCCAATTGTGATCACCTCTTCGAGAGATAACACGGCCCGGAAACTTTTCCCGTAAAAGATCAATGGTTTCGTTGCTTGTGTGGCACGTAGCGCCGTCTTGTTGAAAGTAAACGTGGTCCAGATAAATACCATCCAATTCCGGCCATAAAAAATCATTAATCATCTCTCGATAGCGCAATCCATTCACCGTAACTGTTGCTCCAGCCTCATTTTCGAAAAAGTAAGGTCCAATGACCCCGCCGGACCATAAACCGCACCAAACAGTCACACGTTCAGGATAGAGAGGCTTTTCAACAATAACTCTTGGGTTTTCCGAGCCCCAGATGCGACAATTTTGTTTGTTGACGAAGCCACCGAGGTGGAAATGGGCCTCATCACTGAAGATGATTTTTCGATGGAATTCCGGATCATTTTCATGCATTTCAAGAACCCAATCAGCAAAGGCACGACGTTGTTGATGATCGGCCGGCTTGAGTTCTTGCGTTAACTGAACTGGGTTTTCTTCAACACTTTCGGCTACAGCAGCAATATTCTCGGCTGTTCTTGAGCGACGTGCACGGGTTTTCTTCTTCACATAACTAACTTGTCCCAACAGCTCGAATTTTTTCACCAATTTCTTTATTGCGCTCCGACAAGGTGCTTCATGACGACCCAAAAATGTTCGAGTTTTACGAACCGTCTCTGCCAAATTTTCACCATTTTTATAGAGAATTTTAATAATTTCAATGCGTTGTTGAAGCGTGTATCGTTCCATCTTTATTTATGGCGTAGTTTCTACTTGTCAAACGTCAAAAACTTACAGCTTCAAAAGTGACATCTACCGAAATAGCGGGCTTTTCAAAATGACACCTCTTATTGGAAAATCCTTTAGTATAACAAACAAAAACTATGTCAAAATTCAATACTGAAATCAAACGTCAAATTGTAGAAGAAATACATAAACCAGCAAGAATTAATTTTAAATGTAGGTAAGTGATTCTAAAATCACTTTTAGATTTAATGCAAGCAGATTTAGTTGATATGAGAGAATATGAAAAAGAAAATAAGGGTTATAAATATATATTAGTTGTTATAAACTGTTTCTCTAAATTTGTATGGGCCTACCCGTTAAAATCAAAAACTGCTAAAGAAGTATCTCAAGCTTTAGAAAATGTGTTTAAAAGTCAAACTCCCATTCATCTTTGTACAGATTCTGGTGGAGAATTTCTAGGAAAGGAAGTACAAAATCTTATGAAAAAATATAACGTTATTCATTATGTCGTTTATAGCGAGAAAAAAGCCTCTATAGTAGAACGTGTCAACAGAACTCTTAAAGGTATGATGTGGAAAGAGTTCAGTATACAGGGGTCATATAAATGGTTAGATTTATTAAGTAAAATTGTAAATATCTACAATAATAAAAAACATAGAACCATAGGTTTCAAACCGTCTGAAATAACAAAGAAACATGAAAAACTTTTACTGGATACGGTTTATAATAGAATCAAAATAACATCTAAACCAAAATATAGTGTCGGAGATTTTGTACGTATTTCGAAACTAAGAGGTATATTTGATAAACAGTACAGACCAAACTGGTCAACTGAAATTTTCACTATAAAAAAAGTACAGCTTACAAATCCAGTTACGTATTTACTTCAAGATGTAAACAAACATGAAATCAAAGGAGGATTTTACGAACTTCAATTACAAAAAGTTAAATATGCTAATATTTACCTGGTTGAAAAAATTTTAAAGCGAAACAAAAATAAAGTATATGTAAAATGGTTAGGGTTTGATAATAAACATAATAGTTGGATAGATAAAAATAATGTTCAATAATTATACTATAATATTACTAAGCAATAAAAATATTAGTTTATACATTATCTTTTATTTCCAAAAACTAGAGCTTAAATTTGATACATGTTTTCTTTTCTTCCTTCTTCTCAATTACCAATGGCCAACTTTTCTCTGCTTTCTTCTCTTTAAATGGAGTCGTTTGCACCATCCATGTCTGCAAATCTAAATTTGCTAACGGTATGTTTGTACCCCTGCTTTTTGATTAGCTCTTCTTCGTACATGCAAGGGATACAAACCGTATTTTCTTTGTCAGTTTGCCCCTTACACTTCCGACACACATATTTTACAGGTACAGGCATATTTTGTTTTGTACTGAATAACAAACGATTTTTGTCACTTTATATATTTTTTATTTATCATATTATATATAAATAATTGTCTAATATTATTTATTAAATGTAATTTTAAAGAAAATTTTAACAATAATTTACCATTATTTATTGTGTCTTTTAAAAAATCATATCTAAATTATGCAATAATTTAACAATATTTATTACGTCTTTTAAAAAAATCATATCTAAACTATGCAATAATTTAACAATATTTATTACGTCTTTTAAAAAAATCATATCTAAATTATGCAATAATTCAACATTATTTATTATTTTTTAAAAAATCATATCTAAATTATGTAATAATTTAACAATATTTATTACGTCTTTTAAAAAAATCATATCTAAATTATGCAATAATTTAACAATATTTATTACGTCTTTTAAAAAAATCATATCTAAATTATGCAATAATTCAACATTATTTATTATCTTTTAAAAAATCATATCTAAATTATGCAATAATTTAACAATATTTATTACGTCTTTTAAAAAAATCATATCTAAATTATGCAATAATTTAACAATATTTATTACGTCTTTTAAAAAAATCATATCTAAATTATGCAATAATTCAACATTATTTATTATCTATTTTAAAAAGTCATATCTAAATTATGCAATAATTTTACATTATTTATTACATGTCATTAAAAAGCAATATCTAAAACGATACACTAATTTGCCATTATTTATTACATATCTTTTAAAATACAGTATGTAAAATTATATAATAATTTTAAGTCATTAAATGCACAGTGCCATTTGGCAAAGTCTTTGCTTAAAATTACTTAATTTAGGCTCAGATCGAGTAGGTATATCACTACATAGTATAAAACAAAGTCGCTTTCTCTGTCCCTATGTCCCTTTGTATGCTTAAATCTTTAAAACTACGCACCGGATTTTGATGCGGTTTTTTTCAATAGATAGAGTGATTCAAGAGGAAGGTTTATATGTATAATAACATCCATTAAATAGTGGAGAAATACTGTTATTTTTGAGGTTTCTAATGTGATGTCGTTAATTATCATATTTTTTTCCGCTTACATTGCAAACGCAGGCTGAACCCTACGAGATTTATCAAAATAATGTACTAATTATTTGTACACATTGAAAAGGTCTACAGAAAACTCCGCGATGGTATATGTCTATCTCTCATGGATATCCCACAATAACATTTTTTTGTCATTTACTTTTTACGACAAATAATGGCAAATTTTGAAGCGATTTTAACCAATACAGCATTAATCCTTATCCAATTAAATAGCTTAAATACATTGTTGATTTAATATAGATCTATATGGTCCTTTACAGCACAAGATTTAAATGAATATTTTCGAAGATATTACAGATTTAAAATTGCGGGAAGTAGCGCTTGCGGCGGTACTGGCCGACCGGGGCGGCGGCAGCGTGCCTATAAATAGCGCGTCGGAGGCCGATGTAATAATTGTTGTAAAAATAAAATAAATAGTCTCAGTTTTTCTGTAGTGTATTTAGTATCAGCATTGCACCCGTGCGAAGCCGGGGCGGGTCGCTAGTTATATATAACTTCCGAATCAATATACTGCTTTAAAAGATTTGCTTTTAAATCGCCCTTTACGATTATTTTCGGATTTTCATATGGAACTAAAATATGGTGTAAAATATTTGAAAATTCATTCAAATTGATGTACCCAGAGTCCCATAATAATCCGTGAAATTCGTTTTCTAAATGCTTAATAATTTTTTGATCTTCCTCCTTTAGTAATTTTTTTCCAAAAGGCGGCTTAAACAAGATAATGCAGAATCGTTTTCCGTCATACATAGCTAGCTCCTTGGGAATAAATCCACTCGAACATGGAAACCCTTGAATGTCAATACATAAAACAGTCTGTTCTTTGGACATTTTTAATATATAGGTTTACTAACGACCTTACACGACAAAATCTTTATTTATATAAGCAAATAATGTAATATTATGTTAAAATTATACTAATTCTATTTTTCGACGATTTTACGTCATACCTTTTTACTGATAAGAATATAAGTTATAAACATATAATAAAGCTCTTAGTTTCATTTGATCATTCAAGCTATTCACACCACATTTACCTACAAAATGTTTATAATTATATATTTTTTGGTATATTTTTTAGTATACGCAAATAGCATTGATTTTAATGATGCAAACGATACTTGTGACCAATATAAACACAAATATGATTACCTAAAAGATGATTTCGATACTCTATATAACACAAGTTTACATTTATATACAGATTGTACCTCAGAACTTGATAATTATATAGAATTATATGACAATGAATTAATAGTTACGGACCTGTGTATGGATAAACTTCAAGAATGTGAAAATACTACTGCAGACCTAACCAACTCAGCAAATTACACCAACCAAGTTAAATTAATAAAACAAAACATAGAATTAGAATCGGAAGTGCTTTCACAAAAGAAGAAATTTAAACTTTTGGAAGAAAAAAATAATGTTGCCTATTCACTAATCTCAGAATATAAAGAAGAAATAGTTGCCTTAAAAAATAATATTACAGATTTAATTCATGAGATTTATAATTTGGACAATAAATTAGTTTTATGTAAAAACGATTTAAAACAACAATTAAAAAATCATAATAAAATTTTTACAAATCTAAATGCATGTCTAGAAAGAGAAGAACTTGCTCAGGAACAAAAAAAATAAATATGTTGTTAGATTAACTAGTTGTAGAAAAAATCTCAACAAATTAAAAGAAAAATATCAAAACGTATCCAATATTTAACCCTATAAAATATAAATATATAATTGCAAGGTTTGCAGCTAACTTTTAAATTTTTTATATGTAATTTGATAAAATGCATGTTCAATTTAATGAAGAAAAAAATAAATTATTCTACATGGTGACTTGGTCATTTGCTTATAAGGCTGCTAGAATAAGTACATGGGAAATGTTCGCGAGAGATCGAGAACGCTTCCAAAGAAAAATTATAGAATATAAACCAATTTTAGAAGAAATACTCAATCCGAATCACAGAAGTAAAATATTTTTACAACGTTTTAAATAATAAATAAAATTTTGACTATAATAAACATATTACTGTAAACAGTATTCAATATACACATATAAAAACTTATTTTCTTTTCCTTTACCTAACCTTGCCTCGCCCCGCCTTGCCTAGCCTTGTCTAGTCTCCGCTCCTCTTTCAAATTTCACACACTCTTCTAGTCGCTTTACAGTGTTGTCAGTCTTACATTTTTATCTTTTTCACTTATGTTTAACTGATATTACTTACTCCTCTTACACTTCATCGCACACTTTCCTTTGGGAACATTTAAAAGTCACATGACTTCCAATTTTAACCTATATTTACTACCCAAAAGTCACGTGACTTCTTAGGTTAACTTATATATTACCTTATTAGGTCCTTTTACACTACGTACCCCTAAGTTAAATATATATACATATATATATATATATATATATATATATATATATATATATATATATATATATATATATATATATATTACCTTTTAGGTCACTTTTGCACTATGTACGTCTAAAGTTATATTCACACTAGTCGCCTGTCTTCTTTTTTTTTTTTTTTTTTTTTCGCATGCGCAGTTGATCAAAAGTGTAATAGAATCCCGGTTGCTATACTACCATTATTACAATTAACCTTAGTCTTTAATTCTTTTGTTATTAGGTTTCGTTTAAACCAATCATTTACAAGTCTATTGACCCCACTTCGTCCTATTGTTAGTAATATACAGTCACCCACATACAATACTTATCGGATATTATCAGTAAACTTCTAGGTAAAAATGATTATTATGTCAAAAATTCATGGGAATTTTGCGACTATATTAAAAATAAAACTATCCCTCAAGGTCACATATTAGTATCTTTTGATGTATCCCTATACACTAATATCCCCATTAACTTAGCTATTCAAAGCATAGAAAATTATTGGGAAAAAATAAAAAACTTCACACCATTAACAAAAAATGATTTTATTGAAGCTACCAAATTATGTTTAACGCAAACCTTTTTTCGCTTTCAAGATTCTTTCTATTCACAAATCTACGGTGTTGCCATGGGTTCACCAATATCTGCAACAATAGCAAACCTTGTCATGGAACTTCTAGAAGAAAGTGTAATTAAACAACTAAATTACAAACCTTTTTTCTTTAAAAGATACGTCGACGACTGTATATTATGCATACCGGAAGACAAAGTTCAGTACACCCTCAATAAATTTAATAGTTATCATAATAAAATACAATTTACATTAGAAAAAGAAAATAATAAAGCCATTAATTTCCTCGACATTACTATTCAATATGATCACAATGGTAAAATAAAAATAAACTGGTACACAAAACCGGTATGGTCAGGGAGATACCTAAATTACAATTCTGTAGCACCCATAAAATACAAAAAGAGTGTGGTCACAGCACTAACCGATAGAGCGATCAAATTTTCCCATCCACAATTTAGACCGCAAAATTTAAAAAAAGTTAAAGACACTTTAGCGAAAAACAATTACCCAAAGAAATTTATTGAACCCATAATAAAAAGCCGAGTAGATAAAATTTATAACAACAATCAGCCAACAACAAGCAATGTTCCATCAACCCAAAAATACATATCATTGCCGTATATACCAGAAATTACTAATCCCATTAAAAAAGTGCTAAAACCATACGATATCCAAATAGCTGAAAAACCTTCGAATAATTTCAAAAACCTTTACACAAAACTTAAACCTGATATCCCTAAAGACGAACAAACAAATGTCATTTACAAGATCAATTGCTTAGATTGCAACCAAACATATGTCGGTCAAACCAAATAATATTTAAAAAATAGAATACAAAATCACAAAAACAGCATTAGACATCACAATAACGATAATAAAACCGCCTTAGCCAAACATGCAATTGATAACATTCACAACATCGATTTTAACAACGTGGAGATTTTAGACAAAGAAATTAATTACAAAAAAAGAACAATTAAAGGAATGATTCATATTAAAAGAACACCCGGTACAATGAATTTCAGAAGGGACACAAATGACCTGAGTAATGTATATACGAATCTAATAGGGCAATAAAATTGCAGATGGTCCAGAAACTTTCAAACCCTTTGGTAGTACTCTGTCAAAAGCACAACAAACCAGATGTGAAAAAAAAATGCATCAAAAAATAATAGTTATCTATATTTATATTTATATTAAATAAGAAGTGTTTAATTATATTGTATTAAAGAATAAAATAGTTAAATGTAAGTTTTTCAAGTGAACCACCTGTTAACATTAGGTAAGAAAGTAAAATTTTCAGTTTATATAGCATAAATTTAGATATTCCTTTTTATATTTACAGTAATTCTCTGAAGATGGTTTAATCAATAAAATAAACCGAAACGTCAGAAAAAAACATGTGTTAATTTTTTTATAAAGTAATAATATGACCGATACCCAAAAAAGTAAAAACTAATTAATAACTACACGGTCAACAAATAGAAACAAAATTAATATTAGTAATCATGCATTCTTTGTAAGGAAATTTAGGTAATTAAAGATGTTGTGCCTTTTCTATTTAAAGAATAAGGTCGATATTTTGTTAGAGTTCAGAAGAGGAGATAATATAAATTTGAACATTTTCTCAAAAAATGTTTATAACTTTATTTTATTAACATCTGGTTTATTTCTATTTCTTTTAGATTTTATAGATCCAAAGTTATTGAATACTCCAAGGAAAATAGACTTTCGTCAGTAACAAAAATGTAACATTGTTTTTTGTGCTGGAATGTGTTCATTTCGGCATCCTATAAAACATATCTCGATGGTAATTCTGAAAGACCTGTGCAAAAAAAGATGGCGGACCAAAAATGGTCACGATTTTCGGTTTTTTAAGTTTATCTCGAAAAGTAAAAGTTGTATCGAAAAATGTTTCAAACAAAAGTTGTAGAGAATTTAAAAGCTTATCGATTCATGTTATATAAGTTATAGGTGGCACCACTGGTTATCGAGATATATTTTCTTTTACAAAATTTACGGTTTTGGTTTTTTTTTTAAAAAAAAAAAGACATTAATTAACAATTTACCGATTTAAAAAAGTATGTCAAACCCGGAATCTGTGAGTTTTTTATTTTCCGAGAAATTCAACCTCAATTTTCCGCTTTCCTGATTAAGATACAATGCTCAATCTTAATGGAAATTTGTTTGTATTGTTTTATAATTTGAAAATCTATTAAAAAAAATATTTTTTTCAATCGTGGGCCGAGAAATTTTGCATAAACCAATTTTTGCACCAAAAAAATTGCGATAACTTTGCGTGCATTGGATTTAGATGTATAATTTCCGATCTCAAAAATAAATTTTTAATTTTGGATGAAAAAAACGTTTTTTTTTTTTCAAAAATTCATAACGGCGTGGCAAATGAATATTAAGGGCTTAAATTTGCAGAAGATGCTTTTTAATACTTGTACTTTATCTGTGAATTTTTTGGATCCAAGAAATACACTTCCATACGATCTGTGAACCTTCGAAAATTGGGTTGAATTTAATCGAAAATAGCTGCTGCAGGCCGCTGTCGGCGGGTTGCCATAGTTCAGGCGCTTTATTCATTGGCGCTTCAAGGAAACTTATGCATCACAAGTAATATTTATAATATTGATATTGTTTTATTAATTTAAATGATAGTAACAATTTGTTTAGTCATATTAATTATTATTTTGTTAATAAACATATAAATGTATTTAAAAAAAAAACAAAAACCGTAAATTTTACCGAAAACTAATGGTGATAAATCGATAGGTTTTTTAATTCTCTGCAACTTTTGTTTGAAACATTTTTCGATACAACTTTTACTTTTCGAGATAAACTCAAAACACCATTTTTGGTCCATCATTTTTTTTTTTGCACATTGCAATATTTTGAAAACTATAAACTTTTAGAATAGATAACCTTATACAAAGTTACCCTCATTTTTAATGCTTATTACGATAAAATTATAAAAATAGGTGCTTTCTATTTGAAAAAATTGACTTTTGACGATTTTTTAATATAATTTTTATTCTTATTTTTTGACCACTCTTTACTAATAATTTCCAAAATATCATAAAAAGACTACTAAAGTCGATCTTCATCTACAAGAAAAATAACCTAAACTAAATAATTAAGACTTTCTTATAGGAAAAATGTATAGTTAAGTTTAGGTCCGCAAACGTCATTTTGGACATAAAAATTTGAATATGTCTAAAACGGTGAGACATAAGTAAAGAACATTGTACATGAAATATGTCTAGAATTTTACGTAGAAATCAAAAATGCAATAATATATAGGGTATTCTATTTGAAATAAGACATCTACTTCTGTTCTAATTAGAAGTGCCGCCATCTTGAAAATATTTTAGCCGGCTGTCCCCCCTTGCACGCCGATGGTCATTATACATTCAATTTAGGCTGCTAACCATTATCGAAATTCATATTTTAATTCAGCAGCGCAATGAATATAAAAGTACCATGCATAATGGCACCTGGGGCGGATCCAGCCTCTCTCTTTGGGGGGGAGGGGTGATATCAGAAAAGTGCAGTATGGCAAGCGAAAGTAAGTTGTCGATGTGGGGGGGGGGAGACAGCAGCAACATTACTATTTCTAGTGTAAAAGGCGGGATCGGGTCTGTTTTTCTGAATTTGAAGCTTTTGGAGAGGTGAGGGGCGATCACAAGAAAAACAAGTTGCCGATAGGGGGGGAGGATGCGAACAGCATACACATTCCTAGTATAAGAGGCAGAATCGAGTCTATTTTCTTGAACTCAAAGCTCTTGGAGGGGGGGCTATCGCAAGAAAAATAAATTGTCAACGGGGAGGCGTGCCAGCAGCATAAACATTCCTAATACAAAAGACAAAATCGGTTATATTTTCCTGAACTCAAAGCTCTTGGGAAGGGGAGGGGCGATCACAAGCATACACATTCATATACTCTATTCGTGAACTAGAGTGAGTAATAAAACTGTTACCGAAACCTCCAACGTACCTGCTCCAGTGCCGCAGGTAACTGAAGACTGCCGTAAATCTAATTATATTTAATTATATTTAAATATAATAAGCTTTTATAAATTTACTGCAACAATAAAATTTCTGATTAATTTAATTTCTGTCAGTGAGCAAAGTACACCTTACAGTGTGTCCTTAGTGATTTATCTTGTTTGTGTTTGTTTTTATATATTATTTGAGATTAATGAGATACCCAAAAGATATGGCTTCCACATCTATATTTATTCCAAAATCGTTACACCAGGGCATTTTTTCCTCAATGAAAAACTTATTACGATGAATGTTCATGATGCCTTAAGATATCAATATTTAGATAATAATGTTAAAAGCTCTATTGAGATATGTTCCAACATGACAGGAGGTAGAAAATCTACTACGTACCGAATACTGAAGGAGAAAAAAACGACTGGAATTGTTAGTACTCCCAAGCCACATTCGATCACAGGCAGACAAAAAACCTCGTTGTTTGAGATTAGTGAGATACCCAAAAGATATTGCTTAAACATCTATATTTATTCCAAAATCGTTAAACCAGGGCATTTTTTTTTCTTAACGAAAAACTTATTACGATGAATGTTTATGATGCCTTAAGATCTAGATATTAATGTTTAAAGCTCTTCTGAGATGTGTTCCAACATGACAGGAGTTGGAAAATCTACTATGTACCGAATATTGAAGGAGAAAAAACGACTGGAATTGTTAGTACTCCTAAGCCACATTCGATCACAGGCAGACGAAAAACCTCGTTGGAAGAAGAGATGTAAACTGTAATAAAAGGAGTTGTACAGGGTGAGTCAACGATTGGATGAAGTAGGTTTGTGCCTTTTCGGTGAAATTAACAAAGAATCTATATTTATTGTTTGATACAGTTTATTTTTACGCAGATTTTAAAAATATTTAGGACTCTACAGGGTGAGCCAAAAAACTAGGACAACATAAAGTTGTATTTTTTTTAAATAGAACGAATACGAATCGTATTTTCGATTTAGCTTATAATTTTAAATCTTTTTTATTAAGAGTTTACTATAACAAAACTTTATAGTTTCTGAGATAATTAAGTTTAAAGAAAAAAAGTCACATTTTCAAGCATCAATTCAATCCTAAATAACGTTTTCAATTTTGTGACAAATATATTCAAATTTGGAATTTAGCAAGGCCAAGGACAAGTTAACATAATTTTTACCTAATATTTGCAATAAAAGCTACAGGGTGTTGAACACATCGGCTCAAATTTGAACAAGTTTAAATGAATAAATATCTTTTTTTTTTTAAATGGTACACCCTGTATATTTTCATGTTATTTAATAGAGTAATAAAAACCCTAAAAGTTTTGTTCAATATATCCTATACCTATTTATAGTAGTTTATGAGATATTTCAGGTTTTCTTATTTTCCATACTTTTCTACAGAAATAGTCTTCATTATCATAGTAGCCATGGCAAAAACAATGTAAAAGAACATTTTTATGTGTGTCAAATTTATAACCGCAATCGCTTCTTTTGGTTTTTATGTAGTGTAGTTTGGTTTTTTTTGCAGAATAAGTTAATAGATATGATTTATACAATAGGAGAGGCTCAAAAAATTGCCTTCTTGCTCAAAGAATTTACAAAATGAAGTATCCTGATCGACGCCAGCCTAATAGCCATACTTTTCAAAACTTAATGCAAAGATTTGATTCTTCTGGTACTGTTGATTATCCAAAACGTAAAGTGGTCAACAAACCAGTAACTAATGAAGAAAAAGGACTACAAGTATTGTTAAATGTTCAGGAAAATCCTTATATAGGTAGCCGTCAGTTAGCAGCATTATGTGAAACATCACAATCCACCGCTAATCGTACTACCAAGAAATATAGGTATCATCCATATCACATGGAATTACACCAAGAATTGCATGGACAGGATTTTGAAAGTCGTGTAAACTTTTGTCGTACAAAAAATGCGGAGATTCAATTAAATCCAAATTTATTATGCAAGGTAATGTTTAGTGATGAAGCTACTTTTAGAAGTAACGGTGCCGTAAATAGACGCAACATGCATTATTATGCCACAGAAAACCCATTTTGGATTAGAGAGGTGCAACATCAAAACCACTGGTCATTAAATGTTTGGTGTGGTATTAATCATAATCGAATTATTGGACCCCACTTTTTTAATGAACCACTAAATGGCCATAGTTACCTGAACTTTCTACAAGAAGAACTACCCCAACTGCTTCAAGGTCTCGATAGGGATGAGCTCGACAGTATGTGGTTCCAGCACGATGGTGCGCCTCCTCATTACCATCGTGAAGTTCGTGCGTTTTTGGACCAACGATATCCGCAAAAATGGATTGGACGTGGGGGTTTCATTGAGTGGCCACGAAGGTCTTGCGACATCACCCCATTAGATTTATTTCTATGGGTTATATTAAAAATAAGGTGTATGTTAATCCACCAACAACAGTGGAAGATATGCGAAACAGGATTAGGGATACCTGTAGAGCAATAACGCCACTAATTTTGTCCAGGGTCCGAGAAAATCTGCAAAAAAGACTAAATTTGTGCATTGCACAAGAGGGTCGTTTATTCGAACACTTATTAAAAAGAATTAATTAATCTCAGTATTTAATAGGTAATTTTTTTGTTTCAATTTAGTATAAAAGTAAATATGTATTTGCCTTGTCGTTATTGTTGTGTTAATTTTTTCACATTATGTTTAACTATTGCCTTTGTAATATAACGAATAATGTATTTCATCATATTTAATCACATTCTGTTTGTTTCTGTAGTTTCTTTTTATTGTTTTACATGGCTACTATAATAATGAAGACTATTTCTGTAAAAAAGTATTAAAAATAAGAAAAACTGAAATATCTCAAAAACTATTATAAATAGGTATAGGATATATTGAACAAAACTTTTATGGTTTTTATTACTCTATTAAATAAGATGAAAATATACAGGGTGTACCATTTAAAAAAAAAAAAGATATTTATGCATTTAAACTTGTTCAAATTTGAGCCGATGTGTTCAACACCCTGTAGCTTTTATTGCAAATGTGAGGTAAAAATTATGTTAACTTGTCCTTGGCCTTGCTAAATTCCAAATTTGAATATATTTGTCACAAAATTGAAAACGTTATTTAGGATTGAATTGATGCTTGAAAATGTGACTTTTTTTCTTTAAACTTAATTATCTCAGAAACTATAAAGTTTTGTTATAGTAAACCCTTAATAAAAAAGATTTAAAATTATAAGCTAAATCGAAAATACGATTCGTATATAGGGTGTTCTATTTAAAAAAATACAACTTTATGCTGTCCTAGTTTTTTGGCTCACCCTGTAGAGTCCTAAATATTTTTAAAATCTGCGTAAAAATAAACTGTATCAAACAATAAATATAGTTTCTTTGATAATTTCACCGAAAAGGCACAAACCTACTTCATCCAATCGTTGACTCACCCTGTACATACATTTTATTATGAGAAGCAGATTCCAACCGTCGATAAAATTCTAACTAAAATCAATAAAGATCGGGATTTACCTGAAATTAAAAGAACTGAGCTTTGGAAATTGCTCAGAGAACTTAATTTTTATCAGAAAAAAAAACAGATAGGAAATCTGTTCTTATAGATCGTCCGGAAAATGTTCTTTGGAGAAGGGCTGGAAATAACACAACTTATAAAATTAGTAATTTAGCTGAACTTTTGAAAGATTTTTTTTAATATAGCTACCTCAAAAAGTTGGGGAAAATCCATATAATTGAAGAATAAAAGAAAAAGTGGAAACTCGATCTCATAATCGGTGAGATAGAGGAACCAATTATAATTAATTTGAGCGAAGATAGATTTCCTGACTTTGACTGCGAATTAGATACGTGATGTTTACCAACGTAAACACAATTTGTTATTTAAATTTTCTGTAACATATAAAAATTAATTACATTTGAATCCCTTTTTATTGTTTAATTGTAATTCTGCAGATGGTTTAAGAAATAAATAAACTGAAACGTCAAATGTCCTAAAAAAGTTTTTAATTAATAATTAAAAGACCGATAACCCAAAAAAAAATTTAATATTATATAGACGAATTTATTTTTTTATATATATATATATGCTTAACTTCTTGTATTTTTGACAATGGGTATTTTATAAATATTTAAATTATAACTAAAGAATTTTTTGAGAGAAAAAGGCTACGTTTTAGTCTGAATGACCCTAAAACGGTTTCTTTCCCAAAATTAAAAATAATAAAAATACAGTTGTGATTTGTGTCAAATATGTCAAAATTATCTGTATTTTTTAATGTATGTGAATTATTGAAAAATCATAAGAAATAAAATAATATTATAAAAACTTTTTATTTAAAGTTTATTACTGAAATAATATTCAATGCTATAAATACTTAGTGATAAAATAAACATTCTTCCGACGCCTATGACAAGGATTAAAATACTTAACACTTCACACATCCAAATATCTATTGTTATCCAACCCAAATAGTCCATTATTATAGACCAGTATTTCTGAATATAAAATTTCAAATCTATTCCTACGAAAAATATATGTGTCTAGCAGATTTTGCCAAAGACACCGGACTAAAGAACACTAGTAGTTTGCTAAGAAAAAAGACGGTAAAAAATTATTTATTACTCGCTCTAGTTCTTGAATAAACTATAGTAAAAAGGCAAAATCGGGTCTCTTTTCCTGAACTCAAAGCTCTTGGGGGGGGGGGGCGATCGCCCCCACCGCTCCCCCTTGGATCTGCACCTGAATGGCACTATATATAAGCCTAATATAATGATTTCGATTAAAGTCGCATCGGCAACGGAGATCATTTACCTACTGGAGCTTTATTTTATAACATTACTAGCGACCCGCCCCGGCTTCGCACGGGTGCAATGCTGATACTAAATACACTACAGAAAAACTGTGACTATTTATTTTATTTTTACAACAATTATTACATCGGCCTCCGACGCGCTATTTATAGGAACGCTGCCGCCGCCCCGGTCGGCCAGTACCGCCGCAAGCGCTACTTCCCGCAATTTTAAATCTGTAATATCTTCGAAAATATTCATTTAAATCTTGTGCTGTAAAGGACCATATAGATCTATATTAAATCAACAATGTATTTAAGCTATTTAATTGGATAAGGATTAATGCTGTATTGGTTAAAATCGCTTCAAAATTTGCCATTATTTGTCGTAAAAAGTAAATGACAAAAAAATGTTATTGTGGGATATCCATGAGAGATAGACATATCCCATCGCGGAGTTTTCTGTAGACCTTTTCAATGTGTACAAATAATTAGTACATTATTTTGATAAATCTCGTAGGGTTCAGCCTGCGTTTGCAATGTAAGCGGAAAAAAATATGATAATTAACGACATCACATTAGAAACCTCAAAAATAACAGTATTTCTCCACTATTTAATGGATGTTATTATACATATAAACCTTCCTCTTGAATCACTCTATCTATTGAAAAAAACCGCATCAAAATCCGGTGCGTAGTTTTAAAGATTTAAGCATACAAAGGGACATAGGGACAGAGAAAGCGACTTTGTTTTATACTATGTAGTGATTTGTCACGCGATAAACACTTCTATAACGAATGAGAAAAAATATCATTTAATTAGAAAGCTAAATTTTCTTTTCTAATATTTGTACTGTATAAACCTTCTTAAATAGTATACAATTAAATGTTCATTCACAAGATATAAAAGAAATATTTTTATAGATGTGAAAATAACTAAGGCAAAATTTACTGAACAAATTATAGACTCGAAAAATGAGCTTAACATTTTATATTCAATCTGTCAATTCCCACGTTTGTTACAATATCATTATTCTGTAAAACGATATTAATTTTAAATTAAATCTGAAGAGTTTTGAATTAAATTATTTTCTAAAAAATTTTTTGCGCAAAATAATAATTAAAATCCAGAAATATATTTGGTTAATTTCAAAGTACCGAGTTTTCGCTCGAAAATAATATTTATTCTTGGCAATATACATAATGGTATTAAAATTCAAAGCATCTGCGAATTGAAGCGCTAATATCATAAACAGAACACGAGAATCGCGACTGTCGAAAACTTATTTCAAATTAAGGCCATAATTAAAATTTAAAAGGTTCTTATTTTTCGATTTAAATGTTGGGGACTCGGCATTTATGCTTTAATAATTAAAAGAGTTTAAGTACCTTTTGAGTGGGAATGACATAAGCCGATTTTGTTTCACATCTCCGAGGGTGTATTCTGCTTTAGGGGGTGGAAATTATATCAGTGGCGTAGAATTAAAACAATAAAATATTTTTATATTAATAAAATTCCAAATAAACATGCTGGATAGAGATAGATTAGTCTTTAAGGCTTTAAGAAGGGGGATATAATTATTAAGGACCTTAAAAAGCGTGTAAATATTACGAAATCATCGAGGATTTCATACCATTGCACTACAGTCCCTCGATTTATTTAAAATCATCTGCTTACCTCATATTGCATTTTTAATTTTTACCGCATGATGGGTAATAGCATCCCCAGTTTCATAGACTTAATTTAATTCAATACAGAAAGGTAGAGAGAATCACAAAAGTATAGTTGAAGGCTAGTTACAGCACCAGCGAGCAAAAATGACAAACTAACCCCTATACAGGAGCGTAGGGGTGAGAACCTAAGGGCGCCACTGCAACAGAGCCAGATTGAATGACGAAACCTTCCATAATGTTGTTCGGAACTAGCTTTTAACTTTACTCTTTAAAATACGCCATCAAGAAACCAAAATAACGCTTAATTAGATTAGATTAACTACAGCTTAAGCTAGAAGAAACAAAATATTAAAAATATAGCCTACTAACTGTAAAAAATCAAATCCTAACCTAATCAAAACCATACCACAAAATAAAATAAATGCAATTCTCCAAGAGTTTAACAGTTTCAACGAAAAATTACAATTCACGTCCGAAACAGATAATAATAATAAAATAAATTTTCTAGATATGACACTTATACGCAGAAAAAACAAAATTTTAACTGAATGGTACACCAAACCAACTTGGTCAGGTAGATATCTAAACTGTTTCTCCAATCATTCAAAAACTCAAAAAAATAGTGTTATAATCGGTCAGTCTGATCGTGCTATCTCCCTGCAAAAATAAAAAAGACACTAATACATAATAATTTCAACAAAAAGACTATCACTAAAATAATTGATAAACGAACATATAAGTTTTATAATAACGTAAAAACAAAAAACATAGAACATAAACAGCAAAAATATGTAGCATTACCTTACACTAGTGAGCTGTGGGAAAAAATAAAATACATTTTAAAAAAGCATGATATTATCGTATGCCACAAGTCACATAATAAATTAAATACACTGTTCACAAATTTAAAAAGGCAAACTCCTTTCATGAATAAATCAAATGTAATATATTCGATCCCTTGCACAAATTGTCCCAAAAAATATATAGGCATGACTAGCCAATTGCTAAAGAACAGATTAAATGGCCATAAATATACGAAAACCGCCTCAACAGCGTTAAACAAACACACCCAGGACGAAAAACACACTTTTGATTATAACAGTACCATAATAAAAAACAAAGATATGAATTACTAAAAATTACAGATAAAGGAAATTATTGAAATTAAAAAAGATAAAAACACTGTTAACGACAAAACAGATATAAGAAATTTGAGCCACATTTTCAAAAGCCTAATTTAAACAAAAATATTAAGTATTCGATCCTGTCAAATAAGAATCAAAAATTGAATATCCTCTTAAACATAAAAGTAAACGTATACCTTATTTTGTTTTTTTGTGCATTGTAATATATAAAAAAATAAAACACACTCGCATTCCATGTATCCTCAGTAGACGTAAAGATTGAATTTCATCACTATCACTACATAGTATAAAACAAAGTCGCTTTCTCTGTCCCTATGTCCCTTTGTATGCTTAAATCTTTAAAACTACGCACCGGATTTTGATGCGGTTTTTTTCAATAGATAGAGTGATTCAAGAGGAAGGTTTATATGTATAATAACATCCATTAAATAGTGGAGAAATACTGTTATTTTTGAGGTTTCTAATGTGATGTCGTTAATTATCATATTTTTTTCCGCTTACATTGCAAACGCAGGCTGAACCCTACGAGATTTATCAAAATAATGTACTAATTATTTGTACACATTGAAAAGGTCTACAGAAAACTCCGCGATGGTATATGTCTATCTCTCATGGATATCCCACAATAACATTTTTTTGTCATTTACTTTTTACGACAAATAATGGCAAATTTTGAAGCGATTTTAACCAATACAGCATTAATCCTTATCCAATTAAATAGCTTAAATACATTGTTGATTTAATATAGATCTATATGGCCCTTTACAGCACAAGATTTAAATGAATATTTTCGAAGATATTACAGATTTAAAATTGCGGGAAGTAGCGCTTGCGGCGGTACTGGCCGACCGGGGCGGCGGCAGCGTGCCTATAAATAGCGCGTCGGAGGCCGATGTAATAATTGTTGTAAAAATAAAATAAATAGTCACAGTTTTTCTGTAGTGTATTTAGTATCAGCATTGCACCCGTGCGAAGCCGGGGCGGGTCGCTAGTTAGTAATAAAGTAACAAAATGTCAAGGTGTGTACCGGTAAAATTAAATATATTTTTTAAAAATTTTAAAAATTTAAGTACTATTTTACAGTGTCTCGTTTGTTTTTTTAAAATTGTAGATATGTTTCTTATGTGAAAGTTTTAATTATATAAAAATATTTTTAGGAAGGATAAAATTTTGAAAATGCCTTAAATAAAAGGCGAAACGTCAATTGATTTGCATTTTTTTTTAAATAAGGAAATTAAACCCAAGAAAAAACAAAATAATAATAATAATATATATATATATATATATATATATATATATATATATATAACAAGCAAAGCAAGGTATTCGTTTAACCCCGTAGAGTGAATTGCAGTTACACCCAGAGGGTGGGTTGCAATGATATTCGAAGCTGCAGTATGGACGCGTGCAGAGTAGATGCTTGTAGGGTGGACCCCGATTTCCTGGGGCCTAGGCTGATTCCTGGTTAAAAAGACAAAAATTCGCCGGTAACGACAAAAAACACCAAGCAGGCAAAAAAACTCAAATCAAACGATACTAAAGGTAATACCGGACAGCTAAATAGCACTTCAAATCCCAAAATCTAGCAATAAGCTGCAAAACCAGCGTCTTCAGTCTTCTTTTATCCATTCTAACAGAAAAAAATTAAAATGGGGGCGGAAATGGCTCCATTTTATAGGTAAGTTCCAAGCTTGTACGACACGCTACTTCCTTTAAATGTAAAAGGAAATTTTACAGGGGTGCCAACTGAATAGAAGCAGTAATACAAATAACCTAACTTCAACAGTTGTCAATAAATATACGAATTTACTTAAAATAAAAAATCAGGAAAAACTGCTATAAGAATGGATAAATATAAGAATTTTACTTGAATGACCGAGAATAAAACGATATCTACCAAAAAAAAAGTAAATACATACTCCTTATCTAAATATAAACAACCTAGTGCAGTGACGTAGCGTCGATGAACTTATGAATCAAGCTAGAAATGGAAATACATTTAGGCTGGCTTTCTTATAGGCAAATTACAAAATGATAAAGAAAATAATCGAGTTGGGAAGAAAATTTGCAAGGAAGACAAATTTGAAGGACCAAATTAACCATAGTAAATTTAAGATGACATTTTAATCATGACAGACTGATAACTTGCCTCTGCAGCTAAAGGAAACATCTTCACATAATGGGCATTCATAATAGGAAACCCGCATGATAAAGAGAATGGCTAAAATTACATTTACACCAAAAATCTTTTAATTTTATTTGAGTATCTAAAATTTCCTTTTACCGAATTTTAAATAATTTGCTGTGCATAAAAACTATTACTATAAAGTTAAGCATAATTTACCATTTAAACTACAACTTCAACCTCTCATTTTCTGTACAGGGTGAATCAACGATTGGATGAAGTAGGTTTGTGCCTTTTCGGTGAAATTAACAAAGAAACTATATTTATTGTTTGATACATTTTATTTTTACGCAGATTTTAAAAATATTTAGGACTCTACAGGGTGAGCCAAAAAACTAGGACAGCATAAAGTTGTATTTTTTTAAATAGAACACCCTATATACGAATCGTATTTTCGATTTAGCTTATAATTTTAAATCTTTTTTATTAAGGATTTACTTTAACAAAACTTTATAGTTTCTGAGATAATTAAGTTTAAAGAAAAAAAGTCACATTTTCAAGCATCAATTCAATCCTAAAAAACGTTTTCAATTTTGTGACAAATATATTCAAATTTGGAATTTAGCAAGGCCAAGGACAAGTTAACATAATTTTTACCTAATATTTGCAATAAAAGCTACAGGGTGTTGAAAACATCGGCTCAAATTGGAATAAGTTTAAATGAATAAATATCTTTTTTTTTAAATGGTACACCCTGTATATTTTCATGTTATTTAATAGAGTAATAACCCTAAAAGTTTTGTTCAATATATCCTATACCTATTTATAATAGTTTTTGAGATATTTCAGTTTTTCTTATTTTCCATACTTTTTTACCGAAATAGTCTTCATTATCATAGTAGCCATGGCAAAAACAATGTAAAAGAACATTTTTCTGTGTGTCAAATTTATAACCGCAATCGCTTCTTTTGGTTTTTATGTAGTGTAATTTGTTTTTTTTTGCATTCATTATATTGTAAAATGAATTTTCCAAAGAATGAGTTAATAGATATGATTTATACAATAGGAGAGGCTCAAAAAAATTGCCTTCTTGCTCAAAGAATTTACAAAATGAAGTATCCTGATCGACGCCAGCCTAATACCCATACTTTTCAAAACTTAATGCAAAGATTTCATTCTTCTGGTACTGTTGATTATTCAAAACGTAAAGTGGTCAACAAACCAGTAACTAATGAAGAAAAAGAACTACAAGTATTGTCAAATGTTCAGGAAAATCCTTATATCGGTAGGCGTCAGTTAGCAGCATTATGTGAAACATCACAATCCACCGCTAATCGTACTACCAAGAAATATAGGTATCATCCATATCACATGGAATTACACCAAGAATTGCATGGACAGGATTTTGAAAGTCGTGTAAACTTTTGTCGTACAATAAATGCGGAGATTCAATTAAATCCAAATTCATTATGCAAGGTAATGTTTAGTGATGAAGCTACTTTTAGAAGTAACGGTGCCGTAAATAGACGCAACATGCATTATTATGCCACAGAAAACCCATTTTGGATTATAGAGGTGCAACATCAAAACCACTGGTCATTAAATGTTTGGTGTGGTATTCATCATAATCGAATTATTGGACCCCACTTTTTTAATGAACCACTAAATGGCCATAGTTTCCTGAACTTTCTACAAGAAGAACTACCCCAACTGCTTCAAGGTCTCGATAGGGATGAGCTCGACAGTATGTGGTTCCAGCACGATGGTGCGCCTCCGCATTACCATCGTGAAGTTCGTGCGTTTTGGACCAACGATATCCGCAAATATGGATTGGACGTGGGGGTTTCATTGAGTGGCCACCAAGGTCTTGCGACATCACCCCATTACATTTCTTCCTATGGGGTTATATTAAAAATAAGGTGTATGTTAATCCACCAACAACAGTGGAAGATATGCGAAACAGGATTAGAGATACCTGTAGAACAATAACGCCACTAATTTTGTCCAGGGTCCGAGAAAATCTGCAAAAAAGACTAAATTTGTGCATTGCACAAGAGGGTCGTTTATTCGAACACTTATTAAAAAGAATTAATTAATCTCAGTATTTAATAGGTAATTTTTTTGTTTCAATTTAGTATAAAAGTAAATATGTATTTGCCTTGTCGTTATTGTTGTGTTAATTTTTTCACATTATGTTTAATTAAACTATTGCCGTTGTAATATAACGAATAATGTATTTCATCATATTTAACCACATTCTGTTTGTTTCTGTAGTTTCTTTTTATTATTTTACATGGCTACTATGATAATGAAGACTATTTCTGTAAAAAAGTATGGAAAATAAGAAAAATTGAAATATCTCAAAAACTATTATAAATAGGTATAGGATATATTGAACAAAACTTTTAGGGTTTTTATTACTCTATTAAATAACATGAAAATATACAGGGCGTACCATTTAAAAAAAAAAGATATTTATTCATTTAATCTTGTTCAAATTTGAGCCGATGTGTTCAACACCCTGTAGGTTTTATTGCAAATATTAGGTAAAAATTATGTTAACTTGTCCTTGGCCTTGCTAAATTCCAAATTTGAATATATTTGTCACAAAATTGAAAACGTTATTTAGGATTGAATTGATGCTTGAAAATGTGACTTTTTTTCTTTAAACTTAATTATCTCAGAAACTATAAAGTTTTGTTATAGTAAACCCTTAATAAAAAAGATTTAAAATTATAAGCTAAATCGAAAATACGATTCGTATATAGGGTGTTCTATTTAAAAAAATACAACTTTATGCTGTCCTAGTTTTTTGGCTCACCCTGTAGAGTCCTAAATATTTTTAAAATCTGCGTAAAAATAAACTGTATCAAACAATAAATATAGTTTCTTTGATAATTTCACCGAAAAGGCACAAACCTACTTCATCCAATCGTTGACTCACCCTGTACATACATTTTATTATGAGAAGCAGATTCCAACCGTCGATAAAATTCTAACTAAAATCAATAAAGATCGGGATTTACCTGAAATTAAAAGAACTGAGCTTTGGAAATTGCTCAGAGAACTTAATTTTTATCAGAAAAAAAAACAGATAGGAAATCTGTTCTTATAGATCGTCCGGAAAATGTTCTTTGGAGAAGGGCTGGAAATAACACAACTTATAAAATTAGTAATTTAGCTGAACTTTTGAAAGATTTTTTTTAATATAGCTACCTCAAAAAGTTGGGGAAAATCCATATAATTGAAGAATAAAAGAAAAAGTGGAAACTCGATCTCATAATCGGTGAGATAGAGGAACCAATTATAATTAATTTGAGCGAAGATAGATTTCCTGACTTTGACTGCGAATTAGATACGTGATGTTTACCAACGTAAACACAATTTGTTATTTAAATTTTCTGTAACATATAAAAATTAATTACATTTGAATCCCTTTTTATTGTTTAATTGTAATTCTGCAGATGGTTTAAGAAATAAATAAACTGAAACGTCAAATGTCCTAAAAAAGTTTTTAATTAATAATTAAAAGACCGATAACCCAAAAAAAAATTTAATATTATATAGACGAATTTATTTTTTTATATATATATGCTTAACTTCTTGTATTTTTGACAATGGGTATTTTATAAATATTTAAATTATAACTAAAGAATTTTTTGAGAGAAAAAGGCTACGTTTTAGTCTGAATGACCCTAAAACGGTTTCTTTCCCAAAATTAAAAATAATAAAAATACAGTTGTGATTTGTGTCAAATATGTCAAAATTATCTGTATTTTTTAATGTATGTGAATTATTGAAAAATCATAAGAAATAAAATAATATTATAAAAACTTTTTATTTAAAGTTTATTACTGAAATAATATTCAATGCTATAAATACTTAGTGATAAAATAAACATTCTTCCGACGCCTATGACAAGGATTAAAATACTTAACACTTCACACATCCAAATATCTATTGTTATCCAACCCAAATAGTCCATTATTATAGACCAGTATTTCTGAATATAAAATTTCAAATCTATTCCTACGAAAAATATATGTGTCTAGCAGATTTTGCCAAAGACACCGGACTAAAGAACACTAGTAGTTTGCTAAGAAAAAAGACGGTAAAAAATTATTTATTACTCGCTCTAGTTCTTGAATAAACTATAGTAAAAAGGCAAAATCGGGTCTCTTTTCCTGAACTCAAAGCTCTTGGGGGGGGGGGGGGCGATCGCCCCCACCGCTCCCCCTTGGATCTGCACCTGAATGGCACTATATATAAGCCTAATATAATGATTTCGATTAAAGTCGCATCGGCAACGGAGATCATTTACCTACTGGAGCTTTATTTTATAACATTACTAGCGACCCGCCCCGGCTTCGCACGGGTGCAATGCTGATACTAAATACACTACAGAAAAACTGTGACTATTTATTTTATTTTTACAACAATTATTACATCGGCCTCCGACGCGCTATTTATAGGAACGCTGCCGCCGCCCCGGTCGGCCAGTACCGCCGCAAGCGCTACTTCCCGCAATTTTAAATCTGTAATATCTTCGAAAATATTCATTTAAATCTTGTGCTGTAAAGGACCATATAGATCTATATTAAATCAACAATGTATTTAAGCTATTTAATTGGATAAGGATTAATGCTGTATTGGTTAAAATCGCTTCAAAATTTGCCATTATTTGTCGTAAAAAGTAAATGACAAAAAAATGTTATTGTGGGATATCCATGAGAGATAGACATATCCCATCGCGGAGTTTTCTGTAGACCTTTTCAATGTGTACAAATAATTAGTACATTATTTTGATAAATCTCGTAGGGTTCAGCCTGCGTTTGCAATGTAAGCGGAAAAAAATATGATAATTAACGACATCACATTAGAAACCTCAAAAATAACAGTATTTCTCCACTATTTAATGGATGTTATTATACATATAAACCTTCCTCTTGAATCACTCTATCTATTGAAAAAAACCGCATCAAAATCCGGTGCGTAGTTTTAAAGATTTAAGCATACAAAGGGACATAGGGACAGAGAAAGCGACTTTGTTTTATACTATGTAGTGATTTGTCACGCGATAAACACTTCTATAACGAATGAGAAAAAATATCATTTAATTAGAAAGCTAAATTTTCTTTTCTAATATTTGTACTGTATAAACCTTCTTAAATAGTATACAATTAAATGTTCATTCACAAGATATAAAAGAAATATTTTTATAGATGTGAAAATAACTAAGGCAAAATTTACTGAACAAATTATAGACTCGAAAAATGAGCTTAACATTTTATATTCAATCTGTCAATTCCCACGTTTGTTACAATATCATTATTCTGTAAAACGATATTAATTTTAAATTAAATCTGAAGAGTTTTGAATTAAATTATTTTCTAAAAAATTTTTTGCGCAAAATAATAATTAAAATCCAGAAATATATTTGGTTAATTTCAAAGTACCGAGTTTTCGCTCGAAAATAATATTTATTCTTGGCAATATACATAATGGTATTAAAATTCAAAGCATCTGCGAATTGAAGCGCTAATATCATAAACAGAACACGAGAATCGCGACTGTCGAAAACTTATTTCAAATTAAGGCCATAATTAAAATTTAAAAGGTTCTTATTTTTCGATTTAAATGTTGGGGACTCGGCATTTATGCTTTAATAATTAAAAGAGTTTAAGTACCTTTTGAGTGGGAATGACATAAGCCGATTTTGTTTCACATCTCCGAGGGTGTATTCTGCTTTAGGGGGTGGAAATTATATCAGTGGCGTAGAATTAAAACAATAAAATATTTTTATATTAATAAAATTCCAAATAAACATGCTGGATAGAGATAGATTAGTCTTTAAGGCTTTAAGAAGGGGGATATAATTATTAAGGACCTTAAAAAGCGTGTAAATATTACGAAATCATCGAGGATTTCATACCATTGCACTACAGTCCCTCGATTTATTTAAAATCATCTGCTTACCTCATATTGCATTTTTAATTTTTACCGCATGATGGGTAATAGCATCCCCAGTTTCATAGACTTAATTTAATTCAATACAGAAAGGTAGAGAGAATCACTAGAGTATAGTTGAAGGCTAGTAACAGCACCAGCGCGCAAAAATGACAAACTAACCCCTATACCGGAGCGTAGGGGTGAGAAACTAAGGGTGCCACTGCATCAGAGCCAGATTGAATGCCGAAACCTTCCACGATGTTGTTCGGAACTAGCTTTTAACTTTACTCTTTAAAATACGCCATCAAGAAAACAAAATAACGCAAGTAGCATGTGGGTTAAATATTATCTTTAATTAAGAGATTAACTGCAGCTTAAGCTAGAAGAAACAAAAGATTAAAAATATAGCCTACTAACTGTAAAAAATCAAATCCTAAAACAAACCGTTTTTTCCTCTATGATCATAGATATTAATAAAATTAATATAAAACTGATCAGTTCTCAGCGAGTAACGAGACGAACCGCACTTGAAAATGCCAAATGAGATTTTGGCGAAACGTCGTGAAAACGATTTTTTGAACGAACGGATTGAAACCCGGAATAACCAAACTATTCATATATATATATATATATATATATATATATATATATATATATATATATATATATATGTATATGTATATATATATATATATATATAAATATATATATATATATATATATATATATATATATATATATATATATATATATATATATATATATATATAGGACACAATTAGAGCTGAAAATGGATTTGCACTTATTAGACGAGTTATCGCAGTAAACAAACTAGTTTTTCAATTTATATGTCTTACAAAATACTAATAGTTTTCCGTCGTGACTTCTCCCACCCTCAAGAACCCAATTCCTTCCAATTCCACGTGCGTTTTCATATATGCGTTCCAATGAAATACCCTTACTTTATGTAGTTAATTACCTCACCTAAATTAGTATATATATATATATATATATATATATATATATATATATGTATATATATATATATATATATATATATATATATATATATATATATATATATATATAGGACACAATTAGAGCTGAAGTAACTAATGTTTTAACTAATCATAAAATCAAAATAAGACACCAAACAATAAAAAGTAACAGCCTCCAAAAAAATTTAAAAAATAAATTGAATCGAATAAAAAAATTTATAAAAACCAATCCTCAAATCATTGTTCTAAGGCCTGATAAAAGCAATAAAACAGTAGTTATGAACAAGGCAGATTACGAGACAAAAATGAACAACTTACTAAAGGACGAAAATACATATAAAAATATTAAGAGTGATCCAACGAACTTATATCAAAAGAAAAATAATACCTTCATAAAAAAAATTGCTCATTGTAAAAGAACTTACTGAAAAAGATGCAAAAAGGCTAACCATTCGCAATGCTATTCCACGAAAAATATACGGTCTACCAAAATTACTTAAACAAAATATACCACTAAGATCTATTGTTTCTTGTATACAATAGCCATTCTATAGTTTCTCAAAATTCTTATCGGATTGCATTTCAAATATTACAGGCAAAAACGATTTTTTTATTAAAGATTCATTTCACTTTAAAAAAATTTATTGATACAAAAAACCTACCTGAAAATTACAGACTCATTTCGCTAGATGTTATATCTTTGTATACAAACATAAAAAATTAACCTGTCCACACTATTTTAACAGAAAAATGAGATATTTTAAAGAAACATACATTGCTATAAACAAATAATTTTATGGATGCTGTTGATCTCTTTCTAAATACAAATTACTTTCAGTACGAAAACACCTTTTACAAACAACTCGATGGATATGCTATAGGATCACCAATTTCATCTACCATTGCTCAGTTAGTAATGGAATATTTAGAGGAAAAAGTTTTAGAAAAATTAAATTTTAATAAAATATTTTTCAAACGTTCTGCCGATAATTGCGTAGCAGCCGTAGCACAAAATAAAATAAATGCAATTCTCCAAGAGTTTAACAGTTTCAACCAAAAATTACAGTTCACGTCCGAAACAGAAAATAATAATAAAATAAATTTTCTAGATATGACACTTATACGCAGAAAAAACAAAATTTTAACTGAATAGTACACCAAACCAACTTGGTCAGGTAGATATCTAAACTGTTTTTCTAATCATTCAAAAACTCAAAAAAATAGCGTTATAATCGGTCTGTCTGATCGTGCTATCTTCCTAACGTCTCCAGAATTCCGACCAAAAATACTGCAAAAGGTAAAAAAGACACTAATAAATAATAATTTCAATGAAGAAACTATCACCAAAATAATTATAAACGAACATATCAATTTTATAATAACGTAATAACAAAAAAACATAGAACATAAACAGCAAAAATATGTAGTATTACCTTACACTAGTGAGCTGTCAGAAAAAAAAAATACATTTTAAAAAAGCATGATATTATCGTATGCTATAAGTCACATAATAAATTAAATGCACTGTTCACAAATTTAAAAAGTAAAACTCCTCTCATGAATAAATCAAATGTAATATATTCGATCCCTTGCACAAATTGTCCCAAAAAACATATAGGCATGACCAGCCAATTGCTAAAGAACAAATTAAATAGCCATAAATATACGAAAAACGCATCAACAGCGTTAAACAAACACACACAGGACCAAAACATACTTTTGATTATAACAGTACCATAATAAAAAACAAAGATATAAATTACCAAAAATTACAGATATGATTGAAATTAAAAAAGATAAAAACACTGTTAACGACAAAACAGATATGGGAAATTTGAGCTACATTTACAAAAGCCTAATTTAAACAAAAATATTAAGTATTCAATTCTGTCAAATAAGAATCAAAAATTGAATATCCTCTTAAACATAAAAGTAAACGTATACCTTATTTTGTTTTTTTGTGCATTGTAATATATAAAAAAATATATAGAAAATAAAACACACTCGCATTCCATGTATCCTCAGTAGACGTTGTAAAGATTGAATTTCATTAGTAATTGAGTAACAAAATGTCAAGGTGTGTACCGGTAAAATTAAATATATTTTTTTAAAATTTTAAAAATTTAAATACCATTTCAAAATGTCTTGTTTGTTTTTTTTTTTAAATTGTAGATATATTTCTTATGTGTGTGAAAATGCCTTAAATAAAGGGCGAAACATCAATTGTTTTGTTAAATAAGGAACTTAAACCCAAGAAAAAACAAGATAAAGAAAAAAAGATTTATATATATATAAATAAATATATATAAATATATATATATATATATATATATATATATATATATATATATACATATATATATATATATATATATATATATATATATATATATATATATATATATATATGTAACAAGCAAAGCAAGGTATTCGTTTAACCCCGTAGAGTGAATTGCAGTTACACCCAGAGGGTGGGTTGCAATGATGTTCGAAGCTGCAGTATGGACGCGTGCAGAGTAGATGCTTGTAGGGTGGACCCCGATTTCCTGGGGCCTAGGCTGATTCCTGGTTAAAAAGACAAAAAATCGCCGGTAACGACAAAAAACGCCAAGCAGGCAAAAAAACTCAAATCAAACGATACTAAAGGTAATACCGGACAGCTAAATAGCACTTCAAATCCCAAAATCTAGCAATAAGCTGCAAAACCAGCGTCTTCAGTCTTCTTTTATCCATTCTAACAGAAAAAAATGAAAATGGGGGCGGAAATGGCTCCATTTTATAGGTAAGTCCCAAGCTTGTACGACACGCCACTTCCTTTAAATGTCAAAGGAAATTTTACAGAGGTGCCAACTAAATAGAAACAGCAATACAAATAACCTAACTTCAACAGTTGCCAACACATATACGAATTTACTAAAAAGAAAAAATCAAGAAAAACTGCTATAAGAATGGATAAATATAAGAATTTTACTTGAATGACCGAGAATAAAACGATATCTAACAAAAAAGGTAAATACATACTCCTTATCTAAATATAAAAAACCTAGTGCAGTGACGTAGCGTCGATATGAATCAAGCTAGAAATGGAAATAAATTTAGGCTGGCTTTCTTATAGGCAAATTACAGAATGATAAAGAAAATAATCGAGTTGGGAAGAAAATTTGCAAGGAAGACAAATTAGAAGGACCAAATTAACCATAGTAAATTTAAGATGAAATTTTAATCATGACAGACTGATAACTGGCCTCTGCAGCTAAAGGAAACATCTTCACATAATGGTCATTCATAATAAGAGAACTCTATGATAAAGAGAATGACTAAAATTTCATTTACACAAAAAATCATTTAATTTTATTTGAGTATCTAAAATTTCCTTTTACCGAATTTTAAATAATTTGCTGTGCATAAAAACTATTACTATAAAATTAAGCATAATTTACCATTTGAACTACAACTTCAACCTCTCATTTTCTGTACAGGGTGAATCAACGATTGGATGAAGTAGGTTTGTGCCTTTTCGGTGAAATTAACAAAGAAACTATATTTATTGTTTGATACATTTTATTTTTACGCAGATTTTAAAAATATTTAGGACTCTACAGGGTGAGCCAAAAAACTAGGACAGCATAAAGTTGTATTTTTTTAAATAGAATACCCTAAATACGAATCGTATTTTCGATTTAGCTTATAATTTTAAATCTTTTTTATTAAAGATTTACTATAACAAAACTTTATAGTTTCTGAGATAATTAAGTTTAAAGAAAAAAAGTCACATTTTCAAGCATCAATTCAATCCTAAATAACGTTTTCAATTTTGTGACAAATATATTCAAATTTGGATTTTACCAAGGCCAAGGACAAGTTAACATAATTTTTACCTAATATTTGCAATAAAAGCTACAGGGTGTTGAACACATCGGCTCAAATTTGAACAAGTTTAAATGAATAAATATCTTTTTTTTTTAATGGTACACCCTGTATATTTTCATGTTATTTAATAGAGTAATAAAAACCCTAAAAGTTTTGTTCAATATATCCTATACCTATTTATAATAGTTTTTGAGATATTTCAGTTTTTCTTATTTTCCATACTTTTTTACAGAAATAGTCTTCATTATCATAGTAGCCATGTAAAATAATAAAAAGAAACTACAGAAACAAACAGAATGTGGTTAAATATGATGAAATACATTATTCGTTATATTACAACGGTAATAGTTTAATTAAACATAATGTGAAAAAATTAACACAACAATAACGACAAGGCAAATACATATTTACTTTTATACTAAATTGAAACAAAAAAATTACCTATTAAATACTGAGATTAATTATTTCTTTTTAATAAGTATTCGAATAAACGACCCTCTTGTGCAATGCACAAATTTAGTCTTTTTTGCAGATTTTCTCTGACCCTGGACAAAATTAGTGGCGTTATTGTTCTACAGGTATCCCAAACATTTAATGACCAGTGGTTTTGATGTTGCACCTCTCTAATCCAAAATGGGTTTTCTGTGGCATAATAATGCATGTTGCGTCTATTTACGGCTTCATCACTAAACATTACCTTGCATAATAAATTTGGATTTAATTGAATCTCCGCATTTATTGTACGACAAAAGTTTACACGACTTTCAAAATCCTGTCCATGCAATTCTTGGTGTAATTCCATGTGATATTGATGATACCTATATTTCTTGGTAGTACGATTAGCGGTGGATTGTGACGTTTCACATAATGCTGCTAACTGACGGTTACCAATATAAGGATTTTCCTGAACATTTAACAATACTTGTAGTTCTTTTTCTTCATTAGTTACTGGTTTGTTGATCACTTTACGTTTTAGATAATCAACAGTACCAGAAGAATCAAATCTTTGCATTAAGTTTTGAAAAGTATGGGTATTAGGCTGGCGTCGATCAGGATACTTCATTTTGTAAATTCTTTGAGCAAGAAGGCAATTTTTTTGAGCCTCTCCTATTGTATAAATCATATCTATTAACTCATTCTTTGGAAAATTCATTTTACAATATAATATAAATATTTTTAAAATCTGCGTAAAAATAAACTGTATCAAACAATAAATATAGTTTCTTTGTAAATTTCACCGAAAAGGCACAAACCTACTTCATCCAATCGTTGACTCACCCTGTACATTTAACATTTTTTGAAATGAATAGAAGAACGATTGTATATTATCTTCTGTATTAATAAAGATGTTTTAACATTGGTAATACAAAATTTTAAACTCTTTACCAAAAAACAACTGGAAAAGTCAGCTTGTCATTTAAAATGCACATTTCCAACTGGGGATTTAAAAATACACAGTTTATTTGGAAAAGCTCGAGCCTAGTTTGTATTTGCATTTTAACATGGAACGTAACTGCACGACCCTTTGAATTTTAATAAATTTTATTGTAGCGAAGCCGTTCACAGTTTTGTTTTTCTAGCAGTTTTACGAGTATTGTACAGGGTAAATGCACATAAAAATTTCAGTTTTAATTAAAACAGCTGAAAGCAACTAAGCGATTTTCAAAATTTCTTTAATTTTAACATATTCTCTCAAACCATTTATTGTTGGTTTACTTAAATAAACGTTGCTATATCTAAAACAACGTCCAGCAGTTACAAAACTGTGTTTTGAAGATCATCTTTAGGGTTAGAGTGGAGTGCGCTGATGGATAGCTTGTTTAGCTTTTCTGCCATATATCTGTGGTTGCTTTTAAAGTTTTGCTGATCTTAGGCTTAGTCAAGAGATTTTCAGAGGACTTTCATGTCTACAGTTTATTGTCACCCCACTATAATATTCACACATTTGAGTAAATATAATTAACAGTCGACAGTCAGTAACCAACACGCGCAAATGACTCCTGGCTTGTCGTTTCTCCATTCTAACAAGCAGCCCGACGCACGTGGACCCTCTACCACGTTAATCCAGAGGGTGGCACCCAAGACCGACTTTTAAATTTCACCCTGTATTTTTAATATAAAAGAAAATTTTCCAGTACGACTTACGATATTTTTAGTTTATTCTAAAAACAACTCAAAAGAGCCATATTACTTATTACTTACTAATTTTTATAGTTAATGAAACACTATAAAAGTATCGAATAAGGGATATTTGTATTTCTTACTGACGGCCGAAGGATTCGTAACATTCTGTATAAATGAACATTAAAAAAATCTGTCATTTTGAGAGTACATACTAAAAAATACCTCCTGCTTACTCTTTTATAATAAGACAATAAAATCTAAGATAAGGCAATAAAAAGAAGTCAAATATAAACAATAAACGTTAAATTTTATCTCAAAATTAGCTTTTGACGGTGCAATTGCAGTATTATTGCATCGGAAGAAAAAATTAATGGTCCATGAAATTCCTACACGGAATAGTTTACCATTAAACATGTAATTGAAATTTTAAATCATTGTACACAATGTTATTTTTAAGGTTAAATTGATTTCTAAATTTGATTATTTGCTACAATTAAATGTTCGTTGCTACATACACTGGGTGTCTGGTAATTACCTACTAATTTCTTGGGAACATACAGGGGCAGGTCAAAATAACCATACTTTGTCATAGAAAATATAGTCCTAAAGTGCCCCTTAACGGAGATCCAGAGTCCTAAAGGGGTACCCAACGATTTACCTTATCAGCTCTAAGAGTTGAACCGACTTATATAATTTAATGAAGTTTTACTATTTTATAGAGGCCATAAAGACTCATTAAACCATACCACAGTAGATGATTTAGATCATCAGAGAAGTCAGGATCGGACTTGCAGTCACACTCTTTGAGCCTAATTTTTGACAGGTGTCATTTTACAGTGCTGAAATACTTTGGTCATTTCTCTTCAATGAAGGATCTCTTAATTTATTACGATAAAACTAGAGCTTTCTAGATAAATTGGTTTGTATGCGAACAACTCAAAAGTTATGCTAAACACAAACAGGTAAAAATGAAATATGCAGGGTGTGTCAATGTGCTTTAATTTATGGGAAAGCGTTGTTTCACTCTGCCTTCCAACAAATGGATCTATAAAGTTATTTCCAATTATGCCAATCATCACATTTACAATAAACCTTTGTTAGTGTTTGTTTTGAATTATAGAGTGCGGGTTTTCATCAGCTCAAAAATGTAAATTGTGTGAGTTTATGATATCATCTCTTGTAAAATCGGCCTCATCGGTAAACAAAATAAGATTACAAAAATTAAGATTTAGGTTTTGTAGCTGTATAAACCATTTGGGGTATTAAAGTCTCGCGGGATAATCATCCGGAGCTATAGCGTGTACTTTTTCAACATGGTACGAGTGAAGTAACTCTTCTGTTAGAGGTTCATATACAATCCATTTTGAAACATTATTTTGTCTCGCGAGCTTTCTCATGATGTTTGAAGGGTTGTCAGCAATAGCTTGCAAAATGTGTTCTTCTACGTGAGGGTCTCGTGCTCCCCTTGGAGGGCCCTCGCTGACACGTCGAGGCAAAAATGACCCTGAATAAATTACTTCTAATTGAAGGCGGTTTTGATAAGTTCCATCAATAGTAATTCATTATGAAAGTATTAACAATAAAAACCTGATTTTTACCTGTTTGTGTTTAGCATTAGTAACTTCTGAGTGTTTCGCATAAAAACCGATTTATATCGAAAACGGCTAGTAGTTTTATATTTATTTGAAACCCAACAAAAAAGTGGACTCCCTTAAGAAGGGAGTACGGGAGTTTAGAAAATAGGGATTCATTTAGCGGAAAAAAGTACTTAGATAACGCAATAAAATCTTTTTTTTAGGAAAAATGTGAACACAACGATTTAGAAAATTTGTAGAAAACTAACGGTTAGGAATAGGGAAAAAATTTATTGAAAAAAATAATAGAGGAAGTCGAGTATTATAAACGAGCATTTTTGCCGACAGTAATAAAGTAAAAAAAGAATTTTTTCAAAAAATTTGTAAAAAATGGTGATGCGCGCTAAAGTTGAAGATTTAGAGCAAAACAATTTTTTTACTACACATTTTAGTATTTTTCAAAATTCGGAAAGGTGAAATTTAACAATAAGGGTTACGAAAGGTTAGTAATTTGGATTTTTTAATGCGCTGTAGCTCGGGAACCATTCAAGATAGAGACAAACTAAAAGCACTTTAATTACCTACAATCTTGAGGAGAATGCAATGGTGTACATTTTTTTTTTTGAGAAAAATGGCGAATGCGTGCTTAAGTTGAAAATTTAGAGAAAAACAGTATTGGGAAATTAGAGAGAGAATTTTTTTTAAAAATATTACAGTATTTTTCAAAATTCAGAAAGGTGAAATTTGAAAAAAAGGGTTACGAAAAGTTAGTATTTTGGATTTTTTAAAGCGCTGTAGCTTGGGAACCGTTCAAGATAGAGAAAATCTAAAAGAACTTTAATTACCTAGAATTTTGAGAAGATGATGATGAAAAAAAAAATATTTAAAATTTCAAAATAAAGAAAATGGGGACCAAAGAATCCAAAAATCAATAGAAAGGAAGCTTGACCGCCGGACGGGGTTGTCGATAAGTTGTAGGGGATAGTCCCAGCCCTTTTTGGTGGTTTTAGCGCGATTGCGCGGCTCTTTCCCAATTTTTTTTACAATATTTGAGGTATTAACTTTTTATTTCCGGTTACAGAAATTCGGAACAATTTTTTTTCGATTCTAGAGGAAATTTCACACAATATATGTATTTTTCTAATTTTTTATCATTAACGATTATGACTCCAGAGTCAGCCAAAGATGCGGTATAATTTTTTTTAGCGGATCGAGAAAAATAGTGTGACATTCTACAACTCTTCCTTATTACGATTTCATCAAAATATTTTCAAAATTTTCCTTAGATTTTGCGAAAATATATGCATGTTTAGCATTATTTGAAAATATTTAGCAAATTAATTGTTAGAAATATTAAAAAAAGTTACTTCGAAAATATATATAGAAAGTTCAGTAATTTATGCTAAAAAAGTGGAGGGGGTAGTTTGTGCCTAAAAAGCAGAGAGAGACACGGTGATTTATAATATCATATTATTCTCACACACTCACACAGATATATATATATATATATATATATATATATATATATATATATATATATATATATATATATATATATGAAGTAAAATGCGAACAGTAAATGCAAACTTCTCTCCATCATATCCTTTCTGTGTTAGAGGTTGCACAGTTAGAATAAATTGTTATAAAACACAATTTATTCTATTCCACTACCATCGAGATGATGGCCTACCTGTACCACCATACCGAGAAGAAAGTCAAAACTTACCCTCCCCGCCACAGTGATACGGCAGAGGTACATGTTTCGTCTCTACTAGACTCATCAGGGTACCGACATGCACCTGGCTGTGCAAAGGACAGATCGGAAGGAAGCATGCAAATACTGAACGTGGCTTCTCCGACCTCCCGCCGGATGGCGTATATATGTTTATGCGGATTTCACGGATTCCTCCGTGTGAGATGCAATAGCAGTGGATATATCCACATTATGCCGTTGTAGTGCTGAAATCACATTCAGCAAACGTACAACTATATGCAGCTCCGCGTATGAATGAAGTAAAATGCGAACAGTAAATGCAAACTTCTCTCCATCATATCCTTTCTGTGTTAGAGGTTGCACAGTTAGAATAAATTGTTATAAAACACAATTTATCCTATTCCACTACCATCGAGATGATGGCCGTATCACTGTGGCGGGGAGGGTAAGTTTTGACTTTCTTCTCGGTATGGTGGTACAGGTAGGCTATCATCTCGATGGTAGTGGAATAGGATAAATTGTGTTTTATAACAATTTATTCTAACTGTGCAACCTCTAACACAGAAAGGATATGATGGAGAGAAGTTTGCATTTACTGTTTGCATTTTACTTCACTTATACACGGAGTTGCATATAGTTGTACGTTTGCTGAATGTGATTTCAGCACTACAACGGCATAATGTGGATGTATCCACTGCTATTGCAACTCACACGGAAGAATCCGTGAAAGCCGTATAAACATATATACGCCATCCGACGGGAGGTCGGCGAAACCGCGTTCAGTATTTGCATGCTTCCTTCCGATCTGTCCTTTGCACAGCCAGGTGCATGTCGGTACCCTGATGAGTCTAGTAGAGACGAAACATGTGCCTCTGCCGTATCACTGTAGCGGGGAGGGTAAGTTTTGACTTTCTTCTCAGTATGGTGGTACAGGTAGGCCATCATCTCGATGGTGGTGGAATTGGATAGATTGTGTTCTGTAGCAATCTATTCAAACTGTGCAACCTCTAACACGGAAGGGATATGATGGAACGAAGTTTGCATTTACTGTTTGCATTTTACTTCATATATATATATATATATATATATATATATATATATATATATATATATATATATATATATATATAGGAGAGATATTGTACTGCCTGATAAATTGTACCACCTGAAAATTTTACATTTAGTGTAACTTTTTCTCTTTCCTGGCGACACGCTGACAGCGCCCTCTACAACTTTTCATTTTGTAATAGCGTCCGGCAAGTGCATTCATTTTTAGAGAAAAAAAAACGTTTTTGTAAGTGTTTCATATAAATTTTGACGTGTGTAGCTAAGGACATTACTCAGCCAAAATGTAAGTTACGATTTTTTTATTGATTAGGTCTATAATCACCGCTTAAACCATAAAGTTGCGAACGTATTATGTTTAGAGGTTATTTTGTGACAAATATTTATTTTTCAAATCTCTGTCGGTTCGGTAAATTGTACCACCAACAGTTCTTTTATTTGTACTGGTACAATTTATCTAACTAAAAAAAAGTGTTATAAATGGAAAGAGGAGGATTTGGAAAGGGCATTGTTGGCTCTGGAAAAGAAGGAGATGGGCTTGAACCGGATATCTGCAACTTATTCTATTTCAAAAGCAACTATTTTACATCATGCCAGAAAGCGAAATAAGTTTGCCAATGATTTAAGTATCCATAAAGGGAGACCCACTACTTTTGATATGGAATTGGAAAATATGCTAGTCAAACACATTCTTGACTTAGAAAAGAATTTGTTTGGACTGACAATCAGTGACGTTCGGAAATTCGCTTTTGATATAGCAGAAAAACATCATATCTCTCACAAATTTAATAAAAGTAGGAAAATGGCTGGCAAAGCTTGGTTTTACGCTTTTAAAGGCCGACATCCAGAACTGAGCGAATAGAATAAAAGACTTTAATAGATACAATGTTTATGATTTCTATGATCTATTAGAAAAGATAATTGATGAAAGTGGCCTAACAGCTGTAAGTATATTTAATGTAGATGAAAGCGGATTTTCCACAGTCCATAAGAAACCGCAAAAAACAGGTTGGCGCAATCACAAGTGGAGAAAGGGGGGTTAATACAACTGCAGTTTGCTGTGCTAGTGCCGCGGGACAATTTGTGCCACCAATGCTTATTTTCCCGTGCGGGGTTGCTAGAATCCCCCATCGGGCGCCTCCCCAGGTGGTGGATAGGGGAACGCCTCCCAGATATGGATGGTACCGAGGAAATTAAATACTCGGGGCGAACCAAAACTAGCCTGAGAGTGGAAAGCAGCACTCTCAGTATCATATTGAAGCATAATGGAAATGATCCAGGATTGGTTCAAAAATGAATACTGGAAGGCATGACTGAAGCAGTCTAAGTGGTTTCCACACTGCGATGAGGAAGGCAACGGGAAACCACCTCATTATCGATCCCTAGTATATTAACATGGCTATTACAAACCAAATAGAAAATGTTACTGATCATGGACTTCGGATACCAAGATCCGGCAGGGGAGAACAATCTCGAGACGGCAAGGCCTCCTCGGTCGTCAGCCTGCGAAACCCTTGCCAACACTATAACGCAGATAGAAAGAGAACCTGGGGCCTTAACATTAAGATTGGAACCTGGAACGTCAAAACAATGTATGAGGCTGGCAAAATCCATAACGCTTTAAAAGAAATGGAAAGACTATCAATAGGAATAATGGGGGTAAGCGAGATGCGGTGGATAGACTCTGGTCAGTGTGCTATCAATAACCATCAAATATATTATTCAGGAAATTCCAACGGAGAACATATGAATGGAGTGGGCATGATTTTAAATAAATAAACTGCTGAATGCGTTACAGACTTTATCCCAATATCAGAGAGACTGTTACTCATTCAGCTTAATACTATCCCCATAAAGTCTAACATCATACAGATATATGCCCCCACAGCCGACAAAGCGGACGAAATAATCGAAGCATTCTACAACGATTTAACGAACACCTTAAGAAGACTTCCCAAAAACGAGATAACAATAATTATGGGAGATTTTAACGCCAAAGTTGGCAACGGCCAAATTGAAGATCTCGTAGGACCTTTCGGACTCGGAGAGCGTAATGAGCGTGGAGAACGGCTTATTGATTTCGTGATGGAGGAACAGTTTGTGGTCACCAACACTTTTTTCAAACTTCCCCCCAGGAGACTGTATACCTGGAAATCACCTCAGGATACCTCAGATCACATAGTGAGAAACCAGATTGATTACATTATGATCAATAAAAGATTCCGGAACTCGATAACATCAGTCAAGACACATCCAGGAGCCGACATCAAGTCTGATCACAATTTACTCCTAGGCATAATAAAACTTAAGTTAAAGAAAATGCAACGAACAAAGACCTACAAACACGACATCAGACAACTAAAAAATGAACACATAAAACAGAGCGCACAACAGTATATGAAGGAACAGCTAAATACTGAGGAAGACACTAGTAATACAGAAGAAGAACTCGGAGAACTACACACAATAACTCAGAACATACTGGACAAGCACCTAAAACCAACAAGAGTAAAGAAGAAGGGGTGGATGACGGAAGAGATTCTGGATCTGATGGAAGATAGACGAAAGATTAAGAACAATGACATAGCAACATATAAAAGAGTAGACAAAGAAATAAAAAATGCTATTAGAAATGCAAAAAATGAATGGTTAACGAAAAAATGCACCGAAATACAATTACTACAACAAAAGCATGACTCGTTTAACCTCCACAAAAAAGTCAAAGAAGCGGCAGGCCTATATAAGCCTAAACAAGTTGGACGCCTAACTGACACTCAAGGAAATTTAATAATAGAAGCAGAACGGAGAAGAAACACTTGGATGAGATATGTAGAGGAAACCTTTAGAGATGAACGACACAAAAAACACAGATTGTATAACTGGGCCTCCATTTACAATCGAGGAAGTAAGAACTGCTATAAGAGGAACCAAGGATGGCAAAACTACAGGACCTGACAACTTTTATTCAGAATTTTTAAAGTTAATGGATGACAACGGGACAATATGGCTCACAAAAGTATTTAATAATATTTATAATACTGGAAAAGTTCCCCAGAGTTGGTTGAAATCAACATTTGTGACCTTACCAAAAAAACGAAATGCAAAAAGGTGCGATGAATATAGAATTATAAGCCTTATGAGCCACCTACTTAAGACTTTCCTAAAAATCATCCACAAGAGATTATACAAAAAATGCGAAGAACAACTAACACGCACACAATTTGGATTTCGCGATGCTCTGGGTACACGGGAGGCACTTTTTGCTGTCCAGGTCTTGTTCCACAGATGAAGAGATGTCAACTGCGATATATATGCATGCTTTGTGGATTACCAGAAGGCATTCGATAGGGTAAAACACGACGAGCTTATATCAATACTTGAAGAGATCAGCATAGATGATAAAGATCTGAGAATAATCAAAAATATTTACTACAACCAAACTGCTAACATAAGAGTAGACAACCAGTTGACAGAAGCAATCTCAATAGAACGCGGAGTACGGCAAGGATGTATACTGTTCCCGATGCTATTTAATGTTTATTCTGAGCATATCTTCAAACTAGCCTTGGAAGAATGTGATGAGGGAATACTAATCAACGGTGAACGTCTGAACAACATCAGATACGCAGACGACACAGTGGTATTCGCAGACAGTCTGGAGGGATTGCAGGTGTTGATGACAAGCATAACTGAAGTAAGTAAGCACTATGGGTTAGATTTAAATACAAAGAAGACAAAATATATGGTCATCAGCAAACGCCCAATCCTAAACACACAACTGATCATCAACCAACAAACAATTGAAAGGGTTGAAAGCTATACATACCTTGGCATCAATGTAAACAGTCAATGGGATCACTCATTGGAAATAAAACAACGTATAGCAAAAGCCAAAGCAGCGTTTACAAAAATGAGCACCGTCTTCAGGGGCCGTGATCTGCCGCTGAAAACCAAGGTCTTCATACTACAGTGCTATGTTTTTTCAGTTCTGCTCTACGGAACAGAGGCTTGGACGCTCTCTGAAGCGTCCATTAAAAAACTTGAAGCGTTCGAGATGTGGTGCTATAGGCGCATCTTAAGAATCTCCTGGGTCGACCGAGTCACAAATAATGAAGTCCTGCGCAGAATGGGAAAGGAGTGCGAAGTGATCAAAACAATTAAAAAACGCAAATTGGAATACTTAGGACATATTATGAGAAATGAACAGCGATATAACCTCCTCCAATTAATTCTGCAAGGGAAGGTGTACGGCAGGAGGGGGCCAGGACGAAGACGAATCTCTTGGCTCCAAAACTTAAGAAAATGGTTCAACATGAGCACGACTGCACTGTTCCGCGCAGCTGCCAACAAAGTAAGAATAGCCATGCTAGTCGCCAACATTCGGAACGAATAGGCACCGCAAGAAGAAGAAGAATGCTTATTTTCAAAAGAATGAGACAAAACCCACAGTTGGGCAATGACGCACCTGAGGGTAGTGTTGTTACCATTTCAGAATCTGGCTACATAAATTCTGCCCTGTTTGTCGAATGGATTAAGCATTATATTAGTGTAGTCAAACCATCTCCTACAAACAAAGTTTTGCTTCTGCTCGATGGTCATAGAACACACTCAAAAAATCTAGAAGCTTTAACCTTGGCCAAAGATAATGGGATTATAATGCTCCAACTGCCTGGGCGCACTACTCACCAGCTTCAACCATTGGACGCTTCTTTTTTCAAGCCAATGAGTACATATTACATACAAGCCGTGGAAAAATGGCTAAGAACAAATCTTGGTCGCCAAGTGACTCAGTATCAAGTAGCTAGTTTATTTACAGAATCTTACGGACGAGCTGCAGTGATTGGTACAATTTGTAATGGATTTAAGAAATCTGGTGTGTGGCCAGTGAACAGAAATATCTTCCCAGAACATTTGTTCGAAGCAGCTGACAATATGGACGCTGATAGTTCCAAAACTCTAAGCAAATAATGATCAGGAAAAAAGCAGCATAACTCAGACAGAAAAAAGTGTTGAAAGAACAGAATACAACATTATCAAAGGAAAGGAAAACTCCCCAGCATCATCATCACTAAAGCAACAACCATCGACTTCAGGATTGAACACTAAAAATATTAGGAAATCGTTAAACTCTTTGTGCCCTATACCCAAAAGTAAACAACACAAAAAAAAATACTATTCAGAAAGCAGTTGAAATTACATCAAGCCCTTATAAAAATAAATCGGAAGAATCAGTTGCAGCTAAACGAGGGAAATTAAAGAAGATACCCGGAACTACTACTAATATTATATTAATAAATAAAGAAAATGCACAAAATATTAAAAACGAAGAACGAAAGAAAAAAAGATTATTAAAACTCAGAAGGGAAACAGATCATCTTCTACAAGCAGTGAAGATGTTGTTTTAGAAAAAGTTAGGAAGGCACAAGTGAATGTAGGAAAAACTAAAGCAATAAAAAAAGGACAAGCACAAAATAATAGAAACGTACTTAAAAAAAAAAAGATAAGGAAAACTCAGAAAAGACAAAGATCTTCATCGACGAGCAGCGATGACTGTGGGGATGTAGTTCTAGAGCTGAGAGACGACAATGATAATGATGATAACGAGGAAGATGTTTGTGCAACATGTGAGATTCACTACTTTGACAAAACTGGGCCAAACGTTGACTGGATACAGTGCGTTCGTTGTCATAGATGGGTTCACGAAACCTGTACATCGAATCCCGATATTTGCGATAATTGTTTAAACTAAAACCGGGTTAAAAAAAATAAAGAATTTGATCTGAGTACATTAGTAGATAAATAATTGATAACTGACTAAAAATATTCTTAAGTAAAAGTGATTCATTCCATTTTCATATATCATTTACTTTTAGAAAGAAAGTATTTAAGTTTGATAAATGTTAAATTTTTTTTTAGACTTTAATTCGTTTGTTTTTTTTTTGGCATATTATGACTAATTCAATTGAAGAAATATTTAATTTTTGTTAGCACTTTTTCATTAATAATAAAAATATAATCAATACATTTTGTGTATTATTAAAACCATTTTATTTTACTTTATTATAATATTTAGAAGTCTCTTAAGTCTTAGTGGTACAATTTACCTAACCCGTGGTACAATTAAACCGACTGGTTGGGTAAATTGTTCCAAAGGAAAGCCTTTAGAAATACGCATATTTTATGAAATCCGTTAAGAGTATAGTGTTGATCTTGCGGTACATGTTAAATGCGATTCTAAATTATGTGACTCATGATAAAGAGCTTGTTTTAATTAATATCAAAAAAGTATATTTTGCAAAAACTGAAAAATGGTACAATATATCCGATTCTCCCCTATATATGTTGTTGCGTAGTGTTTCATGGATGGGAACATGTGATTCAGTATTAATCCGGAAATAAATCTGTTCGTTCGTTTGGTTTCCTGTAGAATTTGCAGACGTTTCGCCATAATCGCATTTGGCATTTTCTGTGCTTAGTGGTTGTAGATCTACAACAACATAATTTCCTGAATTATCTAAGTCAAAAACACCATAGCATAAAATTCACTATGGAAACTGAATCAAAAGGTGCCCACCCCTTTCTTGATGTACAAAGGAAAGAGAATGGCACCTTAGGACATTCTGTGTACAGAAAATCAACACATACAAATCGATATCTCAATGCAACGTCACACCATCATCCTTCTCAAAAACAATCCATTATAAACTCTTTGGTACATAGAGCACTTTCAACATGTGACGAACAAAAACTGAAATCAGAAACAGAAAAACTGAGTAATGCTTGGAGAGGCAACGGATATTGCGCTGAAGATATTAGACGTACTATTAATAAATATAAAGGCTCAGCTACTCAAAAAATGTCATGTACTATACAGTGTTGTCTTACCTTACATACATGGAACCACCGACGAGATTGCCATATTGCTTCTATTCGAACAATTATCAACACATGTAGGAAAGTTGAACAATGTTTGAAATCTCCAAAGGACGCAATTCCATTTCAAACAGAAGGCATATACAAGATACATTGCTCTGGTGGTAAAGTGTATGTAGGTGAAACAGGACGGTCTATATCTACTAGGCTTGAGGAACGTGAAAGATGTACAAAAAAGAAACAAATTGTACAATCTGCAATAGCTGAACACCAGCATTTGGATATTTATAAATTTCGATTGATTCTCTAATTTTACGTTTAAACAGGCATTTGATAGAGTTTGCAGAACGAGATTATGGACAGCAATGCAGGAGCTTGGCTTTCCCAAAAAACTGGTCAGCCTAATAAGGATGTGTATAGAGGGGCTAAAGTGAAAGTGGGATAGTACTACTCTGAAATGTTTGAAATAAACAACGGTCTTAAGCAAGGAGATGCGCTCTCAACACAACTTTTTAATATAGCGCTGGAATATATAATCAGAAATTCGAAAATTGAAGCACCGACATCTATATTCCATCAAGATGGACCAAATCTACTGTTGGCATTTGCAGATGATGTCGATATGATTGGTAGTAGTAGAATAAAAATGAAAGAAACTCTAATACGGTTCGAAAAGGAAGCAAAGAAGATAGGACTTCAAATCAACGAAGACAAAACTAAATACATGTTCATGAGTCGGAATGGCCGAAACAGAGACAGAATAGATCAAAACATCACCATCGATGAATATAACTTTGAACGAGTCAAAGAATTTAAATACCTAGGAACAACAATATGCGAAGATAACAACGGATCACAGGAAATAAACAATAGAATACAAGCAGGAAATAGATGCCTGTACGCACTGCAAGATCTGATGAAATCGAAACACCTCACAAGACGAACAAAGATGGACCTATACAAAATAGTTATAAGATCGATTGTTATATATGGTTGCGAAATATGGACGTTAGCGGTAGTGAATGAAGAGAGACAACGAGTCTTTGAAAGAAAAATCTTGAGGAAAATCTCGCGACCAATGATAGATGAAACGACAGGACAATACAGAACAAGAAGTAACAAGGAACTAGAAGAATTATTCGCAGATATAGATGTAGTAAAATAAATAAAGGCCAGAAGACTCCAGTGGGCAGGACATATCAGAAGGCATTCTGACGACAGAATAATAAGACTAGCTTGGGAGGAAGCACCGCCTGAGAGAAGGCCACTGGGATGACCCCGACTCCGGTGGAGAGATAATATAACAAAAGATCTCAAAACTATGGGCATCGAACACGGGATGGAGGTTGCTAGAGATCGAAATGAATGGAGGCATGTCGTAAAGTCGGCTAAAATCCACCCAGGATTGTAACGCCACGGAGTAAGTAAGTAAGTAAGATGACAGTCTACATCACACGTGGAAATCGATTGTAACGCTAGATCACGACTCGCTGAGGACCAGTCATTCGGTGTTCTAATTTCATGGAGTAAAGATCCCTGAAGATGCCTCGTACAATCGTAAGCGAAACGTCGTATAATAATTTCAACTTGACATGGTCTAAACCCAAGAACAATAATTTTTAACTTAACTAAAGCCGTGAAAGCTTTAGTTGTTCAAATTAAAACGTATTCGTGCATTTAAATGCTGGAGACGCTACTGGTCAAACGAAGTAAATTTCTTTTTTCTCCTGAAACAAGCATAAAATACAAACTGCAGACACGGAAGTGTTCTTTTTTGGGAAAGTTCCAAGTTAGGCCAAACTTTCTTGCATTTAGTTCAGCGATTAGAGCGGCAAGAAAGTTAACGTGTCGAAAAAGAAGTTTTGAAACTTCAACGTTACGTTTTTCAGTCGATCGTTAGGCCACTCATTAAAAAGTTCATTAAGGTGGTTGGAGTTAACATGGTAGAGATATCTCCGTAATGAGCCGTATTTGGAGATAGCTCTTACTTAAAATTTTTAATATACCGGGCCTGTAAAATTTAGTTCTAGAATGCTAATATACAGGGTGGGCCTTAACTGCATGAGCGTTTTGTTTTGTCTATAATTCAAAAACCGTTAGGGGTACGGGGGCACGGGGGGTGTCATTAGACGCGCTATTTCGTGGAATTTTTAGTCACCATGGACGCATTCTCGGGAGCACAGCGTGCGTTTTGTGTTCGCGCATATTATGCCAACAATAATTCTGTGACTGTTGCTAGGCGAATGTACCGCGCTCACTTCGGTTTACGTGACATCAGAGAAGCAACATGCGCAAATTCTATTCGCAAATGGGTAAAAATGTTTGAAGAAACCGGGTGTACAATAAGAATTAATAATGCGGGCCGCCCGAAGTCAATACGGACGCCGGAGATTATTCAACGTGTTCATGAATCAATCAGAGAAAATCCTCGGCAATCGACTCGTAAAAGAAGCCAAGTCTTGAACATCAAGAGGACCACTTTGCGCAGGATTTTGCACCGTGATTTACATTTAAAAGCTTATAAAATTCAGTTGACACAAGAGTTGAAACCTGATGATGTTAATCTTCGACTTAATTTCGCTAATGTTATGCTTAATCGCTTTAACAATTTTTCTAACATAATCTTCAGTGATGAGGCTAACTTTCATGTCAACGGTCATGTTAATAAGCAAAATTGCCGGTTTTGGTCTGAGACTAATCCTCGCAAGATGCATCAAAGACCTCTTCATAGCCCTAAGGTCGTTGTGTGGGCTGCAATATCGGCCAGTGGAATAATTGGGCCATACTTTTTTGAAAATCAACGAGGAGTGGCTGTGACAGTGAGAGCTGAGAATTATTGTCAGATGTTGCAAGAATTCTTGGTCCCAGCTCTTCGAGAATTTCAAGGTTACAATTCTAGGACCTGGTTTCAGCAGGATGGAGCCACTTCCCATATTGCTACAGTCTCCATAGACCTACTGAAAGAAATGTTTCCTAGAAAACTCATCTCACGAAGAGGTGACATTGAGTGGCCCCCAAGGAGTCCAGATCTGTCTCCGAATGATTATTTTTTATGGGGATACCTAAAATCAAGAGTGTATGAAAATAATCCAACAACAGTTGAAGAGTTAAAGCAAAACATTGTGCGAGAAATGAACACTATTTCCCGAGCAACTTGTCAACGTGTTTTTCAAAACCTGCAAGTGCGACTTCAAGAATGTCAAGAAGGTGGAGGCGGTCACTTAAATAACATTATTTTCAAAAATTAGATGTTACTTAAATTTCATCTTCTTGTACTTTTTAAATATATAAATAAAAAAATAATAAGATTTATAGTTTTTTTTTATTGCATATTGAAACCACTCACACAGTTAAGGCCCACCCTGTATCTATAGATTGTTTATAAAGGCTCATACCAATCGTCGTACCTTTTAATTTTTTAATTACTTATCATAAAAATATGGAGTTATTTTAAAATAATAACTCAATGAGTCCAGTCAAAACAGCTTCAATATTTTTTACAGTTCTAAACACAAATTTTGCATAAATATTTAATACAATGAATTTCCAAGAAGTGTATTTTTATGGCATTACTTCAGAATTCTGTTAAAACCACCATTTTTACTGCGGTACGTAATAATGAATACTTAGTTTGAAGCAGGCACGGATCCAAGGGGGGGGGCGGTGGGGGCGATCGCCCCCCCCCCCCCCCCCCAAGAGCATTGAATTTAGGAAACTGTACCCGATTTTTTCTCTTATACTACAGTTTATTTAAGAACTAAAGATAGTAATAAATAATTTTTTACCCTTTTTCTCTTCGCAAACTACCTATGTTCTTTAGTCCGGTATCTTTAGCAAAATCTGTTAGACACATATATTTTTCATAGGAATGGGTTAGAAATTTTATAATCAAAAATACCGGTCTATAATAATGGACTAAAACGTAGCTTTATTCTCTCAAAAAATTCGAAGTTATAATTTAAATACTTACAAAATATCGATTGTCAAAAATACAAAAAGTTAAACATGTATAAAAAAAATAAATTCGTTCATATAATATTAAAATATTTTTGGGGCTTCAGCTTTGCATATAGAAACTGAAGGATTGCGTCTCATATAGGCGTGTACCCAATCCAATCCAGCTGTTTTACTGCTTTCATCAAAATTGTTTTTGATATTGTTGAGCTCAGCATATTTATAAACAAGTTTACGCAAATCTGCGACATTGAGTGTATAGTATAGCGAACCCAGCAACTTAACTTGTTCAGCAATTTCAGATTCCTGCTGTTGGGTGAAAACGGGCTTGCGACCTAGTCTTGGGTTGCTCATGTTTTCATTTTTTAGACGATCTCTTAAAGTAGTGAATGTTATGTTATATTGTTTTGCGGCTTTTCTTTTGGACATACCTCCTTCAATCGCAGTTTTAGCAGATTGAAGGTCTTCTTCGGTCCAAGCCGCTTTAGCGGTGGTCCTTTGATGATTTCTTGGCATATCTGCAACAATAAAAAAGTAAGTCACTAAGGGGTAATGGTGCTCAGGCGAGCGGTATAACCCCAAACGGTCGTTTGGTAATTAATTTGAAAATTTAAAAAAATCACACGCAATTGTTGAAAATTGATTGCATTATCATAAAATAGAATAGCTTTATTATCAGAAAAATAAAATTAATAATTAAATAAGCATAAAGTTTTGGACTTACCGACAAAAAACACCTAACCGAAAATTAGATCAGCGCGCCCGCAAACAAAGAAACGCACTTCACGGTCGCATGACGCGAGCTGATTGTCCGTTTGCATCGCTGTCTGTTAGCGGCCCTCTCCCCCCGCGCTTCAGGCGACGTCGCGTGTTGCTACGTTCCATTTTGACAGAGTTATAGAGGTGAGCGCCATTACCCAGTGAGCGCCATTACCCCTGGTTACCCTAAAGTCAAAGTTTTTGCAGATATTGAGGATTTTTATCCTTTATTTGACTAGATAGAAAGACACATACGAGCGCATTTAAAATTTTAAAATATATATTTGTAGAGCTGTCAAACAGCGTCCTCTACCCACCATTGTTGAATACGCATAAATAAAGTTTATAATGGGAAACATAGAGGAAAAAAAAACTTTTTTTAGTGGGCTTAAGTGTGGTTAATTCCATCAGGTCAAACCGGAGTTATCAGCACTTTAAAAAAAAAGCTTGACGTTTATCCACTAGTTAATTTTAAGGGATAGAAAAACAAGTCTGATACAGAAAATATTTAAAATTTCCTTAAGATTAAGACATAAATATATTTCGAAAGCTATAGGATTAACGGTTTCTGAAATATAGTCGACTTCTCTTATTGTTCACGCAATTTAAAAAAAAAGGTCACATTACGATTTTTTTGTTTTCTATTGAGTGACCATTTTAAATGCGTGGCTATACCGAAGAGAGACTTGCATTATGTCAACTCTTATTATTGAAAAAATAATAAACAAACCTTTGGCCAGAATTAATATTTTTAACATGCTTTTGTACTATTTTTCCCTTAGGAAAAATGTAATATCATACTTTTAAATTTCAAATGAAGGTTCCCACGTAACTTCCGTTCCTTGTAAACTTAAAACTACTATAATACTACTTGCATAATTTGAAACTTCCAACGTTTAAAAAAGTTGTGTAATACACTTAAAAGATCCCACGTTAGTTTAACGACTTTTTATATTTCTTTAAAACTTTCTCTATTGTCTTTTCTTATTAAACATTTAAAAAAGTACTCTGTTTAATTGCCGTACCTGGCTTTAATTTTAAAATAACGGGGAAAAGTTTTTTGAAAGTTGGTGACATAACGTCTTATTCCCAAAGGACTTTTTGTTTTATGCATTAATGATTTGCATGGCGATTTTTTAAATTTATTTATTTAAGCCCATTTCACTGTTACAAAAAACCAATTAATAAATGGGTACAATAGAAAAAAGAATCTAAATATTTACAATGACAAAACAAACAAAAAAAAAAGAAAAAATAAGCATACACAAATTACCAGTAATAAAACTACAAAATATTACATACTTAATTATTTTTTATCTGTGCCAGTCCGTAGTCGTTGTAGATTCTGCACATCATATATAAAGGAGAGTAGTTACACACCTTTGTACGAGGTATAGGACAATAGAATGTGGCAGATTAGCGAGCTGAAGTCCTAAGTACAAGAAAACTTATTTCTTCCAATATGTTACTACATTCCACTCTGTTATGCAAAACTTTATAAAGAAATTCGAGGTCTGTGACGATACGTCTATGTTCTAGAGAACAAAAAAAAATGCCGCTGAAGTAAAATTTCATGCGGAAACCCTGTTTCAGGATAATGCCCATCAATCCGAAAGCTTAGGTATTTTAAGAAACGCGGCTGAACTCTCTCAAGATCATTAATATGGTTTTGATAATAAGGAAACCATATTTTGGAAGCATATTCCAATTTAGATCTTACAAAAGCGTAATAAAGTAAAATGAGCGTACTTTGATTAGAAAATGTTTTTGAGTTTCTGATAATTAAGCCTAATGATTTAAAACACACTTGTATAAGATCATTTATATGAGGAACAAATGAAAGTCTGCTATCAAATGTCACACCCAGATCCCTAAAGCATTCCACTCGTGGAACTGATGTTTTATCAATTTTATAATCACACACCAGCACGTTTTTCTTTAATGTGAAAGTCATGACTTTGCATTTACCAACGTTTAGATGCAGTCTGTTTTCGCTACACCAATCGGTGACGGGATTTATTGATATTTGTAGTCTTTGACAATCAGCATCGTTTTTTACATAAGTAAAAATTTTAGCGTCATCCGCATAGAATAGCATTGTACAGTCACCCACAATTATATTAATAAATATATTAAATAATAAAGGACCGAGTATTGATCCTTGAGGAACTCCTGAAGTTACACACAGTGGTTCTGAGGACAGACCACAACATTCTACTATTTGCTGCCTATCACAGAGATATGGTTTAAAAAATAGAATTAATTTTTGCGAAAGTCCAAAACAACTCAGTTTATAAAGCAAAATGCCGTGATCAAGCCTATCAAACGCCTTTGAAAAGTCTGTGTATATTGTATTTACTTGACCTTCCTTGTCCAAGACATCAGCCACAAACTGAGTAAAACAGAAAAGATTGGACGCTGTGGACCTCTCCTTTATAAAACTATGTTGGGAACCACTAAATAGGTGTTTCAGCTTGAAAAATAGATGTTTATGCAGAAACATTTCAAAACATTTAAAAAAATTATTTATTATACAGACTGGTCTGTAGTTTTCTCTATTTTGTTTGTCTCCTTTTTTAAATACTGAAGAAATTCTGGAACTTTTCCATTTATCAGGAAACTGTGAATTATTTAGGCAGAGATTAAAGATAATGGAAAGAGATTTTGCTAATACGCATGCACAGTCACGCAGGGAAAAGGCTGGAATTTTATCCGGACCTACTGTTTCCTTTGGTTTCATTTCTTTTAAGCAAGATAGTACCTCATTATCACTAACCTTACAAATTTGACTAGTTTGAGTGACAGAACTTTGAATATCTTTATTAAAAGCATTGTTTGATAAAATGTACTAAGATTTAAAAAAATCAGCAAATGCATTTGCAATATCTGCATGGTTTCTATAAGTATTTTCTCCACAAATCATATTTTCAGGTAATTCTTTATTATTTCTTTTACTTTTTATAAATTGCCAGGAGTTTGATGGTTTAAGAGCAATGCAGTTTTCCACATTTTCACAATATTTTTTATATATATCATTTATGTCATACTTAATTTGTCTTCTCTGCTGTTGAAATTTTAACAAATCTTCATTTTTTTGTGAAGGTTTGCATTTTTTCCAAGATTTAAATTTTTTCTTAATATTATTTATTATTTTAGATGTAAACCAAGGTGGATAATTTCTTCTACGTTTTTTTTTAGTTGTAGGTACGAATTTATTTAGGGCAGTGTATATTTGAGTATAAAACAAATTACAAGCCTCATTAGAATCATTAATCTGATCCCGCCTAATATCACACATATACTCATATAGGTGCATAAAATCTGCTTTTTTAAAATTATAGTATACATTATTAATTCTTTGTTTAGTAATTTTTTTTCATGGGCCACTGTGCATGAGAGCAATAAAGCAGGATGGTGCAACACTTCAGATAAGAAGCCCTTTCAATTTTATATGAAAATAATGATTATTATTGCTTAAAATTAAATCTAGTAAACGATTATCATCGATATATTGTTAAGGTTGTTAGGTTGTTTGAATAATCTTTCTTATAGATTAATATCGTTAGGGCATCCTTTCGATCGTCGAGGAATTTTTTCTCATCCAAGCATCTATTGTAGAGGATTCTGGAAATTGTCACAATTTAACTACCTCCCTCGTTAATCATCTTTAGCTGCCACTTTATTTACTGATTCGGGCTCTTCAACGGTAATATCAAGCACGCAGATTCACTAAGAAGGTTTAAGGATTAAACCCAATCTAGTAAGTGAACGCGAACATCTGAAACTTTGCAGGAAGTCATTTCAAGGTTAATGCTTACAAAATATTATAGTTATTTGATCCTACTAGCGCCCTATCTGTTTCAGGCCGTGAACTGATCGAACCACCCTCGTATTTTCAGTGTTTTTTTTTTTATTTAATTTTACTGCTCTTTATTTGATTATGAAATGAACAATAAAGTATGGACTAAAAACATTTTATTCAAGATATTTTTAATTTAAAAAATTTGAAATATAAATAATCCTCAGAGTTTCCATAGGTACGTTCTCCTTTCCCTTCCTCTCTCCCCATGTTATTTTCACAAAAGTCTCTTTTCAGTCCCAAAGGTGTTGTGATCCGCAAATTACAATGGGACTTTCTGAAAGTGCAAAGAGCTGACCAGAATAAAATCGCTCATTTTGTCTTCGGTCGACTTTGTAACGGATGATTGGTCTTGTCTATCTTGGGAATTACTTTTATTATTTTCGGGTTTGGGGGGTGAAAAATGACAGTTTTTTAGGGGAAGCGATAAAAAATAAATTTTAGAAGAAAATCACAAAAAGCTTGGTTTTGATAAGTTAATTCCGATGGAGAAAAATGGCTATTGACACTGTTTTTATTTTTGTTATTGTTCAAACTAAATTTAGGAATCTAGATGTTAGTTTTCCAGTCAGTTGCAATATCAGATAATTACATAATTTTAAACAGTCTACTTTTATGTACTCCCATCAGTAATGCCATAGGATTTTGCCCAAATATGGTATAAATTACTTCCAGATTGTTTTACTTATCTTTTTTGTGAAATCATTATTAATTTTAATATTTATATATTCTTGTCTAATTGGCCAATTTCACTTAATTGTTTGCCAAAATTTATGTTATTGTTAAAATAATAAAAATATAAGTTTGTGGAAATGCTTTGAATGGAATTTTTTATGTTATGTTCGGAAAGTTGCTGCGGGGGTCCCATGTCCTTTTGGACGAAATTAGTGCAGTAAAATCTAAGATGACGCAGATTATATGGCGGACAAAAATATAATTTTGTCCGATTTTTCCCCAAACTGGTATGGGTGAGTTTTCGGGATCGCATATAACGAATATGAAATTACTAAAAATTTCAATTTGACAAATTCAATACGGCGGCGGAGCAAAAAAAATAGTTTTGTCCGATTTTCAAATTGGTATGAGGGAGTGTACGGGGTCGCACATAAAAAATCTGAAATTTTTAAAAATAAATAACATGGCGAATCCAATACAGCGGATTAAAAATTTTACATATCTCGATTTTGTTCAAAATCTGTAATGAAGGATTTTTGGGAGTGTCAATTTCGAAAAATTCTTTATGGCGGATCCAATATTTCACATGTTTTAACACCAACTAGAAGAAGGAATGTGAAACAAAGAACTGGATGACAGAAGAAATCCTGAAACTCATGGACACTCGAAGACAATATAAAAATGACACCGGTAAATACAAAGAAATCCAAACCAAAATCAGACAGAAAATTCGAAATGCTAAAGAAAATTGGTTTACAGAGAAGTGCATAGAGATAGAAAAACTACAAGAAAAACACGACACATTCAATCTGTATAGAAAAGTGAAAGAGCTAACGGGAAAAATAAAAACGAAAGAAACTCCTTACCTGTTGGACGAGAATAACTCAATTGTAAGTGATGCTGAGGGAAATATTGAATTATGGAGGAACTATATAGAAAAACTATTCGACGACAACCGGAAAGAAATCAAAATAGAAATCCAAAAAGATGAAACAGGACCGGATATAACAAAGACAGAAATTCAATATGCTTTGAAAAATATGAAAAATGGAAAAGCGCCCGGACCTGATAACCTCCCAATAGACGTTATAAAACTCATAGATGAGAAATATTTAAATATCCTAGTAGACTTCTTCAATAGCATCTATAGAACCGGCATAATACCTCAGGAATGGCTCACATCCATCTTTATAGCCATCCCAAAGAAACCAAACGCCAAACACTGCAATGAATATCGCACAATAAGTCTAATGAGCCATATTTTTAAGCTTTTCCTGAAAATCATACATCACAGATTGTACGCCAAACTTGAAGAGGACATCGGAAACACCCAATTTGGATTCAGACGGGGCCTGGGAACCAGAGAGGCTCTGTTTGCATACAACATACTGACACAACGATGTCTAGATGTAAACCAGGAGGTCTATATATGTTTTATCGACTACAATAAAGCATTCGACAAAGTGAGACACGAACAACTTGTACAACTTCTTAAGGATAAAAACATTGATTCCAGACACATAAGAATAATCAGCAATCTATATTATAACCAAAAAGCGGCAATACAAACCGAAGGAAGATTAACAGAGGAAGTAAACATAAAAAGAGGTGTCAGGCAAGGCTGTATCTTATCACCAACTTTATTTAATCTATACTCAGAACATATAATTAAAAAGACGCTTGAAAACGAAACGGCTGGTATAAAGGTGAATGGAATTCCAGTCAATAACATCAGATATGCAGATGATACCATCATCCTTGCAGAAAATCTCAACGACTTACAGAGGATACTCGGGAAATTAGTAGTAATAAGCGAAGAATATGGTCTAACACTCAACATAGAGAAAACTAAATTTATGATAGTATCAAAGAAAAACATCAATAATGTCAATCTCCAAGTAAACAACAAACAAATTGAGAGAGTTGAGAAATATAACTATCTGGGAATATCTGTGAACGAAAAAAATGACTACACGAAAGAAATCACAATAAGAATTGAAAAAGCGAGAAGCGCCTTTATGAAAATGAAAAATATATTAACCAGCCGAGACTTAAGCCTGGAACTAAAAATGCGTTTGGTAGAGTGTTATATTCACTCTATCCTTCTGTATGGTGTGGAGACATGGACCATGAATAAATACTGCTGCAATAAAATAGAAGCGTTCGAACTGTGGATCTACAGAAGAATATTGAAAAAACCTTGGCCGATAAAATAACAAACGAAGAAGTACTTAGAAGGATGAAGAGAGAAAAAGAATTATTACTATCCATCAAAAGTCGAAAGTTGCAGTATTTTGGCCACATCATGCGTGGAAATAGATACCAACTCCTGCAAAATATAATTCAAGGAAAAATTGTGGGAAAACGGAGTATCGGGAGAAGAAGAATGTCATGGCTACGAAACTTAAGAGAGTGGTTTGGATGTAACTCCAATCAACTGTTTCGCGCAGCTGTGTCTAAGGTCCGAATAGCTATGATGATAGCCAAACTTCGAAACGGAGATGGCACATGAAGAAGAAGAAGAAGAAGAAGGAATTATAGGATGATTGTGCTGATGCCGATGTCGGTGCAGGTGCTTGTGCTTGTGCTTGTGTTGGTGCTTGTGCTGGTGCTTGTACTTGTTCTTGTACTGGTGCTGGCGCTGCGGCTTGTGCTCGTGCTGGTCTTTGTGCTTCTGCTTGTGCTGGTGTTAATGCTAGTGCCGCTGCTGGCGTCAATGCTGGTGCCGATGCTAGTGCTGATGTTGGTGCTGATGCTGGTGCCGATGCTGATGCTGATGCTGATGCTGATGCTGGTGCTGGTCCTGGAGCTGCTGATGCTGTAACTGCTGATGCCGCTGCTGCTGATGCATTAGCAGCAGCAGCAACCTGATAAGGCAATTTTTGACATGACAAATTTAAAAAAGTTAGACTTAGGTATAGGACATTATACATGAAATATGTCTCTAATTTTGCATATAATCTAAAAGGGGAATAGTATATAGAGTATTTCATTTAAAATGACCAAGAAGGCATCAGCTTTTCGTATAATCGGAAATGCAGGCATTTTAAAAATATTTTAGTCGAATTGCCCCCATCGACTCTTATAAATTGCCAAGTTCTAAAAATTTTTCAAAGTCTATTTTTCGAGAGATGGATCGCGACATTTCATCATGAGCCACCCTGTATAGCTGTTTTTTTTAACAGTTTAATTTTCAATTTTACTATGGTTAAAGTTAATATCAAGAAAATGTTTTATTAAACTAGTGTTACTAAATAATGGAAACTAAAAATCCACTTATGAATTAAAGACCTAGAAACTAATGTTTTCAATTTATTTTAAGTCCTATTAAGGTACCTAGGTCGAATATGACCAGCCGGAAAATATGGCCACATACCATTATTCCAAACACGAAAATTTGTAATAACCTGACCGCGACCATAAATTGTCGCTAGTGTCGCATGTATTCGAATGGCGTACCTGTCACCCCTTCCGCGCGCCCTCTAGCCGCCCAGCGTCCATTATAGTGAAACATGCTGTTGAGGTTAGAAAAACCTTAAGTAAGTATTGTCCTGTATTTTGTTATTTTTCAAATAAGAATCTTTGCTATTCACATTACGATGTTGTGTGATGATTGTAGTTTGATATTTCTTTGTTTATTTATCAAAATAATAGTGTGTTTTTTATTCGTGAATATGAAAACAAAAAATTTGCTTGACTGCAAATATGGCCACCATTTGGCCATATTTACGGTACTCAATTGCTGACACTTTTTTTTTGTTTTAGATCATGGCACGCTATAAATCTAGAGGGCTTCGAGGTAATTGGTGGGAAGCATCAATGAAATTAGCTTTAACTGCAGTCAAAAGCGGTAAGATGAACGTATATGCGGCTGCAAAGCATTATAATGTGCCAAGACGCACTCTAAGGTGTTACTTACAAGAGAAAAAAGAGACTAAATTTACTTTGGGCTGGAAACCACTTCTTAACCCTGAACATGAGAATATTTTGGCATCCCGTGTTATTCGCCTGTGCAATGTGGGATACCCATTGACACAGCGTGTACTTTGTAGATGCGTGAAGACATTCTGTGATCGAAATAACATTTCAGCGTCAAGTGGAGACTTGATGGTGGGACGAGATTGGCTGAGAGGATTTTTAAAACGTCATAGGAATATCAGTAGATGAAAAGCACAAAACCATAAATCCCGCAAGGGCGCAAAAACTGAATAAAGCAGTAGTTTTCAATTATTTTGCTCAATTAAAGAAAGTCTTGGAAGATAATGACATTATGGACAAACCGGAACGCATTTTTAATATTGACGAAAAGGGTTGTCAGCTTCATTTGCACAAATTACCAGAAGTTTTGGCTAAACGTGGATCCAAGAGAGTGCATTTAGTAGCACTCGAACACGGCGAGAAAACTCCGGAGAAAACGTCAAGCTCAAAAACTACACCTACACCTAAGTTATTAATAGTCTGGTACAGGAGTTAATAAAATCAATGTTTACAGAGAAAAATAATAAGCCAGGACCACCCAATGCTTCTAAACAAAAAATGAAAAATATGCCAGGCCCATCTAAAGTTTCTTCCCTAAAAAGAAAACAATATTCCGCTAAAATGAACAAGAGTGAAGCAGTAACTTCTAAGGTTTCTAAACAAAAAGGTAAAGGACATTCTAAAAAATCTAAAGACTCTTGGTTTTGTTACGTTTGCAATGAGGATAGAGTAGCAGACATGAGACCATGCTTTTTATGTAAAACGTATGTCCATGAAGACTGCGTTGGGTTAACAAAAGAAGATACTGATAAATTTGTATGCACTCGGTGCAGTCAGGACTAATCAGGGGCAGATCCAGCCTCTCTCTTTGGGGGGGGGGGGAGCGGTGACATCACAAAAGTACATTATGGCAAGCGAAAGCAAGTTGTCAACGGGGGGGCGGGCACCGGAGACATTCCTATTTCTAGTGTAAATGGCAGGGTCGTGCCTATTTTTCTGAATTTGAAGCTCTTGGAGAGTAGGGGATGTCAGGAACATACACATTCCTAGTATAAGAGGCAGAATCGGGTCTATTTTTTTGAACTCAAAGCTATTGGGGGGCGGCCATCGCAAGAAAAACAAGTTGTCAACGGGGAAGGAGTGTCAGCAGCATACACATTCCTAATATAAAAGGCAGAATCGGTTCTATTTTCCTGAACTCAGAGCTCTTGGGAGGGGGGGGGGCGATAGCAAGCATACATATTCCTATACTATATTCAAGAACTAGAGAGAGTAATAAACCTTTTACCGAAATCCCTAACGTACTTGCTCCAGTACCGCAGGTAACGGAGGACTGCCGTAAATCTAATTGTACTTAAATATTATAAGCTTTTATAAATTTACTGCAATAATAAAATTTCTGATAGTTCATTTTTATTTCTGTCAGTGAGAAAAGTACACCACAGTTTGTCCTTAGTGATTTATCTTGTTTGTGCTTGTTTTTATATATTTTTTGAGATTAGTAAAATACCGAAAAAATATGGCCTCCACTTCTATATTTATTCCAACATCGTTAAACCAAGGCATTTTTCCTCAATGAAAAACTTACTACGCTGAATGCTTATGATGCCCTAAGATATTAATATCTAGATAATAATGTTAAAAGCTCTGTTGAGATGTGTTCTAACATGACAGGAAAATCTACTATGTACCGAATACTGAAGGAAAAAACACGACTGGAATGTTTCGTACTCCCCCATTCGATCACAGGCAGATGAGAAACCTCGTTGGAAGAAGAGATGAAAACTACAATAAAAGGAATTGTACATACATTTTATTATGAGAAGCAGATCCCAACCGTCAACAAAATTCTTACAAAAATCAATGAAGATCGGGATTTACCTGAAATTAAAAGAACTGAGCTCTAGAAATTGCTCAGAGAACTTAATTTTTGATGGAAAAGCAAGATAGGAAATCTGTTCTTATAGATCGTCCGGAAACTGTCCGTTGGAGAAGGAAATATCTCTCTCAAGTAAAAGGCAGAGTTGCTAGAAATAATACAATGTACAAAATTAGTAATTTAACTGAACTTTTGAACAAAGTTACTGCGGAAAATTGGGAAAAATCCATATAATAAAAGAATAAAACAAAATGTGGAAACTCAATTAATTGAGCGACGATAGCTTCACTGAAATTGATTACGAATTAGATACGTAATGTTTACCAGTGTAAACACAATTTGTTTTTGTTGTATTTAATTGTTGAATGTTGTTTATATATTTTTTTATTTTTGTATTTTTATTTTAGTGTGTCCCATTCTTTCATTTTATATATGTTTAATTCCAATTGGCCGTAATTTCTTTATTATTAAATTATTATATTTGTATCTTTTTCTTAAGCGTGTATAATTAACACGTTTATTTTATTTTTTTAAGCCTATCGGATTTTTTATATAATAAAGGAAATTAAATTAAGATGCCAGCGCAATAGACACAAAAATAAGTAGATCTAATTTTAATTGTAACATATAAAAACTAATTACATTTGAATCCCTTTTTAGTGTTTAATTTAAGAAATAAATAAACTGAAACTTCAAATTTCCTAAAAATGTTTATAATTAATAATAAAACGACTGATAGCTCCCAAAAAAAAATTTAATATTATATGGATGAATTTATTTTTTTATATATGTTTAACTTATTTTCGTTTTGACAATGAGTATTTTGTAAGTATTTAAATTGTAACTTCGAATTTTTTGAAAGAATAAGGCTATGTTTTAGTCTGAATGTGCCTAAAACGATATTTATGCCCTAATTAAAAATAATAAAAATACAGTTGTGATTTGTGTTAAATATGTCAAAATTATCTGTATTTTGTACTGTATGTGAATTATTAATAAATTATAAGAAATAAAATAATAATATAAAAACTTTTTATTTTAAATTTATTACCGAAATAATATTCTATGCCCTAAATACTTAGTGATAAAATAAACCTCTTTCCGACTCCTATGACAAGGATTAAAATCCTTTTTGACACTTCCAAATGTCTATTGTCATCCAACCCAAATTGTCCATTATTATAGACCGGTATTTTTGATTATAAAATTTCTAACCCATTCCTAGGAAAAATATATATATATATATATATATATATATATATATATATATATATATATATATGTATATATATATATATATATATATATATATATGTATATATATATATATATATATATATATATATATATATATATATATATCAGATTTTGCCAAAGATACCGAACTAAAGAACACAGGTAGTTTGCGAAGGAAAAAGGGTAAAAAATGATTTATTACTCTCTCTAGTCCTTGAATTAACTATAGTATAAGAGGTAAAATCGGGTATATTTTCCGGAACTCAAAGCTCTTTGGGGGGGGGGGGGGGGGCGATCGCCCCCATCGCCCCCCCCCTTGGATCCGCGCCTGCGGACTAATTACATACTTCATTAGGTTTACATACTTTTTTTTCTAGTTTGTATTATCTTTTTGATAATATTTTTGATTTTCTATAAGTATAACTATGTGTAGCATTTTAAGTTTAATTAAGAAAAACTTATCGTTTGAATCTCATTGTTGATTTTGATATTTTTAAATTTATATAACTTGTTGAAGAATGTTTTTTATTTGTACTGAATGTCGCCCAAAGAATATCTTTTAAATAAATGCTTTATTAAAACATAATATCCATTTTTATTTCAGTTTATTCAGTAGTTTTTAAACAAGTAAATTCATACAGTAAATATGGCCACATATATAGGCATATTTACCTACTCCGCTTTAGCTTTATTATTATGAAAAAAAGATAACAAACCTTAAGGTAGCCATATTCGACCCAGGTACCTTATTTATATTGGAGATATGTTTTTCGGCTCGTTTTTTCAAAATTTGACTTATTAAACAAGATTTGAAGAAAAAAAAAATGACGTTTGGATTCAGCCTCTATTTGAAAACCTGACTTTCAGTTTTATGTTAGCTATAAAGTTTTAAAATCACAATCACCTAACTTTAAAATCAATCAAATAAAAGCAATTGAGGAAAATAGCTGGAATCAAAGAAGTCACTCCAAACTTTTTCCTAAAACTAATCAATGTTTTCCAAAGACACTGCGGGCTGATCTTTTAACCGCACTTGGAAAAACTTTTTCTAATTTTAACTGTGGCAAGAAAAGTTTTCATAAAATTAAATTTTTTAGATTAATGAAATGCTCTGTGACTGTAAAAACAGAAAACTTATTTTCTCTGAATGATTTTTAATTGGAAGGGAGGCGAACTTTTTCCCTCGAATTTGGAAAAGTATGTTTTTAACTGTGGAATTATATTTTAGTTTTTTATTTGATTAAGTGGACGTTAATTTTATAGAATTCAGTTTTAAAACTATCCAAAAATAATAACTTTCTAGCTCTGTACTAAATTTAACGAGTTACAAGTTGTAATTGGGTGTATTGGGTGACCTGAATGCAAGAATAGGCAATAAAGTGATAGATGGGATCAAAAACAAGTACAACGAAGACCATATTAACGAAAATGGCGAAATCTTGATTGATTTCTGGACAAGCAACAACATGAGAATAAATAATACATTCTTCCCCCATAAGCCTCAACACAAAATAACCTGGCAAAATACCAGAGGACAAATCAAATTTTGGACATAACCAAATGCGAATAGCTCGAATAAAATGTTAATTAATACTTTCAGCCAATTTACTAGTGATATTTAAAGTAATACTAAAATTCAAGCTGATTCCGATTATCAAATTGCGCAAAAGAGAATATCTGGAAGATCAATTTTATAAAACTTTAGCTCAAAATACTGCAAGAATTAATAAGTCATATCTGGAAGTTCGGGTTCATTAAACACTTCTTCGTTTTTATAAAAAATTTGGTAATTCAACTACAAACATATTCTTTATTATGCGTTGAAATGCCAAAACTGAACATACTAATTTATGGATATATGTTAAAAAATTATAGAATCTAAAAAATTATAAACTTCCAATGGAATAATGATATATAATTTTGATCCATATTTCCTCTTTCTCTCTGAACCTGGATATTAACACCCGCAAAGGTTTAAGAATATATTGTTATTTTTAAAATATATTAAACTTCTAATAAACCTTTTTTTCTTAAGCCAGAGAGCTGCAATGGAATCAAGTTTTTTACACATAATTCTTGGACTACCAAGTTTATTTCAATATTTTTTAATATGATGTATACCAGGTAACACTCTTCAAATTACTCTTAAAGAAAATATAGTGAATTGCTCACAGCTGTAGGGACGGAACAGCTGTGGCACTACTGACCCCATTTTTTACGACCTGTATGATAAAAACTTTGGACAACGTTTTTTACATACCTTAAGAATTAAGTACTCTTCATTTATATCGCTAATCTAAACTGTTTTCGAAAAAACATCATTTTATTTACAGTGTTAGTCTCCTAACTTCTGTCGGGTTGAATAAGAAAAAGAGGAATTTTTACCTATCACCATAATTTCAATAAAACGTTAAACTAACTGCTTAGTTAGAAAAGGGTTTAACATGGGCTCCGTGTCACACTTGTGGGGACGACGAATTGAGGACTGCTGTACCCGCCACATTAACTCAGCATTGTTCTTTATTTGATCACAATGAAACGTGATTTTCAGTAAAAGTTCCTCCCTACCATAGACCGGAGTGGAATACAGCGTTCTGGAGGAACTCCAAATGAAGTTCTCTATTCAGTTGTGCCGACAATACGAATGATCTAATCAAAAAAATGCAAATGATTTCTGTCGAATTCATGTCTGGATCTGATGTTGATGATGCGAAACAATCGTTGCATGAGAATTTTGATCAACCCATTCATGTGAGTTGTGTAAATTTATGATACCATTTTTGGTAAACCCTGCTTCATCCTTGAAGAGAATAGTGCTAATGAAGTTTACATTATTCCGTTACTGATCCCATAGCCAGTTTTAAAAATTGCGAAAATCTTCAGGAATCATTTCATGCACTTTTTTCAAATGATATAGATATAACAGTTGTTCTTGAAAAACTTCATATATTTTTGTTTTCAACGTATTAAACTGCGCTGATAATTTTCGAGGATTCGTTGAAGGAGTGTCATCTACAGCATTTAAAATATTTTCTTCTAATTGCGACTTAGCACTGTTTTTCCTTGATCAACATCAGTACTTCTTTTCCCAAAATTTCCTAAAATGAGGAGGAATTTAATTATAATACTTTAATAAATGGAATCGCCTTCCATTCTCTCTTAGACGTGGGTCAACTCACTGAAATGTTTTTTGATCTGGAAGGGTATTGTCAGAATATCTATCTAACTATTTAAATACGCTGGATAGATTTCTTTATTTCTTACTTAAATTTTGATTTTTGAAAAACAATATTTCTTATTAAGTCATCTTATTCTCGAAATATAAGCATGTTAAATTGATCACAAATGTGACCCTATATTAAGTCATATATCAATGTTTATCCTTCTGAAAGGAGTGCAGATCATATGGAGCATCCCTACTTCTATGAGATGATTTAAACTTAATTGAAATTTATCTCTTAATTTCATTTTTTACCAAGTCGCGATTTCGTCACCAATCATATTAGTGGAAAATAGTTATTTATTTTGTACATTTTAGAACAATTTTTTTCAGTATTCTGTATCACATTTGTCAGTTTAATATTTAATACAATTATTGTAGAGGCTCATATTTAAAATCTTTATTTTTTTTTTAAATTCCATCTTGATTTGTTTCAGACGTAAGTCTGATATTTTACTGTGCTCTCCTTTACTTTTTCAATGGTAGATATTGAAGATCCGGAAAAATGGACATAACTGTTCTGAGTACCTATTTTCTATTAAAATTAGAACGTTTAATATATATTTATTAATTTATTAAATAAAAAATTATTATGTCATGCTTCATGATATTTTCCGAAAAAAAGTCTATTGTGTGTACGTTTTCAATGAATTCAAAGACGCCATAAAATGCTACAAAACAGCAACGTAATACGTGGACGATTCCAAAACATGCTTCAACATAAAAAATTGAATTTATGGTCAAGAATCTAAAATGTCTTCAAAAAATAATATATTTTTTTGAAAGGTCCTTCTAGACTTACTACTTTATCCCTTACTACTTCACTATAAGGTTAAAAATCAGAGTGGAATCTGGTACATTTATTTAATCCATTGTAGAGCCCATTCTGGGGCATCCCTAATTGATTCTAAAATAACTTGAAAATACTTTTTTAAGCTTGGTAATAAATCTTTTGGAAAAAATATGATTTGTGTAACATTTATTACCACATTACCATAAATTTATTTTATCTAAAATTGAAAAAAACATTGAACAAGTATATAAAGCGGCTGTCTTACTATCGTTTCAGTAGACACCCAGCAATTCCTTTGGTTTTCATTTTGTAACCAAACTATTCAAGATGAGAAAAGTTTCAATCATTTGTTGTAAGTAAAAAATAAGTTTTATTTTTAAAATTATTAGAAAGGCCCAATTTGATCGCAATACTTTGGGGCTGCAGGAATTTTTTTTTGTTTTTTGGTTAGGAATAAATTTTTGTTTTATTATGAAAATTATGAGTATTTGCAAAATAAAATTTTGCTACAAAAATCGAAAATTATTTTTATAAAAATTATATTCTTCAAATTAAGAAATATAATTATAAAATTATTTAACAAATTTTTAAAATAAAATTATAAATATATTATTCGTTTTTAGTTACACTCCTTGTCCTAAGTGTCTACGTCGCAGGGGATATCAACTACCATCTACAAGGTAAATATATTTTTTTATATATTCTATGCCAATAAAAGAAAACCTGCCAAAATTTATTGGCATACACATAAGCAGAAATTAGATATCGCAGGTGTAGGATATATTTACAAAACTGTCTCTAATTCTAATTTTTGAATACTCAGTGGTGATTTGCGAGCTCTCGTTATTTTTGTACCATAATTTAAATGTATGTCCAATTTTTTACAGTGAGTCAACAACATTAAAGAGTTTTCCAAAATATTCTTGCTCGCAAAAAAGCTATACTGCAATACTTTTCTACTTTTGGAATATCTGAAACAGTGCCAAAAATTAAATCCACAAATATATATTATAAGTTCAAAAGTTCCTTTTATGATTTCCTCGAATTTCAAAATTTGTATATATGAGATATCTACGTATATTCCAAATATTATAAGTGAAAAGAAAGTTCTTTTAAATATGTTTCTTCGATTCTTGTGTTCGATTGTGCTTCGATTGATCGCTTTGAACCGACAAAAAGAAGAGATAATGCCCAGATGGGCAACAGAAATAAATATACCTTTCGTTTTAAAATGCAATTATTTTCTATCCGCTGAGATATTCAAAGGATACAAAGTAGAGCTAACTTTCAAGTATATTTAGTTACAAAATTATTTCAAGAATCATCGAATTCTGATCATCTTTATTTGCTGTTAACTTTTACAAACAAACCGATAGAAAAGAATACTTCTAAAAACTACAGAATTTGTTGCCAAATAATATATTCTACCATATGTTCGATTATCATGAAAAGAACAAACGTACGGAAATATATTATATTCTTATCCTATTGGAGTGATTTTTAAAATCGACTTTGGAATGTTCATCACGACATGGCGAAAGGCCACAATAAACATAAAAAATCTATTAAACAGATATTTGTTCTTATATTTGTTTATCTATTGTTATACTATTTTTACAACAAGTGGTTCCCACCTTATGCATTTGGACATTTTCTGTTCTTTTTCCCTTTTCCTTAACAACTATTTCCATTTCGGGGCAAGTTTTTACCCAGAAGAAATGTAATAGTATTTTGTCCTCTAGTTTCTATGATTACTCAAATAAATAAACAACTTTTGTATATAGTAATACGGATGATATTTTTGATCTTCTTATTGTAGGAGAATGGGGTGGTATATGTCAAACAGGAAAAGAGCAATCTCCTATTAACATTCAAACTGATTCATGTCATAAAGGAGAAAAATGTTCTCCACCAAAATGGGAAAACGCAGACAAAGAACTTCCATATTCTGTGGTAAATATTGGACATACTTGTAAGTATTATTGCAAATGATAACTAAATAATCTATATATACTTACGTCAAAGTTTTCAAGATGATCTTTTTCCAATAATTGGCTTAGTCAGTAACGGTGAAACTCATATTTGTTGACTAGAGAGCGACTCTATAACATTTATCAATTTGTTACACAAATTAGTAAACTTAAAAAACAATATCCTCATTAGATACTTTCAAACGTATCTGAATTAAGATTTATGTAATCAGTGATATATATTTTCAAAAGAAAATGAGAACTTTATATAGATTATTGATTTCTTTTTCTTAAAGAAATAAAGGAAAGCTTATGAAAAAAAATGCAGAATATATTAGATTAGGACTCTTTTTGACAAACACGTTGACACGACAGCTTTGAACACACCCCTGCAGAATTAGCATAACGTTAGAACTAAGGCTCGGTTCTTTGAACGCTGAATTACGTAATAATATTTTTATTTATATTCGAAAAACTGTTGATAAACAGGGAATATTTCATTTCTTGGGACACACATACTGATTTTACTCTATCCTTTTCTAACTGGATTATTTAAACGAGTATCATATGATAAACGGTACAATAATTCTGAATATATTAAAGTGTGAATATCTGGTTGCCTAAATTATTTTTATTATTATTTTCAATATGTTAACCATATTTACCAATAAAACAAGTTTTGAAATCTTCTTTTTGTTAATATTAATTATAAACTACGCATTTATAGTAATTTCTAATGCTTAAAAACACTGAAAAGAGTCACGAAAAGCAATTAAATTGAAAGAAAAGATAAGTAAGTTTATGTATGTCAAACATCAAAAAAATCTTTCCCCCATCGACCATAAACAGTCTTCAAACAAATCTATTGTTGATTAAATCTATCGGGAATGATCTAAGGTATTTATTCTACTGGCAAGTACGTTTTTGTAGCAACTACCAAAGTAATAATCTCTACAAGAGCTCGAAATTGAGGTTGATGAGTGCTAAGAATGTTGGTTCTGGGTCTATTTTAAATTTTACTCATTGGGACTTCCATTACAATGATCTTATTTTCATTCTAGTTTACCTACAACCATGTGAAGGAGAAGATACAGAAGTAATTTTTAAAGGAGATAACTTAAACGGAGAATATATTTTCGCCTATGCTAATTTTCACTGGCCAAGTGAATACAGAATAAATGATAATGCGTAAGAATATGAATCTTTATAAAATGTTAGACCTGTGCTAATGCTAATCCAGACTTGTAGCGTCGATGTATATTTTGATAGAAAATATTATAGAAAATATAGATTATTATGTAAAACTATTTGTAGGTATTCTACAATTTACCAGTTAACCAAAATTAAACGATTACAGAAAAATAGTTTTACATCACGTAGATATCGATGTGTGTTTGGTACCGACGCTACATATTCTATACTACGACTATAATGACCGACAGAATGTGCGCTAATATTAAAAAAAAACTAATCTGTAGAGGAAACATAATTATTTTGTTTAAATTTTTTAGTGCTGACCTGGCTATTGTCTTTGTATTATATTCAACGAAATATTCTTGCTACGACGAAGCTCGGAAACACAGAAACGGCGTGACACGCTTAGGAGTGGGCTATAACGTAAGTAATATATATTTAGCGGCAACGAACTTAAAAACAACGATAACGTTTAATTTTTACAATGATTTTTTATATCGTTAGCAATTTTAACAGTGATCTTCTTTGGTACGAGCAAAAACAATATATTATTAGCATAGGAAGCAGTTTGAGGAATATAATTATAGTGAAGGCTTCAAACAATGTGGCACTAAAATATTACCTAGAAATAATATACATTTGACATAAAAATGCAATTCCTCACATAATTAACTAAATATATAAAGTACAAATATATTTCTATTAAATAAAATCATAATTCGTTCATTTAAAAGTAAAATTGTAAACTCTTCTACGTTGGCATTAAAGAATTTACATCGATAAGTATATTAATACGTGAACCAATCTGAGCATCAACAATAAAAATTTAAAAAAATTGTTTCCTTCTGTTTCCATTTATGGGAACTGGCAATTTCTCTTATTCTCGAGATCAATTATTATTTCAGATTTCAAAACTTTGTCTCTGGGCTTATTGTAACCGTATCAAAAGCAAAGTAAAACTCAATATCTATTAGGTTTATCTTCCACGACAACTAGATCCGGTTTTGAATTATCTATCTCTAAGTTTTTGGAACGTCTTAAGTAAGACTTAAAAAAAGAGAAAATAAATTTTCTAATTCTAAATGACAGACATTAAAATTGACGATTTTGTTTTTAATACTGAAGCTAATGAAACTGTATTACTTAATCATTATTTCATAACATTGCATTATGCATTTAAAATCTGATCCTACAAATAAAACGCTACTGATTCAAACGATTTTTTTTCTATACGTAGAACTCAAAACCTGATATGAATCTTCAGGTGCAACTGAACGTACAATTCCCAGAATTATTCTAAATTTTTCGATGGTTGAATAAACTGGTAGAAGGAAAGCAAAGGCAAATCATATCTCTTTTCATTTCAGATTGAAAAATGTGAAGGACCAGCTGTTTTTGATACCATAGCTGAAGCTGCGAAAGAAGTTTCTAGAACATATAATAGAACTTTCAGTATCAAAGATGAAATTAAGCTTAGTGATCTATTGCCAAGTCCCTCAAGTGGATATTACAGATTTTATGGATCTAAAACAATGCCTGGTTGTGAGGAAGGAGTTATTTGGTTTGTGTATGAGGAAGTTCAATATATTAATGTTGAACAGGTAAAGTGTTGAATTTTAAACGAAGTTGCGAAGAAATTAAAACAAAATAATTGGAACCATTATCCTTTTTGTTCATAATGTTCCTAATCTGGTTATTGAGAATATTTTGGGAATATTTTCTTTTAAAAATGTTTCAGTAAATAAGTTTAACACTTTTACTTAATTCAATTATCATGCAACAGTCTCGAGAGATGAGACAAAAAATTACTTAGTAGACAATTAGTGAACCAAAAATTTCCTCGAAATATTTGTTCATTTAGTGCATCGATTAACCTTAAATATATTTTTGTTTCCAGTTTGAGTCAATAAGGACCATTTACAACTCGACCGGCTACCTGGTAACATTTAATGCTAGACATTTGCAGCCGCTCAATGGAAGAAAAATCGAATATTGTCCAGGTGAAGACAATGACGACAGTGGATGCAGTTCCGGTTCCTGCGGCGAAAATGATGACCAAACAACTGAATGGTAGTTCCTGTGGTGAAGACGAGTGAAATGATGGATTTTATTATTACTCTTATGTCTGAAATATCTTATATTTGAATAATAAATGTATTTGGTGTCAAACTATCTATGGCCTCTTTGAATACCCCTTTCATTAGCATAACCATTTTTCCATGAGAAACAAGCAAATTTTGGAATAGATCGATTTAGGATCTTTAACTTTTTAGCTCTATATTTTGAGCTCAATATTATTAATTTTTAAATTATATCGCTACTATAGGAAATAAGATCATTTTCCAGTTCCATTGCTTACCAAATAATATTTTGAAAATCTCAACATTATCATCTCTATTAAACAGACTGTGTGTATAAAACAAATTACTATGAAAAATAAAATATATGGTATATTATTCATACTTTTTTAAAAAATCTTTAAAATTTTCGGAATGTAAAAATCCAATAAATTTGCATTTCTATTAATTCAATTTTTTTTTTAATTTTAACTGCTTACTGGTTACACAACGATGCCGACATATAGAAAATTAGACAATTATTCGCTAACATTATTTAAATATGTCTCTCCTTAAGCAGTACCATAAAGGTTTCATTGTGACCCATTTGAGCTTTTTAGATCGTGTGTGACTTTATTTTTTATGGGTAAAACAGAAACTCAACATCGTTAAATTTGCTTCTAGAGGATTTAGAAAAAATTGGTTTCTTAAGGTCAGATTGACAATAAAATTGATTTTTTATGAAAATTATTTTTTTAATAGAGATGCTCTGTCCAATTCCAAAAAAAAAAATTAGCCCTCCGAACAGAGCCGATAAGAAAAAAAAATATAAAAACTGATAAATATGCTTGTTCAAGTTTTAGGAAATTGAAACCCGTTTTCAGATGAGCAGAGATATTCAAGGAATTGTTCAGAAAATTTGGCTTCCTATTTTTTTCTGAACAAATCTTGAAGTGACAAACTAGAATTATATGTTCTCAAGGCTACTAGGTTTTATCTTTTCATTCTATGGCAATTTAGACTGAAAAATGCACCCAAATCATTTAAATAAATGTTTATTATCGCATAGAAATAGTCTCCGCAGTTCGTCGTCGGATATTTTTTTATTATTTTTGAATTTTATAGTATTTATACATTGTATTTTCGCATTTACTACATTGTTTGCAGCTGTTAGTAGATTTAAAAAAATAATATTCCATGTGAATGCTTTAATCCGACGAATGGGTTATACAAAAAGCCCCCATCACTAGTATGGAAAAATTATCAAATAAAATCAAGTTCTAGACATAATCAAATGCGAGTAGCTTGAAAAGCTGTAAATAAATGCTTTCAGTCAGTTTATTGCTATTGTGCAAACTAATATTTAAATTCAAGCTGATTCCGATTATCAAATTGTGCAAAGGAAAAAGACTGGAACATCAGTTTTATAAAGCTTTATCTCAAAGTACTATAAGAATTAATAAATCATAACTGCAAGTTCGGGCTCATTAAACATTTCTACTTTGTTACAAAAATCCATGGTAATTCAACCACAAACATATTCCTTATCACGCGGTGAAATACCAAAACTGAACATGCCAATTTATGGATATATGTTAAAAAATTATAGTATCTAAAAAATTATAAACTTCCAATGGAATAATGATATATTATTTTAATCTATATTTCCTTTTTCTCTCTGAACCTGGATATTAACACCCGCAAAGGTTTAAGAATATATTGTTGTTTTTAGAATATATTAAACTTCCTATAAACTTTCTTTCCTAAATCTAGTTCTAGCATTAATAGAAAAACGTTATCATGTTCTTGGAAATCTACAGAGTGTCCGGGAAAATGTGGGAACTCTCCGGATATGAAAAAACACGTAAAAGGGAATACTACAAACTCATATAAACTTTTTTCGTATAGGCCTCCTCTTCGGAGATATGGGCTCCCAAAGAATGACAATGGAATTAGGCTTTTTACACCTAATTATTGAACCACCAGGTATATTTCAATTTTTTTAATATAATCCTTCAAATTACTCTTCAAGAAAGTGTTGTGAATTGCTCACAGCTGCAGGGACGTACTAGGACGTACAGTACTGTTAGAATATCTGTCGTGATATAATCTTCTGGCTTCCAAAGCATTAAAAGATGCAAGCCCATACATCAGATGAATATCTGTATACTCTGGCAGTGTTGTATTTGCAGGAAACAAACTATTTGAATATATTCGTTCCATTTCTCTTTTTGAAAGGTGAATACATATATACTCCATGGAAAATAGACTTTCGTCAGTAACGAAAATGTAGAATATATAATATATAATCGAATATTTGTATGATTTTCTCTATAATTTTTTGTAAAAATTTTGTCAATAAACAAATTGCTAACTAATATGACTAAACAAATTGTAACTAACATATAAATTAATAAAACAACACCAATATTATAAATATTACTTGTGATGCATAAGTTTCCTTGAAGTGCCGATGAATAATGTGCCTGAACTATGGCAACCCGCCCACAGCTGCCTGCAGCAGCTATTTTCGATAGGATTCGGCCCAATTTTCCAAGTTTCACAGATCGTATGGAAGTGTATTTCTTGGATCAAAAAAATTCACAGGTAAAGCAAAAGCATTAAAAAACATCTTCTGCAAATTTGAGCCCTTAATATTCATTTGCCACGCCATTATGAATTTTTGAAAAAAAAAAAAACGTTTTTAAATTGATCATACATCTGACCCTATTATGGAAGTATAGTTGAATCATATATAGATGTTTATCCTTCTGAAAGGAGTGCAGATCATGTGGAGCATCCCTACTTCTAAGAGATGATTTAAACTTAATTGAAATTTTTCTCTTAATTTCGTTTTATACCAAGTCACGATTTCGTCACCAATCATATTAGTGGAAAATAGTTATTTATTTTGTACATTTTAGAACAATTTTTTTCAGTATTCTGTATCTCATTTGTCAGTTTAATATTTAATACAATTATTTTAGAGGCTCATATTTAAAACCAGTATTTTTTTTAATTCGTTTCAGACGTAAATCTGATATTTTATTGTGCTTCCCTTTAGTTTTTCAAAAGTAGATATTGAAGATCTGGAAAAATGGACATAACTGTTTTGAGTTCCTACTTTCTATGAAAATTAGAACTATTAAGCTACGTTTATTAATTTATAAAATAAAAAATTACTATGTCATATTCCATGATGCTTTTCGAAAAAATGTCTACTGTGTATACATTTTCAATTAATCCAAAGACATCATAAACTGCTACTAAATAGCAACGCAATACGTGGCCTATACGAAAACAAGTTGCAATATAAAAAATTGAATTTATGGTCAGGAATCTGAAATTTCCTCAAAAAATTTCTTTTAAATGGTGCTTCTAGACTAACTAACGTTTCCCCTACTACTTCACTACAAGGTTAAAAATCAGAGTCGAATCTGGTACATTTATTTAATCAATTGTAGAGATCATTCTGAGGCATCCCCTGATTAATTATAAAATAACTTGAAAATACTTATTTAAGCTTGGTAATAAATCATTTGGAAAAAATATAATTTGTGTAACATTTATCACCACATTACCATAAATTTATTTTATCTAAAATTGAAAAAAACATTGAACAAGTATATAAAGCGGCTGTCTTACTATCGTTTCAGTAGACACCCAGCAATTCCTTTGGTTTTCATTTTGTAACCAAACTGTTCAAGATGAGAAAAGTTTCAATCATTTGTTGTAAGTAAAATTTTTAAAATTATTAGAAAGGCCCAATTTGATCGCAATACTTTGGGGCTGCAGGAATTTTTTTTTGTTTTTTGGTTAGGAATACATTTTTGTTTTATTATGAAAATTATGAGTATTTGCAAAACAAAATTTTGCTACAAAAATCGAAAATTATTTTTATAAAAATTATATTCTTCAAATTAAGAAATATAATTATAAAATTATTTAACAAATTTTTAAAATAAAATTATAAATATATTATTCGTTTTTAGTTACACTCCTTGTCCTAAGTGTCTACGTCGCAGGGGATATCAACTACCATCTACAAGGTAAATATATTTTTTTATATATTCTATGCCAATAAAAGAAAACCTGCCAAAATTTATTGGCATTCACATAAGCAGAAATTAGATATCGCAGGTGTAGGATATATTTACAAAACTGTCTCTAATTCTAATTTTTGAATACTCAGTGGTGATTTGCGAGCTCTCGTTATTTTTGAACCATAATTTAAATGTATGTCCAATTTTTTACAGTGAGTCAACAACATTAAAGAGTTTTCCAAAATATTCTTGCTCGCAAAAAAGCTATACTGCAATACTTTTCTACTTTTGGAATATCTGAAACAGTGCCAAAAATTAAATCCACAAATATATATTATAAGTTCAAAAGTTCCTTTTATGATTTCCTCGAATTTCAAAATTTGTATATATGAGATATCTACGTATATTCCAAATATTATAAGTGAAAAGAAAGTTCTTTTAAATATGTTTCTTCGATTCTTGTGTTCGATCGTGCTTCGACTGATCGCTTTGAACTGACAAAAAGAAGAGATAATGCCCAGATGGGCAACAGAAATAAATATACCTTTCGTTTTAAAATGCAATTATTTTCTATCCGCTGAGATATTCAAAGGATACAAAGTAGAGCTAACTTTCAAGTATATTTAGTTACAAAATTATTTCAAGAATCATCGAATTCTGATCATCTTTATTTGCTGTTAACTTTTACAAACAAACCGATAGAAAAGAATACTTCTAAAAACTACAGAATTTGTTGCCAAATAATATATTCTACCATATGTTCGATTATCATGAAAAGAACAAACGTACGGAAATATATTATATTCTTATCCTATTGGAGTGATTTTTAAAATCGACTTTAGAATGTTCATCACGACATGGCGAAAGGCCACAATAAACATAAAAAATCTATTAAACAGATATTTGTTCTTATATTTGTTTATCTATTGTTATACTATTTTTACAACAAGTGGTTCCCACCTTATGCATTTGGACATTTTCTGTTCTTTTTCCCTTTTCCTTAACAACTATTTCCATTTCGGGGCAAGTTTTTACCCAGAAGAAATGTAATAGTATTTTGTCCTCTAGTTTCTATGATTACTCAAATAAATAAACAACTTTTGTATATAGTAATACGGATGATATTTTTGATCTTCTTATTGTAGGAGAATGGGGTGGTATATGTCAAACAGGAAAAGAGCAATCTCCTATTAACATTCAAACTGATTCATGTCATAAAGGAGAAAAATGTTCTCCACCAAAATGGGAAAACGCAGACAAAGAACTTCCATATTCTGTGGTAAATATTGGACATACTTGTAAGTATTATTGCAAATGATAACTAAATAATCTATATATACTTACGTCAAAGTTTTCAAGATGATCTTTTTCCAATAATTGGCTTAGTCAGTAACGGTGAAACTCATATTTGTTGACTAGAGAGCGACTCTATAACATTTATCAATTTGTTACACAAATTAGTAAACTTAAAAAACAATATCCTCATTAGATACTTTCAAACGTATCTGAATTAAGATTTATGTAATCAGTGATATATATTTTCAAAAGAAAATGAGAACTTTATATAGATTATTGATTTCTTTTTCTTAAAGAAATAAAGGAAAGCTTATGAAAAAAAATGCAGAATATATTAGATTAGGACTCTTTTTGACAAACACGTTGACACGACAGCTTTGAACACACCCCTGCAGAATTAACATAACGTTAGAACTAAGGCTCGGTTCTTTGAACGCTGAATTACGTAATAATATTTTTATTTATATTCGAAAAACTGTTGATAAACAGGGGATATTTCATTTCTTGGGACACACATACTGATTTTACTCTATCCTTTTCTAACTGGATTATTTAAACGAGTATCATATGATAAACGGTACAATAATTCTGAATATATTAAAGTGTGAATATCTGGTTGCCTAAATTATTTTTATTATTATTTTCAATATGTTAACCATATTTACCAATAAAACAAGTTTTGAAATCTTCTTTTTGTTAATATTAATTATAAACTACGCATTTATAGTAATTTCTAATGCTTAAAAACACTGAAAAGAGTCACGAAAAGCAATTAAATTGAAAGAAAAGATAAGTAAGTTTATGTATGTCAAACATCAAAAAAATCTTTCCCCCATCGACCATAAACAGTCTTCAAACAAATCTATTGTTGATTAAATCTATCGGGAATGATCTAAGGTATTTATTCTACTGGCAAGTACGTTTTTGTAGCAACTACCAAAGTAATAATCTCTACAAGAGCTCGAAATTGAGGTTGATGAGTGCTAAGAATGTTGGTTCTGGGTCTATTTTAAATTTTACTCATTGGGACTTCCAATACAATGATCTTATTTTCATTCTAGTTTACCTACAACCATGTGAAGGAGAAGATACAGAAGTAATTTTTAAAGGAGATAACTTAAACGGAGAATATATTTTCGCCTATGCTAATTTTCACTGGCCAAGTGAATACAGAATAAATGATAATGCGTAAGAATATGAATCTTTATAAAATGTTAGACCTGTGCTAATGCTAATCCAGACTTGTAGCGTCGATGTATATTTTGATAGAAAATATTATAGAAAATATAGATTATTATGTAAAACTATTTGTAGGTATTCTACAATTTACCAGTTAACCAAAATTAAACGATTACAGAAAAATAGTTTTACATCACGTAGATATCGATGTGTGTTTGGTACCGACGCTACATATTCTATACTACGACTATAATGACCGACAGAATGTGCGCTAATATTAAAAAAAAACTAATCTGTAGAGGAAACATAATTATTTTGTTTAAATTTTTTAGTGCTGACCTGGCTATTGTCTTTGTATTATATTCAACGAAATATTCTTGCTACGACGAAGCTCGGAAACACAGAAACGGCGTGACACGCTTAGGAGTGGGCTATAACGTAAGTAATATATATTTAGCGGCAACGAACTTAAAAACAACGATAACGTTTAATTTTTACAATGATTTTTTATATCGTTAGCAATTTTAACAGTGATCTTCTTTGGTACGAGCAAAAACAATATATTATTAGCATAGGAAGCAGTTTGAGGAATATAATTATAGTGAAGGCTTCAAACAATGTGGCACTAAAATATTACCTAGAAATAATATACATTTGAAATAAAAATGCAATTCCTCACATAATTAACTAAATATATAAAGTACAAATATATTTCTATTAAATAAAATCATAATTTGTTCATTTAAAAGTAAAATTGTAAACTCTTCTACGTTGACATTAAAGAATTTACATCGATAAGTATATTAATACGTGAACCAATCTGAGCATCAACAATAAAAATTTAAAAAAATTGTTTCCTTCTGTTTCCATTTATGGGAACTGGCAATTTCTCTTATTCTCGAGATCAATTATTATTTCAGATTTCAAAACTTTGTCTCTGGGCTTATTGTAACCGTATCAAAAGCAAAGTAAAACTCAATATCTATTAGGTTTATCTTCCACGACAACTAGATCCGGTTTTGAATTATCTATCTCTAAGTTTTTGGAACGTCTTAAGTAAGACTTAAAAAAATAGAAAATAAATTTTCTAATTCTAAATGACAGACATTAAAATTGACGATTTTGTTTTTAATACTGAAGCTAATGAAACTGTATTACTTAATCATTATTTCATAACATTGCATTATGCATTTAAAATCTGATCCTACAAATAAAACGCTACTGATTCAAACGATTTTTTTTCTATACGTAGAACTCAAAACCTGATATGAATCTTCAGGTGCAACTGAACGTACAATTCCCAGAATTATTCTAAATTTTTCGATGGTTGAATAAACTGGTAGAAGGAAAGCAAAGGCAAATCATATCTTTTTTCATTTCAGATTGAAAAATGTGAAGGACCAGCTGTTTTTGATACCATAGCTGAAGCTGCGAAAGAAGTTTCTAGAACATATAATAGAACTTTCAGTATCAAAGATGAAATTAAGCTTAGTGATCTATTGCCAAGTCCCTCAAGTGGATATTACAGATTTTATGGATCTAAAACAATGCCTGGTTGTGAGGAAGGAGTTATTTGGTTTGTGTATGAGGAAGTTCAATATATTAACGTTGAACAGGTAAAGTGTTGAATTTTAAACGAAGTTGCGAAGAAATTAAAACAAAATAATTGGAACCATTATCCTTTTTGTTCATAATGTTCCTAATCTGGTTATTGAGAATATTTTGGGAATATTTTCTTTTAAAAATGTTTCAGTAAATAAGTTTAACACTTTTACTTAATTCAATTATCATGCAACAGTCTCGAGAGATGAGACAAAAAATTACTTAGTAGACAATTAGTGAACCAAAAATTTCCTCGAAATATTTGTTCATTTAGCGCATCGATTAACCTTAAATATATTTTTGTTTCCAGTTTGAGTCAATAAGGACCATTTACAACTCGACCGGCTACCTGGTAACATTTAATGCTAGACATTTGCAGCCGCTCAATGGAAGAAAAATCGAATATTGTCCAGGTGAAGACAATGACGACAGTGGATGCAGTTCCGGTTCCTGCGGCGAAAATGATGACCAAACAACTGAATGGTAGTTCCTGTGGTGAAGACGAGTGAAATGATGGATTTTATTATTACTCTTATGTCTGAAATATCTTATATTTGAATAATAAATGTATTTGGTGTCAAACTATCTATGGCCTCTTTGAATACCCCTTTCATTAGCATAACCATTTTTCCATGAGAAACAAGCAAATTTTGGAATAGATCGATTTAGGATCTTTAACTTTTTAGCTCTATATTTTGAGCTCAATATTATTAATTTTTAAATTATATCGCTACTATAGGAAATAAGACCATTTTCCAGTTCCATTGCTTACCAAATAATATTTTGAAAATCTCAACATTATCATCTCTATTAAACAGACTGTGTGTATAAAACAAATTACTATGAAAAATAAAATATATGGTATATTATTCATACTTTTTTAAAAAATCTTTAAAATTTTCGGAATGTAAAAATCCAATAAATTTGCATTTCTATTAATTCAATTTTTTTTTTAATTTTAACTGCTTACTGGTTACACAACGATGCCGACATATAGAAAATTAGACAATTATTCGCTAACATTATTTAAATATGTCTCTCCTTAAGCAGTACCATAAAGGTTTCATTGTGACCCATTTGAGCTTTTTAGATCGTGTGTGACTTTATTTTTTATGGGTAAAACAGAAACTCAACATCGTTAAATTTGCTTCTAGAGGATTTAGAAAAAATTGGTTTCTTAAGGTCAGATTGACAATAAAATTGATTTTTTATGAAAATTATTTTTTTAATAGAGATGCTCTGTCCAATTCCAAAAAAAAATTAGCCCTCCGAACAGAGCCGATAAGAAAAAAAAATATAAAAACTGATAAATATGCTTGTTCAAGTTTTAGGAAATTGAAACCCGTTTTCAGATGAGCAGAGATATTCAAAGAATTATTCAGAAAATTTGGTTTCCTATTTTTTTCTGAACAAATCTTAAAGTGACAAACTAGAGTTATATGTTCTCAAGGCTACTAGGTTTTATCTTTTCATTCTATGGCAATTTAGACTGAAAAATGCACCCAAATCATTTAAATAAATGTTTATTATCGCATAGAAATAGTCTCCGCAGTTCGTCGTCGGATATTTTTTTATTATTTTTGAATTTTATAGTATTTATACATTGTATTTTCGCATTTACTACATTGTTTGCAGCTGTTAGTAGATTTAAAAAAATAATATTCCATGTGAATGCTTTAATCCGACGAATGGGTTATACAAAAAGCCCCCATCACTAGTATGGAAAAATTATCAAATAAAATCAAGTTCTAGACATAATCAAATGCGAGTAGCTTGAAAAGCTGTAAATAAATGCTTTCAGTCAGTTTATTGCTATTGTGCAAACTAATATTTAAATTCAAGCTGATTCCGATTATCAAATTGTGCAAAGGAAAAAGACTCATCATAACTGCAAGTTCGGGCTCATTAAACATTTCTACTTTGTTACAAAAATCCATGGTAATTCAACCACAAACATATTCCTTATCACGCGGTGAAATACCAAAACTGAACATGCCAATTTATGGATATATGTTAAAAAATTATAGTATCTAAAAAATTATAAACTTCCAATGGAATAATGATATATTATTTTAATCTATATTTTCTTTTTCTCTCTGAACCTGGACATTAACACCCGCAAAGGTTTAAGAATATATTGTTGTTTTTAGAATATATTAAACTTCTTATAAACTTTCTTTCCTAAATCTAGTTCTAGCATTAATAGAAAAACGTTATCATGTTCTTGGAAATCTACAGAGTGTCCGGGAAAATGTGGGAACTCTCCGGATATGAAAAAACACGTAAAAGGGAATACTACAAACTCATATAAACTTTTTTCGTATAGGCCTCCTCTTCGGAGATATGGGCTCCCAAAGAATGACAATGGAATTAGGCTTTTTACACCTAATTATTGAACCACCAGGTATATTTCAATTTTTTTAATATAATCCTTCAAATTACTCTTCAAGAAAGTGTTGTGAATTGCTCACAGCTGCAGGGACGTACTAGCTGTGACACCACTGACCCCATTTTTTTACGACTTGTATGATAAGACAACGTTTCTTTACATACTTTAAAGTATTGACTTAAAATTAAGTACTTTTAATTTATATCGCTAATCCAAACGGTTTTCGAAAAAACCTCATTTTATTTGCACTACTAACGTCTTCTAACTTCTGCTTGGTGGATTATGAAAAAGGGAAATTTTTCCCTCTCACCATAGTTTCAATAAAATGTTAAACTAACTTCTTAGTTAAAAACTTCGTAAAAGTGTTTAACATGGGCTCCGAGTAGTCGCACTTGTGGGCACGACGAATTGGGGACTGCTGTACCGGCCACATTAACTTAGCATTGTTCCTTATTTGATCACAATGAAACGTGATTTTCCGTAAAATTTCCTCCCTACTATCGACCGGAGTGAAATAGACCAGGATTTTGAGTTTTCCCTTACAGGTAAAAATCCAATGGCGTTAGGTCAGGAGATCAAGGAGGCAAGACAGTAGGTCGTCCTCTAGCTATCCATCGATTTGGATAAACGTTATTCAGGTGCTCCCGCACAGCAACGCTGAAGTGAGGTGGTACTCCATCGTGCATATAGTACATTTTTCAGCCGGTTTCAAGTAGTAAGGGCTCTACTAAATCGTGAAAAGCGTTCTGGAGGAACTCCAAATAATGTTCTCCATTCAGTCGTGCAGGTATTACGAATGGTCCAATCAAAAAATTGCCAATGATTCCTGCCCAGACTTAATGTCTGGAAGTGATGTTGATGATGCGAAACAATCGTTGCATGAGAATCTTGATCAATCCATACATGTGAGTTATGCAAATTTATGATATCATTTTTGGTAAACCTTGCTTCATCCGTGAAGAGAATAGTACTAGTGAAGATTACATTATTTCGTTGCTGATCTCATAGCCAGTTTGTACACAACATTTTACGGGGAAAATATGCAAGAATCAATTCATGCATTTTTTTCAAATGATATTGATATAACAGCTGTTCTTGAAAAACTTCATATAATAATGTTTTCGACGTATTAAACTGCGTTGATAATTTTGTGTTGTGTTCGTTGAGGGAGTGTCATCCACAGCATTTAAAATATTTTCCTCTAATTGCCACTTACGTACTCTTCTTCCTCAAACAGCATCAGTATATCTTCTCCCAAAATTTCCTAAAATTATGAGGAAATTTAATAATATTACTTTGTTAAATGGAATTGCCTACCATTTTCCCTTAGACGTGGGTCAACTCATTGAAATGATTTTTGATCTGGAAGAGTACTGTTAGAATATCTGTCGTGATATAATCTTCTGGCTTCCAAAGCATTAAAAGATGCAAGCCCATACATCAGATGAATATCTGTATACTCTGGCAGTGTTGTATTTGCAGGAAACAAACTATTTGAATATATTCGTTCCATTTCTCTTTTTGAAAGGTGAATACATATATACTCCATGGAAAATAGACTTTCGTCAGTAACGAAAATGTAGAATATATAATATATAATCGAATATTTGTATGATTTTCTCTATAATTTTTTGTAAAAATTTTGTCAATAAACAAATTGCTAACTAATATGACTAAGCAAATTGTAACTAACATATAAATTAATAAAACAACACCAATATTATAAATATTACTTGTGATGCATAAGTTTCCTTGAAGTGCCGATGAATAATGTGCCTGAACTATGGCAACCCGCCCACAGCTGCCTGCAGCAGCTATTTTCGATAGGATTCGGCCCAATTTTCCAAGTTTCACAGATCGTATGGAAGTGTATTTCTTGGATCAAAAAAATTCACAGGTAAAGCAAAAGCATTAAAAAACATCTTCTGCAAATTTGAGCCCTTAATATTCATTTGCCACGCCATTATGAATTTTTGAAAAAAAAAAACGTTTTTAAATTGATCATACATCTGACCCTATTATGGAAGTATAGTTGAATCATATATAGATGTTTATCCTTCTGAAAGGAGTGCAGATCATGTGGAGCATCCCTACTTCTAAGAGATGATTTAAACTTAATTGAAATTTTTCTCTTAATTTCGTTTTATACCAAGTCACGATTTCGTCACCAATCATATTAGTGGAAAATAGTTATTTATTTTGTACATTTTAGAACAATTTTTTTCAGTATTCTGTATCTCATTTGTCAGTTTAATATTTAATACAATTATTTTAGAGGCTCATATTTAAAACCAGTATTTTTTTTTTAATTCGTTTCAGACGTAAATCTGATATTTTATTGTGCTTCCCTTTAGTTTTTCAAAAGTAGATATTGAAGATCTGGAAAAATGGACATAACTGTTTTGAGTTCCTACTTTCTATGAAAATTAGAACTATTAAGCTACGTTTATTAATTTATAAAATAAAAAATTACTATGTCATATTCCATGATGCTTTTCGAAAAAATGTCTACTGTGTATACATTTTCAATTAATCCAAAGACATCATAAACTGCTACTAAATAGCAACGCAATACGTGGCCTATACGAAAACAAGTTGCAATATAAAAAATTGAATTTATGGTCAGGAATCTGAAATTTCCTCAAAAAATTTCTTTTAAATGGTGCTTCTAGACTAACTAACGTTTCCCCTACTACTTCACTACAAGGTTAAAAATCAGAGTCGAATCTGGTACATTTATTTAATCAATTGTAGAGATCATTCTGAGGCATCCCCTGATTAATTATAAAATAACTTGAAAATACTTATTTAAGCTTGGTAATAAATCATTTGGAAAAAATATAATTTGTGTAACATTTATCACCACATTACCATAAATTTATTTTATCTAAAATTGAAAAAAACATTGAACAAGTATATAAAGCGGCTGTCTTACTATCGTTTCAGTAGACACCCAGCCATTCCTTTGGTTTTCATTTTGTAACCAAACTGTTCAAGATGAGAAAAGTTTCAATCATTTGTTGTAAGTAAAATTTTTAAAATTATTAGAAATGCCCAATTTGATCGCAATACTTTGGGGCTGCAGGAATTTTTTTTTGTTTTTTGGTTAGGAATAAATTTTTGTTTTATTATGAAAATTATGAGTATTTGCAAAATAAAATTTTGCTACAAAAATCGAAAATTATTTTTATAAAAATTATATTCTTCAAATTAAGAAATATAATTATAAAATTATTTAACAAATTTTTAAAATAAAATTATAAATATATTATTCGTTTTTAGTTACACTCCTTGTCCTAAGTGTCTACGTCGCAGGGGATATCAACTACCATCTACAAGGTAAATATATTTTTTTATATATTCTATGCCAATAAAAGAAAACCTGCCAAAATTTATTGGCATACACATAAGCAGAAATTAGATATCGCAGGTGTAGGATATATTTACAAAACTGTCTCTAATTCTAATTTTTGAATACTCAGTGGTGATTTGCGAGCTCTCGTTATTTTTGAACCATAATTTAAATGTATGTCCAATTTTTTACAGTGAGTCAACAACATTAAAGAGTTTTCCAAAATATTCTTGCTCGCAAAAAAGCTATACTGCAATACTTTTCTACTTTTGGAATATCTGAAACAGTGCCAAAAATTAAATCCACAAATATATATTATAAGTTCAAAAGTTCCTTTTATGATTTCCTCGAATTTCAAAATTTGTATATATGAGATATCTACGTATATTCCAAATATTATAAGTGAAAAGAAAGTTCTTTTAAATATGTTTCTTCGATTCTTGTGTTCGATCGTGCTTCGACTGATCGCTTTGAACCGACAAAAAGAAGAGATAATGCCCAGATGGGCAACAGAAATAAATATACCTTTCGTTTTAAAATGCAATTATTTTCTATCCGCTGAGATATTCAAAGGATACAAAGTAGAGCTAACTTTCAAGTATATTTAGTTACAAAATTATTTCAAGAATCATCGAATTCTGATCATCTTTATTTGCTGTTAACTTTTACAAACAAACCGATAGAAAAGAATACTTCTAAAAACTACAGAATTTGTTGCCAAATAATATATTCTACCATATGTTCGATTATCATGAAAAGAACAAACGTACGGAAATATATTATATTCTTATCCTATTGGAGTGATTTTTAAAATCGACTTTAGAATGTTCATCACGACATGGCGAAAGGCCACAATAAACATAAAAAATCTATTAAACAGATATTTGTTCTTATATTTGTTTATCTATTGTTATACTATTTTTACAACAAGTGGTTCCCACCTTATGCATTTGGACATTTTCTGTTCTTTTTCCCTTTTCCTTAACAACTATTTCCATTTCGGGGCAAGTTTTTACCCAGAAGAAATGTAATAGTATTTTGTCCTCTAGTTTCTATGATTACTCAAATAAATAAACAACTTTTGTATATAGTAATACGGATGATATTTTTGATCTTCTTATTGTAGGAGAATGGGGTGGTATATGTCAAACAGGAAAAGAGCAATCTCCTATTAACATTCAAACTGATTCATGTCATAAAGGAGAAAAATGTTCTCCACCAAAATGGGAAAACGCAGACAAAGAACTTCCATATTCTGTGGTAAATATTGGACATACTTGTAAGTATTATTGCAAATGATAACTAAATAATCTATATATACTTACGTCAAAGTTTTCAAGATGATCTTTTTCCAATAATTGGCTTAGTCAGTAACGGTGAAACTCATATTTGTTGACTAGAGAGCGACTCTATAACATTTATCAATTTGTTACACAAATTAGTAAACTTAAAAAACAATATCCTCATTAGATACTTTCAAACGTATCTGAATTAAGATTTATGTAATCAGTGATATATATTTTCAAAAGAAAATGAGAACCAAAGAACTTTATATAGATTATTGATTTCTTTTTCTTAAAGAAATAAAGGAAAGCTTATGAAAAAAAATGCAGAATATATTAGATTAGGACTCTTTTTGACAAACACGTTGACACGACAGCTTTGAACACACCCCTGCAGAATTAGCATAACGTTAGAACTAAGGCTCGGTTCTTTGAACGCTGAATTACGTAATAATATTTTTATTTATATTCGAAAAACTGTTGATAAACAGGGGATATTTCATTTCTTGGGACACACATACTGATTTTACTCTATCCTTTTCTAACTGGATTATTTAAACGAGTATCATATGATAAACGGTACAATAATTCTGAATATATTAAAGTGTGAATATCTGGTTGCCTAAATTATTTTTATTATTATTTTCAATATGTTAACCATATTTACCAATAAAACAAGTTTTGAAATCTTCTTTTTGTTAATATTAATTATAAACTACGCATTTATAGTAATTTCTAATGCTTAAAAACACTGAAAAGAGTCACGAAAAGCAATTAAATTGAAAGAAAAGATAAGTAAGTTTATGTATGTCAAACATCAAAAAAATCTTTCCCCCATCGACCATAAACAGTCTTCAAACAAATCTATTGTTGATTAAATCTATCGGGAATGATCTAAGGTATTTATTCTACTGGCAAGTACGTTTTTGTAGCAACTACCAAAGTAATAATCTCTACAAGAGCTCGAAATTGAGGTTGATGAGTGCTAAGAATGTTGGTTCTGGGTCTATTTTAAATTTTACTCATTGGGACTTCCAATACAATGATCTTATTTTCATTCTAGTTTACCTACAACCATGTGAAGGAGAAGATACAGAAGTAATTTTTAAAGGAGATAACTTAAACGGAGAATATATTTTCGCCTATGCTAATTTTCACTGGCCAAGTGAATACAGAATAAATGATAATGCGTAAGAATATGAATCTTTATAAAATGTTAGACCTGTGCTAATGCTAATCCAGACTTGTAGCGTCGATGTATATTTTGATAGAAAATATTATAGAAAATATAGATTATTATGTAAAACTATTTGTAGGTATTCTACAATTTACCAGTTAACCAAAATTAAACGATTACAGAAAAATAGTTTTACATCACGTAGATATCGATGTGTGTTTGGTACCGACGCTACATATTCTATACTACGACTATAATGACCGACAGAATGTGCGCTAATATTAAAAAAAAACTAATCTGTAGAGGAAACATAATTATTTTGTTTAAATTTTTTAGTGCTGACCTGGCTATTGTCTTTGTATTATATTCAACGAAATATTCTTGCTACGACGAAGCTCGGAAACACAGAAACGGCGTGACACGCTTAGGAGTGGGCTATAACGTAAGTAATATATATTTAGCGGCAACGAACTTAAAAACAACGATAACGTTTAATTTTTACAATGATTTTTTATATCGTTAGCAATTTTAACCGTGATCTTCTTTGGTACGAGCAAAAACAATATATTATTAGCATAGGAAGCAGTTTGAGGAATATAATTATAGTGAAGGCTTCAAACAATGTGGCACTAAAATATTACCTAGAAATAATATACATTTGACATAAAAATGCAATTCCTCACATAATTAACTAAATATATAAAGTACAAATATATTTCTATTAAATAAAATCATAATTTGTTCATTTAAAAGTAAAATTGTAAACTCTTCTACGTTGACATTAAAGAATTTACATCGATAAGTATATTAATACGTGAACCAATCTGAGCATCAACAATAAAAATTTAAAAAAATTGTTTCCTTCTGTTTCCATTTATGGGAACTGGCAATTTCTCTTATTCTCGAGATCAATTATTATTTCAGATTTCAAAACTTTGTCTCTGGGCTTATTGTAACCGTATCAAAAGCAAAGTAAAACTCAATATCTATTAGGTTTATCTTCCACGACAACCAGATCCGGTTTTGAATTATCTATCTCTAAGTTTTTGGAACGTCTTAAGTAAGACTTAAAAAATTAGAAAATAAATTTTCTAATTCTAAATGACAGACATTAAAATTGACGATTTTGTTTTTAATACTGAAGCTAATGAAACTGTATTACTTAATCATTATTTCATAACATTGCATTATGCATTTAAAATCTGATCCTACAAATAAAACGCTACTGATTCAAACGATTTTTTTTCTATACGTAGAACTCAAAACCTGATATGAATCTTCAGGTGCAACTGAACGTGCAATTCCCAGAATTATTCTAAATTTTTCGATGGTTGAATAAACTGGTAGAAGGAAAGCAAAGGCAAATCATATCTTTTTTCATTTCAGATTGAAAAATGTGAAGGACCAGCTGTTTTTGATACCATAGCTGAAGCTGCGAAAGAAGTTTCTAGAACATATAATAGAACTTTCAGTATCAAAGATGAAATTAAGCTTAGTGATCTATTGCCAAGTCCCTCAAGTGGATATTACAGATTTTATGGATCTAAAACAATGCCTGGTTGTGAGGAAGGAGTTATTTGGTTTGTGTATGAGGAAGTTCAATATATTAACGATGAACAGGTAAAGTGTTGAATTTTAAACAAAGTTGCGAAGAAATTAAAACAAAATAATTGGAACCATTATCCTTTTTGTTCATAATGTTCCTAATCTGGTTATTGAGAATATTTTGGGAATATTTTCTTTTAAAAATGTTTCAGTAAATAAGTTTAACACTTTTACTTAATTCAATTATCATGCAACAGTCTCGAGAGATGAGACAAAAAATTACTTAGTAGACAATTAGTGAACCAAAAATTTCCTCGAAATATTTGTTCATTTAGCGCATCGATTAACCTTAAATATATTTTTGTTTCCAGTTTGAGTCAATAAGGACCATTTACAACTCGACCGGCTACCTGGTAACATTTAATGCTAGACATTTGCAGCCGCTCAATGGAAGAAAAATCGAATATTGTCCAGGTGAAGACAATGACGACAGTGGATGCAGTTACGGTTCCTGCGGCGAAAATGATGACCAAACAACTGAATGGTAGTTCCTGTGGTGAAGACGAGTGAAATGATGGATTTTATTATTACTCTTATGTCTGAAATATCTTATATTTGAATAATAAATGTATTTGGTGTCAAACTATCTATGGCCTCTTTGAATACCCCTTTCATTAGCATAACCATTTTTCCATGAGAAACAAGCAAATTTTGGAATAGATCGATTTAGGATCTTTAACTTTTTAGCTCTATATTTTGAGCTCAATATTATTAATTTTTAAATTATATCGCTACTATAGGAAATAAGACCATTTTCCAGTTCCATTGCTTACCAAATAATATTTTGAAAATCTCAACATTATCATCTCTATTAAACAGACTGTGTGTATAAAACAAATTACTATAAAAAATAAAATATATGGTATATTATTCATACTTTTTTAAAAAATCTTGAAAATTTTCGGAATGTAAAAATCCAATAAATTTGCATTTCTATTAATTCAATTTTTTTTTAATTTTAACTGCTTACTGGTTACACAACGATGCCGACATATAGAAAATTAGACAATTATTCGCTAACATTATTTAAATATGTCTCTCCTTAAGCAGTACCATAAAGGTTTCATTGTGACCCATTTGAGCTTTTTAGATCGTGTGTGACTTTATTTTTTATGGGTAAAACAGAAACTCAACATCGTTAAATTTGCTTCTAGAGGATTTAGAAAAAATTGGTTTCTTAAGGTCAGATTGACAATAAAATTGATTTTTTATGAAAATTATTTTTTTAATAGAGATGCTCTGTCCAATTCCAAAAAAAAAATTAGCCCTCCGAACAGAGCCGATAAGAAAAAAAAATATAAAAACTGATAAATATGCTTGTTCAAGTTTTAGGAAATTGAAACCCGTTTTCAGATGAGCAGAGATATTCAAGGAATTGTTCAGAAAATTTGGTTTCCTATTTTTTTCTGAACAAATCTTGAAGTGACAAACTAGAATTATATGTTCTCAAGGCTACTAGGTTTTATCTTTTCATTCTATGGCAATTTAGACTGAAAAATGCACCCAAATCATTTAAATAAATGTTTATTATCGCATAGAAATAGTCTCCGCAGTTCGTCGTCGGATATTTTTTTATTATTTTTGAATTTTATAGTATTTATACATTGTATTTTCGCATTTACTACATTGTTTGCAGCTGTTAGTAGATTAAAAAAAATAATATTCCATGTGAATGCTTTAATCCGACGAATGGGTTATACAAAAAGCCCCCATCACTAGTATGGAAAAATTATCAAATAAAATCAAGTTCTAGACATAATCAAATGCGAGTAGCTTGAAAAGCTGTAAATAAATGCTTTCAGTCAGTTTATTGCTATTGTGCAAACTAATATTTAAATTCAAGCTGATTCCGATTATGAAATTGTGCAAAGGAAAAAGACTCATCATAACTGCAAGTTCGGGCTCATTAAACATTTCTACTTTGTTACAAAAATCCATGGTAATTCAACCACAAACATATTCCTTATCACGCGGTGAAATACCAAAACTGAACATGCCAATTTATGGATATATGTTAAAAAATTATAGTATCTAAAAAATTATAAACTTCCAATGGAATAATGATATATTATTTTAATCAATATTTTCTTTTTCTCTCTGAACCTGGATATTAACACCCGCAAAGGTTTAAGAATATATTGTTGTTTTTAGAATATATTAAACTTCTTATAAACTTTCTTTCCTAAATCTAGTTCTAGCATTAATAGAAAAACGTTATCATGTTCTTGGAAATCTACAGAGTGTCCGGGAAAATGTGGGAACTCTCCGGATATGAAAAAACACGTAAAAGGCAATACTACAAACTCATATAAACTTTTTTCGTATAGGCCTCCTCTTCGGAGATATGGGCTCCCAAAGAATGACAATGGAATTAGGCTTTTTACACCTAATTATTGAACCACCAGGTATATTTCAATTTTTTTAATATAATCCTTCAAATTACTCTTCAAGAAAGTGTTGTGAATTGCTCACAGCTGCAGGGACGTACTAGCTGTGACACCACTGACCCCATTTTTTTACGACTTCTATGATAAGACAACGTTTCTTTACATACTTTAAAGTATTGACTTAAAATTAAGTACTTTTCATTTATATCGCTAATCCAAACGGTTTTCGAAAAAACCTCATTTTATTTGCACTACTAACGTCTTCTAACTTCTGCTTGGTGGATTATGAAAAAGGGAAATTTTTCCCTCTCACCATAGTTTCAATAAAATGTTAAACTAACTTCTTAGTTAAAAACTTCGTAAAAGTGTTTAACATGGGCTCCGAGTAGTCGCACTTGTGGGCACGACGAATTGGGGACTGCTGTACCGGCCACATTAACTTAGCATTGTTCCTTATTTGATCACAATGAAACGTGATTTTCCGTAAAATTTCCTCCCTACTATCGACCGGAGTGAAATAGACCAGGATTTTGAGTTTTCCCTTACAGGTAAAAATCCAATGGCGTTAGGTCAGGAGATCAAGGAGGCAAGACAGTAGGTCGTCCTCTAGCTATCCATCGATTTGGATAAACGTTATTCAGGTGCTCCCGCACAGCAACGCTGAAGTGAGGTGGTACTCCATCGTGCATATAGTACATTTTTTAGCCGGTTTCAAGTAGTAAGGGCTCTACTAAATCGTGAAAAGCGTTCTGGAGGAACTCCAAATAATGTTCTCCATTCAGTCGTGCAGGTATTACGAATGGTCCAATCAAAAAATTGCCAATGATTCCTGCCCAGACTTAATGTCTGGAACTGATGTTGATGATGCGAAACAATCGTTGCATGAGAATCTTGATCAATCCATACATGTGAGTTATGCAAATTTATGATATCATTTTTGGTAAACCTTGCTTCATCCGTGAAGAGAATAGTACTAGTGAAGTTTACATTATTTCGTTGCTGATCTCATAGCCAGTTTGTACACAACATTTTACGGGGAAAATATGCAAGAATCAATTCATGCATTTTTTTCAAATGATATTGATATAACAGCTGTTCTTGAAAAACTTCATATACTAATGTTTTCGACGTATTAAACTGCGTTGATAATTTTGTGTTGTGTTCGTTGAGGGAGTGTCATCTACAGCATTTAAAATATTTTCCTCTAATTGCCACTTACGTACTCTTCTTCCTCAAACAGCATCAGTATATCTTCTCCCAAAATTTCCTAAAATTATGAGGAAATTTAATAATATTACTTTGTTAAATGGAATCGCCTACCATTTTCCCTTAGACGTGGGTCAACTCATTGAAATGTTTTTTGATCTGGAAGAGTACTGTTAGAATATCTGTCGTGATATAATCTTCTGGCTTCCAAAGCATTAAAAGATGCAAGCCCATACATCAGATGAATATCTGTATACTCTGGCAGTGTTGTATTTGCAGGAAACAAACTATTTGAATATATTCGTTCCATTTCTCTTTTTGAAAGGTGAATACATATATACTCCATGGAAAATAGACTTTCGTCAGTAACGAAAATGTAGAATATATAATATATAATCGAATATTTGTATGATTTTCTCTATAATTTTTTGTAAACATTTTGTCAATAAACAAATTGCTAACTAATATGACTAAACAAATTGTAACTAACATATAAATTAATAAAACAACACCAATATTATAAATATTACTTGCGATGCATAAGTTTCCTTGAAGTGCCGATGAATAATGTGCCTGAACTATGGCAACCCGCCCACAGCTGCCTGCAGCAGCTATTTTCGATAGGATTCGGCCCAATTTTCCAAGTTTCACAGATCGTATGGAAGTGTATTTCTTGGATCAAAAAAATTCACAGGTAAAGCAAAAGCATTAAAAAACATCTTCTGCAAATTTGAGCCCTTAATATTCATTTGCCACGCCATTATGAATTTTTGAAAAAAAAAAACGTTTTTAAATTGATCATACATCTGACCCTATTATGGAAGTATAGTTGAATCATATATAGATGTTTATCCTTCTGAAAGGAGTGCAGATCATGTGGAGCATCCCTACTTCTAAGAGATGATTTAAACTTAATTGAAATTTTTCTCTTAATTTCGTTTTATACCAAGTCACGATTTCGTCACCAATCATATTAGTGGAAAATAGTTATTTATTTTGTACATTTTAGAACAATTTTTTTCAGTATTCTGTATCTCATTTGTCTGTTTAATATTTAATACAATTATTTTAGAGGCTCATATTTAAAACCAGTATTTTTTTTTAATTCGTTTCAGACGTAAATCTGATATTTTATTGTGCTTCCCTTTAGTTTTTCCAAAGTAGATATTGAAGATCTGGAAAAATGGACATAACTGTTTTGAGTTACTACTTTCTATGAAAATTAGAACTATTAAGCTACGTTTATTAATTTATAAAATAAAAAATTACTATGTCATATTCCATGATGCTTTTCGAAAAAATGTCTACTGTGTATACATTTTCAATTAATCCAAAGACATCATAAACTGCTACTAAATAGCAACGCAATACGTGGCCTATACGAAAACAAGTTGCAATATAAAAAATTGAATTTATGGTCAGGAATCTGAAATTTCCTCAAAAAATTTCTTTTAAATGGTGCTTCTAGACTAACTAACGTTTCCCCTACTACTTCACTACAAGGTTAAAAATCAGAGTCGAATCTGGTACATTTATTTAATCAATTGTAGAGATCATTCTGAGGCATCCCCTGATTAATTAAAAAATAACTTGAAAATACTTATTTAAGCTTGGTAATAAATCATTTGGAAAAAATATAATTTGTGTAACATTTATCACCACATTACCATAAATTTATTTTATCTAAAATTGAAAAAAACATTGAACAAGTATATAAAGCGGCTGTCTTACTATCGTTTCAGTAGACACCCAGCCATTCCTTTGGTTTTCATTTTGTAACCAAACTGTTCAAGATGAGAAAAGTTTCAATCATTTGTTGTAAGTAAAATTTTTAAAATTATTAGAAAGGCCCAATTTGATCGCAATACTTTGGGGCTGCAGGAATTTTTTTTTGTTTTTTGGTTAGGAATAAATTTTTGTTTTATTATGAAAATTATGAGTATTTGCAAAATAAAATTTTGCTACAAAAATCGAAAATTATTTTTATAAAAATTATATTCTTCAAATTAAGAAATATAATTATAAAATTATTTAACAAATTTTTAAAATAAAATTATAAATATATTATTCGTTTTTAGTTACACTCCTTGTCCTAAGTGTCTACGTCGCAGGGGATATCAACTACCATCTACAAGGTAAATATATTTTTTTATATATTCTATGCCAATAAAAGAAAACCTGCCAAAATTTATTGGCATACACATAAGCAGAAATTAGATATCGCAGGTGTAGGATATATTTACAAAACTGTCTCTAATTCTAATTTTTGAATACTCAGTGGTGATTTGCGAGCTCTCGTTATTTTTGTACCATAATTTAAATGTATGTCCAATTTTTTACAGTGAGTCAACAACATTAAAGAGTTTTCCAAAATATTCTTGCTCGCAAAAAAGCTATACTGCAATACTTTTCTACTTTTGGAATATCTGAAACAGTGCCAAAAATTAAATCCACAAATATATATTATAAGTTCAAAACTTCCTTTTATGATTTCCTCGAATTTCAAAATTTGTATATTTGAGATATCTACGTATATTCCAAATATTATAAGTGAAAAGAAAGTTCTTTTAAATATGTTTCTTCGATTCTTGTGTCCGATCGTGCTTCGATTGATCGCTTTGAACCGACAAAAAGAAGAAATAATGTCCAGATGGGCAACAGAAATAAATATACCTTTCGTTTTAAAATGCAATTATTTTCTATCCGTTGAGATATTTAAAGGATACAAGGTCGAACTAACTTTCAAGTATATTTCGTTACAAAATTATTTCAAGAATCATCGAATTCTGATCATCTTTATTTGCTGTTAACTTTTACAAACAAACCGATAGAAAAGAATACTTCTAAAAACTACAGAATTTGTTGCGAAATATTATATTCTACCATATGTTCGATTATCATGAAAAGAACAAACGTACGAAAATATATTATATTCTTATCCTATTGGAGTGATTTTTAAAATCGACTTTAGAATGTTCATCACGACATGGCGAAAGGCCACAATAAACATAAAAAATCTATTAAACAGATATTTGTTCTTATATTTGTTTATCTATTGTTATACTATTTTTACAACAAGTGGTTCCCACCTTATGCATTTGGACATTTTCTGTTCTTTTTCCCTTTTCCTTAACAACTATTTCCATTTCGGGGCAAGTTTTTACCCAGAAGAAATGTAATAGTATTTTGTCCTCTAGTTTCTATGATTACTCAAATAAATAAACAACTTTTGTATATAGTAATACGGATGATATTTTTGATCTTCTTATTGTAGGAGAATGGGGTGGTATATGTCAAACAGGAAAAGAGCAATCTCCTATTAACATTCAAACTGATTCATGTCATAAAGGAGAAAAATGTTCTCCACTAAAATGGGAAAACGCAGACAAAGAACTTCCATATTCTGTGGTAAATGTTGGACATACTTGTAAGTATTATTGCAAATGATAACTAAATAATCTATATATACTTACGTCAAAGTTTTCAAGATGATCTTTTTCCAATAATTGGCTTAGTCAGTAACGGTGAAACTCATATTTGTTGACTAGAGAGCGACTCTATAACATTTATCAATTTGTTACACAAATTAGTAAACTTAAAATATCTGAATTAAGATTTATGTAATCAGTGATATATATTTTCAAAAGAAAATGAGAACCAAAGAACTTTATATAGATGATTGATTTCTTGTTCTAAAAGAAATAAAGAAAAGCTTATGAAAAAAAATGCAGAATATATTAGATTAGGACTCTTCTTGACAAACACGTTGACACGACAGCTTTGAACATACCCCTGCAGAATTAGCATAACGTTAGAACTAAGGCTCGGTTCTTTGAACGCTGAATTACGTAATAATATTTTTATTTATATTTTAAAAACTGTTGATAAACAGGGGAAATTTCATTTCTTGGGACACATATACTGATTTTACTCTATCCTTTTCTAACTGGATTATTTAAACGAGTATCATATGATTATCGGTACAATAATTCTGAATATATAAAAGTGTGAATATCTGGTTGTCTAAATTATTTTTATTATTATTTTCAATATGTTAACCATATTTACCAATAAAACAAGTTTTGAAATCTTCTTTTTGTTAATATTAATTATAAACTACGCATTTATAGTAATTTCTAATGCTTAAAAACACTGAGAAGAGTCACGAAAAGCAATTAAATTGAAAGAAAGTTCATGAATGTCAAACATCAAAAAAGTCTTTCCCCCATCGACCATAAACAGTCTTCAAACAAATCTATTGTTGGTTAAATCTATCGGGAATGATCGAAGGTATTTATTCTACTGGGAAGTACGTTTTTGTAGCAACTACCAAAGTTATAATCTCTACAAGAGCTCGAAATTGAGGTTGGTGAGTGCTAAGAATGTTGGTTCTGGGTCTATTTTAAATTTTACTCATTGGGACTTCCAATACAATGATCTTATTTTCATTCTAGTTTACCTACAACCATGTGAAGGAGAAGATACAGAAGTAATTTTTAAAGGAGATAACTTAAACGGAGAATATATTTTCGCCTATGCTAATTTTCACTGGCCAAGTGAATACAGAATAAATGATAATGCGTAAGAATATGAATCTTTATAAAATGTTAGACCTGTGCTAATGCTAATCCAGACTTGTAGCGTCGATGTATATTTTGATAGAAAATATTATAGAAAATATAGATTATTATGTAAAACTATTTGTAGGTATTCTACAATTTACCAGTTAACCAAAATTAAACGATTACAGAAAAATAGTTTTACATCACGTAGATATCGATGTGTGTTTGGTACCGACGCTACATATTCTATACTACGACTATAATGACCGACAGAATGTGCGCTAATATTAAAAAAAAACTAATCTGTAGAGGAAACATAATTATTTTGTTTAAATTTTTTAGTGCTGACCTGGCTATTGTCTTTGTATTATATTCAACGAAATATTCTTGCTACGACGAAGCTCGGAAACACAGAAACGGCGTGACACGCTTAGGAGTGGGCTATAACGTAAGTAATATATATTTAGCGGCAACGAACTTAAAAACAACGATAACGTTTAATTTTTACAATGATTTTTTATATCGTTAGCAATTTTAACCGTGATCTTCTTTGGTACGAGCAAAAACAATATATTATTAGCATAGGAAGCAGTTTGAGGAATATAATTATAGTGAAGGCTTCAAACAATGTGGCACTAAAATATTACCTAGAAATAATATACATTTGAAATAAAAATGCAATTCCTCACATAATTAACTAAATATATAAAGTACAAATATATTTCTATTAAATAAAATCATAATTTGTTCATTTAAAAGTAAAATTGTAAACTCTTCTACGTTGACATTAAAGAATTTACATCGATAAGTATATTAATACGTGAACCAATCTGAGCATCAACAATAAAAATTTAAAAAAATTGTTTCCTTCTGTTTCCATTTATGGGAACTGGCAATTTCTCTTATTCTTGAGATCAATTATTATTTCAGATTTCAAAACTTTGTCTCTGGGCTTATTGTAACCGTATCAAAAGCAAAGTAAAACTCAATATCTATTAGGTTTATCTTCCACGACAACTAGATCCGGTTTTGAATTATCTATCTCTAAGTTTTTGGAACGTCTTAAGTAAGACTTAAAAAAATAGAAAATAAATTTTCTAATTCTAAATGACAGACATTAAAATTGACGATTTTGTTTTTAATACTGAAGCTAATGAAACTGTATTACTTAATCATTATTTCATAACATTGCATTATGCATTTAAAATCTGATCCTACAAAGAAAACGCTATTGATTCAAACGATTTTTTTTCTATACGTAGAACTCAAAACCTGATATGAATCTTCAGGTGCAACTGAACGTACAATTCCCAGAATTATTCTAAATTTTTCGATGGTTGAATAAACTGGTAGAAGGAAAGCAAAGGCAAATCATATCTTTTTTCATTTCAGATTGAAAAATGTGAAGGACCAGCTGTTTTTGATACCATAGCTGAAGCTGCGAAAGAAGTTTCTAGAACATATAATAGAACTTTCAGTATCAAAGATGAAATTAAGCTTAGTGATCTATTGCCAAGTCCCTCAAGTGGATATTACAGATTTTATGGATCTAAAACAATGCCTGGTTGTGAGGAAGGAGTTATTTGGTTTGTGTATGAGGAAGTTCAATATATTAACGTTGAACAGGTAAAGTGTTGAATTTTAAACGAAGTTGCGAAGAAATTAAAACAAAATAATTGGAACCATTATCCTTTTTGTTCATAATGTTCCTAATCTGGTTATTGAGAATATTTTGGGAATATTTTCTTTTAAAAATGTTTCAGTAAATAAGTGTAACACTTTTACTTAATTCAATTATCATGCAACAGTCTCGAGAGATGAGACAAAAAATTACTTAGTAGACAATTAGTGAACCAAAAATTTCCTCGAAATATTTGTTCATTTAGCGCATCGATTAACCTTAAATATATTTTTGTTTCCAGTTTGAGTCAATAAGGACCATTTACAACTCGACCGGCTACCTGGTAACATTTAATGCTAGACATTTGCAGCCGCTCAATGGAAGAAAAATCGAATATTGTCCAGGTGAAGACAATGACGACAGTGGATGCAGTTCCGGTTCCTGCGGCGAAAATGATGACCAAACAACTGAATGGTAGTTCCTGTGGTGAAGACGAGTGAAATGATGGATTTTATTATTACTCTTATGTCTGAAATATCTTATATTTGAATAATAAATGTATTTGGTGTCAAACTATCTATGGCCTCTTTGAATACCCCTTTTATTAGCATAACCATTTTTCCATGAGAAACAAGCAAATTTTGGAATAGATCGATTTAGGATCTTTAACTTTTTAGCTCTATATTTTGAGCTCAATATTATTAATTTTTAAATTATATCGCTACTATAGGAAATAAGACCATTTTCCAGTTCCATTGCTTACCAAATAATATTTTGAAAATCTCAACATTATCATCTCTATTAAACAGACTGTGTGTATAAAACAAATTACTATGAAAAATAAAATATATGGTATATTATTCATACTTTTTTAAAAAATCTTTAAAATTTTCGGAATGTAAAAATCCAATAAATTTGCATTTCTATTAATTCAATTTTTTTTTTAATTTTAACTGCTTACTGGTTACACAACGATGCCGACATATAGAAAATTAGACAATTATTCGCTAACATTATTTAAATATGTCTCTCCTTAAGCAGTACCATAAAGGTTTCATTGTGACCCATTTGAGCTTTTTAGATCGTGTGTGACTTTATTTTTTATGGGTAAAACAGAAACTCAACATCGTTAAATTTGCTTCTAGAGGATTTAGAAAAAATTGGTTTCTTAAGGTCAGATTGACAATAAAATTGATTTTTTATGAAAATTATTTTTTTAATAGAGATGCTCTGTCCAATTCCAAAAAAAAAATTAGCCCTCCGAACAGAGCCGATAAGAAAAAAAGATATAAAAACTGATAAATATGCTTGTTCAAGTTTTAGGAAATTGAAACCCGTTTTCAGATGAGCAGAGATATTCAAAGAATTATTCAGAAAATTTGGTTTCCTATTTTTTTCTGAACAAATCTTGAAGTGACAAACTAGAATTATATGTTCTCAAGGCTACTAGGTTTTATCTTTTCATTCTATGGCAATTTAGACTGAAAAATGCACCCAAATCATTTAAATAAATGTTTATTATCGCATAGAAATAGTCTCCGCAGTTCGTCGTCGGATATTTTTTTATTATTTTTGAATTTTATAGTATTTATACATTGTATTTTCGCATTTACTACATTGTTTGCAGCTGTTAGTAGATTAAAAAAAATAATATTCCATGTGAATGCTTTAATCCGACGAATGGGTTATACAAAAAGCCCCCATCACTAGTATGGAAAAATTATCAAATAAAATCAAGTTCTAGACATAATCAAATGCGAGTAGCTTGAAAAGCTGTAAATAAATGCTTTCAGTCAGTTTATTGCTATTGTGCAAACTAATATTTAAATTCAAGCTGATTCCGATTATGAAATTGTGCAAAGGAAAAAGACTCATCATAACTGCAAGTTCGGGCTCATTAAACATTTCTACTTTGTTACAAAAATCCATGGTAATTCAACCACAAACATATTCCTTATCACGCGGTGAAATACCAAAACTGAACATGCCAATTTATGGATATATGTTAAAAAATTATAGTATCTAAAAAATTATAAACTTCCAATGGAATAATGATATATTATTTTAATCAATATTTTCTTTTTCTCTCTGAACCTGGATATTAACACCCGCAAAGGTTTAAGAATATATTGTTGTTTTTAGAATATATTAAACTTCTTATAAACTTTCTTTCCTAAATCTAGTTCTAGCATTAATAGAAAAACGTTATCATGTTCTTGGAAATCTACAGAGTGTCCGGGAAAATGTGGGAACTCTCCGGATATGAAAAAACACGTAAAAGGCAATACTACAAACTCATATAAACTTTTTTCGTATAGGCCTCCTCTTCGGAGATATGGGCTCCCAAAGAATGACAATGGAATTAGGCTTTTTACACCTAATTATTGAACCACCAGGTATATTTCAATTTTTTTAATATAATCCTTCAAATTACTCTTCAAGAAAGTGTTGTGAATTGCTCACAGCTGCAGGGACGTACTAGCTGTGACACCACTGACCCCATTTTTTTACGACTTCTATGATAAGACAACGTTTCTTTACATACTTTAAAGTATTGACTTAAAATTAAGTACTTTTCATTTATATCGCTAATCCAAACGGTTTTCGAAAAAACCTCATTTTATTTGCACTACTAACGTCTTCTAACTTCTGCTTGGTGGATTATGAAAAAGGGAAATTTTTCCCTCTCACCATAGTTTCAATAAAATGTTAAACTAACTTCTTAGTTAAAAACTTCGTAAAAGTGTTTAACATGGGCTCCGAGTAGTCGCACTTGTGGGCACGACGAATTGGGGACTGCTGTACCGGCCACATTAACTTAGCATTGTTCCTTATTTGATCACAATGAAACGTGATTTTCCGTAAAATTTCCTCCCTACTATCGACCGGAGTGAAATAGACCAGGATTTTGAGTTTTCCCTTACAGGTAAAAATCCAATGGCGTTAGGTCAGGAGATCAAGGAGGCAAGACAGTAGGTCGTCCTCTAGCTATCCATCGATTTGGATAAACGTTATTCAGGTGCTCCCGCACAGCAACGCTGAAGTGAGGTGGTACTCCATCGTGCATATAGTACATTTTTTAGCCGGTTTCAAGTAGTAAGGGCTCTACTAAATCGTGAAAAGCGTTCTGGAGGAACTCCAAATAATGTTCTCCATTCAGTCGTGCAGGTATTACGAATGGTCCAATCAAAAAATTGCCAATGATTCCTGCCCAGACTTAATGTCTGGAACTGATGTTGATGATGCGAAACAATCGTTGCATGAGAATCTTGATCAATCCATACATGTGAGTTATGCAAATTTATGATATCATTTTTGGTAAACCTTGCTTCATCCGTGAAGAGAATAGTACTAGTGAAGTTTACATTATTTCGTTGCTGATCTCATAGCCAGTTTGTACACAACATTTTACGGGGAAAATATGCAAGAATCAATTCATGCATTTTTTTCAAATGATATTGATATAACAGCTGTTCTTGAAAAACTTCATATACTAATGTTTTCGACGTATTAAACTGCGTTGATAATTTTGTGTTGTGTTCGTTGAGGGAGTGTCATCTACAGCATTTAAAATATTTTCCTCTAATTGCCACTTACGTACTCTTCTTCCTCAAACAGCATCAGTATATCTTCTCCCAAAATTTCCTAAAATTATGAGGAAATTTAATAATATTACTTTGTTAAATGGAATCGCCTACCATTTTCCCTTAGACGTGGGTCAACTCATTGAAATGTTTTTTGATCTGGAAGAGTACTGTTAGAATATCTGTCGTGATATAATCTTCTGGCTTCCAAAGCATTAAAAGATGCAAGCCCATACATCAGATGAATATCTGTATACTCTGGCAGTGTTGTATTTGCAGGAAACAAACTATTTGAATATATTCGTTCCATTTCTCTTTTTGAAAGGTGAATACATATATACTCCATGGAAAATAGACTTTCGTCAGTAACGAAAATGTAGAATATATAATATATAATCGAATATTTGTATGATTTTCTCTATAATTTTTTGTAAACATTTTGTCAATAAACAAATTGCTAACTAATATGACTAAACAAATTGTAACTAACATATAAATTAATAAAACAACACCAATATTATAAATATTACTTGCGATGCATAAGTTTCCTTGAAGTGCCGATGAATAATGTGCCTGAACTATGGCAACCCGCCCACAGCTGCCTGCAGCAGCTATTTTCGATAGGATTCCGCCCAATTTTCCAAGTTTCACAGATCGTATGGAAGTGTATTTCTTGGATCAAAAAAATTCACAGGTAAAGCAAAAGCATTAAAAAACATCTTCTGCAAATTTGAGCCCTTAATATTCATTTGCCACGCCATTATGAATTTTTGAAAAAAAAAAACGTTTTTAAATTGATCATACATCTGACCCTATTATGGAAGTATAGTTGAATCATATATAGATGTTTATCCTTCTGAAAGGAGTGCAGATCATGTGGAGCATCCCTACTTCTAAGAGATGATTTAAACTTAATTGAAATTTTTCTCTTAATTTCGTTTTATACCAAGTCACGATTTCGTCACCAATCATATTAGTGGAAAATAGTTATTTATTTTGTACATTTTAGAACAATTTTTTTCAGTATTCTGTATCTCATTTGTCTGTTTAATATTTAATACAATTATTTTAGAGGCTCATATTTAAAACCAGTATTTTTTTTTAATTCGTTTCAGACGTAAATCTGATATTTTATTGTGCTTCCCTTTAGTTTTTCCAAAGTAGATATTGAAGATCTGGAAAAATGGACATAACTGTTTTGAGTTACTACTTTCTATGAAAATTAGAACTATTAAGCTACGTTTATTAATTTATAAAATAAAAAATTACTATGTCATATTCCATGATGCTTTTCGAAAAAATGTCTACTGTGTATACATTTTCAATTAATCCAAAGACATCATAAACTGCTACTAAATAGCAACGCAATACGTGGCCTATACGAAAACAAGTTGCAATATAAAAAATTGAATTTATGGTCAGGAATCTGAAATTTCCTCAAAAAATTTCTTTTAAATGGTGCTTCTAGACTAACTAACGTTTCCCCTACTACTTCACTACAAGGTTAAAAATCAGAGTCGAATCTGGTACATTTATTTAATCAATTGTAGAGATCATTCTGAGGCATCCCCTGATTAATTAAAAAATAACTTGAAAATACTTATTTAAGCTTGGTAATAAATCATTTGGAAAAAATATAATTTGTGTAACATTTATCACCACATTACCATAAATTTATTTTATCTAAAATTGAAAAAAACATTGAACAAGTATATAAAGCGGCTGTCTTACTATCGTTTCAGTAGACACCCAGCAATTCCTTTGGTTTTCATTTTGTAACCAAACTGTTCAAGATGAGAAAAGTTTCAATCATTTCTTGTAAGTAAAATTTTTAAAATTATTAGAAAGGCCCAATTTGATCGCAATACTTTGGGGCTGCAGGAATTTTTTTTTGTTTTTTGGTTAGGAATAAATTTTTGTTTTATTATGAAAATTATGAGTATTTGCAAAATAAAATTTTGCTACAAAAATCGAAAATTATTTTTATAAAAATTATATTCTTCAAATTAAGAAATATAATTATAAAATTATTTAACAAATTTTTAAAATAAAATTATAAATATATTATTCGTTTTTAGTTACACTCCTTGTCCTAAGTGTCTACGTCGCAGGGGATATCAACTACCATCTACAAGGTAAATATATTTTTTTATATATTCTATGCCAATAAAAGAAAACCTGCCAAAATTTATTGGCATACACATAAGCAGAAATTAGATATCGCAGGTGTAGGATATATTTACAAAACTGTCTCTAATTCTAATTTTTGAATACTCAGTGGTGATTTGCGAGCTCTCGTTATTTTTGTACCATAATTTAAATGTATGTCCAATTTTTTACAGTGAGTCAACAACATTAAAGAGTTTTCCAAAATATTCTTGCTCGCAAAAAAGCTATACTGCAATACTTTTCTACTTTTGGAATATCTGAAACAGTGCCAAAAATTAAATCCACAAATATATATTATAAGTTCAAAACTTCCTTTTATGATTTCCTCGAATTTCAAAATTTGTATATTTGAGATATCTACGTATATTCCAAATATTATAAGTGAAAAGAAAGTTCTTTTAAATATGTTTCTTCGATTCTTGTGTCCGATCGTGCTTCGATTGATCGCTTTGAACCGACAAAAAGAAGAAATAATGTCCAGATGGGCAACAGAAATAAATATACCTTTCGTTTTAAAATGCAATTATTTTCTATCCGTTGAGATATTTAAAGGATACAAGGTCGAACTAACTTTCAAGTATATTTCGTTACAAAATTATTTCAAGAATCATCGAATTCTGATCATCTTTATTTGCTGTTAACTTTTACAAACAAACCGATAGAAAAGAATACTTCTAAAAACTACAGAATTTGTTGCGAAATATTATATTCTACCATATGTTCGATTATCATGAAAAGAACAAACGTACGAAAATATATTATATTCTTATCCTATTGGAGTGATTTTTAAAATCGACTTTAGAATGTTCATCACGACATGGCGAAAGGCCACAATAAACATAAAAAATCTATTAAACAGATATTTGTTCTTATATTTGTTTATCTATTGTTATACTATTTTTACAACAAGTGGTTCCCACCTTATGCATTTGGACATTTTCTGTTCTTTTTCCCTTTTCCTTAACAACTATTTCCATTTCGGGGCAAGTTTTTACCCAGAAGAAATGTAATAGTATTTTGTCCTCTAGTTTCTATGATTACTCAAATAAATAAACAACTTTTGTATATAGTAATACGGATGATATTTTTGATCTTCTTATTGTAGGAGAATGGGGTGGTATATGTCAAACAGGAAAAGAGCAATCTCCTATTAACATTCAAACTGATTCATGTCATAAAGGAGAAAAATGTTCTCCACTAAAATGGGAAAACGCAGACAAAGAACTTCCATATTCTGTGGTAAATGTTGGACATACTTGTAAGTATTATTGCAAATGATAACTAAATAATCTATATATACTTACGTCAAAGTTTTCAAGATGATCTTTTTCCAATAATTGGCTTAGTCAGTAACGGTGAAACTCATATTTGTTGACTAGAGAGCGACTCTATAACATTTATCAATTTGTTACACAAATTAGTAAACTTAAAATATCTGAATTAAGATTTATGTAATCAGTGATATATATTTTCAAAAGAAAATGAGAACCAAAGAACTTTATATAGATGATTGATTTCTTGTTCTAAAAGAAATAAAGAAAAGCTTATGAAAAAAAATGCAGAATATATTAGATTAGGACTCTTCTTGACAAACACGTTGACACGACAGCTTTGAACATACCCCTGCAGAATTAGCATAACGTTAGAACTAAGGCTCGGTTCTTTGAACGCTGAATTACGTAATAATATTTTTATTTATATTTTAAAAACTGTTGATAAACAGGGGAAATTTCATTTCTTGGGACACATATACTGATTTTACTCTATCCTTTTCTAACTGGATTATTTAAACGAGTATCATATGATTATCGGTACAATAATTCTGAATATATAAAAGTGTGAATATCTGGTTGTCTAAATTATTTTTATTATTATTTTCAATATGTTAACCATATTTACCAATAAAACAAGTTTTGAAATCTTCTTTTTGTTAATATTAATTATAAACTACGCATTTATAGTAATTTCTAATGCTTAAAAACACTGAGAAGAGTCACGAAAAGCAATTAAATTGAAAGAAAGTTCATGAATGTCAAACATCAAAAAAGTCTTTCCCCCATCGACCATAAACAGTCTTCAAACAAATCTATTGTTGGTTAAATCTATCGGGAATGATCGAAGGTATTTATTCTACTGGGAAGTACGTTTTTGTAGCAACTACCAAAGTTATAATCTCTACAAGAGCTCGAAATTGAGGTTGGTGAGTGCTAAGAATGTTGGTTCTGGGTCTATTTTAAATTTTACTCATTGGGACTTCCAATACAATGATCTTATTTTCATTCTAGTTTACCTACAACCATGTGAAGGAGAAGATACAGAAGTAATTTTTAAAGGAGATAACTTAAACGGAGAATATATTTTCGCCTATGCTAATTTTCACTGGCCAAGTGAATACAGAATAAATGATAATGCGTAAGAATATGAATCTTTATAAAATGTTAGACCTGTGCTAATGCTAATCCAGACTTGTAGCGTCGATGTATATTTTGATAGAAAATATTATAGAAAATATAGATTATTATGTAAAACTATTTGTAGGTATTCTACAATTTACCAGTTAACCAAAATTAAACGATTACAGAAAAATAGTTTTACATCACGTAGATATCGATGTGTGTTTGGTACCGACGCTACATATTCTATACTACGACTATAATGACCGACAGAATGTGCGCTAATATTAAAAAAAAAACTAATCTGTAGAGGAAACATAATTATTTTGTTTAAATTTTTTAGTGCTGACCTGGCTATTGTCTTTGTATTATATTCAACGAAATATTCTTGCTACGACGAAGCTCGGAAACACAGAAACGGCGTGACACGCTTAGGAGTGGGCTATAACGTAAGTAATATATATTTAGCGGCAACGAACTTAAAAACAACGATAACGTTTAATTTTTACAATGATTTTTTATATCGTTAGCAATTTTAACCGTGATCTTCTTTGGTACGAGCAAAAACAATATATTATTAGCATAGGAAGCAGTTTGAGGAATATAATTATAGTGAAGGCTTCAAACAATGTGGCACTAAAATATTACCTAGAAATAATATACATTTGAAATAAAAATGCAATTCCTCACATAATTAACTAAATATATAAAGTACAAATATATTTCTATTAAATAAAATCATAATTTGTTCATTTAAAAGTAAAATTGTAAACTCTTCTACGTTGACATTAAAGAATTTACATCGATAAGTATATTAATACGTGAACCAATCTGAGCATCAACAATAAAAATTTAAAAAAATTGTTTCCTTCTGTTTCCATTTATGGGAACTGGCAATTTCTCTTATTCTTGAGATCAATTATTATTTCAGATTTCAAAACTTTGTCTCTGGGCTTATTGTAACCGTATCAAAAGCAAAGTAAAACTCAATATCTATTAGGTTTATCTTCCACGACAACTAGATCCGGTTTTGAATTATCTATCTCTAAGTTTTTGGAACGTCTTAAGTAAGACTTAAAAAAATAGAAAATAAATTTTCTAATTCTAAATGACAGACATTAAAATTGACGATTTTGTTTTTAATACTGAAGCTAATGAAACTGTATTACTTAATCATTATTTCATAACATTGCATTATGCATTTAAAATCTGATCCTACAAAGAAAACGCTATTGATTCAAACGATTTTTTTTCTATACGTAGAACTCAAAACCTGATATGAATCTTCAGGTGCAACTGAACGTACAATTCCCAGAATTATTCTAAATTTTTCGATGGTTGAATAAACTGGTAGAAGGAAAGCAAAGGCAAATCATATCTTTTTTCATTTCAGATTGAAAAATGTGAAGGACCAGCTGTTTTTGATACCATAGCTGAAGCTGCGAAAGAAGTTTCTAGAACATATAATAGAACTTTCAGTATCAAAGATGAAATTAAGCTTAGTGATCTATTGCCAAGTCCCTCAAGTGGATATTACAGATTTTATGGATCTAAAACAATGCCTGGTTGTGAGGAAGGAGTTATTTGGTTTGTGTATGAGGAAGTTCAATATATTAACGTTGAACAGGTAAAGTGTTGAATTTTAAACGAAGTTGCGAAGAAATTAAAACAAAATAATTGGAACCATTATCCTTTTTGTTCATAATGTTCCTAATCTGGTTATTGAGAATATTTTGGGAATATTTTCTTTTAAAAATGTTTCAGTAAATAAGTGTAACACTTTTACTTAATTCAATTATCATGCAACAGTCTCGAGAGATGAGACAAAAAATTACTTAGTAGACAATTAGTGAACCAAAAATTTCCTCGAAATATTTGTTCATTTAGCGCATCGATTAACCTTAAATATATTTTTGTTTCCAGTTTGAGTCAATAAGGACCATTTACAACTCGACCGGCTACCTGGTAACATTTAATGCTAGACATTTGCAGCCGCTCAATGGAAGAAAAATCGAATATTGTCCAGGTGAAGACAATGACGACAGTGGATGCAGTTCCGGTTCCTGCGGCGAAAATGATGACCAAACAACTGAATGGTAGTTCCTGTGGTGAAGACGAGTGAAATGATGGATTTTATTATTACTCTTATGTCTGAAATATCTTATATTTGAATAATAAATGTATTTGGTGTCAAACTATCTATGGCCTCTTTGAATACCCCTTTTATTAGCATAACCATTTTTCCATGAGAAACAAGCAAATTTTGGAATAGATCGATTTAGGATCTTTAACTTTTTAGCTCTATATTTTGAGCTCAATATTATTAATTTTTAAATTATATCGCTACTATAGGAAATAAGACCATTTTCCAGTTCCATTGCTTACCAAATAATATTTTGAAAATCTCAACATTATCATCTCTATTAAACAGACTGTGTGTATAAAACAAATTACTATGAAAAATAAAATATATGGTATATTATTCATACTTTTTTAAAAAATCTTTAAAATTTTCGGAATGTAAAAATCCAATAAATTTGCATTTCTATTAATTCAATTTTTTTTTTAATTTTAACTGCTTACTGGTTACACAACGATGCCGACATATAGAAAATTAGACAATTATTCGCTAACATTATTTAAATATGTCTCTCCTTAAGCAGTACCATAAAGGTTTCATTGTGACCCATTTGAGCTTTTTAGATCGTGTGTGACTTTATTTTTTATGGGTAAAACAGAAACTCAACATCGTTAAATTTGCTTCTAGAGGATTTAGAAAAAATTGGTTTCTTAAGGTCAGATTGACAATAAAATTGATTTTTTATGAAAATTATTTTTTTAATAGAGATGCTCTGTCCAATTCCAAAAAAAAAATTAGCCCTCCGAACAGAGCCGATAAGAAAAAAAGATATAAAAACTGATAAATATGCTTGTTCAAGTTTTAGGAAATTGAAACCCGTTTTCAGATGAGCAGAGATATTCAAAGAATTATTCAGAAAATTTGGTTTCCTATTTTTTTCTGAACAAATCTTGAAGTGACAAACTAGAATTATATGTTCTCAAGGCTACTAGGTTTTATCTTTTCATTCTATGGCAATTTAGACTGAAAAATGCACCCAAATCATTTAAATAAATGTTTATTATCGCATAGAAATAGTCTCCGCAGTTCGTCGTCGGATATTTTTTTATTATTTTTGAATTTTATAGTATTTATACATTGTATTTTCGCATTTACTACATTGTTTGCAGCTGTTAGTAGATTAAAAAAAATAATATTCCATGTGAATGCTTTAATCCGACGAATGGGTTATACAAAAAGCCCCCATCACTAGTATGGAAAAATTATCAAATAAAATCAAGTTCTAGACATAATCAAATGCGAGTAGCTTGAAAAGCTGTAAATAAATGCTTTCAGTCAGTTTATTGCTATTGTGCAAACTAATATTTAAATTCAAGCTGATTCCGATTATGAAATTGTGCAAAGGAAAAAGACTCATCATAACTGCAAGTTCGGGCTCATTAAACATTTCTACTTTGTTACAAAAATCCATGGTAATTCAACCACAAACATATTCCTTATCACGCGGTGAAATACCAAAACTGAACATGCCAATTTATGGATATATGTTAAAAAATTATAGTATCTAAAAAATTATAAACTTCCAATGGAATAATGATATATTATTTTAATCAATATTTTCTTTTTCTCTCTGAACCTGGATATTAACACCCGCAAAGGTTTAAGAATATATTGTTGTTTTTAGAATATATTAAACTTCTTATAAACTTTCTTTCCTAAATCTAGTTCTAGCATTAATAGAAAAACGTTATCATGTTCTTGGAAATCTACAGAGTGTCCGGGAAAATGTGGGAACTCTCCGGATATGAAAAAACACGTAAAAGGCAATACTACAAACTCATATAAACTTTTTTCGTATAGGCCTCCTCTTCGGAGATATGGGCTCCCAAAGAATGACAATGGAATTAGGCTTTTTACACCTAATTATTGAACCACCAGGTATATTTCAATTTTTTTAATATAATCCTTCAAATTACTCTTCAAGAAAGTGTTGTGAATTGCTCACAGCTGCAGGGACGTACTAGCTGTGACACCACTGACCCCATTTTTTTACGACTTCTATGATAAGACAACGTTTCTTTACATACTTTAAAGTATTGACTTAAAATTAAGTACTTTTCATTTATATCGCTAATCCAAACGGTTTTCGAAAAAACCTCATTTTATTTGCACTACTAACGTCTTCTAACTTCTGCTTGGTGGATTATGAAAAAGGGAAATTTTTCCCTCTCACCATAGTTTCAATAAAATGTTAAACTAACTTCTTAGTTAAAAACTTCGTAAAAGTGTTTAACATGGGCTCCGAGTAGTCGCACTTGTGGGCACGACGAATTGGGGACTGCTGTACCGGCCACATTAACTTAGCATTGTTCCTTATTTGATCACAATGAAACGTGATTTTCCGTAAAATTTCCTCCCTACTATCGACCGGAGTGAAATAGACCAGGATTTTGAGTTTTCCCTTACAGGTAAAAATCCAATGGCGTTAGGTCAGGAGATCAAGGAGGCAAGACAGTAGGTCGTCCTCTAGCTATCCATCGATTTGGATAAACGTTATTCAGGTGCTCCCGCACAGCAACGCTGAAGTGAGGTGGTACTCCATCGTGCATATAGTACATTTTTTAGCCGGTTTCAAGTAGTAAGGGCTCTACTAAATCGTGAAAAGCGTTCTGGAGGAACTCCAAATAATGTTCTCCATTCAGTCGTGCAGGTATTACGAATGGTCCAATCAAAAAATTGCCAATGATTCCTGCCCAGACTTAATGTCTGGAACTGATGTTGATGATGCGAAACAATCGTTGCATGAGAATCTTGATCAATCCATACATGTGAGTTATGCAAATTTATGATATCATTTTTGGTAAACCTTGCTTCATCCGTGAAGAGAATAGTACTAGTGAAGTTTACATTATTTCGTTGCTGATCTCATAGCCAGTTTGTACACAACATTTTACGGGGAAAATATGCAAGAATCAATTCATGCATTTTTTTCAAATGATATTGATATAACAGCTGTTCTTGAAAAACTTCATATACTAATGTTTTCGACGTATTAAACTGCGTTGATAATTTTGTGTTGTGTTCGTTGAGGGAGTGTCATCTACAGCATTTAAAATATTTTCCTCTAATTGCCACTTACGTACTCTTCTTCCTCAAACAGCATCAGTATATCTTCTCCCAAAATTTCCTAAAATTATGAGGAAATTTAATAATATTACTTTGTTAAATGGAATCGCCTACCATTTTCCCTTAGACGTGGGTCAACTCATTGAAATGTTTTTTGATCTGGAAGAGTACTGTTAGAATATCTGTCGTGATATAATCTTCTGGCTTCCAAAGCATTAAAAGATGCAAGCCCATACATCAGATGAATATCTGTATACTCTGGCAGTGTTGTATTTGCAGGAAACAAACTATTTGAATATATTCGTTCCATTTCTCTTTTTGAAAGGTGAATACATATATACTCCATGGAAAATAGACTTTCGTCAGTAACGAAAATGTAGAATATATAATATATAATCGAATATTTGTATGATTTTCTCTATAATTTTTTGTAAACATTTTGTCAATAAACAAATTGCTAACTAATATGACTAAACAAATTGTAACTAACATATAAATTAATAAAACAACACCAATATTATAAATATTACTTGCGATGCATAAGTTTCCTTGAAGTGCCGATGAATAATGTGCCTGAACTATGGCAACCCGCCCACAGCTGCCTGCAGCAGCTATTTTCGATAGGATTCGGCCCAATTTTCCAAGTTTCACAGATCGTATGGAAGTGTATTTCTTGGATCAAAAAAATTCACAGGTAAAGCAAAAGCATTAAAAAACATCTTCTGCAAATTTGAGCCCTTAATATTCATTTGCCACGCCATTATGAATTTTTGAAAAAAAAAAAACGTTTTTAAATTGATCATACATCTGACCCTATTATGGAAGTATAGTTGAATCATATATAGATGTTTATCCTTCTGAAAGGAGTGCAGATCATGTGGAGCATCCCTACTTCTAAGAGATGATTTAAACTTAATTGAAATTTTTCTCTTAATTTCGTTTTATACCAAGTCACGATTTCGTCACCAATCATATTAGTGGAAAATAGTTATTTATTTTGTACATTTTAGAACAATTTTTTTCAGTATTCTGTATCTCATTTGTCTGTTTAATATTTAATACAATTATTTTAGAGGCTCATATTTAAAACCAGTATTTTTTTTTAATTCGTTTCAGACGTAAATCTGATATTTTATTGTGCTTCCCTTTAGTTTTTCCAAAGTAGATATTGAAGATCTGGAAAAATGGACATAACTGTTTTGAGTTACTACTTTCTATGAAAATTAGAACTATTAAGCTACGTTTATTAATTTATAAAATAAAAAATTACTATGTCATATTCCATGATGCTTTTCGAAAAAATGTCTACTGTGTATACATTTTCAATTAATCCAAAGACATCATAAACTGCTACTAAATAGCAACGCAATACGTGGCCTATACGAAAACAAGTTGCAATATAAAAAATTGAATTTATGGTCAGGAATCTGAAATTTCCTCAAAAAATTTCTTTTAAATGGTGCTTCTAGACTAACTAACGTTTCCCCTACTACTTCACTACAAGGTTAAAAATCAGAGTCGAATCTGGTACATTTATTTAATCAATTGTAGAGATCATTCTGAGGCATCCCCTGATTAATTAAAAAATAACTTGAAAATACTTATTTAAGCTTGGTAATAAATCATTTGGAAAAAATATAATTTGTGTAACATTTATCACCACATTACCATAAATTTATTTTATCTAAAATTGAAAAAAACATTGAACAAGTATATAAAGCGGCTGTCTTACTATCGTTTCAGTAGACACCCAGCAATTCCTTTGGTTTTCATTTTGTAACCAAACTATTTAAGATGAGTAAAGTTTCAATCATTTGTTGTAAGTAAAATTTTTAAAATTATTAGAAAGGCCCAATTTGATCGCAATACTTTGGGGCTGCAGGAATTTTTTTTTGTTTTTTGGTTAGGAATAAATTTTTGTTTTATTATGAAAATTATGAGTATTTGCAAAATAAAATTTTGCTACAAAAATCGAAAATTATTTTTATAAAAATTATATTCTTCAAATTAAGAAATATAATTATAAAATTATTTAACAAATTTTTAAAATAAAATTATAAATATATTATTCGTTTTTAGTTACACTCCTTGTCCTAAGTGTCTACGTCGCAGGGGATATCAACTACCATCTACAAGGTAAATATATTTTTTTATATATTCTATGCCAATAAAAGAAAACCTGCCAAAATTTATTGGCATTCACATAAGCAGAAATTAGATATCGCAGGTGTAGGATATATTTACAAAACTGTCTCTAATTCTAATTTTTGAATACTCAGTGGTGATTTGCGAGCTCTCGTTATTTTTGTACCATAATTTAAATGTATGTCCAATTTTTTACAGTGAGTCAACAACATTAAAGAGTTTTCCAAAATATTCTTGCTCGCAAAAAAGCTATACTGCAATACTTTTCTACTTTTGGAATATCTGAAACAGTGCCAAAAATTAAATCCACAAATATATATTATAAGTTCAAAAGTTCCTTTTATGATTTCCTCGAATTTCAAAATTTGTATATATGAGATATCTACGTATATTCCAAATATTATAAGTGAAAAGAAAGTTCTTTTAAATATGTTTCTTCGATTCTTGTGTTCGATCGTGCTTCGATTGATCGCTTTGAACCGACAAAAAGAAGAGATAATGCCCAGATGGGCAACAGAAATAAATATACCTTTCGTTTTAAAATGCAATTATTTTCTATCCGCTGAGATATTCAAATGATATAAAGTAGAGCTAACTTTCAAGTATATTTAGTTACAAAATTATTTCAAGAATCATCGAATTCTGATCATCTTTATTTGCTGTTAACTTTTACAAACAAACCGATAGAAAAGAATACTTCTAAAAACTACAGAATTTGTTGCCAAATAATATATTCTACCATATGTTCGATTATCATGAAAAGAACAAACGTACGGAAATATATTATATTCTTATCCTATTGGAGTGATTTTTAAAATCGACTTTAGAATGTTCATCACGACATGGCGAAAGGCCACAATAAACATAAAAAATCTATTAAACAGATATTTGTTCTTATATTTGTTTATCTATTTTTATACTATTTTTACAACAAGTGGTTCCCACCTTATGCATTTGGACATTTTCTGTTCTTTTTCCCTTTTCCTTAACAACTATTTCCATTTCGGGGCAAGTTTTTACCCAGAAGAAATGTAATAGTATTTTGTCCTCTAGTTTCTATGATTACTCAAATAAATAAACAACTTTTGTATATAGTAATACGGATGATATTTTTGATCTTCTTATTGTAGGAGAATGGGGTGGTATATGTCAAACAGGAAAAGAGCAATGTCCTATTAACATTCAAACTGATTCATGTCATAAAGGAGAAAAATGTTCTCCACCAAAATGGGAAAACGCAGACAAAGAACTTCCATATTCTGTGGTAAATATTGGACATACTTGTAAGTATTATTGCAAATGATAACTAAATAATCTATATATACTTACGTCAAAGTTTTCAAGATGATCTTTTTCCAATAATTGGCTTAGTCAGTAACGGTGAAACTCATATTTGTTGACTAGAGAGCGACTCTATAACATTTATCAATTTGTTACACAAATTAGTAAACTTAAAAAACAATATCCTCATTAGATACTTTCAAACGTATCTGAATTAAGATTTATGTAATCAGTGATATATATTTTCAAAAGAAAATGAGAACCGAAGAACTTTATATAGATTATTGATTTCTTGTTCTTAAAGAAATAAAGGAAAGCTTATGAAAAAAAATGCAGAATATATTAGATTAGGACTCTTTTTGACAAACACGTTGACACAACAGCTTCGAACACACCCCTGCAGAATTAGCATAACGTTAGAACTAAGGCTCGGTTCTTTGAACGCTGAATTACGTAATAATATTTTTATTTATATTCGAAAAACTGTTGATAAACAGGGGATATTTCATTTCTTGGGACACACATACTGATTTTACTCTATCCTTTTCTAACTGGATTATTTAAACGAGTATCATATGATAAACGGTACAATAATTCTGAATATATTAAAGTGTGAATATCTGGTTGCCTAAATTATTTTTATTATTATTTTCAATATGTTAACCATATTTACCAATAAAACAAGTTTTGAAATCTTCTTTTTGTTAATATTAATTATAAACTACGCATTTATAGTAATTTCTAATGCTTAAAAACACTGAAAAGAGTCACGAAAAGCAATTAAATTGAAAGAAAAGATAAGTAAGTTTATGTATGTCAAACGTCAAAAAAATCTTTCCCCCATCGACCATAAACAGTCTTCAAACAAATCTATTGTTGATTAAATCTATCGGGAATGATCTAAGGTATTTATTCTACTGGGAAGTACGTTTTTGTAGCAACTACCAAAGTAATAATCTCTACAAGAGCTCGAAATTGAGGTTGATGAGTGCTAAGAATGTTGGTTCTGGGTCTATTTTAAATTTTACTCATTGGGACTTCCAATACAATGATCTTATTTTCATTCTAGTTTACCTACAACCATGTGAAGGAGAAGATACAGAAGTAATTTTTAAAGGAGATAACTTAAACGGAGAATATATTTTCGCCTATGCTAATTTTCACTGGCCAAGTGAATACAGAATAAATGATAATGCGTAAGAATATGAATCTTTATAAAATGTTAGACCTGTGCTAATGCTAATCCAGACTTGTAGCGTCGATGTATATTTTGATAGAAAATATTATAGAAAATATAGATTATTATGTAAAACTATTTGTAGGTATTCTACAATTTACCAGTTAACCAAAATTAAACGATTACAGAAAAATAGTTTTACATCACGTAGATATCGATGTGTGTTTGGTACCGACGCTACATATTCTATACTACGACTATAATGACCGACAGAATGTGCGCTAATATTAAAAAAAAACTAATCTGTAGAGGAAACATAATTATTTTGTTTAAATTTTTTAGTGCTGACCTGGCTATTGTCTTTGTATTATATTCAACGAAATATTCTTGCTACGACGAAGCTCGGAAACACAGAAACGGCGTGACACGCTTAGGAGTGGGCTATAACGTAAGTAATATATATTTAGCGGCAACGAACTTAAAAACAACGATAACGTTTAATTTTTACAATGATTTTTTATATCGTTAGCAATTTTAACCGTGATCTTCTTTGGTACGAGCAAAAACAATATATTATTAGCATAGGAAGCAGTTTGAGGAATATAATTATAGTGAAGGCTTCAAACAATGTGGCACTAAAATATTACCTAGAAATAATATACATTTGAAATAAAAATGCAATTCCTCACATAATTAACTAAATATATAAAGTACAAATATATTTCTATTAAATAAAATCATAATTTGTTCATTTAAAAGTAAAATTGTAAACTCTTCTACGTTGACATTAAAGAATTTACATCGATAAGTATATTAATACGTGAACCAATCTGAGCATCAACAATAAAAATTTAAAAAAATTGTTTCCTTCTGTTTCCATTTATGGGAACTGGCAATTTCTCTTATTCTTGAGATCAATTATTATTTCAGATTTCAAAACTTTGTCTCTGGGCTTATTGTAACCGTATCAAAAGCAAAGTAAAACTCAATATCTATTAGGTTTATCTTCCACGACAACTAGATCCGGTTTTGAATTATCTATCTCTAAGTTTTTGGAACGTCTTAAGTAAGACTTAAAAAAATAGAAAATAAATTTTCTAATTCTAAATGACAGACATTAAAATTGACGATTTTGTTTTTAATACTGAAGCTAATGAAACTGTATTACTTAATCATTATTTCATAACATTGCATTATGCATTTAAAATCTGATCCTACAAAGAAAACGCTATTGATTCAAACGATTTTTTTTCTATACGTAGAACTCAAAACCTGATATGAATCTTCAGGTGCAACTGAACGTACAATTCCCAGAATTATTCTAAATTTTTCGATGGTTGAATAAACTGGTAGAAGGAAAGCAAAGGCAAATCATATCTTTTTTCATTTCAGATTGAAAAATGTGAAGGACCAGCTGTTTTTGATACCATAGCTGAAGCTGCGAAAGAAGTTTCTAGAACATATAATAGAACTTTCAGTATCAAAGATGAAATTAAGCTTAGTGATCTATTGCCAAGTCCCTCAAGTGGATATTACAGATTTTATGGATCTAAAACAATGCCTGGTTGTGAGGAAGGAGTTATTTGGTTTGTGTATGAGGAAGTTCAATATATTAACGTTGAACAGGTAAAGTGTTGAATTTTAAACGAAATTGCGAAGAAATTAAAACAAAATAATTGGAACCATTATCCTTTTTGTTCATAATGTTCCTAATCTGGTTATTGAGAATATTTTGGGAATATTTTCTTTTAAAAATGTTTCAGTAAATAAGTGTAACACTTTTACTTAATTCAATTATCATGCAACAGTCTCGAGAGATGAGACAAAAAATTACTTAGTAGACAATTAGTGAACCAAAAATTTCCTCGAAATATTTGTTCATTTAGCGCATCGATTAACCTTAAATATATTTTTGTTTCCAGTTTGAGTCAATAAGGACCATTTACAACTCGACCGGCTACCTGGTAACATTTAATGCTAGACATTTGCAGCCGCTCAATGGAAGAAAAATCGAATATTGTCCAGGTGAAGACAATGACGACAGTGGATGCAGTTCCGGTTCCTGCGGCGAAAATGATGACCAAACAACTGAATGGTAGTTCCTGTGGTGAAGACGAGTGAAATGATGGATTTTATTATTACTCTTATGTCTGAAATATCTTATATTTGAATAATAAATGTATTTGGTGTCAAACTATCTATGGCCTCTTTGAATACCCCTTTTATTAGCATAACCATTTTTCCATGAGAAACAAGCAAATTTTGGAATAGATCGATTTAGGATCTTTAACTTTTTAGCTCTATATTTTGAGCTCAATATTATTAATTTTTAAATTATATCGCTACTATAGGAAATAAGACCATTTTCCAGTTCCATTGCTTACCAAATAATATTTTGAAAATCTCAACATTATCATCTCTATTAAACAGACTGTGTGTATAAAACAAATTACTATGAAAAATAAAATATATGGTATATTATTCATACTTTTTTAAAAAATCTTTAAAATTTTCGGAATGTAAAAATCCAATAAATTTGCATTTCTATTAATTCAATTTTTTTTTTAATTTTAACTGCTTACTGGTTACACAACGATGCCGACATATAGAAAATTAGACAATTATTCGCTAACATTATTTAAATATGTCTCTCCTTAAGCAGTACCATAAAGGTTTCATTGTGACCCATTTGAGCTTTTTAGATCGTGTGTGACTTTATTTTTTATGGGTAAAACAGAAACTCAACATCGTTAAATTTGCTTCTAGAGGATTTAGAAAAAATTGGTTTCTTAAGGTCAGATTGACAATAAAATTGATTTTTTATGAAAATTATTTTTTTAATAGAGATGCTCTGTCCAATTCCAAAAAAAAATTAGCCCTCCGAACAGAGCCGATAAGAAAAAAAAATATAAAAACTGATAAATATGCTTGTTCAAGTTTTAGGAAATTGAAACCCGTTTTCAGATGAGCAGAGATATTCAAAGAATTATTCAGAAAATTTGGTTTCCTATTTTTTTCTGAACAAATCTTAAAGTGACAAACTAGAGTTATATGTTCTCAAGGCTACTAGGTTTTATCTTTTCATTCTATGGCAATTTAGACTGAAAAATGCACCCAAATCATTTAAATAAATGTTTATTATCGCATAGAAATAGTCTCCGCAGTTCGTCGTCGGATATTTTTTTATTATTTTTGAATTTTATAGTATTTATACATTGTATTTTCGCATTTACTACATTGTTTGCAGCTGTTAGTAGATTTAAAAAAATAATATTCCATGTGAATGCTTTAATCCGATGAATGGGTTATACAAAAAGCCCCCATCACTAGTATGGAAAAATTATCAAATAAAATCAAGTTCTAGACATAATCAAATACGAGTAGCTTGAAAAGCTGTAAATAAATGCTTTCAGTCAGTTTATTGCTATTGTGCAAACTAATATTTAAATTCAAGCTGATCCCGATTATCAAATTGTGCAAAGGAAAAAGACTGGAACATCAGTTTTATAAAGCTTTATCTCAAAGTACTATAAGAATTAATAAATCATAACTGCAAGTTCGGGCTCATTAAACATTTCTACTTTGTTACAAAAATCCATGGTAATTCAACCACAAACATATTCCTTATCACGCGGTGAAATACCAAAACTGAACATGCCAATTTATGGATATATGTTAAAAAATTATAGTATCTAAAAAATTATAAACTTCCAATGGAATAATGATATATTATTTTAATCAATATTTTCTTTTTCTCTCTGAACCTGGATATTAACACCCGCAAAGGTTTAAGAATATATTGTTGTTTTTAGAATATATTAAACTTCTTATAAACTTTCTTTCCTAAATCTAGCATTAATGTGTGTCCGGGAAAATGTGGGAACTCTCCGGATATGAAAAAACACGTAAAAGGGAATACTACAAACTCATATAAACTTTTTTCGTATAGGCCTCCTCTTCGGAGATATGGGCTCCCAAAGAATGACAATGGAATTAGGCTTTTTACACCTAATTATTGAACCACCAGGTATATTTCAATTTTTTTAATATAATCCTTCAAATTACTCTTCAAGAAAGTGTTGTGAATTGCTCACAGCTGCAGGGACGTACTAGCTGTGACACCACTGACCCCATTTTTTTACGACTTCTATGATAAGACAACGTTTCTTTACATACTTTAAAGTATTGACTTAAAATTAAGTACTTTTCATTTATATCGCTAATCCAAACGGTTTTCGAAAAAACCTCATTTTATTTGCACTACTAACGTCTTCTAACTTCTGCTTGGTGGATTATGAAAAAGGGAAATTTTTCCCTCTCACCATAGTTTCAATAAAATGTTAAACTAACTTCTTAGTTAAAAACTTCGTAAAAGTGTTTAACATGGGCTCCGAGTAGTCGCACTTGTGGGCACGACGAATTGGGGACTGCTGTACCGGCCACATTAACTTAGCATTGTTCCTTATTTGATCACAATGAAACGTGATTTTCCGTAAAATTTCCTCCCTACTATCGACCGGAGTGAAATAGACCAGGATTTTGAGTTTTCCCTTACAGGTAAAAATCCAATGGCGTTAGGTCAGGAGATCAAGGAGGCAAGACAGTAGGTCGTCCTCTAGCTATCCATCGATTTGGATAAACGTTATTCAGGTGCTCCCGCACAGCAACGCTGAAGTGAGGTGGTACTCCATCGTGCATATAGTACATTTTTCAGCCGGTTTCAAGTAGTAAGGGCTCTACTAAATCGTGAAAAGCGTTCTGGAGGAACTCCAAATAATGTTCTCCATTCAGTCGTGCAGGTATTACGAATGGTCCTATCAAAAAATTGCCAATGATTCCTACCCAGACTTAATGTCTGGAACTGATGTTGATGATGCGAAACAATCGTTGCATGAGAATCTTGATCAATCCATACATGTGAGTTATGCAAATTTATGATATCATTTTTGGTAAACCTTGCTTCATCCGTGAAGAGAATAGTACTAGTGAAGTTTACATTATTTCGTTGCTGATCTCATAGCCAGTTTGTACACAACATTTTACGGGGAAAATATGCAAGAATCAATTCATGCATTTTTTTCAAATGATATTGATATAACAGCTGTTCTTGAAAAACTTCATATACTAATGTTTTCGACGTATTAAACTGCGTTGATAATTTTGTGTTGTGTTCGTTGAGGGAGTGTCATCTACAGCATTTAAAATATTTTCCTCTAATTGCCACTTACGTACTCTTCTTCCTCAAACAGCATCAGTATATCTTCTCCCAAAATTTCCTAAAATTATGAGGAAATTTAATAATATTACTTTGTTAAATGGAATCGCCTATCATTTTCCCTTAGACGTGGGTCAACTCATTGAAATGTTTTTTGATCTGGAAGAGTACTGTTAGAATATCTGTCGTGATATAATCTTCTGGCTTCCAAAGCATTAAAAGATGCAAGCCCATACATCAGATGAATATCTGTATACTCTGGCAGTGTTGTATTTGCAGGAAACAAACTATTTGAATATATTCGTTCCATTTCTCTTTTTGAAAGGTGAATACATATATACTCCATGGAAAATAGACTTTCGTCAGTAACGAAAATGTAGAATATATAATATATAATCGAATATTTGTATGATTTTCTCTATAATTTTTTGTAAAAATTTTGTCAATAAACAAATTGCTAACTAACTATAAATTAATAAAACAACACCAATATTATAAATATTACTTGTGATGCATAAGTTTCCTTGAAGTGCCGATGAATAATGTGCCTGAACTATGGCAACCCGCCCACAGCTGCCTGCAGCAGCTATTTTCGATAGGATTCGGCCCAATTTTCCAAGTTTCACAGATCGTATGGAAGTGTATTTCTTGGATCAAAAAAATTCACAGGTAAAGCAAAAGCATTAAAAAACATCTTCTGCAAATTTGAGCCCTTAATATTCATTTGCCACGCCATTATGAATTTTTGAAAAAAAAAAAAAACGTTTTTAAATTGATCATACATCTGACCCTATTATGGAAGTATAGTTGAATCATATATAGATGTTTATCCTTCTGAAAGGAGTGCAGATCATGTGGAGCATCCCTACTTCTAAGAGATGATTTAAACTTAATTGAAATTTTTCTCTTAATTTCGTTTTATACCAAGTCACGATTTCGTCACCAATCATATTAGTGGAAAATAGTTATTTATTTTGTACATTTTAGAACAATTTGTTTCAGTACTCTGTATCTCATTTGTCAGTTTAATATTTAATACAATTATTGTAGAGGCTCATATTTAAAATCTTTATTTTTTTTTTAAATTCCATCTTGATTTGTTTCAGACGTAAGTCTGATATTTTACTGTGCTCTCCTTTACTTTTTCAATGGTAGATATTGAAGATCCGGAAAAATGGACATAACTGTTCTGAGTACCTATTTTCTATTAAAATTAGAACGTTTAATATATATTTATTAATTTATTAAATAAAAAATTATTATGTCATGCTTCATGATATTTTCCGAAAAAAAGTCTATTGTGTGTACGTTTTCAATTAATTCAAAGACGCCATAAAATGCTACAAAACAGCAACGTAATACGTGGCCGATTCCAAAACATGCTTCAACATAAAAAATTGAATTTATGGTCAAGAATCTAAAATGTCTTCAAAAAATAATATATTTTTTTGAAAGGTCCTTCTAGACTTACTACTTTATCCCTTACTACTTCACTATAAGGTTAAAAATCAGAGTGGAATCTGGTACATTTATTTAATCCATTGTAGAGCCCATTCTGGGGCATCCCTAATTGATTCTAAAATAACTTGAAAATACTTTTTTAAGCTTGGTAATAAATCTTTTGGAAAAAATATGATTTGTGTAACATTTATTACCACATTACCATAAATTTATTTTATCTAAAATTGAAAAAAACATTGAACAAGTATATAAAGCGGCTGTCTTACTATCGTTTCAGTAGACACCCAGCAATTCCTTTGGTTTTCATTTTGTAACCAAACTGTTCAAGATGAGAAAAGTTTCAATCATTTGTTGTAAGTAAAATTTTTAAAATTATTAGAAAGGCCCAATTTGATCGCAATACTTTGGGGCTGCAGGAATTTTTTTTTGTTTTTTGGTTAGGAATAAATTTTTGTTTTATTATGAAAATTATGAGTATTTGCAAAATAAAATTTTGCTACAAAAATCGAAAATTATTTTTATAAAAATTATATTCTTCAAATTAAGAAATATAATTATAAAATTATTTAACAAATTTTTAAAATAAAATTATAAATATATTATTCGTTTTTAGTTACACTCCTTGTCCTAAGTGTCTACGTCGCAGGGGATATCAACTACCATCTACAAGGTAAATATATTTTTTTATATATTCTATGCCAATAAAAGAAAACCTGCCAAAATTTATTGGCATACACATAAGCAGAAATTAGATATCGCAGGTGTAGGATATATTTACAAAACTGTCTCTAATTCTAATTTTTGAATACTCAGTGGTGATTTGCGAGCTCTCGTTATTTTTGTACCATAATTTAAATGTATGTCCAATTTTTTACAGTGAGTCAACAACATTAAAGAGTTTTCCAAAATATTCTTGCTCGCAAAAAAGCTATACTGCAATACTTTTCTACTTTTGGAATATCTGAAACAGTGCCAAAAATTAAATCCACAAATATATATTATAAGTTCAAAACTTCCTTTTATGATTTCCTCGAATTTCAAAATTTGTATATTTGAGATATCTACGTATATTCCAAATATTATAAGTGAAAAGAAAGTTCTTTTAAATATGTTTCTTCGATTCTTGTGTCCGATCGTGCTTCGATTGATCGCTTTGAACCGACAAAAAGAAGAAATAATGTCCAGATGGGCAACAGAAATAAATATACCTTTCGTTTTAAAATGCAATTATTTTCTATCCGTTGAGATATTTAAAGGATACAAGGTCGAACTAACTTTCAAGTATATTTCGTTACAAAATTATTTCAAGAATCATCGAATTCTGATCATCTTTATTTGCTGTTAACTTTTACAAACAAACCGATAGAAAAGAATACTTCTAAAAACTACAGAATTTGTTGCGAAATATTATATTCTACCATATGTTCGATTATCATGAAAAGAACAAACGTACGAAAATATATTATATTCTTATCCTATTGGAGTGATTTTTAAAATCGACTTTAGAATGTTCATCACGACATGGCGAAAGGCCACAATAAACATAAAAAATCTATTAAACAGATATTTGTTCTTATATTTGTTTATCTATTGTTATACTATTTTTACAACAAGTGGTTCCCACCTTATGCATTTGGACATTTTCTGTTCTTTTTCCCTTTTCCTTAACAACTATTTCCATTTCGGGGCAAGTTTTTACCCAGAAGAAATGTAATAGTATTTTGTCCTCTAGTTTCTATGATTACTCAAATAAATAAACAACTTTTGTATATAGTAATACGGATGATATTTTTGATCTTCTTATTGTAGGAGAATGGGGTGGTATATGTCAAACAGGAAAAGAGCAATCTCCTATTAACATTCAAACTGATTCATGTCATAAAGGAGAAAAATGTTCTCCACTAAAATGGGAAAACGCAGACAAAGAACTTCCATATTCTGTGGTAAATGTTGGACATACTTGTAAGTATTATTGCAAATGATAACTAAATAATCTATATATACTTACGTCAAAGTTTTCAAGATGATCTTTTTCCAATAATTGGCTTAGTCAGTAACGGTGAAACTCATATTTGTTGACTAGAGAGCGACTCTATAACATTTATCAATTTGTTACACAAATTAGTAAACTTAAAATATCTGAATTAAGATTTATGTAATCAGTGATATATATTTTCAAAAGAAAATGAGAACCAAAGAACTTTATATAGATGATTGATTTCTTGTTCTAAAAGAAATAAAGAAAAGCTTATGAAAAAAAATGCAGAATATATTAGATTAGGACTCTTCTTGACAAACACGTTGACACGACAGCTTTGAACATACCCCTGCAGAATTAGCATAACGTTAGAACTAAGGCTCGGTTCTTTGAACGCTGAATTACGTAATAATATTTTTATTTATATTTTAAAAACTGTTGATAAACAGGGGAAATTTCATTTCTTGGGACACATATACTGATTTTACTCTATCCTTTTCTAACTGGATTATTTAAACGAGTATCATATGATTATCGGTACAATAATTCTGAATATATAAAAGTGTGAATATCTGGTTGTCTAAATTATTTTTATTATTATTTTCAATATGTTAACCATATTTACCAATAAAACAAGTTTTGAAATCTTCTTTTTGTTAATATTAATTATAAACTACGCATTTATAGTAATTTCTAATGCTTAAAAACACTGAGAAGAGTCACGAAAAGCAATTAAATTGAAAGAAAGTTCATGAATGTCAAACATCAAAAAAGTCTTTCCCCCATCGACCATAAACAGTCTTCAAACAAATCTATTGTTGGTTAAATCTATCGGGAATGATCGAAGGTATTTATTCTACTGGGAAGTACGTTTTTGTAGCAACTACCAAAGTTATAATCTCTACAAGAGCTCGAAATTGAGGTTGGTGAGTGCTAAGAATGTTGGTTCTGGGTCTATTTTAAATTTTACTCATTGGGACTTCCAATACAATGATCTTATTTTCATTCTAGTTTACCTACAACCATGTGAAGGAGAAGATACAGAAGTAATTTTTAAAGGAGATAACTTAAACGGAGAATATATTTTCGCCTATGCTAATTTTCACTGGCCAAGTGAATACAGAATAAATGATAATGCGTAAGAATATGAATCTTTATAAAATGTTAGACCTGTGCTAATGCTAATCCAGACTTGTAGCGTCGATGTATATTTTGATAGAAAATATTATAGAAAATATAGATTATTATGTAAAACTATTTGTAGGTATTCTACAATTTACCAGTTAACCAAAATTAAACGATTACAGAAAAATAGTTTTACATCACGTAGATATCGATGTGTGTTTGGTACCGACGCTACATATTCTATACTACGACTATAATGACCGACAGAATGTGCGCTAATATTAAAAAAAAAACTAATCTGTAGAGGAAACATAATTATTTTGTTTAAATTTTTTAGTGCTGACCTGGCTATTGTCTTTGTATTATATTCAACGAAATATTCTTGCTACGACGAAGCTCGGAAACACAGAAACGGCGTGACACGCTTAGGAGTGGGCTATAACGTAAGTAATATATATTTAGCGGCAACGAACTTAAAAACAACGATAACGTTTAATTTTTACAATGATTTTTTATATCGTTAGCAATTTTAACCGTGATCTTCTTTGGTACGAGCAAAAACAATATATTATTAGCATAGGAAGCAGTTTGAGGAATATAATTATAGTGAAGGCTTCAAACAATGTGGCACTAAAATATTACCTAGAAATAATATATATTTGAAATAAAAATGCAATTCCTCACATAATTAACTAAATATATAAAGTACAAATATATTTCTATTAAATAAAATCATAATTTGTTCATTTAAAAGTAAAATTGTAAACTCTTCTACGTTGACATTAAAGAATTTACATCGATAAGTATATTAATACGTGAACCAATCTGAGCATCAACAATAAAAATTTAAAAAAATTGTTTCCTTCTGTTTCCATTTATGGGAACTGGCAATTTCTCTTATTCTTGAGATCAATTATTATTTCAGATTTCAAAACTTTGTCTCTGGGCTTATTGTAACCGTATCAAAAGCAAAGTAAAACTCAATATCTATTAGGTTTATCTTCCACGACAACTAGATCCGGTTTTGAATTATCTATCTCTAAGTTTTTGGAACGTCTTAAGTAAGACTTAAAAAAATAGAAAATAAATTTTCTAATTCTAAATGACAGACATTAAAATTGACGATTTTGTTTTTAATACTGAAGCTAATGAAACTGTATTACTTAATCATTATTTCATAACATTGCATTATGCATTTAAAATCTGATCCTACAAAGAAAACGCTATTGATTCAAACGATTTTTTTTCTATACGTAGAACTCAAAACCTGATATGAATCTTCAGGTGCAACTGAACGTACAATTCCCAGAATTATTCTAAATTTTTCGATGGTTGAATAAACTGGTAGAAGGAAAGCAAAGGCAAATCATATCTTTTTTCATTTCAGATTGAAAAATGTGAAGGACCAGCTGTTTTTGATACCATAGCTGAAGCTGCGAAAGAAGTTTCTAGAACATATAATAGAACTTTCAGTATCAAAGATGAAATTAAGCTTAGTGATCTATTGCCAAGTCCCTCAAGTGGATATTACAGATTTTATGGATCTAAAACAATGCCTGGTTGTGAGGAAGGAGTTATTTGGTTTGTGTATGAGGAAGTTCAATATATTAACGTTGAACAGGTAAAGTGTTGAATTTTAAACGAAGTTGCGAAGAAATTAAAACAAAATAATTGGAACCATTATCCTTTTTGTTCATAATGTTCCTAATCTGGTTATTGAGAATATTTTGGGAATATTTTCTTTTAAAAATGTTTCAGTAAATAAGTGTAACACTTTTACTTAATTCAATTATCATGCAACAGTCTCGAGAGATGAGACAAAAAATTACTTAGTAGACAATTAGTGAACCAAAAATTTCCTCGAAATATTTGTTCATTTAGCGCATCGATTAACCTTAAATATATTTTTGTTTCCAGTTTGAGTCAATAAGGACCATTTACAACTCGACCGGCTACCTGGTAACATTTAATGCTAGACATTTGCAGCCGCTCAATGGAAGAAAAATCGAATATTGTCCAGGTGAAGACAATGACGACAGTGGATGCAGTTCCGGTTCCTGCGGCGAAAATGATGACCAAACAACTGAATGGTAGTTCCTGTGGTGAAGACGAGTGAAATGATGGATTTTATTATTACTCTTATGTCTGAAATATCTTATATTTGAATAATAAATGTATTTGGTGTCAAACTATCTATGGCCTCTTTGAATACCCCTTTTATTAGCATAACCATTTTTCCATGAGAAACAAGCAAATTTTGGAATAGATCGATTTAGGATCTTTAACTTTTTAGCTCTATATTTTGAGCTCAATATTATTAATTTTTAAATTATATCGCTACTATAGGAAATAAGACCATTTTCCAGTTCCATTGCTTACCAAATAATATTTTGAAAATCTCAACATTATCATCTCTATTAAACAGACTGTGTGTATAAAACAAATTACTATGAAAAATAAAATATATGGTATATTATTCATACTTTTTTAAAAAATCTTTAAAATTTTCGGAATGTAAAAATCCAATAAATTTGCATTTCTATTAATTCAATTTTTTTTTTAATTTTAACTGCTTACTGGTTACACAACGATGCCGACATATAGAAAATTAGACAATTATTCGCTAACATTATTTAAATATGTCTCTCCTTAAGCAGTACCATAAAGGTTTCATTGTGACCCATTTGAGCTTTTTAGATCGTGTGTGACTTTATTTTTTATGGGTAAAACAGAAACTCAACATCGTTAAATTTGCTTCTAGAGGATTTAGAAAAAATTGGTTTCTTAAGGTCAGATTGACAATAAAATTGATTTTTTATGAAAATTATTTTTTTAATAGAGATGCTCTGTCCAATTCCAAAAAAAAAATTAGCCCTCCGAACAGAGCCGATAAGAAAAAAAGATATAAAAACTGATAAATATGCTTGTTCAAGTTTTAGGAAATTGAAACCCGTTTTCAGATGAGCAGAGATATTCAAAGAATTATTCAGAAAATTTGGTTTCCTATTTTTTTCTGAACAAATCTTGAAGTGACAAACTAGAATTATATGTTCTCAAGGCTACTAGGTTTTATCTTTTCATTCTATGGCAATTTAGACTGAAAAATGCACCCAAATCATTTAAATAAATGTTTATTATCGCATAGAAATAGTCTCCGCAGTTCGTCGTCGGATATTTTTTTATTATTTTTGAATTTTATAGTATTTATACATTGTATTTTCGCATTTACTACATTGTTTGCAGCTGTTAGTAGATTAAAAAAAATAATATTCCATGTGAATGCTTTAATCCGACGAATGGGTTATACAAAAAGCCCCCATCACTAGTATGGAAAAATTATCAAATAAAATCAAGTTCTAGACATAATCAAATGCGAGTAGCTTGAAAAGCTGTAAATAAATGCTTTCAGTCAGTTTATTGCTATTGTGCAAACTAATATTTAAATTCAAGCTGATTCCGATTATGAAATTGTGCAAAGGAAAAAGACTCATCATAACTGCAAGTTCGGGCTCATTAAACATTTCTACTTTGTTACAAAAATCCATGGTAATTCAACCACAAACATATTCCTTATCACGCGGTGAAATACCAAAACTGAACATGCCAATTTATGGATATATGTTAAAAAATTATAGTATCTAAAAAATTATAAACTTCCAATGGAATAATGATATATTATTTTAATCAATATTTTCTTTTTCTCTCTGAACCTGGATATTAACACCCGCAAAGGTTTAAGAATATATTGTTGTTTTTAGAATATATTAAACTTCTTATAAACTTTCTTTCCTAAATCTAGTTCTAGCATTAATAGAAAAACGTTATCATGTTCTTGGAAATCTACAGAGTGTCCGGGAAAATGTGGGAACTCTCCGGATATGAAAAAACACGTAAAAGGCAATACTACAAACTCATATAAACTTTTTTCGTATAGGCCTCCTCTTCGGAGATATGGGCTCCCAAAGAATGACAATGGAATTAGGCTTTTTACACCTAATTATTGAACCACCAGGTATATTTCAATTTTTTTAATATAATCCTTCAAATTACTCTTCAAGAAAGTGTTGTGAATTGCTCACAGCTGCAGGGACGTACTAGCTGTGACACCACTGACCCCATTTTTTTACGACTTCTATGATAAGACAACGTTTCTTTACATACTTTAAAGTATTGACTTAAAATTAAGTACTTTTCATTTATATCGCTAATCCAAACGGTTTTCGAAAAAACCTCATTTTATTTGCACTACTAACGTCTTCTAACTTCTGCTTGGTGGATTATGAAAAAGGGAAATTTTTCCCTCTCACCATAGTTTCAATAAAATGTTAAACTAACTTCTTAGTTAAAAACTTCGTAAAAGTGTTTAACATGGGCTCCGAGTAGTCGCACTTGTGGGCACGACGAATTGGGGACTGCTGTACCGGCCACATTAACTTAGCATTGTTCCTTATTTGATCACAATGAAACGTGATTTTCCGTAAAATTTCCTCCCTACTATCGACCGGAGTGAAATAGACCAGGATTTTGAGTTTTCCCTTACAGGTAAAAATCCAATGGCGTTAGGTCAGGAGATCAAGGAGGCAAGACAGTAGGTCGTCCTCTAGCTATCCATCGATTTGGATAAACGTTATTCAGGTGCTCCCGCACAGCAACGCTGAAGTGAGGTGGTACTCCATCGTGCATATAGTACATTTTTTAGCCGGTTTCAAGTAGTAAGGGCTCTACTAAATCGTGAAAAGCGTTCTGGAGGAACTCCAAATAATGTTCTCCATTCAGTCGTGCAGGTATTACGAATGGTCCAATCAAAAAATTGCCAATGATTCCTGCCCAGACTTAATGTCTGGAACTGATGTTGATGATGCGAAACAATCGTTGCATGAGAATCTTGATCAATCCATACATGTGAGTTATGCAAATTTATGATATCATTTTTGGTAAACCTTGCTTCATCCGTGAAGAGAATAGTACTAGTGAAGTTTACATTATTTCGTTGCTGATCTCATAGCCAGTTTGTACACAACATTTTACGGGGAAAATATGCAAGAATCAATTCATGCATTTTTTTCAAATGATATTGATATAACAGCTGTTCTTGAAAAACTTCATATACTAATGTTTTCGACGTATTAAACTGCGTTGATAATTTTGTGTTGTGTTCGTTGAGGGAGTGTCATCTACAGCATTTAAAATATTTTCCTCTAATTGCCACTTACGTACTCTTCTTCCTCAAACAGCATCAGTATATCTTCTCCCAAAATTTCCTAAAATTATGAGGAAATTTAATAATATTACTTTGTTAAATGGAATCGCCTACCATTTTCCCTTAGACGTGGGTCAACTCATTGAAATGTTTTTTGATCTGGAAGAGTACTGTTAGAATATCTGTCGTGATATAATCTTCTGGCTTCCAAAGCATTAAAAGATGCAAGCCCATACATCAGATGAATATCTGTATACTCTGGCAGTGTTGTATTTGCAGGAAACAAACTATTTGAATATATTCGTTCCATTTCTCTTTTTGAAAGGTGAATACATATATACTCCATGGAAAATAGACTTTCGTCAGTAACGAAAATGTAGAATATATAATATATAATCGAATATTTGTATGATTTTCTCTATAATTTTTTGTAAACATTTTGTCAATAAACAAATTGCTAACTAATATGACTAAACAAATTGTAACTAACATATAAATTAATAAAACAACACCAATATTATAAATATTACTTGCGATGCATAAGTTTCCTTGAAGTGCCGATGAATAATGTGCCTGAACTATGGCAACCCGCCCACAGCTGCCTGCAGCAGCTATTTTCGATAGGATTCGGCCCAATTTTCCAAGTTTCACAGATCGTATGGAAGTGTATTTCTTGGATCAAAAAAATTCACAGGTAAAGCAAAAGCATTAAAAAACATCTTCTGCAAATTTGAGCCCTTAATATTCATTTGCCACGCCATTATGAATTTTTGAAAAAAAAAAAACGTTTTTAAATTGATCATACATCTGACCCTATTATGGAAGTATAGTTGAATCATATATAGATGTTTATCCTTCTGAAAGGAGTGCAGATCATGTGGAGCATCCCTACTTCTAAGAGATGATTTAAACTTAATTGAAATTTTTCTCTTAATTTCGTTTTATACCAAGTCACGATTTCGTCACCAATCATATTAGTGGAAAATAGTTATTTATTTTGTACATTTTAGAACAATTTTTTTCAGTATTCTGTATCTCATTTGTCTGTTTAATATTTAATACAATTATTTTAGAGGCTCATATTTAAAACCAGTATTTTTTTTTAATTCGTTTCAGACGTAAATCTGATATTTTATTGTGCTTCCCTTTAGTTTTTCCAAAGTAGATATTGAAGATCTGGAAAAATGGACATAACTGTTTTGAGTTACTACTTTCTATGAAAATTAGAACTATTAAGCTACGTTTATTAATTTATAAAATAAAAAATTACTATGTCATATTCCATGATGCTTTTCGAAAAAATGTCTACTGTGTATACATTTTCAATTAATCCAAAGACATCATAAACTGCTACTAAATAGCAACGCAATACGTGGCCTATACGAAAACAAGTTGCAATATAAAAAATTGAATTTATGGTCAGGAATCTGAAATTTCCTCAAAAAATTTCTTTTAAATGGTGCTTCTAGACTAACTAACGTTTCCCCTACTACTTCACTACAAGGTTAAAAATCAGAGTCGAATCTGGTACATTTATTTAATCAATTGTAGAGATCATTCTGAGGCATCCCCTGATTAATTAAAAAATAACTTGAAAATACTTATTTAAGCTTGGTAATAAATCATTTGGAAAAAATATAATTTGTGTAACATTTATCACCACATTACCATAAATTTATTTTATCTAAAATTGAAAAAAACATTGAACAAGTATATAAAGCGGCTGTCTTACTATCGTTTCAGTAGACACCCAGCAATTCCTTTGGTTTTCATTTTGTAACCAAACTATTTAAGATGAGTAAAGTTTCAATCATTTGTTGTAAGTAAAATTTTTAAAATTATTAGAAAGGCCCAATTTGATCGCAATACTTTGGGGCTGCAGGAATTTTTTTTTGTTTTTTGGTTAGGAATAAATTTTTGTTTTATTATGAAAATTATGAGTATTTGCAAAATAAAATTTTGCTACAAAAATCGAAAATTATTTTTATAAAAATTATATTCTTCAAATTAAGAAATATAATTATAAAATTATTTAACAAATTTTTAAAATAAAATTATAAATATATTATTCGTTTTTAGTTACACTCCTTGTCCTAAGTGTCTACGTCGCAGGGGATATCAACTACCATCTACAAGGTAAATATATTTTTTTATATATTCTATGCCAATAAAAGAAAACCTGCCAAAATTTATTGGCATTCACATAAGCAGAAATTAGATATCGCAGGTGTAGGATATATTTACAAAACTGTCTCTAATTCTAATTTTTGAATACTCAGTGGTGATTTGCGAGCTCTCGTTATTTTTGTACCATAATTTAAATGTATGTCCAATTTTTTACAGTGAGTCAACAACATTAAAGAGTTTTCCAAAATATTCTTGCTCGCAAAAAAGCTATACTGCAATACTTTTCTACTTTTGGAATATCTGAAACAGTGCCAAAAATTAAATCCACAAATATATATTATAAGTTCAAAAGTTCCTTTTATGATTTCCTCGAATTTCAAAATTTGTATATATGAGATATCTACGTATATTCCAAATATTATAAGTGAAAAGAAAGTTCTTTTAAATATGTTTCTTCGATTCTTGTGTTCGATCGTGCTTCGATTGATCGCTTTGAACCGACAAAAAGAAGAGATAATGCCCAGATGGGCAACAGAAATAAATATACCTTTCGTTTTAAAATGCAATTATTTTCTATCCGCTGAGATATTCAAATGATATAAAGTAGAGCTAACTTTCAAGTATATTTAGTTACAAAATTATTTCAAGAATCATCGAATTCTGATCATCTTTATTTGCTGTTAACTTTTACAAACAAACCGATAGAAAAGAATACTTCTAAAAACTACAGAATTTGTTGCCAAATAATATATTCTACCATATGTTCGATTATCATGAAAAGAACAAACGTACGGAAATATATTATATTCTTATCCTATTGGAGTGATTTTTAAAATCGACTTTAGAATGTTCATCACGACATGGCGAAAGGCCACAATAAACATAAAAAATCTATTAAACAGATATTTGTTCTTATATTTGTTTATCTATTTTTATACTATTTTTACAACAAGTGGTTCCCACCTTATGCATTTGGACATTTTCTGTTCTTTTTCCCTTTTCCTTAACAACTATTTCCATTTCGGGGCAAGTTTTTACCCAGAAGAAATGTAATAGTATTTTGTCCTCTAGTTTCTATGATTACTCAAATAAATAAACAACTTTTGTATATAGTAATACGGATGATATTTTTGATCTTCTTATTGTAGGAGAATGGGGTGGTATATGTCAAACAGGAAAAGAGCAATGTCCTATTAACATTCAAACTGATTCATGTCATAAAGGAGAAAAATGTTCTCCACCAAAATGGGAAAACGCAGACAAAGAACTTCCATATTCTGTGGTAAATATTGGACATACTTGTAAGTATTATTGCAAATGATAACTAAATAATCTATATATACTTACGTCAAAGTTTTCAAGATGATCTTTTTCCAATAATTGGCTTAGTCAGTAACGGTGAAACTCATATTTGTTGACTAGAGAGCGACTCTATAACATTTATCAATTTGTTACACAAATTAGTAAACTTAAAAAACAATATCCTCATTAGATACTTTCAAACGTATCTGAATTAAGATTTATGTAATCAGTGATATATATTTTCAAAAGAAAATGAGAACCGAAGAACTTTATATAGATTATTGATTTCTTGTTCTTAAAGAAATAAAGGAAAGCTTATGAAAAAAAATGCAGAATATATTAGATTAGGACTCTTTTTGACAAACACGTTGACACAACAGCTTCGAACACACCCCTGCAGAATTAGCATAACGTTAGAACTAAGGCTCGGTTCTTTGAACGCTGAATTACGTAATAATATTTTTATTTATATTCGAAAAACTGTTGATAAACAGGGGATATTTCATTTCTTGGGACACACATACTGATTTTACTCTATCCTTTTCTAACTGGATTATTTAAACGAGTATCATATGATAAACGGTACAATAATTCTGAATATATTAAAGTGTGAATATCTGGTTGCCTAAATTATTTTTATTATTATTTTCAATATGTTAACCATATTTACCAATAAAACAAGTTTTGAAATCTTCTTTTTGTTAATATTAATTATAAACTACGCATTTATAGTAATTTCTAATGCTTAAAAACACTGAAAAGAGTCACGAAAAGCAATTAAATTGAAAGAAAAGATAAGTAAGTTTATGTATGTCAAACGTCAAAAAAATCTTTCCCCCATCGACCATAAACAGTCTTCAAACAAATCTATTGTTGATTAAATCTATCGGGAATGATCTAAGGTATTTATTCTACTGGGAAGTACGTTTTTGTAGCAACTACCAAAGTAATAATCTCTACAAGAGCTCGAAATTGAGGTTGATGAGTGCTAAGAATGTTGGTTCTGGGTCTATTTTAAATTTTACTCATTGGGACTTCCAATACAATGATCTTATTTTCATTCTAGTTTACCTACAACCATGTGAAGGAGAAGATACAGAAGTAATTTTTAAAGGAGATAACTTAAACGGAGAATATATTTTCGCCTATGCTAATTTTCACTGGCCAAGTGAATACAGAATAAATGATAATGCGTAAGAATATGAATCTTTATAAAATGTTAGACCTGTGCTAATGCTAATCCAGACTTGTAGCGTCGATGTATATTTTGATAGAAAATATTATAGAAAATATAGATTATTATGTAAAACTATTTGTAGGTATTCTACAATTTACCAGTTAACCAAAATTAAACGATTACAGAAAAATAGTTTTACATCACGTAGATATCGATGTGTGTTTGGTACCGACGCTACATATTCTATACTACGACTATAATGACCGACAGAATGTGCGCTAATATTAAAAAAAAACTAATCTGTAGAGGAAACATAATTATTTTGTTTAAATTTTTTAGTGCTGACCTGGCTATTGTCTTTGTATTATATTCAACGAAATATTCTTGCTACGACGAAGCTCGGAAACACAGAAACGGCGTGACACGCTTAGGAGTGGGCTATAACGTAAGTAATATATATTTAGCGGCAACGAACTTAAAAACAACGATAACGTTTAATTTTTACAATGATTTTTTATATCGTTAGCAATTTTAACCGTGATCTTCTTTGGTACGAGCAAAAACAATATATTATTAGCATAGGAAGCAGTTTGAGGAATATAATTATAGTGAAGGCTTCAAACAATGTGGCACTAAAATATTACCTAGAAATAATATACATTTGAAATAAAAATGCAATTCCTCACATAATTAACTAAATATATAAAGTACAAATATATTTCTATTAAATAAAATCATAATTTGTTCATTTAAAAGTAAAATTGTAAACTCTTCTACGTTGACATTAAAGAATTTACATCGATAAGTATATTAATACGTGAACCAATCTGAGCATCAACAATAAAAATTTAAAAAAATTGTTTCCTTCTGTTTCCATTTATGGGAACTGGCAATTTCTCTTATTCTTGAGATCAATTATTATTTCAGATTTCAAAACTTTGTCTCTGGGCTTATTGTAACCGTATCAAAAGCAAAGTAAAACTCAATATCTATTAGGTTTATCTTCCACGACAACTAGATCCGGTTTTGAATTATCTATCTCTAAGTTTTTGGAACGTCTTAAGTAAGACTTAAAAAAATAGAAAATAAATTTTCTAATTCTAAATGACAGACATTAAAATTGACGATTTTGTTTTTAATACTGAAGCTAATGAAACTGTATTACTTAATCATTATTTCATAACATTGCATTATGCATTTAAAATCTGATCCTACAAAGAAAACGCTATTGATTCAAACGATTTTTTTTCTATACGTAGAACTCAAAACCTGATATGAATCTTCAGGTGCAACTGAACGTACAATTCCCAGAATTATTCTAAATTTTTCGATGGTTGAATAAACTGGTAGAAGGAAAGCAAAGGCAAATCATATCTTTTTTCATTTCAGATTGAAAAATGTGAAGGACCAGCTGTTTTTGATACCATAGCTGAAGCTGCGAAAGAAGTTTCTAGAACATATAATAGAACTTTCAGTATCAAAGATGAAATTAAGCTTAGTGATCTATTGCCAAGTCCCTCAAGTGGATATTACAGATTTTATGGATCTAAAACAATGCCTGGTTGTGAGGAAGGAGTTATTTGGTTTGTGTATGAGGAAGTTCAATATATTAACGTTGAACAGGTAAAGTGTTGAATTTTAAACGAAATTGCGAAGAAATTAAAACAAAATAATTGGAACCATTATCCTTTTTGTTCATAATGTTCCTAATCTGGTTATTGAGAATATTTTGGGAATATTTTCTTTTAAAAATGTTTCAGTAAATAAGTGTAACACTTTTACTTAATTCAATTATCATGCAACAGTCTCGAGAGATGAGACAAAAAATTACTTAGTAGACAATTAGTGAACCAAAAATTTCCTCGAAATATTTGTTCATTTAGCGCATCGATTAACCTTAAATATATTTTTGTTTCCAGTTTGAGTCAATAAGGACCATTTACAACTCGACCGGCTACCTGGTAACATTTAATGCTAGACATTTGCAGCCGCTCAATGGAAGAAAAATCGAATATTGTCCAGGTGAAGACAATGACGACAGTGGATGCAGTTCCGGTTCCTGCGGCGAAAATGATGACCAAACAACTGAATGGTAGTTCCTGTGGTGAAGACGAGTGAAATGATGGATTTTATTATTACTCTTATGTCTGAAATATCTTATATTTGAATAATAAATGTATTTGGTGTCAAACTATCTATGGCCTCTTTGAATACCCCTTTTATTAGCATAACCATTTTTCCATGAGAAACAAGCAAATTTTGGAATAGATCGATTTAGGATCTTTAACTTTTTAGCTCTATATTTTGAGCTCAATATTATTAATTTTTAAATTATATCGCTACTATAGGAAATAAGACCATTTTCCAGTTCCATTGCTTACCAAATAATATTTTGAAAATCTCAACATTATCATCTCTATTAAACAGACTGTGTGTATAAAACAAATTACTATGAAAAATAAAATATATGGTATATTATTCATACTTTTTTAAAAAATCTTTAAAATTTTCGGAATGTAAAAATCCAATAAATTTGCATTTCTATTAATTCAATTTTTTTTTTAATTTTAACTGCTTACTGGTTACACAACGATGCCGACATATAGAAAATTAGACAATTATTCGCTAACATTATTTAAATATGTCTCTCCTTAAGCAGTACCATAAAGGTTTCATTGTGACCCATTTGAGCTTTTTAGATCGTGTGTGACTTTATTTTTTATGGGTAAAACAGAAACTCAACATCGTTAAATTTGCTTCTAGAGGATTTAGAAAAAATTGGTTTCTTAAGGTCAGATTGACAATAAAATTGATTTTTTATGAAAATTATTTTTTTAATAGAGATGCTCTGTCCAATTCCAAAAAAAAATTAGCCCTCCGAACAGAGCCGATAAGAAAAAAAAATATAAAAACTGATAAATATGCTTGTTCAAGTTTTAGGAAATTGAAACCCGTTTTCAGATGAGCAGAGATATTCAAAGAATTATTCAGAAAATTTGGTTTCCTATTTTTTTCTGAACAAATCTTAAAGTGACAAACTAGAGTTATATGTTCTCAAGGCTACTAGGTTTTATCTTTTCATTCTATGGCAATTTAGACTGAAAAATGCACCCAAATCATTTAAATAAATGTTTATTATCGCATAGAAATAGTCTCCGCAGTTCGTCGTCGGATATTTTTTTATTATTTTTGAATTTTATAGTATTTATACATTGTATTTTCGCATTTACTACATTGTTTGCAGCTGTTAGTAGATTTAAAAAAATAATATTCCATGTGAATGCTTTAATCCGATGAATGGGTTATACAAAAAGCCCCCATCACTAGTATGGAAAAATTATCAAATAAAATCAAGTTCTAGACATAATCAAATACGAGTAGCTTGAAAAGCTGTAAATAAATGCTTTCAGTCAGTTTATTGCTATTGTGCAAACTAATATTTAAATTCAAGCTGATCCCGATTATCAAATTGTGCAAAGGAAAAAGACTGGAACATCAGTTTTATAAAGCTTTATCTCAAAGTACTATAAGAATTAATAAATCATAACTGCAAGTTCGGGCTCATTAAACATTTCTACTTTGTTACAAAAATCCATGGTAATTCAACCACAAACATATTCCTTATCACGCGGTGAAATACCAAAACTGAACATGCCAATTTATGGATATATGTTAAAAAATTATAGTATCTAAAAAATTATAAACTTCCAATGGAATAATGATATATTATTTTAATCAATATTTTCTTTTTCTCTCTGAACCTGGATATTAACACCCGCAAAGGTTTAAGAATATATTGTTGTTTTTAGAATATATTAAACTTCTTATAAACTTTCTTTCCTAAATCTAGCATTAATGTGTGTCCGGGAAAATGTGGGAACTCTCCGGATATGAAAAAACACGTAAAAGGGAATACTACAAACTCATATAAACTTTTTTCGTATAGGCCTCCTCTTCGGAGATATGGGCTCCCAAAGAATGACAATGGAATTAGGCTTTTTACACCTAATTATTGAACCACCAGGTATATTTCAATTTTTTTAATATAATCCTTCAAATTACTCTTCAAGAAAGTGTTGTGAATTGCTCACAGCTGCAGGGACGTACTAGCTGTGACACCACTGACCCCATTTTTTTACGACTTCTATGATAAGACAACGTTTCTTTACATACTTTAAAGTATTGACTTAAAATTAAGTACTTTTCATTTATATCGCTAATCCAAACGGTTTTCGAAAAAACCTCATTTTATTTGCACTACTAACGTCTTCTAACTTCTGCTTGGTGGATTATGAAAAAGGGAAATTTTTCCCTCTCACCATAGTTTCAATAAAATGTTAAACTAACTTCTTAGTTAAAAACTTCGTAAAAGTGTTTAACATGGGCTCCGAGTAGTCGCACTTGTGGGCACGACGAATTGGGGACTGCTGTACCGGCCACATTAACTTAGCATTGTTCCTTATTTGATCACAATGAAACGTGATTTTCCGTAAAATTTCCTCCCTACTATCGACCGGAGTGAAATAGACCAGGATTTTGAGTTTTCCCTTACAGGTAAAAATCCAATGGCGTTAGGTCAGGAGATCAAGGAGGCAAGACAGTAGGTCGTCCTCTAGCTATCCATCGATTTGGATAAACGTTATTCAGGTGCTCCCGCACAGCAACGCTGAAGTGAGGTGGTACTCCATCGTGCATATAGTACATTTTTCAGCCGGTTTCAAGTAGTAAGGGCTCTACTAAATCGTGAAAAGCGTTCTGGAGGAACTCCAAATAATGTTCTCCATTCAGTCGTGCAGGTATTACGAATGGTCCTATCAAAAAATTGCCAATGATTCCTACCCAGACTTAATGTCTGGAACTGATGTTGATGATGCGAAACAATCGTTGCATGAGAATCTTGATCAATCCATACATGTGAGTTATGCAAATTTATGATATCATTTTTGGTAAACCTTGCTTCATCCGTGAAGAGAATAGTACTAGTGAAGTTTACATTATTTCGTTGCTGATCTCATAGCCAGTTTGTACACAACATTTTACGGGGAAAATATGCAAGAATCAATTCATGCATTTTTTTCAAATGATATTGATATAACAGCTGTTCTTGAAAAACTTCATATACTAATGTTTTCGACGTATTAAACTGCGTTGATAATTTTGTGTTGTGTTCGTTGAGGGAGTGTCATCTACAGCATTTAAAATATTTTCCTCTAATTGCCACTTACGTACTCTTCTTCCTCAAACAGCATCAGTATATCTTCTCCCAAAATTTCCTAAAATTATGAGGAAATTTAATAATATTACTTTGTTAAATGGAATCGCCTATCATTTTCCCTTAGACGTGGGTCAACTCATTGAAATGTTTTTTGATCTGGAAGAGTACTGTTAGAATATCTGTCGTGATATAATCTTCTGGCTTCCAAAGCATTAAAAGATGCAAGCCCATACATCAGATGAATATCTGTATACTCTGGCAGTGTTGTATTTGCAGGAAACAAACTATTTGAATATATTCGTTCCATTTCTCTTTTTGAAAGGTGAATACATATATACTCCATGGAAAATAGACTTTCGTCAGTAACGAAAATGTAGAATATATAATATATAATCGAATATTTGTATGATTTTCTCTATAATTTTTTGTAAAAATTTTGTCAATAAACAAATTGCTAACTAACTATAAATTAATAAAACAACACCAATATTATAAATATTACTTGTGATGCATAAGTTTCCTTGAAGTGCCGATGAATAATGTGCCTGAACTATGGCAACCCGCCCACAGCTGCCTGCAGCAGCTATTTTCGATAGGATTCGGCCCAATTTTCCAAGTTTCACAGATCGTATGGAAGTGTATTTCTTGGATCAAAAAAATTCACAGGTAAAGCAAAAGCATTAAAAAACATCTTCTGCAAATTTGAGCCCTTAATATTCATTTGCCACGCCATTATGAATTTTTGAAAAAAAAAAAAAACGTTTTTAAATTGATCATACATCTGACCCTATTATGGAAGTATAGTTGAATCATATATAGATGTTTATCCTTCTGAAAGGAGTGCAGATCATGTGGAGCATCCCTACTTCTAAGAGATGATTTAAACTTAATTGAAATTTTTCTCTTAATTTCGTTTTATACCAAGTCACGATTTCGTCACCAATCATATTAGTGGAAAATAGTTATTTATTTTGTACATTTTAGAACAATTTGTTTCAGTACTCTGTATCTCATTTGTCAGTTTAATATTTAATACAATTATTGTAGAGGCTCATATTTAAAATCTTTATTTTTTTTTTAAATTCCATCTTGATTTGTTTCAGACGTAAGTCTGATATTTTACTGTGCTCTCCTTTACTTTTTCAATGGTAGATATTGAAGATCCGGAAAAATGGACATAACTGTTCTGAGTACCTATTTTCTATTAAAATTAGAACGTTTAATATATATTTATTAATTTATTAAATAAAAAATTATTATGTCATGCTTCATGATATTTTCCGAAAAAAAGTCTATTGTGTGTACGTTTTCAATTAATTCAAAGACGCCATAAAATGCTACAAAACAGCAACGTAATACGTGGCCGATTCCAAAACATGCTTCAACATAAAAAATTGAATTTATGGTCAAGAATCTAAAATGTCTTCAAAAAATAATATATTTTTTTGAAAGGTCCTTCTAGACTTACTACTTTATCCCTTACTACTTCACTATAAGGTTAAAAATCAGAGTGGAATCTGGTACATTTATTTAATCCATTGTAGAGCCCATTCTGGGGCATCCCTAATTGATTCTAAAATAACTTGAAAATACTTTTTTAAGCTTGGTAATAAATCTTTTGGAAAAAATATGATTTGTGTAACATTTATTACCACATTACCATAAATTTATTTTATCTAAAATTGAAAAAAACATTGAACAAGTATATAAAGCGGCTGTCTTACTATCGTTTCAGTAGACACCCAGCAATTCCTTTGGTTTTCATTTTGTAACCAAACTGTTCAAGATGAGAAAAGTTTCAATCATTTGTTGTAAGTAAAATTTTTAAAATTATTAGAAAGGCCCAATTTGATCGCAATACTTTGGGGCTGCAGGAATTTTTTTTTGTTTTTTGGTTAGGAATAAATTTTTGTTTTATTATGAAAATTATGAGTATTTGCAAAATAAAATTTTGCTACAAAAATCGAAAATTATTTTTATAAAAATTATATTCTTCAAATTAAGAAATATAATTATAAAATTATTTAACAAATTTTTAAAATAAAATTATAAATATATTATTCGTTTTTAGTTACACTCCTTGTCCTAAGTGTCTACGTCGCAGGGGATATCAACTACCATCTACAAGGTAAATATATTTTTTTATATATTCTATGCCAATAAAAGAAAACCTGCCAAAATTTATTGGCATACACATAAGCAGAAATTAGATATCGCAGGTGTAGGATATATTTACAAAACTGTCTCTAATTCTAATTTTTGAATACTCAGTGGTGATTTGCGAGCTCTCGTTATTTTTGTACCATAATTTAAATGTATGTCCAATTTTTTACAGTGAGTCAACAACATTAAAGAGTTTTCCAAAATATTCTTGCTCGCAAAAAAGCTATACTGCAATACTTTTCTACTTTTGGAATATCTGAAACAGTGCCAAAAATTAAATCCACAAATATATATTATAAGTTCAAAACTTCCTTTTATGATTTCCTCGAATTTCAAAATTTGTATATTTGAGATATCTACGTATATTCCAAATATTATAAGTGAAAAGAAAGTTCTTTTAAATATGTTTCTTCGATTCTTGTGTCCGATCGTGCTTCGATTGATCGCTTTGAACCGACAAAAAGAAGAAATAATGTCCAGATGGGCAACAGAAATAAATATACCTTTCGTTTTAAAATGCAATTATTTTCTATCCGTTGAGATATTTAAAGGATACAAGGTCGAACTAACTTTCAAGTATATTTCGTTACAAAATTATTTCAAGAATCATCGAATTCTGATCATCTTTATTTGCTGTTAACTTTTACAAACAAACCGATAGAAAAGAATACTTCTAAAAACTACAGAATTTGTTGCGAAATATTATATTCTACCATATGTTCGATTATCATGAAAAGAACAAACGTACGAAAATATATTATATTCTTATCCTATTGGAGTGATTTTTAAAATCGACTTTAGAATGTTCATCACGACATGGCGAAAGGCCACAATAAACATAAAAAATCTATTAAACAGATATTTGTTCTTATATTTGTTTATCTATTGTTATACTATTTTTACAACAAGTGGTTCCCACCTTATGCATTTGGACATTTTCTGTTCTTTTTCCCTTTTCCTTAACAACTATTTCCATTTCGGGGCAAGTTTTTACCCAGAAGAAATGTAATAGTATTTTGTCCTCTAGTTTCTATGATTACTCAAATAAATAAACAACTTTTGTATATAGTAATACGGATGATATTTTTGATCTTCTTATTGTAGGAGAATGGGGTGGTATATGTCAAACAGGAAAAGAGCAATCTCCTATTAACATTCAAACTGATTCATGTCATAAAGGAGAAAAATGTTCTCCACTAAAATGGGAAAACGCAGACAAAGAACTTCCATATTCTGTGGTAAATGTTGGACATACTTGTAAGTATTATTGCAAATGATAACTAAATAATCTATATATACTTACGTCAAAGTTTTCAAGATGATCTTTTTCCAATAATTGGCTTAGTCAGTAACGGTGAAACTCATATTTGTTGACTAGAGAGCGACTCTATAACATTTATCAATTTGTTACACAAATTAGTAAACTTAAAATATCTGAATTAAGATTTATGTAATCAGTGATATATATTTTCAAAAGAAAATGAGAACCAAAGAACTTTATATAGATGATTGATTTCTTGTTCTAAAAGAAATAAAGAAAAGCTTATGAAAAAAAATGCAGAATATATTAGATTAGGACTCTTCTTGACAAACACGTTGACACGACAGCTTTGAACATACCCCTGCAGAATTAGCATAACGTTAGAACTAAGGCTCGGTTCTTTGAACGCTGAATTACGTAATAATATTTTTATTTATATTTTAAAAACTGTTGATAAACAGGGGAAATTTCATTTCTTGGGACACATATACTGATTTTACTCTATCCTTTTCTAACTGGATTATTTAAACGAGTATCATATGATTATCGGTACAATAATTCTGAATATATAAAAGTGTGAATATCTGGTTGTCTAAATTATTTTTATTATTATTTTCAATATGTTAACCATATTTACCAATAAAACAAGTTTTGAAATCTTCTTTTTGTTAATATTAATTATAAACTACGCATTTATAGTAATTTCTAATGCTTAAAAACACTGAGAAGAGTCACGAAAAGCAATTAAATTGAAAGAAAGTTCATGAATGTCAAACATCAAAAAAGTCTTTCCCCCATCGACCATAAACAGTCTTCAAACAAATCTATTGTTGGTTAAATCTATCGGGAATGATCGAAGGTATTTATTCTACTGGGAAGTACGTTTTTGTAGCAACTACCAAAGTTATAATCTCTACAAGAGCTCGAAATTGAGGTTGGTGAGTGCTAAGAATGTTGGTTCTGGGTCTATTTTAAATTTTACTCATTGGGACTTCCAATACAATGATCTTATTTTCATTCTAGTTTACCTACAACCATGTGAAGGAGAAGATACAGAAGTAATTTTTAAAGGAGATAACTTAAACGGAGAATATATTTTCGCCTATGCTAATTTTCACTGGCCAAGTGAATACAGAATAAATGATAATGCGTAAGAATATGAATCTTTATAAAATGTTAGACCTGTGCTAATGCTAATCCAGACTTGTAGCGTCGATGTATATTTTGATAGAAAATATTATAGAAAATATAGATTATTATGTAAAACTATTTGTAGGTATTCTACAATTTACCAGTTAACCAAAATTAAACGATTACAGAAAAATAGTTTTACATCACGTAGATATCGATGTGTGTTTGGTACCGACGCTACATATTCTATACTACGACTATAATGACCGACAGAATGTGCGCTAATATTAAAAAAAAAACTAATCTGTAGAGGAAACATAATTATTTTGTTTAAATTTTTTAGTGCTGACCTGGCTATTGTCTTTGTATTATATTCAACGAAATATTCTTGCTACGACGAAGCTCGGAAACACAGAAACGGCGTGACACGCTTAGGAGTGGGCTATAACGTAAGTAATATATATTTAGCGGCAACGAACTTAAAAACAACGATAACGTTTAATTTTTACAATGATTTTTTATATCGTTAGCAATTTTAACCGTGATCTTCTTTGGTACGAGCAAAAACAATATATTATTAGCATAGGAAGCAGTTTGAGGAATATAATTATAGTGAAGGCTTCAAACAATGTGGCACTAAAATATTACCTAGAAATAATATATATTTGAAATAAAAATGCAATTCCTCACATAATTAACTAAATATATAAAGTACAAATATATTTCTATTAAATAAAATCATAATTTGTTCATTTAAAAGTAAAATTGTAAACTCTTCTACGTTGACATTAAAGAATTTACATCGATAAGTATATTAATACGTGAACCAATCTGAGCATCAACAATAAAAATTTAAAAAAATTGTTTCCTTCTGTTTCCATTTATGGGAACTGGCAATTTCTCTTATTCTTGAGATCAATTATTATTTCAGATTTCAAAACTTTGTCTCTGGGCTTATTGTAACCGTATCAAAAGCAAAGTAAAACTCAATATCTATTAGGTTTATCTTCCACGACAACTAGATCCGGTTTTGAATTATCTATCTCTAAGTTTTTGGAACGTCTTAAGTAAGACTTAAAAAAATAGAAAATAAATTTTCTAATTCTAAATGACAGACATTAAAATTGACGATTTTGTTTTTAATACTGAAGCTAATGAAACTGTATTACTTAATCATTATTTCATAACATTGCATTATGCATTTAAAATCTGATCCTACAAAGAAAACGCTATTGATTCAAACGATTTTTTTTCTATACGTAGAACTCAAAACCTGATATGAATCTTCAGGTGCAACTGAACGTACAATTCCCAGAATTATTCTAAATTTTTCGATGGTTGAATAAACTGGTAGAAGGAAAGCAAAGGCAAATCATATCTTTTTTCATTTCAGATTGAAAAATGTGAAGGACCAGCTGTTTTTGATACCATAGCTGAAGCTGCGAAAGAAGTTTCTAGAACATATAATAGAACTTTCAGTATCAAAGATGAAATTAAGCTTAGTGATCTATTGCCAAGTCCCTCAAGTGGATATTACAGATTTTATGGATCTAAAACAATGCCTGGTTGTGAGGAAGGAGTTATTTGGTTTGTGTATGAGGAAGTTCAATATATTAACGTTGAACAGGTAAAGTGTTGAATTTTAAACGAAGTTGCGAAGAAATTAAAACAAAATAATTGGAACCATTATCCTTTTTGTTCATAATGTTCCTAATCTGGTTATTGAGAATATTTTGGGAATATTTTCTTTTAAAAATGTTTCAGTAAATAAGTGTAACACTTTTACTTAATTCAATTATCATGCAACAGTCTCGAGAGATGAGACAAAAAATTACTTAGTAGACAATTAGTGAACCAAAAATTTCCTCGAAATATTTGTTCATTTAGCGCATCGATTAACCTTAAATATATTTTTGTTTCCAGTTTGAGTCAATAAGGACCATTTACAACTCGACCGGCTACCTGGTAACATTTAATGCTAGACATTTGCAGCCGCTCAATGGAAGAAAAATCGAATATTGTCCAGGTGAAGACAATGACGACAGTGGATGCAGTTCCGGTTCCTGCGGCGAAAATGATGACCAAACAACTGAATGGTAGTTCCTGTGGTGAAGACGAGTGAAATGATGGATTTTATTATTACTCTTATGTCTGAAATATCTTATATTTGAATAATAAATGTATTTGGTGTCAAACTATCTATGGCCTCTTTGAATACCCCTTTTATTAGCATAACCATTTTTCCATGAGAAACAAGCAAATTTTGGAATAGATCGATTTAGGATCTTTAACTTTTTAGCTCTATATTTTGAGCTCAATATTATTAATTTTTAAATTATATCGCTACTATAGGAAATAAGACCATTTTCCAGTTCCATTGCTTACCAAATAATATTTTGAAAATCTCAACATTATCATCTCTATTAAACAGACTGTGTGTATAAAACAAATTACTATGAAAAATAAAATATATGGTATATTATTCATACTTTTTTAAAAAATCTTTAAAATTTTCGGAATGTAAAAATCCAATAAATTTGCATTTCTATTAATTCAATTTTTTTTTTAATTTTAACTGCTTACTGGTTACACAACGATGCCGACATATAGAAAATTAGACAATTATTCGCTAACATTATTTAAATATGTCTCTCCTTAAGCAGTACCATAAAGGTTTCATTGTGACCCATTTGAGCTTTTTAGATCGTGTGTGACTTTATTTTTTATGGGTAAAACAGAAACTCAACATCGTTAAATTTGCTTCTAGAGGATTTAGAAAAAATTGGTTTCTTAAGGTCAGATTGACAATAAAATTGATTTTTTATGAAAATTATTTTTTTAATAGAGATGCTCTGTCCAATTCCAAAAAAAAAATTAGCCCTCCGAACAGAGCCGATAAGAAAAAAAGATATAAAAACTGATAAATATGCTTGTTCAAGTTTTAGGAAATTGAAACCCGTTTTCAGATGAGCAGAGATATTCAAAGAATTATTCAGAAAATTTGGTTTCCTATTTTTTTCTGAACAAATCTTGAAGTGACAAACTAGAATTATATGTTCTCAAGGCTACTAGGTTTTATCTTTTCATTCTATGGCAATTTAGACTGAAAAATGCACCCAAATCATTTAAATAAATGTTTATTATCGCATAGAAATAGTCTCCGCAGTTCGTCGTCGGATATTTTTTTATTATTTTTGAATTTTATAGTATTTATACATTGTATTTTCGCATTTACTACATTGTTTGCAGCTGTTAGTAGATTAAAAAAAATAATATTCCATGTGAATGCTTTAATCCGACGAATGGGTTATACAAAAAGCCCCCATCACTAGTATGGAAAAATTATCAAATAAAATCAAGTTCTAGACATAATCAAATGCGAGTAGCTTGAAAAGCTGTAAATAAATGCTTTCAGTCAGTTTATTGCTATTGTGCAAACTAATATTTAAATTCAAGCTGATTCCGATTATGAAATTGTGCAAAGGAAAAAGACTCATCATAACTGCAAGTTCGGGCTCATTAAACATTTCTACTTTGTTACAAAAATCCATGGTAATTCAACCACAAACATATTCCTTATCACGCGGTGAAATACCAAAACTGAACATGCCAATTTATGGATATATGTTAAAAAATTATAGTATCTAAAAAATTATAAACTTCCAATGGAATAATGATATATTATTTTAATCAATATTTTCTTTTTCTCTCTGAACCTGGATATTAACACCCGCAAAGGTTTAAGAATATATTGTTGTTTTTAGAATATATTAAACTTCTTATAAACTTTCTTTCCTAAATCTAGTTCTAGCATTAATAGAAAAACGTTATCATGTTCTTGGAAATCTACAGAGTGTCCGGGAAAATGTGGGAACTCTCCGGATATGAAAAAACACGTAAAAGGCAATACTACAAACTCATATAAACTTTTTTCGTATAGGCCTCCTCTTCGGAGATATGGGCTCCCAAAGAATGACAATGGAATTAGGCTTTTTACACCTAATTATTGAACCACCAGGTATATTTCAATTTTTTTAATATAATCCTTCAAATTACTCTTCAAGAAAGTGTTGTGAATTGCTCACAGCTGCAGGGACGTACTAGCTGTGACACCACTGACCCCATTTTTTTACGACTTCTATGATAAGACAACGTTTCTTTACATACTTTAAAGTATTGACTTAAAATTAAGTACTTTTCATTTATATCGCTAATCCAAACGGTTTTCGAAAAAACCTCATTTTATTTGCACTACTAACGTCTTCTAACTTCTGCTTGGTGGATTATGAAAAAGGGAAATTTTTCCCTCTCACCATAGTTTCAATAAAATGTTAAACTAACTTCTTAGTTAAAAACTTCGTAAAAGTGTTTAACATGGGCTCCGAGTAGTCGCACTTGTGGGCACGACGAATTGGGGACTGCTGTACCGGCCACATTAACTTAGCATTGTTCCTTATTTGATCACAATGAAACGTGATTTTCCGTAAAATTTCCTCCCTACTATCGACCGGAGTGAAATAGACCAGGATTTTGAGTTTTCCCTTACAGGTAAAAATCCAATGGCGTTAGGTCAGGAGATCAAGGAGGCAAGACAGTAGGTCGTCCTCTAGCTATCCATCGATTTGGATAAACGTTATTCAGGTGCTCCCGCACAGCAACGCTGAAGTGAGGTGGTACTCCATCGTGCATATAGTACATTTTTCAGCCGGTTTCAAGTAGTAAGGGCTCTACTAAATCGTGAAAAGCGTTCTGGAGGAACTCCAAATAATGTTCTCCATTCAGTCGTGCAGGTATTACGAATGGTCCAATCAAAAAATTGCCAATGATTCCTGCCCAGACTTAATGTCTGGAACTGATGTTGATGATGCGAAACAATCGTTGCATGAGAATCTTGATCAATCCATACATGTGAGTTATGCAAATTTATGATATCATTTTTGGTAAACCTTGCTTCATCCGTGAAGAGAATAGTACTAGTGAAGTTTACATTATTTCGTTGCTGATCTCATAGCCAGTTTGTACACAACATTTTACGGGGAAAATATGCAAGAATCAATTCATGCATTTTTTTCAAATGATATTGATATAACAGCTGTTCTTGAAAAACTTCATATACTAATGTTTTCGACGTATTAAACTGCGTTGATAATTTTGTGTTGTGTTCGTTGAGGGAGTGTCATCTACAGCATTTAAAATATTTTCCTCTAATTGCCACTTACGTACTCTTCTTCCTCAAACAGCATCAGTATATCTTCTCCCAAAATTTCCTAAAATTATGAGGAAATTTAATAATATTACTTTGTTAAATGGAATCGCCTACCATTTTCCCTTAGACGTGGGTCAACTCATTGAAATGTTTTTTGATCTGGAAGAGTACTGTTAGAATATCTGTCGTGATATAATCTTCTGGCTTCCAAAGCATTAAAAGATGCAAGCCCATACATCAGATGAATATCTGTATACTCTGGCAGTGTTGTATTTGCAGGAAACAAACTATTTGAATATATTCGTTCCATTTCTCTTTTTGAAAGGTGAATACATATATACTCCATGGAAAATAGACTTTCGTCAGTAACGAAAATGTAGAATATATAATATATAATCGAATATTTGTATGATTTTCTCTATAATTTTTTGTAAACATTTTGTCAATAAACAAATTGCTAACTAATATGACTAAACAAATTGTAACTAACATATAAATTAATAAAACAACACCAATATTATAAATATTACTTGCGATGCATAAGTTTCCTTGAAGTGCCGATGAATAATGTGCCTGAACTATGGCAACCCGCCCACAGCTGCCTGCAGCAGCTATTTTCGATAGGATTCGGCCCAATTTTCCAAGTTTCACAGATCGTATGGAAGTGTATTTCTTGGATCAAAAAAATTCACAGGTAAAGCAAAAGCATTAAAAAACATCTTCTGCAAATTTGAGCCCTTAATATTCATTTGCCACGCCATTATGAATTTTTGAAAAAAAAAAAAACGTTTTTAAATTGATCATACATCTGACCCTATTATGGAAGTATAGTTGAATCATATATAGATGTTTATCCTTCTGAAAGAAGTGCAGATCATGTGGAGCATCCCTACTTCTAAGAGATGATTTAAACTTAATTGAAATTTTTCTCTTAATTTCGTTTTATACCAAGTCACGATTTCGTCACCAATCATATTAGTGGAAAATAGTTATTTATTTTGTACATTTTAGAACAATTTTTTTCAGTATTCTGTATCTCATTTGTCAGTTTAATATTTAATACAATTATTTTAGAGGCTCATATTTAAAACCAGTATTTTTTTTTAATTCGTTTCAGACGTAAATCTGATATTTTATTGTGCTTCCCTTTAGTTTTTCAAAAGTAGATATTGAAGATCTGGAAAAATGGACATAACTGTTTTGAGTTCCTACTTTCTATGAAAATTAGAACTATTAAGCTACGTTTATTAATTTATAAAATAAAAAATTACTATGTCATATTCCATGATGCTTTTCGAAAAAATGTCTACTGTGTATACATTTTCAATTAATCCAAATACATCATAAACTGCTACTAAATAGCAACGCAATACGTGGCCTATACGAAAACAAGTTGCAATATAAAAAATTGAATTTATGGTCAGGAATCTGAAATTTCCTCAAAAAATTTCTTTTAAATGGTGCTTCTAGACTAACTAACGTTTCCCCTACTACTTCACTACAAGGTTAAAAATCAGAGTCGAATCTGGTACATTTATTTAATCAATTGTAGAGATCATTCTGAGGCATCCCCTGATTAATTATAAAATAACTTGAAAATACTTATTTAAGCTTGGTAATAAATCATTTGGAAAAAATATAATTTGTGTAACATTTATCACCACATTACCATAAATTTATTTTAACTAAAATTGAAAAAAACATTGAACAAGTATATAAAGCGGCTGTCTTACTATCGTTTCAGTAGACACCCAGCAATTCCTTTGGTTTTCATTTTGTAACCAAACTGTTCAAGATGAGAAAAGTTTCAATCATTTGTTGTAAGTAAAATTTTTAAAATTATTAGAAAGGCCCAATTTGATCGCAATACTTTGGGGCTGCAGGAATTTTTTTTTGTTTTTTGGTTAGGAATAAATTTTTGTTTTATTATGAAAATTATGAGTATTTGCAAAATAAAATTTTGCTACAAAAATCGAAAATTATTTTTATAAAAATTATATTCTTCAAATTAAGAAATATAATTATAAAATTATTTAACAAATTTTTAAAATAAAATTATAAATATATTATTCGTTTTTAGTTACACTCCTTGTCCTAAGTGTCTACGTCGCAGGGGATATCAACTACCATCTACAAGGTAAATATATTTTTTTATATATTCTATGCCAATAAAAGAAAACCTTCCAAAATTTATTGGCATACACATAAGCAGAAATTAGATATCGCAGGTGTAGGATATATTTACAAAACTGTCTCTAATTCTAATTTTTGAATACTCAGTGGTGATTTGCGAGCTCTCGTTATTTTTGTACCATAATTTAAATGTATGTCCAATTTTTTACAGTGAGTCAACAACATTAAAGAGTTTTCCAAAATATTCTTGCTCGCAAAAAAGCTATACTGCAATACTTTTCTACTTTTAGAATATCTGAAACAGTGCCAAAAATTAAATCCACAAATATATATTATAAGTTCAAAAGTTCCTTTTATGATTTCCTCGAATTTCAAAATTTGTATATATGAGATATCTACGTATATTCCAAATATTATAAGTGAAAAGAAAGTTCTTTTAAATATGTTTCTTCGATTCTTGTGTTCGATCGTGCTTCGACTGATCGCTTTGAACCGACAAAAAGAAGAGATAATGCCCAGATGGGCAACAGAAATAAATATACCTTTCGTTTTAAAATGCAATTATTTTCTATCCGCTGAGATATTCAAAGGATACAAAGTAGAGCTAACTTTCAAGTATATTTAGTTACAAAATTATTTCAAGAATCATCGAATTCTGATCATCTTTATTTGCTGTTAACTTTTACAAACAAACCGATAGAAAAGAATACTTCTAAAAACTACAGAATTTGTTGCCAAATAATATATTCTACCATATGTTCGATTATCATGAAAAGAACAAACGTACGGAAATATATTATATTCTTATCCTATTGGAGTGATTTTTAAAATCGACTTTAGAATGTTCATCACGACATGGCGAAAGGCCACAATAAACATAAAAAATCTATTAAACAGATATTTGTTCTTATATTTGTTTATCTATTGTTATACTATTTTTACAACAAGTGGTTCCCACCTTATGCATTTGGACATTTTCTGTTCTTTTTCCCTTTTCCTTAACAACTATTTCCATTTCGGGGCAAGTTTTTACCCAGAAGAAATGTAATAGTATTTTGTCCTCTAGTTTCTATGATTACTCAAATAAATAAACAACTTTTGTATATAGTAATACGGATGATATTTTTGATCTTCTTATTGTAGGAGAATGGGGTGGTATATGTCAAACAGGAAAAGAGCAATCTCCTATTAACATTCAAACTGATTCATGTCATAAAGGAGAAAAATGTTCTCCACCAAAATGGGAAAACGCAGACAAAGAACTTCCATATTCTGTGGTAAATATTGGACATACTTGTAAGTATTATTGCAAATGATAACTAAATAATCTATATATACTTACTTCAAAGTTTTCAAGATGATCTTTTTCCAATAATTGGCTTAGTCATTAACGGTGAAACTCATATTTGTTGACTAGAGAGCGACTCTATAACATTTATCAATTTGTTACACAAATTAGTAAACTTAAAAAACAATATCCTCATTAGATACTTTCAAACGTATCTGAATTAAGATTTATGTAATCAGTGATATATATTTTCAAAAGAAAATGAGAACCAAAGAACTTTATATAGATTATTGATTTCTTTTTCTTAAAGAAATAAAGGAAAGCTTATGAAAAAAAATGCAGAATATATTAGATTAGGACTCTTTTTGACAAACACGTTGACACGACAGCTTTGAACACACCCCTGCAGAATTAGCATAACGTTAGAACTAAGGCTCGGTTCTTTGAACGCTGAATTACGTAATAATATTTTTATTTATATTCGAAAAACTGTTGATAAACAGGGGATATTTCATTTCTTGGGACACACATACTGATTTTACTCTATCCTTTTCTAACTGGATTATTTAAACGAGTATCATATGATAAACGGTACAATAATTCTGAATATATTAAAGTGTGAATATCTGGTTGCCTAAATTATTTTTATTATTATTTTCAATATGTTAACCATATTTACCAATAAAACAAGTTTTGAAATCTTCTTTTTGTTAATATTAATTATAAACTACGCATTTATAGTAATTTCTAATGCTTAAAAACACTGAAAAGAGTCACGAAAAGCAATTAAATTGAAAGAAAAGATAAGTAAGTTTATGTATGTCAAACATCAAAAAAATCTTTCCCCCATCGACCATAAACAGTCTTCAAACAAATCTATTGTTGATTAAATCTATCGGGAATGATCTAAGGTATTTATTCTACTGGCAAGTACGTTTTTGTAGCAACTACCAAAGTAATAATCTCTACAAGAGCTCGAAATTGAGGTTGATGAGTGCTAAGAATGTTGGTTCTGGGTCTATTTTAAATTTTACTCATTGGGACTTCCAATACAATGATCTTATTTTCATTCTAGTTTACCTACAACCATGTGAAGGAGAAGATACAGAAGTAATTTTTAAAGGAGATAACTTAAACGGAGAATATATTTTCGCCTATGCTAATTTTCACTGGCCAAGTGAATACAGAATAAATGATAATGCGTAAGAATATGAATCTTTATAAAATGTTAGACCTGTGCTAATGCTAATCCAGACTTGTAGCGTCGATGTATATTTTGATAGAAAATATTATAGAAAATATAGATTATTATGTAAAACTATTTGTAGGTATTCTACAATTTACCAGTTAACCAAAATTAAACGATTACAGAAAAATAGTTTTACATCACGTAGATATCGATGTGTGTTTGGTACCGACGCTACATATTCTATACTACGACTATAATGACCGACAGAATGTGCGCTAATATTAAAAAAAAAAACTAATCTGTAGAGGAAACATAATTATTTTGTTTAAATTTTTTAGTGCTGACCTGGCTATTGTCTTTGTATTATATTCAACGAAATATTCTTCCTACGACGAAGCTCGGAAACACAGAAACGGCGTGACACGCTTAGGAGTGGGCTATAACGTAAGTAATATATATTTAGCGGCAACGAACTTAAAAACAACGATAACGTTTAATTTTTACAATGATTTTTTATATCGTTAGCAATTTTAACCGTGATCTTCTTTGGTACGAGCAAAAACAATATATTATTAGCATAGGAAGCAGTTTGAGGAATATAATTATAGTGAAGGCTTCAAACAATGTGGCACTAAAATATTACCTAGAAATAATATACATTTGACATAAAAATGCAATTCCTCACATAATTAACTAAATATATAAAGTACAAATATATTTCTATTAAATAAAATCATAATTTGTTCATTTAAAAGTAAAATTGTAAACTCTTCTACGTTGACATTAAAGAATTTACATCGATAAGTATATTAATACGTGAACCAATCTGAGCATCAACAATAAAAATTTAAAAAAATTGTTTCCTTCTGTTTCCATTTATGGGAACTGGCAATTTCTCTTATTCTCGAGATCAATTATTATTTCAGATTTCAAAACTTTGTCTCTGGGCTTATTGTAACCGTATCAAAAGCAAAGTAAAACTCAATATCTATTAGGTTTATCTTCCACGACAACCAGATCCGGTTTTGAATTATCTATCTCTAAGTTTTTGGAACGTCTTAAGTAAGACTTAAAAAAATAGAAAATAAATTTTCTAATTCTAAATGACAGACATTAAAATTGACGATTTTGTTTTTAATACTGAAGCTAATGAAACTGTATTACTTAATCATTATTTCATAACATTGCATTATGCATTTAAAATCTGATCCTACAAATAAAACGCTACTGATTCAAACGATTTTTTTTTCTATACGTAGAACTCAAAACCTGATATGAATCTTCAGGTGCAACTGAACGTGCAATTCCCAGAATTATTCTAAATTTTTCGATGGTTGAATAAACTGGTAGAAGGAAAGCAAAGGCAAATCATATCTTTTTCCATTTCAGATTGAAAAATGTGAAGGACCAGCTGTTTTTGATACCATAGCTGAAGCTGCGAAAGAAGTTTCTAGAACATATAATAGAACTTTCAGTATCAAAGATGAAATTAAGCTTAGTGATCTATTGCCAAGTCCCTCAAGTGGATATTACAGATTTTATGGATCTAAAACAATGCCTGGTTGTGAGGAAGGAGTTATTTGGTTTGTGTATGAGGAAGTTCAATATATTAACGATGAACAGGTAAAGTGTTGAATTTTAAACAAAGTTGCGAAGAAATTAAAACAAAATAATTGGAACCATTATCCTTTTTGTTCATAATGTTCCTAATCTGGTTATTGAGAATATTTTGGGAATATTTTCTTTTAAAAATGTTTCAGTAAATAAGTTTAACACTTTTACTTAATTCAATTATCATGCAACAGTCTCGAGAGATGAGACAAAAAATTACTTAGTAGACAATTAGTGAACCAAAAATTTCCTCGAAATATTTGTTCATTTAGCGCATCGATTAACCTTAAATATATTTTTGTTTCCAGTTTGAGTCAATAAGGACCATTTACAACTCGACCGGCTACCTGGTAACATTTAATGCTAGACATTTGCAGCCGCTCAATGGAAGAAAAATCGAATATTGTCCAGGTGAAGACAATGACGACAGTGGATGCAGTTCCGGTTCCTGCGGCGAAAATGATGACCAAACAACTGAATGGTAGTTCCTGTGGTGAAGACGAGTGAAATGATGGATTTTATTATTACTCTTATGTCTGAAATATCTTATATTTGAATAATAAATGTATTTGGTGTCAAACTATCTATGGCCTCTTTGAATACCCCTTTTATTAGCATAACCATTTTTCCATGAGAAACAAGCAAATTTTGGAATAGATCGATTTAGGATCTTTAACTTTTTAGCTCTATATTTTGAGCTCAATATTATTAATTTTTAAATTATATCGCTACTATAGGAAATAAGACCATTTTCCAGTTCCATTGCTTACCAAATAATATTTTGAAAATCTCAACATTATCATCTCTATTAAACAGACTGTGTGTATAAAACAAATTACTATGAAAAATAAAATATATGGTATATTATTCATACTTTTTTAAAAAATCTTTAAAATTTTCGGAATGTAAAAATCCAATAAATTTGCATTTCTATTAATTCAATTTTTTTTTTAATTTTAACTGCTTACTGGTTACACAACGATGCCGACATATAGAAAATTAGACAATTATTCGCTAACATTATTTAAATATGTCTCTCCTTAAGCAGTACCATAAAGGTTTCATTGTGACCCATTTGAGCTTTTTAGATCGTGTGTGACTTTATTTTTTATGGGTAAAACAGAAACTCAACATCGTTAAATTTGCTTCTAGAGGATTTAGAAAAAATTGGTTTCTTAAGGTCAGATTGACAATAAAATTGATTTTTTATGAAAATTATTTTTTTAATAGAGATGCTCTATTAAAAATTCCAAAAAAAAAATTAGCCCTCCGAACAGAGCCGATAAGAAAAAAAAATATAAAAACTGATAAATATGCTTGTTCAAGTTTTAGGAAATTGAAACCCGTTTTCAGATGAGCAGAGATATTCAAGGAATTGTTCAGAAAATTTGGTTTCCTATTTTTTTCTGAACAAATCTTGAAGTGACAAACTAGAATTATATGTTCTCAAGGCTACTAGGTTTTATCTTTTCATTCTATGGCAATTTAGACTGAAAAATGCACCCAAATCATTTAAATAAATGTTTATTATCGCATAGAAATAGTCTCCGCAGTTCGTCGTCGGATATTTTTTTATTATTTTTGAATTTTATAGTATTTATACATTGTATTTTCGCATTTACTACATTGTTTGCAGCTGTTAGTAGATTTAAAAAAATAATATTCCATGTGAATGCTTTAATCCGACGAATGGGTTATACAAAAAGCCCCCATCACTAGTATGGAAAAATTATCAAATAAAATCAAGTTCTAGACATAATCAAATGCGAGTAGCTTGAAAAGCTGTAAATAAATGCTTTCAGTCAGTTTATTGCTATTGTGCAAACTAATATTTAAATTCAAGCTGATTCCGATTATCAAATTGTGCAAAGGAAAAAAACTGGAACATCAGTTTTATAAAGCTTTATCTCAAAGTACTATAAGAATTAATAAATCATAACTGCAAGTTCGGGCTCATTAAACATTTCTACTTTGTTACAAAAATCCATTGTAATTCAACCACAAACATATTCCTTATCACGCGGTGAAATACCAAAACTGAACATGCCAATTTATGGATATATGTTAAAAAATTATAGTATCTAAAAAATTATAAACTTCCAATGGAATAATGATATATTATTTTAATCTATATTTCCTTTTTCTCTCTGAACCTGGATATTAACACCCGCAAAGGTTTAAGAATATATTGTTGTTTTTAGAATATATTAAACTTCCTATAAACTTTCTTTCCTAAATCTAGTTCTAGCATTAATAGAAAAACGTTATCATGTTCTTGGAAATCTACAGAGTGTCCGGGAAAATGTGGGAACTCTCCGGATATGAAAAAACACATAAAAGGAATACTACAAATTCATATAAAGTTTTTTCGTATAGGCCTCCTCTTCAGAGATATGGGCTCCCAAAAAATGACAATGGAATTAGGCTTTTTATACATAATTATTGAACCACCAGGTATATTTCAATTTTTTTAATATATTCCTTCAAATTACTCTTCAAGAAAGTGTTGTGAATTGCTCACAGCTGCAGGGACGGACTAGATGTCACACCACTGATCCTATTTTTTTACGACTTGTATGATAAGACAACGTTTTTTTACATACTTTAAAGTATTGACTTAAAATTAAGTACTTTTCATTTATATCGCTAATCCAAACGGTTCTCGAAAAAACCTCATTTTATTTGCACTACTAACGTCTTCTAACTTCTGCCGGGTTGATTATGAAAAAGGGAAATTTTCCCCTCTCACCATAGTTTCAATAAAATGTTAAACTAACTTCTCAGTTAAAAACTTCATAAAAGTGTTTAACATGGGCTCCATGTAGTCACACTCGCGGGCACGACGAATTGGGGACTGCTCTACCCGCAACATTAACTCAACATTGTTCCTTATTTGATCACAATGAAACGTGATTTTCCGTAAAACTTCCTCCCTACTATCGACCGGAGTGGAATACACCTAGATTTAGAGTCTTCCCTTACAGGTAAAAAACCAACGGCGTTAGGCCAGGAGATCGAAGAGGCAAGGCAATAAGTCCTCCTCCAGCTATCGAACAGTTTGGAATAAGTTAATGCCCCACCGTGCATGTTTGCACATGTTTTGGCGGGTTTCAAGTGATAAGTGCTCTACTAATACGAATGGTCCAATCAAAAAATTGCCAATGATTCCTGCCCAGACTTAATGTCTGGAACTGATGTTGATGATGCGAAACAAAAGTTGCATGAGAATTTTCATAAACCCGTTCATGTGAGCAGTGTGAATTTATGAACCCATTTTTGGTAAACCCTGCTTCATCCTTGAAGAGAATAGTGCTAATGAATTTTACATTATTTCGTTGCTGATCCCATAGCCAGTTTGCAAAACAGCGAAAATCTTCAGTAGTCAGTTCATGCACTTTTTTCAGATGATATGGACATAGCAGCTGTTCTTACAAAACTTGATATACTAATGTTTTCGGCATATTAAACTACGCTGATAATTTTTGAGGTTTCGTTGAAGGAGTGTCATCTACAGCATTTAAAATATTTTCCTCTAATTGCCACTTACGTACTCTTCTGCCCCGACCAGCATCAGTACATATTCTCCCAAAATTTTCTAAAATTATGAGAAAATTTAATAATATTACCTTATTAAATGGAATGGCCTACCATTCTCCCTTATATGTGGGTCAAATTGTTGAAATGTTTTTTTAATCTGGAAGAGTACTGTTTGAATACTTGTCATGATATAACCTCCTGGCTTCCAAAGCATTACCAAATGCAAGACCATACATTAGATGAATATTTGCATACTATGCTAGTGTTGCATTTGTAGGAAACAAACTGTTTCTATATATTCTCTCCTTTTCTCTGTTTGAAAGGAGAATACATGTAAACAATTATTTAAATTTCGCCAGATAGATTTCTTTATTTTTTACTTAAATTTTGATTTTTAAAAAATAATATTTCTTTAAGTTATCCTATGCTCGAAATATAAGCATGTTAAATTGATCAAAAATGTGACCCTATTTTAGAAGTGTAGTTGAGTCATATATAAATGTTTATCCTTCTGAAATGAGTGCAGATCTTGTGGAGCATCCTTACTTTTACGAGATGGTTTAGAATTAGTTGAAATTTTTTCTCTTGACATCGTTTTGTACCAAGTCTCTATTTCGTACATGAATCCTTTGAGTGGAATATATTTATTTATTTTATATCTTTTAGAACAATTTGTTTCAGTATTTTGTATCTAATTTGTCAATTTAATGTTCAATACAACTTTTATAGCGGCTCATATTTAAAATCCGAAATTTCTTTTAAATTCTATCTTGATTTGTTTCAAACGTAAATCTGGTATTTTACTGTATTTCCCTTCAGTTTTTCAAAGACAAATATTGAAGATCTGGAAAAATGGACATAACTGTTTAGAGTTACTACTTTCTATGAAAATTAGAACGATTAAGATACGTTTATTAATTTATAAAATAAAAAATTACTATGTCATGTTCCATGATGCTTTTCGAAAAAAAGTCTACTGTGTATATATTTCCAATTAATTCAAAGACATCATAAACTGCTACTAAATAGCAACGCAATATACGAAAACATGCTGCAATATAAAAAATTGAATTTATGGTCAGGAATCTGAAATTCCTTCAAAAAATTTAAAAAATTTCTTTTAAATGGAGCTTCTAGACTAAGTAACGTTTCTCCTACTACTTCACTACAAGGTTAAAAATCAGAGTCGAGTCTGGTACATTTATTTAATCAATTGTAGAGATCATTCTGAGTCATCCCCTGATTAATTATAAAATAACTTAAAAATGCTTTTTTAAGCTTAGTAATAAATCTATTGGAAAAAATATGATTTGTGTAACATTTATTACCACATTACCATAAATTTATTTTATCTAAAATTGAAAAAAACCTTGAACAAGTATATAAAGCGGCTGTCTTACTATCGTTTCAGTAGACACCCAGCAATTCCTTTGGTTTTCATTTTGTAACCAAACTATTTAAGATGAGTAAAGTTTCAATCATTTGTTGTAAGTAAAAAATAAGTTTTATTTTTAAAAGTATTAGAAAGGCCCAATTTGATCGCAATATTTTGGAGCTGCAGGAATTTTTTTTTTGTTTTTTGTTAGGAATAAATTTTTGTTTTATTATGCAAATTATGAGTATTTGCAAAATAAAATTTTGCTACAAAAATCGAAAATTATTTTTATAAAAATTATATTCTTCAAATTAAGAAATATAATTATAAAATTATTTAACAAATTTTTAAAATAAAATTATAAATATATTATTCGTTTTTAGTTACACTCCTTGTCCTAAGTGTCTACGTCGCAGGGGATATCAACTACCATCTACAAGGTAAATATATTTTTTTATATATTCTATGCCAATAAAAGAAAACCTGCCAAAATTTATTGGCATACACATAAGCAGAAATTAGATATCGCAGGTGTAGGATATATTTACAAAACTGTCTCTAATTCTAATTTTTGAATACTCAGTGGTGATTTGCGAGCTCTCGTTATTTTTGTACCATAATTTAAATGTATGTCCAATTTTTTACAGTGAGTCAACAACATTAAAGAGTTTTCCAAAATATTCTTGCTCGCAAAAAAGCTATACTGCAATACTTTTCTACTTTTGGAATATCTGAAACAGTGCCAAAAATTAAATCCACAAATATATATTATAAGTTCAAAACTTCCTTTTATGATTTCCTCGAATTTCAAAATTTGTATATATGAGATATCTACGTATATTCCAAATATTATAAGTGAAAAGAAAGTTCTTTTAAATATGTTTCTTCGATTCTTGTGTCCGATCGTGCTTCGATTGATCGCTTTGAACCGACAAAAAGAAGAAATAATGTCCAGATGGGCAACAGAAATAAATATACCTTTCGTTTTAAAATGCAATTATTTTCTATCCGTTGAGATATTTAAAGGATACAAGGTCGAACTAACTTTCAAGTATATTTCGTTACAAAATTATTTCAAGAATCATCGAATTCTGATCATCTTTATTTGCTGTTAACTTTTACAAACAAACCGATAGAAAAGAATACTTCTAAAAACTACAGAATTTGTTGCGAAATATTATATTCTATCATATGTTCGATTATCATGAAAAGAACAAACGTACGGAAATATATTATATTCTTATCCTATTGGAGTGATTTTTAAAATCGACTTTAGAATGTTCATCACGACATGGCGAAAGGCCACAATAAACATAAAAAATCTATTAAACAGATATTTGTTCTTATATTTGTTTATCTATTGTTATACTATTTTTACAACAAGTGGTTCCCACCTTATGCATTTGGACATTTTCTGTTCTTTTTCCCTTTTCCTTAACAACTATTTCCATTTCGGGGCAAGTTTTTACCCAGAAGAAATGTAATAGTATTTTGTCCTCTAGTTTCTATGATTACTCAAATAAATAAACAACTTTTGTATATAGTAATACGGATGATACTTTTGATCTTCTTATTGTAGGAGAATGGGGTGGTATATGTCAAACAGGAAAAGAGCAATCTCCTATTAACATTCAAACTGATTCATGTCATAAAGGAGAAAAATGTTCTCCACTAAAATGGGAAAACGCAGACAAAGAACTTCCATATTCTGTGGTAAATATTGGACATACTTGTAAGTATTATTGCAAATGATAACTAAATAATCTATATATACTTACGTCAAAGTTTTCAAGATGATCTTTTTCCAATAATTGGCTTAGTCAGTAACGGTGAAACTCATATTTGTTGACTAGAGAGCGACTCTATAACATTTATGAATTTGTTACACAAATTAGTAAACTTAAAATATCTGAATTAAGATTTATGTAATCAGTGATATATATTTTCAAAAGAAAATGAGAACCAAAGAACTTTATATAGATGATTGATTTCTTGTTCTAAAAGAAATAAAGAAAAGCTTATGAAAAAAAATGCAGAATATATTAGATTAGGACTCTTCTTGACAAACACGTTGAGACGACAGCTTTGAACATACCCCTGCAGAATTAGCATAACGTTAGAACTAAGGCTCGGTTCTTTGAACGCTGAATTACGTAATAATATTTTTATTTATATTTTAAAAACTGTTGATAAACAGGGGAAATTTCATTTCTTGGGACACATATACTGATTTTACTCTATCCTTTTCTAACTGGATTATTTAAACGAGTATCATATGATTATCGGTACAATAATTCTGAATATATAAAAGTGTGAATATCTGGTTGTCTAAATTATTTTTATTATTATTTTCAATATGTTAACCATATTTACCAATAAAACAAGTTTTGAAATCTTCTTTTTGGTAATATTAATTATAAACTACGCATTTATAGTAATTTCTAATGCTTAAAAACACTGAGAAGAGTCACGAAAAGCAATTAAATTGAAAGAAAGTTCATGAATGTCAAACATCAAAAAAGTCTTTCCCCCATCGACCATAAACAGTCTTCAAACAAATCTATTGTTGGTTAAATCTATCGGGAATGATCGAAGGTATTTATTCTACTGGGAAGTACGTTTTTGTAGCAACTACCAAAGTTATAATCTCTACAAGAGCTCGAAATTGAGGTTGGTGAGTGCTAAGAATGGTGGTTCTAGGTCTATTTTAAATTTTACTCATAGGGACTTTCAATAAAATGATCTTATTTTCATTCTAGTTTACCTACAACCATGTGAAGGAGAAGATACAGAAATAATTTTTAAAGGAGATAACTTAAACGGAGAATATATTTTCGCCTATGCTACTTTTCACTGGCCAAGTCAAGACAGAATAAATGATAATGCGTAAGAATATGGATCTTTATAAATTGTTAGACCTGTGCTAATGCTAATCCAGACTTGTAGTGTCGATGTATATTTTGATAGAAAATATTATAGAAAATATAGATTATTATGTGAAACTATTTGTAGGTATTCTACAATTTACCAGTTAACCAAAATTAAACAATTACAGAAAAAAATAGTTTTACATCACGTAGATATCGATGTGTGTTTGGTACCGACGCTACATATTCTATACTACGACTATAATGACCGATGGAATGTGCGCTAATATAAAAGACCTAAGCTGTAGAGGAAACATAATTATTTTGTTTAAATTTTTTAGTGCTGACCTGAGTATTACCTTTGTATTATATTCAACGAAATATTCTTCCTACGACGAAGCTCGGAAACACAGAAACGGCGTGGTACGCTTAGGAGTGGGCTATAACGTAAGTAATATATATATATATATATATATATATATATATATATATATATATATATATATATATATATATATTTAGTGGCAACGGACTTAAAAACAACGATAACGTTTAATTTTTACAATTATTTTTTTATATCGTTTGCAATTTCAACTGTGATCTTCTTTGGTACCCGGAAAAACAATATATTATTAGCATAGGAAGCAATTTGAGGAATAAAATTGTAGTGAAGACCAAACAATGTGGCACTAAAATATTACCTAGAAATAATATACATTTCAAATAAAAATGCAATTCTTCACATAATTAACTGAATATATAAAGTACAAATAAATGTTTATTAAATAAAATCATAATTTGTTGATTTAAAAGTAAAATTGTAAACTCTTCTACGTTGACATTAAAGAATTTACATCGATAAGTATATTAATACGTGAACCAATCTGAGCATCAACAATAAAAATTTAAAAAAATTGTTTCTTTCTGTTTCCATTTATGGGAACTGGCAATTTCTCTTATTTTTGAAACTGTATTAGTTAATCAATATTTCACAACATTGCATTATGCATTTAAAATCACCTTTCTGATTCGACAAAGAAAACGCTATTGATTCAAGTGATTCTTTTTCTATACGTAGAACTCAAAACCTGATACGAATCTTCAGGTGCAACTGAACGTGCAATTCCCAGAATTATTCTAAATTTTTCGATGGTTGAATAAATTGGTAGAAGGAAAGCGAAGGAAAATCATATATTTTTCATTTCAGATTGAAAAATGTGAAAGACCGCTGCGAAAGAAGTTTCTAGAACATATAATAGAACTTTCAGTATCAAAGATGAAATTAAGCTTAGTGATCTATTGCCAAGTCCCTCAAGTAGATATTAAAGATTTTATGGATCCAACACGGTGCCTGGTTGTGAGGAAGGAGTTATTTGGTTTGTGTTTGAGGAAGTTCAATATATTAACGTTGAACAGGTAAAGTATTTAATGTTAAACAGAACTGTGAAATAATTAAAATAAAAAAATTGAAACTCTTTTAGGAATATATTATTTAAATATTTAGATAAATAGATTTATAACTTTTACAATTATATTATCGTAGTTTTTCTGAAACTTTTCCGTAGTTTCAAAATTTTAGCATTATTTAACAACATCCTGCGAAGAAGAGAAACTACAACAGTCTCGCGAAACGAGATATAAATTTAATTAGCAGGGAATTTTAGAGGAACCAAAAATTTCCCCAAAATATTGTACATTTCTTCTCCGTTATTAAATAATTTATCCATTTAACCCATCGATTAACTTTAAATATATTTTTGCTTCCAGTTTGAGTCAATAAGGACCATTTACAACTCGACTGGTTACCTGGTAACATTTAATGCTAGAAATTTGCAGCCACTTAATGGAAGAAAAATTGAATATTGTCAAGGTGAAGATGGTGAAGACAGTGGATGTAGTTCCGGTTCCTGTGGCGGAAAATGATGACTAAATGATGGATCCGATTATTGCTATTATGTCTGAAATGTTTTATATTTGAATAATAAATATACTGGATATAGAACTATTTATTGTCTCTTTGTATTTAATTGATAAGAAAATTTTTCCGCAAGAAAAATGCAAAGTCTTGAATAGGTTGATTTAAATATTTGAACTTTTTGACTCTATATGTTGAGCTAGGAATAATGGTCTAATTTTTTAAATTCCAATGACATAATAATTATAATTAGGGAATATAAGTTCAAAGGTAGACTAGAAGAAGGGGTTAGAATTTTATCTAATTAATATCTCAAGAAATAAATATTTTTTTCACTAATGTTATTTGTGATAAATCGTGTAGTTTCTGTTCAAATATCTCTAACCATAAAAACGGATTATAGAGACAATTATTCTTTTAAATCATGGTTTCAAACCGTTTAATACCTTATTCTAATAAACATACGAGATTAATTGAAAAATGTTACTATAGAAAATATTGTAAAAATATAAAAGAACATTTTCCAGTTTCATTGCTTGCCAAATAATATTTTGAAAATCTCAAAGTTTTTTTTATTAAACATGTACTGTGTAAAACAGATCACAATAAGAAATATAATTTAGTTTATTTTATTCATATTTATTTTTAAAAATCTTAAATCTTCCCGAAATATAAAAATTCAACAAACTTACATTTCTATTTAATCTATTTTTTTTTTAAAATTGTAACATTTCATCGTTTACACAAGCATGTCGATATATAGAAACTTGGCCAATTGTTCGGTAATATTTTTTAAATCTCTCTCTCTCGTCGCCGTACTATTTTGTCTTCACAGAAACATTGTTAAATTGGCTTCTTGAGTCGAATTTAGAAAAAAGTAGGTTCGTTATTAAAGATTGACAGAAAAATTGATTTTCAATACGGATTATTCAAAAAATTCGTTCCATTAAATGTATTTTTTTAAAAATTGGGAGCTCGGTCCAATTCCAAAACAAAATTAGCCCTCTGAACTTTGCAGATAAAACTAAACCAATAAAAAAGAGGTAAAGATAGATAATGCTTGTAGAAGTTTCACAAAATTCAAACATTATTGCAGATGAACAGCGATATTCAAAGAGTATCCAGAAAATTTGGTATTTTATATTCTCCTGAAAACATCTTGAATTGACGAACTATATGCTCTCGAGTCTATTAAGTTTTATCATTTCATTCTATGGCAATTGATACTAAAAAGGGGCACTAAAATTATTTAAATGAATACGTATTATCAAATACATGATAACACAACGAAAGTAAAGAAAATGCTAGTCCGACAACCACATTTTAATTAATTTTAAATTTTGTTACTTTTTTCGCGAAATTCGATCCTCTAAAATGTTTCTAAAAAGTCCCCTCTAATCAGCTAATGGTAAATTTAACAAAAATCTAGAAAAATACCATAATGACAATTAAAAATATACTCAGAATTATTCTAATTTTTTTGGTAACTGAATTAACTGGTATAAATCCTAAAAGCACAGGCAAACCATATTTTTTTTTAATTTCAGATTGAAAAATGTGAAGGACCAGCTGTTTTTGATACCATAGCTGAAGCTGCGAAAGAAGTTTCTAGAACAAATAATAGAACTTTCAGTATCAAAGATAAAATTAAGCTTAGTGATCTATTGCCAAGTCCCTCAAGTGGATATTACAGGTTTTATTGATCTAACAGAGTGCCTGGTTGTGAGGAAGGAGTTATTTGGTTCGTGTTTCAGGACATCAAATATATTAATGACGAGCAGGTGAAGGGTTTAATTTTAAACACCGCTGTGAAGCAATTAAAATTAAATAATTAGAACCATTATTCTATTAGTTAATAATGTTCTTATTCTGATTATTGACAATATTTTGGGAATATATTATTTTAATATTTAGGGAAATAAGTTTTGCCGTAGCTTTTCTCAAACTTTCAGTAGTTTCAAAATTTTATCATCATTTAACATCATTCTGTAAAGAAATGAAACTGCAAGAGTCTCGTGAGATAAGATGTAAAATTACTTAACAGAAAATTTGAGAACCAAAAACTTCCCCAAATTATTGTCGATTTTTTCTCTGGTATTAAATAATTTATCCATTTAGTCTAGCGATTAACCTTAAATATATTTTTGTATCCAGTTTGAGACAATAAGGACCATTTACAACCGGCTACCTGGTAACATGTAATGCTAGAAATTTGCAGCCCCTCAATGGAAGAAAAATTGAATATTGTCAAGATGAAAACAGTGAATGTAGCTCTGGTTCCTGTGGCGAAAGTGATAACCAAACAACTGAATGTACTTCCTGTGGCGAAGACGACTAAAATGATGTATCCATTGATTAGTATTATGTCTGAAATATTTTATATTTGAACAATAAACATATTGGTTACTGAACTATTTATGGCTTTTTCGTATGCCAGTTTTATTAGCAAGAAAGTTTTTCCATAGGAAACATACAAAGTCTTAAATAGGTAGATTTCGGAATTTCAAATTTTGAACTCTATACTTTGAGCGCAATATTATTAACTTTTACATAAAAGGAAATTCTTAGTGTTATAAATTTTGAAATGTTGCATTTAAAATTTCACTTTCCAAAAAACTTTTTCAAATATTCAATTACAATATTACGTCTTGCTTAACGTCAATTTCAAACATTCATTCATATTTCGATGATCCGACAACGGGACCTTCGGACTAACTTCCCACTTCTACACCAAGTTCTGTATATTTAAAAAACTAAAATAGTTAGATTTATAGCAGACTTCCCTCCACTTGTAATAAAAGTATACATGTGCTCTCTATTAATAAGTTTCCGGTTTTAGGGAGTACTGGTGCAAGTCGTTAAAAACAAAATGATTCCTAGTGAATATCCACACTATTTCCCTTAAAAATGATAAATTTTCAACATAGAGGGATACAAAATTACAATTATGTAATAACTACTGAATTGTTAGAATTCATCTTTTACCGACAATTTGTATCACTAGTTATGTACACGGAGAACTAACAAAACTCTTTAACAAAATAATTAAAGACCAAGAGATACCCCGAGATCGGAAGAAAAGTATAACAGTACCTATTTTCAAGAAAAGTGATAAAAAAATCACGGAAAACTATAGAGGAATAACTTTATTAAATTCAATAATGAAAAATCCTTGAAGGTATAATAACTGACTATTGCAGAATATCAGAAGAACAGCAAGGTTTCCGCAAAAACAGATCTACAGTAGATGCCATATTCATCGTAAGACAGATAACAGAGAAATCTATTGAATTTACTAAGCCGGCTTTTATGTGCTTTATAGATCTCACTAAAGCCTTTGATAGGGTGAGACTGGATGATATTCTGCAAATAATGCGAATTAAAGGAATCTCAAACAATTTAATTAACATAGTTGAACAGCTAAACTCCAACACCACAACACAAATCTCAGTAAGCGGCAACCTAACTAAGGATGTACCGATAGCGTCGGGCATACGACAGGGGGACTCTCTGAGTCCATTACTGTTTAACATAGTAATGGACCAAATAATTAAGAACGTCAAAAAGCGGCGCCAGGGTACAGATTGAATACCGGGGAAATAACAATAATATGTTACGCTGATGACGCCGTCATAGTCTCGGAAAATGAAGACGATCTCCAAAGACTTCTATTTGCATTCCACACCATAAGCAAGAAATTCAACATGAAAATATCCATCGATAAAACTAAGTCAATTGTAATAAGCAAAGTGCCCTTAAGATGCAAACTAGTAGTGGATGACAAACCAATAGAATAACTCATGACCTTTAATTACTTAGGAGTTGAGATATCCGCAAACCAAGACAGAACAAGAGAAGTAAGAAACCAAGTAAACAAGGCAAATAGAATTTCAGGAAGCCTGGCGGGTATAATATGGCACAACACATACATGAGCAAGGACGCTAAAACAAAAATCTACAAGACGTGTATTCGACTGATAATGACGTACGCAATAGAGACGAGAGCTGACAACACAAAAACAAAATCAATTCTAAGAACTGCCGAAATGAAAGTACTAAGAAGAATATCGAGATACACATTAAGAGATCACATAGGCAATTCAACAATACGCGAGGAACATGGAATGCAGGATATAGTAAGATGGGGACGGAAGCGCAGAAGAGCCTGGAATGAGCACGTAGGAAGAATGGCGCAAAACAGAATAGCGAGAATCGCCGGAGATGGAACACCGGAAACCAGGAGACCAATAGGTAGACCACTTAAAAGATGGAGAGAGTTCTGGATTTCAACATCAAATGAGATGAATGATTGAGTTGGAAAAAACAGGATGTAAGCCTATAACAAGAGGAAGAAGAAGAAGAAGTTATGTATTTATTCATAGGTTTGTTAAGGATTTCAACAGTTTTTTGCAAAGTTATAAACAATAATAATAATATAAATATCTCGGTAACAAATGGATAGACCTTGAGAAACAGAAAGGCAATTCAAAGATATTTTTAGCATCCGCGAAGCTGTATTTGTGGATATAAAAAATATTTACAGAGAAAAATGAGAGACGGTCCACTGGATAAATGATTTTCAAGTAAAAAATTACATTTGAGTTTTACATTCATTTTTACCTGTTATCAGTCTAATCTCCCTAGCCTAATAAGCAAATCGTCGACGGAATAATCACCTGAGTAGTTTTCAAGATTGCTAATTATGCAAATAACACGAATTTCATAAAATCGTGCTTTTAAGTATAAAATTTAACTATAGCAATATAAGTTTTGGAAAATATATGAATTGTGTAACCTTTATTATTATAATAATATAAATTTAATTTATCAAAAATTGAGAAAAAAAATGACCGAATATATAAAGCCAGCTGTGATATAGTTATTTCAGAATAAATTCAGTGTCTTTCTTGGTTTCTATATAGCAACCAAACAATTAAAAATGGGCAAAGTTTTAGTTTTTTGTCGTAAGTAAAGAGTAGTTTAAATTTATAAAAATTCAGAACGTGTAGAAATTCCTTAGTCAAATTTTAAAAGTGAATTTGTCTGAAAATAAAAGAATTCAAAAATTACTGATAACGTACAAGTGGTGATGCTGCTGTGTCTATCTAAATATAATTTTCTAATCTCCATTTTCCTTGATTTTTGATATTGGAATTTTGTTCTTTTAAGATCGTTTAGTGGAAAATTTCGGTAAAAAATCATCTTGAGGAGGGGGAGGGGTTCAGGAAAACATCCAGGTCGATTTGAGGGAGATGGTTTTTAAACCAATCACGTGATACTTCGTACTGTAAGATTTTTTATATTTTCTAATTAATTATCTATAATAAATTGAAAGTGGTATTTGTTGTAATCTTATTAATAAAATTATATTTATATATATATATATATATATATATATATATATATATATATATATATATATATATATATATATATATATGTTATGTCGGATACTCTCACGGGCGTGATGTGTAATCGAAGATTTTCGGGCATCCCGTGTATGTGCTGAGTCCCTTTCAGGACTATAAGGCAACTGACGTTTCGGTCAAATCTCATTCACCATTTTCAAAGCTCACTGTATGGCGTCTACAGCGCGTTTCGTGTACTCGATTTTACATATTTCTGTTTTAATTCACCGTTGCGCCACCATATGCCGGTTATTTACAAACTTTGTTAATCTGTGTGGTTCTTGTGTTATCAAGTGGACCATGGAGATGTCGCCTTTGTCGTCTTGTTTGCTGTTTTTTGATTTTAAACTCAGCTTTATGGGATGTAAGGGCGAGATGATAGTTTGTACCGAGTGCGGTGGCCTGACGAGTCCCATATTAGGACGAAACAGCGCTGTCGCCATCTGTCGGACCCGGAGTTTTTCCATATTTTGGAGTTCTCCGCACTTTTTAACACGAGAATCATGTAGATTGACAAATTTTCACGTCCGCTTCGCCAATATTTGATTCTATTTTATTATATACTAGCGACCCGCCCCGGCTTCGCACGGGTGCAATGCTGATACTAAATACACTACAGAAAAACTGTGACTATTTATTTTACTTTTACAACAATTATTACATCGGCCTCCGACGCGCTATTTATAGGCACGCTGCCGCCGCCCCGGTCGGCCAGTACCGCCGCAAGCGCTACTTCCCGCAATTTTAAATCTGTAATATCTTCGAAAATATTCATTTAAATCTTGTGCTGTAAAGGACGATATAGATCTATATTAAATCAACAATGTATTTAAGCTATTTAATTGGATAAGGATTAATGCTGTATTGGTTAAAATCGCTTCAAAATTTGCCATTATTTGTCGTAAAAAGTAAATGACAAAAAAATGTTATTGTGGGATATCCATGAGAGATAGACATATACCAACGCGGAGTTTTCTGTAGACCTTTTCAATGTGTACAAATAATTAGTACATTATTTTGATAAATCTCGTAGGGTTCAGCCTGCGTTTGCAATGTAAGCGGAAAAAAATATGATAATTAACGACATCACATTAGAAACCTCAAAAATAACAGTATTTCTCCACTATTTAATGGATGTTATTATACATATAAACCTTCCTCTTGAATCACTCTATCTATTGAAAAAAACCGCATCAAAATCCGGTGCGTAGTTTTAAAGATTTAAGCATACAAAGGGACATAGGGACAGAGAAAGCGACTTTGTTTTATACTATGTAGTGATATATATATATATATATATATATGTATATATATATATATATATATATATATTATATATATATATATATATATATATATATATATATATATATATATATATATATATATATATATATATATATATACACGGATTACTCCGGAACGGCGGCACCGATTTCAATGAAATTTTTTATATTCAAAAAATTAATTTTGTCCGATTTTCTCCAAAATCACTACATAGTATAAAACAAAGTCGCTTTCTCTGGGACATACCCTTTGTATGCTTAAATCTTTAAAACTACGCACCGGATTTTGATGCGGTTTTTTTCAATAGATAGAGTGATTCAAGAGGAAGGTTTATATGTATAATAACATCCATTAAATAGTGGAGAAATACTGTTATTTTTGAGGTTTCTAATGTGATGTCGTTAATTATCATATTTTTTTCCGCTTACATTGCAAACGCAGGCTGAACCCTACGAGATTTATCAAAATAATGTACTAATTATTTGTACACATTGAAAAGGTCTACAGAAAACTTCGCGATGGTATATGTCTATCTCTCATGGATATCCCACAATAACATTTTTTTGTCATTTACTTTTTACGACAAATAATGGCAAATTTTGAAGCGATTTTAACCAATACAGCATTAATCCTTATCCAATTAAATAGCCTAAATACATTGTTGATTTAATATAGATCTATATTTTCCTTTACAGCACAAGATTTAAATGAATATTTTCGAAGATATTACAGATTTAAAATTGCGGGAAGTAGCGCTTGCGGCGGTACTGGCCGACCGGGGCGGCGGCAGCGTGCCTATAAATAGCGCGTCGGAGGCCGATGTAATAATTGTTGTAAAAATAAAATAAATAGTCACAGTTTTTCTGTAGTGTATTTAGTATCAGCATTGCACCCGTGCGAAGCCGGGGCGGGTCGCTAGTTGGTTGATAAGATACAATATGAAGGACTAAAAATTTTATATTTCTTGGCTTTCTCCAAAACTGATATACAGGGTCCTCGATGGTGAAAATTATGAATTTAATAGTATTTTTTCAGGACTCAATATAGCTGACTAAAAATTTTACATTTTTCGATTTTGTTCAAACGTGGAACTGAATCGTTTTTGAGGATGTAAATAGCGAATATAAAATTATTTTAAGAAAATCTAATACGTCAGATGCAATATGACCGTTTAGAAATTTTAAATTTCTGGATTTCATCTAAAATTGGTACTAGGGCTTTGAAGGGTTTAGATTTAGATTAGATTAAGACGTTAAAATAATTTTTTTGGAATTCAATATGGCGGACCAGTATGGTCAGTTGAAAATTTTACCTTATTCATATTTTTTCAAATTTGGTATTAGGGCGTTGGGGGGTGGTGTATTACGAATATGAAGTTAATTTTTTACAACTATTAGGTTGATAAGATACAATATGAAGGACTAAAAATTTTACATTATCAAGTATTATCTAAAATTGATATTGCTTGGTTCTTGGGGCGTGTACAAACTCAATATGCAATATAAAATATATCGGGCTAAGAAATTTACTTCTCAAATTCTTTAAATATCGATATTGGAAGGTTTTGGGGCTTAAATTACCAATCTAAAATTAATTTGAAATTTAAAATATTGGATTTACTATGACAGAGATTTGTTTGACACCATTTCATTGGTATTTGAAGAACTCTAAGAATCAAAGAATTTTTAGTGGTTCATTTTAGGGTGATTTACAATTCTGGATAAAATGGGTACTTTTTTGCCACCTTGGAGTCATTGCTAGGTACATTAATCTCGATTAGCCCGTAGTTCCAATAATTTATGAATATCATAAAGAATTCAAAACTAAAAATCGAAAAATGAAATTTTTATAAAAAAATAACTATAAATTTTTATATGAAATTGAAATTTTTGAAGTCGGCGCCAAGTTATTTCTATATGAAATAAATAACTACTAATATATACAAATTATGGTAAGAAAGCAATTACAAATAAAGTATTTTTAATCTGTTTATGCGAATCGCATTTTATCAGGTATTAGTTTAGCGCCGACTTCAAAAATTTCAATTTCATATAAAAATTTATAGTTATTTTTCCCTTTTTAGCACACTTTTAGTAGTAGGTTCAATTTTTTTATAAAAATTTTTCGTACTTGTTTCAACCGATTATTGTTAATTGTGACAAGCATTTTGGGTGATTTTTATACGTTTTAATTTTAGATTACAACATTAATCGGAAGTGCTCAAATTCATCGACGCAAGAGTAAAAATATTTAGACTTTTCACAATTTTATAAAAAATAAATTCTCCGTTTTGGATATGAATCTCGAAGGACTTTACGTTAATTGGATGCATCATCACCACTATGTTTATATAAACTTCTTCACATATTCATTTAAAAAAAAATTTTATCAAGTTTTGCAAAAAATTTTCAGACAAATAACTGAAATTTAAAAAAGTAAAAAAAGTAAAAATTTTACATTATAATTATAAATATTTTTTGTTCTAGTTTTGTTGCATGTTCTAAGTGTGTATGCTGCAAAAGATGTTAACTTCCATCTACAAAGTAAATATATTTTTTTATATAATCTATATTGTTAAAAAAAAATCGTATTATATTTTTAAGCGTAATTAGAGTTAAAAATTAACAGTCGGATTCATTAACATGGTTCAAATTTTAAATTGCTCTAAATTGAACGCAGAGGACTTAAACTGACAAGAGCACCAATAGGCCAAGTAAGTTTTAAACCCTAAAAGTACAAGATTAAAAAATTATCTTTTTTATTAGAGAACCGGCAATAATGGAAAACTTTATTTATTTTCGGTATAAAACTATTTCTCCTAAATATTTCAGGACTTAATCGCAAGGTTCTTATTCTTAATATTCCTATACAGGGTGATTCAAAAATCGATCACGAAACTTAAGGGGGTGATTCTACTTGACAAAATAAGGGTAGAGCTTCATATAATTTTTTTTCAAAATGTCATTCGTTTTCGAGTCCAAGTTCAAGTTTTTATTTTTTGTTTTTTGAATTACTCGCTTACAGGGAAACCGATTTGACTAATATTTGAAAGATAGGCTAAGTCTTCTGCGCTTCATCATTTTAGTAACAATTCACATTGATTGTTTGCCGCTAGAGGGCACTTTACCTACATTGAAAATTGTTTTTTTGTCATAATTTTTTAGTGTTGACAGCTACAGTAGTTTTTGGCATAATTTCTGAAAGACTGATGCCAGGCCTTTAAAAAAGGTGCTCTTTATTTACATCGCTAAACCCAACGGTTTAGACGTAAATCACCCTTAAAAATTAAGTGGCAAATTTACTTTTCTCATTTCATTACCACCAGCTACCAGGTAAATAGCTATCAAAGTATACTAGAGCTGTCAGTTTAACATCAAATAAATTCGCTTTTTAAACTATTTAATTTATAATCTTAAAATAACTAATAATGGCTAATCAGTAAATATTCATATTATGGATTATTGCGATATACATTTAATTGATAAAAATTAATGAAACAGTACTAAACAAACTAAAAAAGATTCTCAAAATGTCCCCCATTTTCTTCCATACATTTCCTAACACTCTTCAAAAAATGTCGCCTAACTCGATGAAAAATTTCTGGTGTTTCTTTAATAATTTGGCACTTTTCGATTATCCTGAAGCGAAGATCCTCGACGTTGATTATTGGAATATCGTACACCAATTGTTTCAAATGACCCCAAAAGAAAAAATCCGTAGGATTAAGGTCTGGTGACCTCGCTGCCCATGCCAATGGTCCACTTCGTCCTATCCATCGCTCAGGATACGTTGCATTCAAATACTGTCGAACACGTATACTAAAGTGGGGCGGAGCTCCGTCTTGGAGGATCCACATGTTGGCCCTTACTTCCAATGGCACATCTTCCAGATACAATGGGAGACGATTTTGGATAAAATCTAAGTATACGTCACCAGTTAATGGGCCATCAAAGAAATGAGGACCAATAAGGTCATCTCCTAATATCCCTGCCCACACATTTAGTGAAAATCTACGCTGATGTGTCGTTTCTACCACATTGTTTGGGTTCTCGTAAGCATATGTGTGGATGTTGTGTAGATTTGTTATGCCATCACGAGTGAAACCAGCTTCGTCAGTGAATAATATGACGCCAATTAATCGATTATCGTGTTCATACTTAGCTAGGATCTGATTGCACATTTCCAACCGTCTCGGCCGATCATCGTCATAAAGAGCCTGCACCTTTTTTGAATGAAACGGGTAGAGTTGTTCTTCTCTTAGTATCCTCCATGAACTAGCCTGACAGAGCCGCACTTCATTCCCAATTTTTCTAGTACTAATACCTGGATTATCTTCAATAATTTCAAGCACTCTTTCTTCTTGTTGCACGTTTCTAGCAGTTCTAGGTCTTCCCCTATTTCCATTATAACTTTTAAAGGAACCACATTCCGCAAGCCTCCTGTGCACACTGGAAAATGTTTGAGCATGAGGGATATTTCTTTCCGGATAACTCTCCATATAATATCTTCTTGCCAACTCTGCATTACCATTTGCTTTTCCATAACAAAAATGGATATCACAATATTCGATATTTGAATATTGGTGATTAGCCATTATTAGTTATTTTAAGATTATAAATTAAATAGTTTGAAAAGCGAATTTATTTGATGTTAAACTGACAGCTCTAGTATACTTTGATAGCTATTTACCTGGTAGCTGGTGGTAATGAAATGAGAAAAGTAAATTTACCACTAAATTTTTAAGGGTGATTTACGTCTAAACCGTTGGGTTTAGCGATGTAAATAAAGAGCACCTTTTTTAAAGGCCTGGCATCAGTCTTTCAGAAATTATGCCAAAAACTACTGTAGCTGTCAACACTAAAAAATTATGACAAAAAAACAATTTTCAATGTAGGTAAAGTGCCCTCTAGCGGCAAACAATCAATGTGAATTGTTACTAAAATGATGAAGCGCAGAAGACTTAGCCTATCTTTCAAATATTAGTCAAATCGGTTTTCCTGTAAGCGAGTAATTCAAAAAACAAAAAATAAAAACTTGAACTTGGACGGCTCGTAACTCGAAAACGAATGACATTTTGAAAAAAAATTATATGAAGCTCTACCCTTATTTTGTCAAGTAGAATCACCCCCTTAAGTTTCGTGATCGATTTTTGAATCACCCTGTATAAGCGTTTATTTGTTGACATATGTAATATAAATTATGACCATATGATAAGCAAAACATAACTGGCCGACTAGAAGTTTTAAATTTCATGGCTACTAGATCAGATTTAAATCTTAAATCTTCTTAGTGAATCTGGCTGTTAATGCTTAAAAGTAAAATATTTATTTACAAAACTATTTTCATTTTTACTTTACTACGTTTTTATTAACTCTCCTTCTGTCTTCTGTCTGTTTTCTGTCCAGTGTACATTTTAAAATCGATTTAAAACTAACTTCTTAATTAGCAAGAGAGTTGAAACTTTAAATGTAGCTCAGAACTGGACCACAATGCAATATTATGACCTTGAATGTATATTTCAAAGTCAACTTTGTTTTTACCACGCTTTTATTGACTTGTTTTCTCTGGTTGTCTATTCGGTACAAATTCTGCAATCGATTTTAAACTAACATCCCGATAAGTTATACCCCAGGAAACGGAGTGTTAAAAAAAAACTCAAATACTGCCTGCGATTTGATTGCAGAAATGGGGAGGGAAAGGTAGTAGAAATCATGTCTCATCTCGTGTCTCAACATTGTTTTTTTTAACAAATAAGAGGAAAAATGATTTTTCCCTGTTTTTTTGGATTTTACGGAAAATTTAAGAGATTTAGAGAAAAATGTTCTAGAGACGAATTGTACGTCTTGAAAATATCTTCAAAATGAGTTTTTGTTTGTAAAAATCGGTCTGTAAACAAAAAAGTTATTGCAAATTAAACATTAAAAATGGCTTACTTTTCAATTGTTAAGAATTTTCTTAATATTTATAGAATTTTTTTCAACTTTTACCAGAATGTGAGTTTTAAAGTGCTTAAAAAGTGTGCGGAAGTTGGACGCTGTCGGTCCAATAGTTTTTGTAAAATGGCAATTGTTTATTAGAAAAACGAAAAAAGTGACTATTTTTGATTGGCTGTACCGTCGTCTAGGAAACTACTACAGAGTTCTGTCAGTGCTTATTCTCTTCATATAGACTCAAGCTATCATATAGTAAAAAAAAGTGGATATTTTTCATATTTTGTTTATGCAAAATCATCATGAAAATATGGGTAGTTTTTCGCTTAAAAATAAATTAATTTACAACTGCATTTTTTGTGCGATTTGTTAATAAACCATATTATTGGAAAGCTGGTAAGAAAACACGAATTTTGAAAAAAAATCTCTACGGCCATTAGGAGCCGAGTTAGCAATTTTTTTTCAATAAATCACAGAGCAATTGTTTATTTATATTAGGAGCTGAATTTTTTACAGTTCATTAATAACAGCCTAAAGTATATGAAATCATTCAATTGAGGTTAATTTATACACAATCAACCCTTCAGGAGATCGCTAAAATGAGGGTACGTGCCGGACGCCAGATAAGGTAAGTTGGAGGGGGTAACCGAATCTCACCGAGTATAAAGTGAGAGCGCGTCTTCAAATTGGCGCGAGCTTTAAAAATTAGCAATACATCTGCTTCTAAATAACGTAGAGCTTTCATTCTTTGATTTTTTGGAGTAGCTCACCGAAAAAATAATATTGGGTACATGTTCAACTTTCTCGGAACCCCCCCCCCCCCCGAAAATAGCTTTTTTTACATTTTATTTTTTTTAATCGTTTTACATGTTTTTTCATTGAAAACGATTACATACCTTATTATATATATATATATATATATATATATATCTATATATATATATATATATATATATATATATATATACATATATATATATATATATATATATATATATATATATATATATATATATATATATATATATATATATATATTTACCTTTATGAATAAGTATATTCGGCCCCCTCGTACCCCCCAGAAATTATATTTTTCAAGATTTCGCATTTTTTGATTTTATTACATATGTATGAACTAGAAATAATAATATCGTGCTAACATTTAAATTTTTAACCGACTTCTATAAGGAGGTTCACAATTCGTCGACTATGTATTTTTTTTTTTTTATGTATGTACACCGATTACTCCGGAACGGCTGCACCGATTTGAATGAAATTTTTTACGTTATGTAAAGGAAATTGCTACGGTGGTCCCACATTTTTTTAGATGAAATTGGTGCAGTAAAATCCAAGATGGCGCTTACAATATAGCGGCTAAAAAAATTAATTTTGTCCGATTGTCTCCAAAATTGGTATGGAGGAATTTTCGGGGTTTTACCCAACAAATCTGAAATTATTTTAAAAAAATTCAAAATGGCGGATCCAATATGGCGGACAAAAAAATTTAGTTTAGTCCGATTTTCTCCGAAATTGGTGTGGGGAAGTTTTCGAGGTTGCGCATAACGAATCTGATATTATTTTTTAAAAATTCAATATGGCGGATCCAATATGGCGGACGAAAAAATCAATTTTGTCCGATTTTCATCAACATTGGCACGGGGGAGTTTTCGGGATCGCATATGACGAATCTAAAATAATTTTTAAAAAATTCAATATGGCGGATCCAATATGGCGGACAAAAAAATCAATTATGTCCGATTTTCTCTAAAATTGGTACAGGGAAGTTTTTGGGGTCGCATATGACGAATCTAAAATAATTTTAAAAAAATTCAATATGGCGGATCCAATATGGCCGACAAAAAATCAATTTTGTTCGATTTTCTCCAAAATTGGTATGGGGAAGTTCTCGGGGCCTCGCATAAAGAATCTGAAATTATTTTTTAAAAATTCAATATGGTGAATTCAATATGGCGAACAACAAAAATCAATTTTGTCCGATTTTCACCAAAATTGGTACGGGAGAGTTTTCGGGGTCACACATGACGAATCTAAAATTATTTTAAAAAAATTCAATATGGCGTATCTAATATGTTGGATAAAAAATTAATATATTTTCTTTAAATATCGATATTGGAAGGTTTTGGGGCCTATTTTACCAATCTAAAATTAATTTGAAATTTAAAATAGTGGATTTTCTATGACAGACTAAATATTCGTTTGACCCAATTTGATTGATATTTGGAAAACTCTAAAAACTAAAGAATTTTTAGTGGTTCATTTTAGGGTGATTTATAACTTTGAATAAAATGGGTACTTTTTTGCCACTTTGGAGTCATTGCGAGGTACAATAATCTCAATTAGTACTTAGTTCAAATAATTTATGAATATCATAATGAATTCTAAAACTAAAAATGGAAAAATAAAATTTTTATAAAAAAATTGAACCGACTTCTAAAAGTGCTCTAAAAAGTGAAAAATAACCATAAATTTTTATATGAAATTGAACTTTTTGAAGTCGGCGCCAAATTAGTTGTAAATGAAATAAATAACTACTAATATATACAAATTATGGTTATGAAAGCAATTACAAATAAAGTATTTGTAATCTGTTTAAGCAAATCACATTTTGTCAGGTATTAGTTTGGCGCCGACTTCAAAAAGTTCAATTTCATATAAAAATTTATGGTTATTTTTCACTTTTTAGCGCACTTTTAGAAGTCGGTTCAATTTTTTTATAAAAATTTTATCTTATTATTGTAATGAAATAACATTTCTTGAATAATGTTATTGTTATAAAATAAGGTTGTATTAAAAATTATACAATAATCTATTAAATCATAATTATCCACTTTTTTTTACTACATGATAGCTTAAATCTTTCCGAAGAGAATGAGCACTGACAGAACTTTGTAGCAGTTTCCTAGACGACGGTACAGCTAATCAAAAATAGTCACTTTTTTCGTTTTTCTAATAAACAATTGCAATTTTACAAAAACTATTAGACCGACAGCGTCCAACTTTCGCACACTTTAAAACTCACATTCTGGTAAAAGTTGAAAATAATTCAATACATATTAAGAAAGTTATTAACAATTGAAAAATAAGCCATTTTTAAAATTTAATTTGCAATAACTTTTTTGTTTATAGACCGATTTGGACAAACAAAAACTCATTTTCAAGACGTACAATTCGTCTCTGGAACATTTTTCTTTAAATCCCTTAGATTTTCCGTAAATTCCAAAAAACCGGGGAAAAACAATTTTTCGACTTATTTGTTAAAAAAAAACGTTCCAACCAAAAATTGTTGAGACACGAGGTGAGACGTCATTTCTACTACCTTTTCCTATCCATTTCTGCAATCAGATCGCAGGCAGTATTTGAGTCATTTTTATCTCCCAAAAATCACTTCGTTTCCTGGCCTATTAAAATTCTTGAAACTTTAAATATAGCTCAGAAATAAATGACAATGCAATATTAATCCGCTTTCTTGTCTGTCTGTTTGATTATTTGTTTATTCGGTAAAAACTAAATTTGAATAAAAATATTTCGACTATTTTATGACACATTTTTACACAGTTACGCAGTTTTATTTGCTTGTAATGTTATTATTTATAAAGGGTGTTTTTTTATAGAGGTATAGAACTTTTAAATGGAATAAAACAAAGATGAATTTTTTAAATTGACATGAAATTTACTTTATTCGAAAGATAACCTTCTGGCATTATAATTTAAATATGACTTCTGGCATATGACCGCCACGGCTGACTCGGACGTAGTCTAATCTGGAGGTCGAATTTTGGATAACTTTTTCCAACATTTGTGGCCGTATATCGGCAATAACGCGGCGAATGTTGTCCTCCAAGTGATCAATCGTTTTGGGCTTATCGGCGTAGACTAGTAACTTCACATATCCCCACAGAAAATAGTCTAGCGGCGTTAAGTCGCACGATCTTGGAGGCCAATTCACGGGTTCGAAACGTGAAACTATGCAGTTACCAAACGTTTCCTTCAATAAATCAATTATGGCACGAGCTATGTGACATGTTGCGCCGTCTTGTTGAAACCACAGCTCCTGCACATCATGGTTGTTCAATCAATGAAAAAGTCAGTAATCATGGCTCTATAGCGGTCACCATTGACTGTAACGTTCTGACCAGCATCGTTTTTAAAGAAGTACGGACCAATGATTCCACCAACCCATAAAGCACACCAAACAGTCAGTTTTTCTGGATGTAACGGTGTCTCAACATACACTTGAGGATTATCATCACTCCAAATACGGCAGTTTTGTTTATTGACGTATCCATTCAAACAAAAGTGAGCTTCATCGCTAAACAAAATTCGCTTATGAAAATCGGGATCAACGGCAATCTTGTTTTGGGCCCATTCACCGAATCTACGCCTTGCTAGATGATCGTGTGGCTTCAATTCTTGCACGAGTTGGATTTTGTAAGCACACAAACCAAGATCTTTCCACAAAATCTTTCATAAAGTGAATGGACACATATCCAATTCCTGTGCACGATGGCGGATAGACTGAATCGGGTCTTCCTCTACGCTACGCTCTACAGCAGCGATGACTTCTTCTGTACGCACTGTACGACGTCTCTGTGGTTGCGTATTATCATTTAGAGTAAACGTGGTGCGAAAACGTTTCATAGTTAATCGAATTAATTGGTCTGATGGACGATTATGTTGACCGTAAAATGGACGTAGTGCGCGATACGTATTTCGAACAGAACCATGATTTTCAAAATAAATTTGCACAATTTGGAAGCGTTGTTCAGGCGTCAGTCTATTCATGTTGCAATGCCAAACCAAACTAAACATAAATCACTTGACAGCTGATAAAATGGCCACCAGTTAAAAAAGTGTTGCCAACTTAAAGTTGTATACCTCTATAAAAAACACTCTTATTTCTATGTACTGTATATCCGAAAGTTGGCAACAAGTATGCTGATTTCTTAAAAATTTTAATATTTAACCAGTGGCGTAACTAAGAGTAAGTGCACCCCTCCGCTTATTTTTGAATGCGCCCTACTAATTTACACCTGTCTTGATCCTTTGTATTTATTCTTTTTTATAAAGGGACTTGGGAGCGCCCCTGGATCAGTTGCGTATCCCGCACCGCGAGGCCTGTGGTGTCTTTATTTACGTCACTATATTTAACCAACTTCTAAGTTGATAATTGATAATTGTAAATTTTTAGTTGAGACTATGAACAGGTGAAAGTAAAGGGTATCATTGCAACTTGCAAGTGAAAATTGATATTAACCAGCCATTACGAAGTATGCTTGTAAAATAAAAAATTCCTGCATATATTCTTCACTATATATGTTATAGTATTTTTTCAAAATTTGTTTTCTATCTCGCTTCTCTGGATGCTTCTTTCTCTTTTCGTTATATTTAAATGTATTTTAAAAAGCTGAGTTTTATAGTATCGGGATGGTATTTGCCAAAAAGACATATAAATATTCTATTTTCTGACTTATATGCTATATAAAGGGTTATTATAACGTTAATAAGAAAATTTTCTTTGTTCCCGAAAATTTTTAGGCCAATGGGGTGGTCAATGTAAAAAAGGAAAAAGGCAGTCTCCTATTAACATTAAAACACATTCTTGTAGCAAAGGAGAAAATTGTTCCGCCCTAGAATTAAAGGACGTCGACAAAGAACTGTCCTATACTGTGATAAATGTTGGATATACAGGTAAGTTTATAAAAGAACTAATTTTTGCCAATAAAGGACTTATTCAAATATAACGGAATGAAAATATGATTAGCAGAGGGTAAATTGGAATGAGCTCCTCATACTATTGAGCAGATTTGTTGACGGTATATTTTACAGGGTGTCCGGAAAATACGTGTACAACGTTTGATAACAGACTCTTGACGTCAAAATAGGTCAATTTTAGGTAACTTAGTTATATTCGATACTGCTTGGTTTAGGTGGTTTTTTCCAAATTTCTTGAAAACGTAGTAACCGAATTTAAGGATTATTAATATGTGGTCTAACACTATGATACGACGTTTTTTAGTGGTATAGCGACCGGCTATAAAGGGTAAGTATTATAAAAGTGACCTCACTTATAAGTATCGCTTCTGAATTGTTACATATTGACCCCCTCATGCGCCTTAAGTTTTGTAAATTTATTCGAAACAGAAGACTATAAGACGCGAATTTTAGTAGAAAAATTTTGTTTACTGACGAGTTGTGTTTGGAGAACAGTCTCCAAAGCCAGTGTAGCCTTTACACAGTACAAATCAAGTATACAGTTAAAACGTTATTCCCAAATTAAAATTAAAATTGAGGGAGGTCGGCGAAGCCGCGTTCAGTACTTACATGCCCCCTTCCGATCTTTGCACAGCCGGGTGCATGTCGGTACCCTGATGAGTCTAGTAAAGACGAAACATGTACCTCTGCCGTATCACAGTGGCGGGGAGGGTAAGTTTTGACTTTCTTCTCGGTATGGTGGTACAGGTAGACTATCATCTCGATGGTGGTGGAATAGGATAAATTGTTTTCTTTAGCAATTTGTTCAAACTGTGCAACCACTAACACGGAAAGGATATGATGGAACGAAGTTTGCATTTACTGTTCGCATTTTACTTCATATATATATATATATATATATATATATATATATATATATATATATATATATATATATATATATATATATATATATATATATATATATATATAATTTATTTTTGTATCTTAAACCTTTTGTTAAATATTTTTTTCTAATATTTTCTTGGGTATAGGTTTTTCCATTAGAGAAACAAAGGACAATAATTTTCTTTCTGACGTTTCGCTCTACATAGCGAGCTTCTTCAAAAGAGCTTGGTATATTTATTTTACATCTACAAAAATTACAGAATTTTTTATATAATAAACATATATCACAGTAATTACACTTTTATATTTTTAATTTAATTAAAATTAAAAAAACAAAACAGATTTTAAAATAGTCTTAAAGTTTAAAATTTAAAACAATACAAACAGGTTAAAATAGTGAAGATTATAAAATAGTACATACCTTGAAAGTAGTTTTGTGTGTATGTTTAAAAATAAATTCAATTATGATCTTTGGTATGCAATTGATATGGATAGATTTATTTTTATAAAAAGCAAAAAATAGGAAAAAAGATTATTATTTATTTTTTAATGACGTTCTTTCACCTGTATGAGTGTATATGAAATCGTTCCAAGCATCATTACATTATTTCTCATATTTATTATGGAGTCGCTTTAAGCATGTTTTATTCAAAAATCAAATTATAGTATATCTGACTTAAATTTTTGACATCTTGCTTGTCATTTACAACATTTTTATCTTTTTTTATGTGTATCATTTCTTTGATGACTAATTTATGATAATTTCTGTCAGTATCTTATACGAAGTTAAAAAGCAAAGTTCCCACCAAAAAATGATCTAACGTAATATATGCAATTCCATGCCTAAATTGTCCTAAGAAATACATTGGCATGACGACACAATATATTGAAAATAGAGTGAATGGACACAAGTATACTAAAAACGCATCGACATCTTTACATAAGCATGAACAAACATCTAAGCATGAATTTGATTTTAAAAACACCCATATTTTAGATACTGACAGAAATTATCATAAATTAGTCATCAAAGAAATGATACACATAAAAAAAAAAATAAAAATGTTGTAAATGACAAGCAAGATGTCAAAAATTTAAGTCAGATATACTATAATTTGATTTTTGAATAGAACATGCTTGAAGCGACTATATAATAAATATGAGAAATAATGTAATGATGCTTGGAACGATTTCATATACACTCATAGAGGTGAAAGAACGTCATTAAAAAATAAATAATAATCTTTTTTCCTATTTTTTGCTTTTTATAAAAATAAATCTATCCATATCAATTGCATACCAAAGATCATAATTGAATTTATTTTTAAACATACACACAAATCTACTTTCAAGGTATATACTATTTTATAATCTTCACTATTTTAACCTGTTTGTATTGTTTTAAATTTTAAACTTTAAGACTATTTTAAAATCTGTTTTGTTTTTATTAATTTTAATTAAATTAAAAATATAAAAGTGTAATTACTGTGATATGTGTTTATTATATAAAAAATTCTGTAATTTTTGTAGATGTAAAATAAATATACCAAGCTCTTTTGAAGAAGCTCGCTATGTAGAGCGAAACGTCAGAAAGAAAATTATTGTCCTTTGTTTCTCTAATGAAAAAACCTATACCCAAGAAAATATTAGAAATATATATATATATATATATATATATATATATATATATATATATATATATATATATATATATATATAGGTCAAATAACAAAACTAAATAACGACAATCAAACTGAAGAAATAAAAAGAAAAGTCAGTCCTCCCATACATCCTAGAAAGGCAATAAATATCCGCAGTATCTAAGAACTAGAGTGTTCAATCAATGCATACTGCCTGTCTTAACGTATGGATCCCAAACATGGCCATTTACCAAAGAGAATATAGATAGAATTACCAAAACACAAAGAACAATGGAGAGACCAATGCTAGATATCAGACTTATAGATAAAAAGAAGAACACATGAATACAAGACAAAACAAAAGTAAGCGATGCCTCGACACAAGTAGCCAAGCTTTAATGAAAATTCGCCGGTCACACTTTAAGACAGAAAGACAATAGATGGAACAAAATAATCCCAAAAGGGAGACCCTGGCAACACAAATGAAAAAGAGGAAGACCGCAAATGAGATGGACAGACGACTTAAAAAAGCAAGCCGGACAAAGATGGGTATAAACCGCTCAAGACAGAGAACAATGGGGAAAACCATGGGGAGGCCTATGTCCAAAGATGGATGATTAAGGCTCATTAGATAGATAAATATAAAGGCTGCGTTGGCGTTGAAAACTATTCTTCAAATGGCAAGGTTGAAGTGTGCCCTTTTACGAGTAAGTTTAGTTGGTGAGTATTGAGAAAGGTTATTTACTCACCATATTCTATTGTTTCTAGAGTCTGAGTCCTGAGAATGGTCTAGGTAAGACCGAAAGCACTTGGCCGATAATTCAAAAAATATACACTGAAATACACAACAATATCTCACTTTTTCTTGATTCCTTCGGTGTACAACCTGTTAATGACTACTAACTATTAAAAATTCATGTGTGACAATTAAGAGGGGCGTGAATTGGTAGAAGACGATCCACGTGAAGAAACTCCTGTCAACTCTCGTACCGATGCGAATGTCGACCGTTAGCGCAGGCTGAACATGTCTGACAGACGCCTAAGCATTCGTATGTTGTCCGACGAGTTAAACATGGACAAAGAAACCGTTCACAAGATATTACACGAGAATTTGAACATGCGATAGACTTGGGAAAAGATAGAGTCAAAATGCGAAAATCGATCTGCGAGAATTTGTTGTCCTGTGTTCGGAGCGATGACAGAGACTGGATGAATCGGGTGGTCACTGGAGATGAGACCTGAATATTTAAGTATGACCCCGAGACCCGTAAACAAAGTCAGCGGTGGGTGGAAAAGGGTGAGGAGCAGTCATTTATCGTGAATATGTTCTTCGCGGCTAGACAGTGTCTGGATAGTTCTATGTGGATGTCCTGGAGCGGCTAGGGGTACGCGTTTTCAGTGTGCCACCTGAACTCGCCGAGAACAGCTGGATCTTGCACCACGATAAAGCGATGGCTCAGTCCTAGTTCATCATGTAAGAGTTCTTGGGAAAAAAGTCATTGCTACGTTGCCGCATCCACCCTATAGCCCCGATATTGCCCACTGCACTTTTTTTATTCCATAAGTCGCACCTCAAGGGAACTGATCATGGCGGCGTACAAGAGGTCAAAGAAGCTGTAACCGTGGTGCTGAACGGGTTACCTTAGGAGGGTGTTTCCAGTCGTGGGAGCAACAATGGAATCATCATGTCGAGTTAAAGGATGACTATTGTAAAGATCGACAAAAAAATTGTTACAGTTTTGTTACTTCATGAACAAAACTATAAATAATTTTACTAAAATACCAACAATCAAGCCAATACTTACTATAAATTTGACTCCTATTTTCATCAAGTAGTCTCTTTAATACATATAAAATAAAAGCTAAATTTTTTGTCACTGTCACATCAAAAACCGGTTTAGTAAAAAGAAAAAAAAAAGATCAAGTGTGCCTAGAAATGTATCAAATACTCCACTTTTGCCACTTTCATCAAGGATGCAGTCAGTTAATCTTTTGTTTTTTTTTCTTGGCGCTCTTGAGATTTTCTAAAAGCGTCAGTAGAGAGAGTGTGGGCCAAGCTTTGGTTGTGAAAACTGGCAAAAACCCAGAAAGCAGAGTTTTTTGCTGATTTCCGAAAAATACAACACTAATTTTATTCCTGTGTGTAGCAAAAACCATAGTTTAGAGTGTTAAGGCGTCATTTGCCAGATATCGAGGAAAATTAAAGTTATTATTGTATTCGTGTGCGTTAAGTAAATCCTAGTGAAGGTGATCTCACCTAAAAAGCTAACACACCATCGTTGTGACTACTTGGTGCATCTTTAAAGACAATCAGGTATATGCCACAAACAGTTTTTATTATACTGGGACTTAGCCTTCCTGCCTAAAATTAGATTTGCATGCCAGAACCGGCATATTACACACCACTGCTCCATAGAGGTCATCGGCTAGGCAGCTTGCCGAAAGTGTTTGGATTTAATGACAAAACTGCCTTTCAGGTATTAGAACTTCGTAATAAACAGTGAAATTACCGATTTTAATGTATACTTTCCTTTCCCTCTGTGATTGGGAACTAATATGCGAGCAATTACAGGACACTTTATTTTTAATTTCATTTAAAATACCTTGTAAACCGAAGGTATACGTATACACTAGGTAATTTAAAACATCACTTCACATATTAATAGTCCAACACTTTTAATTAGGCTTAAGTAAACATAGTTTTAGACTTAATCGGCCTACTAAATAATTTATTAGTGCAAAATACAACTTTACATAAAAAGTAAGGTTATTCAGTTTAGCCGATAGTGAAAATTAAGGCCTGACCTACAACTAAACCGACTTGGCGTATGGCGCAGATGACGTCATACTTGCAGTAGTGTTGTTCATTGTTTCTTTGTTTTTTTTTGTTCTAATCCAGGTAGCAAATAGTCGCATATTTATTTAGATTAAATTAAAATTCACATAGTTTGTAAAACAGAATCCTTTTTTTATTGTTAAATATAGATATTAATTGTTTTTGGAATCGGTGCGTTTTATTTTGGGATCTAGTTGTTTCCTGTTTTCGATAACATCATCGCTTCTTCTTACCGACGGGCCTAAAACAGGTGGCGCTTTGACTTTATATAACCCCCCCCCCTAATCTCCGGCATGCTAGCCTAGGCACTGCCCTAAAAGAAGGAGCGATCAACACTAAAAAAAATAACCACCTGTACAGAAGCATTAAATATTTAATTTTCAATCATTCGTTTTCATTTTAGTTCTTTTTCTCTTCCGTGACGTAGCAAAAATTTTGCCCTAAACCTAAATGGCTTATTTTTTATTAACAAATTCCCGGAACTTAGTTGCCAAACCTCATATGGACTTTTAATACTTTACGCACTTTACACTTTTTTTTTATTTTAGTTTACCTTGAGTTATGTAAGGAAGAACAACGTGGAAAGCCCGTTCTAAAAGGAAGTGGTTTAGAAGGAGAATATATTTTTTCCTTTGCTAGTTTTCACTGGCCAAGTGAACACAGAGTAAACGATAACGCGTAAGATTTTTTATTTTTCCAACAAACATTTGCAACATCGATATATATTTAGCAAAAATAATATTAGTGTTAAATCATTATTCTGGGACATGATTTATAGGCCTTATTTCACCATAACTTCTTCACAGCTTCTCTATTTAAATCGTTCACTAAGTTTGAATAAAACAGTTTTCACTACATTACTTTGAATACTATATTAACTACTTCATAATACTTTTACAGCTAAATCATAACTATCCTATCCCTATTTAGATAGCTATAGAATCTACTATAATACACGAGAATACAAGTCCAAAACCTAACAAATTATAATGACTCATCGATATGATATTGCTTTCGAGATATTATAATAACGATGATTCATCAATATAATACTTCTACAAGGGCACATGAAAAAATTCTCCTAGTCCTTCATTACACTCGCCCCTGCTAATTCTGATCGTCCCGATTAGATTCGATACTTCCATGGTATAACTTCAACCTGTGGAGATATACTACTTTCATTTTGGCATCGACACTTGGTTGGATTCTATAAACAAATCATTGATTATTACGTCTTTGGTCAGGATATTGATAAAATGAAAGGTGTATTCGACTTAGACCATCTTCATCTTCAGATAAATTCTCAAACTCAGTGCAGGTCGAATTTTAATGGAAACCCCTATTTTTGACATGGTGAATGGTATTTAAAAATTTGTTATTCTGTTCAGGGAAGAGTCAACTGTTCCACAAGCACCCAGAACGATTTTCCCGAATTTTAGTGCTTTTCTGAGCATATTAAGCGTTGAATGTGTCTTCAGCAAGTACTAGATGAAATACACAAGTTTTAACGACCTTGATAAATTTGATCTTCAAGCCTATTTTCAAGGCCCTTGCAGTTCTAGGTCATTTTATTAAAGAAAGAAAGTGCAAAAATTATTAATTTTTATTTATCATTTGAATTCTTCCAGCTCTTCTAGTTTAGTGAATTTTTCGAATTTTCACATTGTAAACGTCCTGCAAGGTCCAAGAGAGGATTGTTGAAGGTCATTTTCAAAACTAAAAATTTTTCGCTCTCATCCAAACCCCCAGTGCTCTAATTCGCTCCTAAGCCTTGAACAATTTCCAATATCTTGCCATTTCAGAATTTTTTAATATTTGACTTTGAAATGACCTTGACCTCGATTTTTGGGGTCATTTCACGTTTATATCAGACAATAAAATTTTCTGTTATCTTCATTTTCGAAGTCAAAACTATGAGGTCCAAATAAAAAAAAGTATCATGACCTTGATATAACCTTCGAGGTCAAGGTTGAGGTCAAATTTGAGGTCATCTTAACATACACTGTTTGATTTCCAGAAATTTTTGTGGAAAAAGTTTTTCTCCGTCACTCTTAATTTCCGAATTATTGGTTCGTTCATTGACCTTCAAATGACCTTTACATTTTAACCCATATGTTATTTATAATGTTAGATAGAAAATTTTCTCCGCACTTTATTTCTGCAATAAAAAAATGGTGATTTCTATTTTAAAAAAATTCACTTGACCTTCAAATGACCTTGAAAACTAATTTTAGGGTCCTTGACTCCTTGACAATCGAATTTAGGTATTTGTGTCGATAAATCTTGGTGCATATTCCTTTTTCTTCTTGAATCTTGTTATTTTTTAATTTTAATAAACACAGCTTGTAAATATGAAGCTCATATTTACAAGTCAGAATATCGATACGAACGAAAGTGTTAAAATACAATAACGAAGGTCCAATATAAATATATCTAGTATCTATACACAACATTTACAACAGTATTTTTTAGCGTTGATCTGAATATGAACTTTGTATTCTACTCAGATAAATATTCCTGCTATGAAGAGGCTCTGAAACGCTATCAAGGCGTGGTAGTCATTTCAGTAGGGTATAATGTAAGTACTATTTATTTCTTGATATAAAATTTACCAAAAACGTCAGGGTCTTACTATGATTTATACAGCAATTTTAACAAAGTTTTTTTTTTAATTTTATGAATACGTAAATGTTATTAGCTTAGTGTAGAAAATGTAGATTTGGTGTTGATCTACAACCAGCACGCACAAGAAACCAAACGATCGGACAGATGTCCACAAATTCCGTTCTACATATGAAAACATGAAAAAATTTCATATATAACAATAGATTTGTTTGAAGGCTGTTTATGGTAGGTGGGGAAGAGGCTTTTTGAACTTTAACGGACATTAAACATGTTTCCTTACCTTTTCTTTCAGTTTATTTGCTTGTCGTGACTCTCTTCAATTTTTTTAAGTATTAGAAAATACTATAAATGCGAAGTTTGCAATTGATATTAACAAAAAGAGAATTTAAAAACTTATTTTTATTGGTAAATATCGTTAGATATTGTTTACATATTTAAAATAACAATAATAATAATTTAGGCATCCATAAATTCATACTTCTATGTATTCTAGAATTAACTAGTTTTTACTTTTTTGGGTTTCGGTCATATTATTACTTTATAAAAAACCAACACATGTTTTTTCTGACGTTTCGGTTTATTTTATTGATTAAACCATCTTCAGAGAACTACTGTAAATATGAAAAGGAATATGTAAATTTATGTTATATAAACTGAAAATTTTAATTTCTTACCTAATGTTAACAGGTGGTTCACTTGAAAAACTTACATTTAATTATTTTATTACTTTAATACAATATAATTAAAAACTTCTTTTTTAATATATATATATATATATATATATATATATATATATATATATATATATATATATATATATATATATATATATATAAATATAGAAAACTATTATTTTTTGAATGCATTTTTTACACATCTGGTTTGTTTTGCTTTTGACAGAGTACTGCCAAAGGGTTTGAAAGTTTCTGGACCATCTGCAATTTTATTGCCCTATTAGATTGGTATATACATTGCTCAGGTCATTTGTGTTCGTTCTGAAATTTATTGTACAGGGTATTCTTTTAATATGGATCATTTCTTTAATTGTTCTTTTTTTGTAATTAATTTCTTTGTCTAAAATCTCCACGTTATTAAAATCGATGTTGTGCATGTTATCTATTGCATGGCTACGGCGATTTTATTGTCGTTATTGTGATGTCTAAAGTTGTATTTGTGATTTTGTATTCTATTTTTTAAATACTGCTTTGTTTGACCGACATATGTTTGGTTACAATCTAAGCAATTGATGTTATATAATTATTATAAAAACAAACTGGTACACAAAACCGGTATGGTCAGGGAGATACCTAAATTACAATTCTGTAGCACCTATAAAATACAAAAAGAGTGTGGTCATAGCACTAACCGATAGAGCTATCAAATTTTCCCATCCACAATTTACACCGCAAAATTTAAAAAAAGGTAAAGACACTTTAGCGAAAAACAATTATCCAAAGAAATTTCTCGAATCTATAATAAAAAGCCGAGTAGAAAAACTCTATAACAATAATTAACCAACTAAAAGCAATGTTCCACCAACCCAAAAATACGTATCATTGCCGTATATACTAGAAATTACTAATCCCATTAAAAAAGTGTTAAAACCATATGATATCCAAATAGCTGAAAAACCTTCGAATAACCTTTATACAAAACTTAAACCCGATGTCTCTAAAGACGAACAAACAAATGTCATTTACAAGATCAATTGCTTAGATTGCAACCAAACATATGTCGGTCAAACCAAGCAGTATTTAAAAAATAGAATACAAAATCACAAATACAGCATTAGACATCACAATAACGATAATAAAACCGCCTTAGCCAAACATGCAATAGATAATATGCACAACATCGATTTTAACAACGTGGAGATTTTAGACAAGGAAATTAATTACAAAAAAGGAACAATTAAAGAAATGAGCCATATTAAAAGAACACCCTGTACAATGAATGTCAGAATGGACACAAATGACCTGAGTAATGTGTATACCAATCTAATAGGGCAATAAAATTGCAGATGGTCCAGAAACTTTCAAACTCTTTGGCAGTACTCTGTCAAAAGCAAAACAAACCAGTTGTGTAAAAAATGCATTCAAAAGATAATCTCAGTTTTCTATATTTATATTTATATTAAAAAAAGAAGTTTTTAATTATATTGTATTAAAGTAATAAAATAGTTAAATGTAAGTTTTTCAAGTGAAGCACCTGTTAACATTAGGTAAGAAATTAAAATTTTCAGTTTATATAACATAAATTTACATATTCCTTTTCATATTTACAGTAATTCTCTGAAGATGGTTTAATCAATAAAATAAACCGAAACGTCAGAAAAAAACATGTGTTAATTTTTTATAAAGTAATAATATGACCGAAACCCAAAAAAGTAAAAACTAATTAATAACTACACGGTCAACAAATCTAGAATTAACGAACCGATTATCATATGATACTGGTTTCAATAATGCAATTAGAAAAGGATAGCCTAAAATCGGTATGTGTGTACCAAGAAATTAAATATCTGCTGTTTATCAATACTTTTTTTTAAATATAAATAAAAATATTATTAAGTTATTCAGCGTTCAAACAAACGGGCCCTAGTTCTAACGTTATGCTAATTCTACAGGGGTAAGTTTAAAAGTTGTATGAGATCTATGGCCTTTTAAAGTAAGTTTTTATTTAATATCTTTGGAACTGCTTGAAACACCGATGTATTTTCTAGTATTCGAACCAACATCAATAAATGCCATTTTTATGTCAAGAATGACACTGTATTATAAATTTTAGATCATAAAATCTAAAGGACCTTCCGTTTTTGATTACATTGCAAAAGGTGTGAAAGAAGTTTCCAAAAAATCTAACGAAACAGTCAAACTCGAAAATGAAATTATGCTTTGTGACTTGATGCCCGATAACTTAAGTGAATATTATAGATATGATGGATCTATACCGATACCAGGTTGTGATGAAGGAGTTATTTGGTTTGTCCTGCCTGAAATTCAATTTATTAACGATAAACAAGTAGAGTATATTTTTTATTTAATTTTTAACCGAGCTGTGAAGTAATTAGAATTAAATAATAGACCAACAATAAAGATATATTCATGTTAAAAAATTTTACAGCAGTGAAGAGTAGTCCATAGATGACTAAATACAAATTTAACTCCAACTGAGCAATGATATTTTTTTAAAACAGTAAAAACGGTAAAAAATGGGGATTTTTATGTTGTTTTTTTTTTGCTTAAGGGTGTTTTTTATAGAGGTATAGAACTTGGAAATGGAATAAAACAAAGATTAATTTTTTAAATTGACATGAAATTTACTTTATTCGAAAGATAACCTTCTGGCATTATAATTTAAATATGACTTCTGGCATATGACCGCCACGGCTGGCTCGGACGTAGTCTAATCTGGAAGTCCAATTTTCGATGATTTTTCCAACATTTGTGGCCGTATATCGGCAATAACGTGGCGAATGTTGTCCTTCAAGTGATCAATCGTTTCGAGCTTATCGGCGTAGACTAGCCACTTCACATATCCCCACAGAAAATAGTCTAGCGGCGTTAAGTCGCACGATCTTGGAGGCCAATTCACGGGTCCAAAACGTGAAACTATGCGGTTACCAAACGTTTCCTACAATAAATCAATTGTGGCACGAGCTGTGTGACATGTTGCGCCATCTTGTTGAAACCACAGCTCCTGCACATCATGGTTGTTCAATTGATGAACGAAAAAGTCAGTAATCATGGCTCTATAGCGGTCACCATTGATTGTAACGTTCTGACCAGCATCGTTTTAAAGAAGTATGGACCAATGATTCCACCAGCCCATAAAGCACACCAAACAGTCAGTTTTTCTGGATGTAACGGTGTCTCAACATACACTTGAGGATTATCATCACTCCAAATACGGCAGTTTTGTTTATTGACGTATCCATTCAAACAAAAGTGAGCTTCATCGCTAAACAAAATTCGCTTATGAAAATCGGAATCAACGGCAATCTTGTTTTGGGCCCATTCACCGAATCTACGCCTTGCTAGGTGATCGTGTGGCTTCAATTCTTGCACGAGTTGGATTTTGTAAGCACGCAAACCAAGATCTTTCCGCAAAATCTTCCATAAAGTGAATGGACACATATCCAATTCCTGTGCACGATGACGGATAGACTGATTCGAGTCTTCCTCTACGCTACGCTCTACAGCAGCAATGACTTTTTCTGTACGCACTGTACGACGTTTCTGTGGATGCGTATTATCATTTAGAGTAAACGTGGAGCGAAAACGTTCCATAGTTAATCGAATTAATGGCTCTGATGGACGATTATGTTGACCGTAAAATCGACGTAGTGCGCGATACGTATTTCGAACAGAACCATGATTTTCAAAATAAATTTGTACAATTTGGAAGCGTTGTTCAGGCGTCAGTTTATTCATGTTGAAATGCCAAACCAAATTAAACATAAATCACTTGACAGCTGACAAAATGGCCGCCAGTTAAAAAAGTGTTGCCAACTTAAAGTTTTATACCTCTATAAAAAAACATCCTTTATTATGGGAAGTATTAAATGATTTACATTACTGTCGTCTTTCTTCACGAGACGAGATAAAAAATTACGTTACCAGGTACTAAAGAACCGAAAACTGCCTTCAAAAGTTTGTAATTTTTTGTCTCGTAAAACTATTTTAAATAGGTATTTGAGGTATCCGACAGATGGTTAGTTTATGTGGTTGATTTAGCCCAATACTCCATGGAAAATAGACTTTAGTCAGTAACAAAAATGTAACATTAGTTATTTTGCTGGAAAGTGTTCATTTCGGCATCCTATAAAACATATCTCGATGGTAACTTTGAAAGACCTGTGCAAAAAAAAATGGCGGACCAAAAATGGACACGATTTTCGGTTTTTTGAGTTTATCTCGAAAAGTAAAAGATGTATCGAAAAATGTTTCAAACAAAAGTTGTAAAGAATTAAACAACCTGTCGTTTGATATATAAGTTATAGGTGGCGCCACTAGTTATCGAGATATATACTTATTTCGACAAAATTTACGATTTTTGTTTTTTTTTAAACACTTATTAACAAATTACCGATTTACAATTTAATATAAATAAGGTATTATCATTCTAAAAAAAGTATGTCAAACCCGGAATCTGTGAGTTTTTTTATTTTCCGAGAAATTCGATGTCAAAGTTGAAAATTCAACCTCAATTTTATGCTTTCCTAATTAAAATACGATGTCCAATTTTAATGAAAATTTTTTGTATTCTTTCATATTTTGAAAATCTATTAAAAGAATTTTTTTTTAATCGTGGGCCGAGAAATCTTGCAAAAACCAATTTTTGCACCAAAAAAATTGCGAAAACTTTCACCGGATGGAGATAATATTTTTTTAATGCGTGCATTGGATTTAAATGTATCATTTCCGATCTCAAAAAAAAAATTAATTTTAGATGAAAATAACGTTTTTTTTAAAACTCATAATGGCGTGACAAATGAATATTAAGGGCTCAAATTTGTAGAAGATGCTTTTTAATACTTGTACTTTACCTGTAAATTTTTTGGATCCAAGAAATACACTTCCATATGATCTGTGAACCTTCGAAAATTGGGCCTCAGGCTGCTGTCGGCGGATTGCCATAGTTCAGGCGCATTATTTATTGGCGCTTCAAGGAGTCAAAATTTAATATTTATATCATTTATATTTATCCAGGATATTCTTAAAATTTCAAACTTTCCATTTAACACGTTATTATGCGCTCAAAAAAACATTAAAAATATAATTTAATAAGAAAAATATTTTTCTACGTAAATTTTTAATTTTTATTTGTGCAATGATTTATCCTGGTAACAACAAAGTCTTGATTTAAAAACACCCTGTGGAATTTAAAATAATGCAATGTCTGCGTTATTTTTACACAATCGGCATTATAATATTTCCTAGGTTTAATTCAAAAAACAAAGACAACCTAGTGGAATTTTGTGAAGCTTTAGTGTTTGTACGTTAAAGAACAGACATTCAAATTATATATTTTGTAATTAACTAACTGGCTTAAACAACCTCACTTCCTTTAAACGTTACTTATTTAAAAATGTTCTTCAAATTTGTTTAGTCATATAAATTATTAATTTGTTTATTAACAAAATTTTTACAAAAAATTATAGAGAAAATCATACAAATATTCAATTACATTATTACACTGTTTTTTTCCCTTTATATTATTATTATCTAACAGTTTATTAACAGAATTTTTACGAAAACTTCTATAAGCAAATCATATAAAAATATAATAATAATATATAATATGTCATATAAATATTTAATAATACATTAAAATTATGTGCGAGAATCATACAAATACAATATATCAATTATACATTCATCTTTCCTTTTTTTTCTATTACTTCTATGCAATCGGCGTCCATTTCATCATCGCAATTATTACTCTCACTTACATCGTACGTACCATTTTCATGATTATTCTAAATTTCATTGTACAGGGTGAGTCAACGATTGGATGAAGTAGGTTTGTGCCTTTTCGGTGAAATTAACAAAGAAACTATATTTATTGTTTGATACACTTTATTTTTACGCAGATTTTAAAAATATTTAATACTCTACAGGGTGAGCCAAAAAACTAGGACAGCATAATGTTGTATTTTTTTAAATAGAACACCCTATATACGAATCGTATTTTCGATTTAGCTTATAATTTTAAATCTTTTTTATTAAAGCTTTACTATAACAAAACTTTATAGTTTCTGAGATAATTAAGTTTAAAGAAAAAAAGTCACATTTTCAAGCATCAATTCAATCCTAAATAACGTTTTCAATTTTGTGACAAATATATTCAAATTTGGAATTTAGCAAGGCCAAGGACATGTTAACATAATTTTTACCTAATATTTGCAATAAAAGTTACAGGGTGTTGAACACATCGGCTCAAATTTGAACAAGTTTAAATGAATAAATATCTTTTTTTTTTAAATGGTACACCCTGTATATTTTCATGTTATTTAATAGAGTAATAAAAACCCTAAAAGTTTTGTTCAATATATCCTATACCTATTTATAATAGTTTTTGAGATATTTCAGTTTATCTTATTTTCCATACTTTTTTACAGAAATAGTCTTCATTATCATAGTAGCCATGTAAAATAATAAAAAGAAACTACAGAAACAAACAGAAGGTGGTTTAATATGATGAAATACATTATTCGTTATATTACAACGGCAATAGTTTAATTAAACATAATGTGAAAATATTAACACAACAATAACGACAAGGCAAATACATATTTACTTTTATACTAAATTGAAACAAAAAAATTACCTATTAAACACTGAGATTAATTATTTCTTTTTAATAAGTGTTCGAATAAATGACCCTCTTGTGCAATGCACAAATTTAGTCTTTTTTGCAGATTTTCTCGGACCCTGGACAAAATTAGTGGCGTTATTGTTCTACAGGTATCCCTAATCCTGTTTCGCATATCTTCCACTGTTGTTGGTGGATTAACATACACCTTATTTTTAATATAACCCCATAGGAAGAAATCTAATGGGGTGATGTCGCAAGACCTTGGTGGCCACTCAATGAAACCCCCACATCCAATCCATTTTTGCGGATATCGTTGGTTCAAAAACGCACGAACTTCACGATGGTAATGCGGAGGCGCACCATCGTGCTGGAACCACATACTGTCGAGCTCATCCCTATCGAGACCTTGAAGCAGTTGGGGTAGTTCTTCTTGTAGAAAGTTCAGGTAACTATGGCCATTTAGTGGTTCATTAAAAAAGTGGGGTCCAATAATTCGATTATGATGAATACCACACCAAACATTTAATGACCAGTGGTTTTGATGTTGCACCTCTCTAATCCAAAATGGGTTTTCTGTGGCATAATAATGCATGTTGCGTCTATTTACGGCACCGTTACTTCCAAAAGTAGCTTCATCACTAAACATTACCTTGCATAATAAATTTGGATTTAATTGAATCTCCGCATTTATTGTACGACAAAAGTTTACACGACTTTCAAAATCCTGTGCATGCAATTCTTGGTGTAATTCCATGTGATATGGATGATACCTATATTTCTTGGTAGTACATTAGCGGTGGATTGTGATGTTTCACATAATGCTGCTAACTGACGGCTACCAATATAAGGATTTTCCTGAACATTTAACAATACTTGTAGTTCTTTTTCTTCATTATTTACTGGTTTGTTGACCACTTTACGTTTTGGATAATCAACAGTACCAGAAGAATCAAATCTTTGCATTAAGTTTTGAACAGTATGGGTATTAGGCTGGCGTCGATCAGAATACTTCATTTTGTCAATTCTTTGAGCAAGAAGGCAATTTTTTTGAGCCTCTCCTATTGTATAAATCATATCTATTAACTCATTCTTTGGAAAATTCATTTTACAATATAAGATGAATGCAAAGAAAACCAAACTATACTACATATAAACCAAAAGAAGCGATTGCGGTTATAAATTTGACACACAGAAAAATGTTCTTTTACATTGTTTTTGCCATGGCTACTATGATAATGAAGACTATTTCTGTAAAAAAGTATGGAAAATAAGAAAAACTGAAATATCTCAAAAACTATTATAAATAGGTATAGGATATATTGAACAAAACTTTTAGGGTTTTTATTACTCTATTAAATAACATGAAAATATACAGAGTGTACCATTTAAAAAAAAAGATATTTATTCATTTAAACTTGTTCAAATTTGAGCCGATGTGTTCAATACCCTGTAGCTTTTATTGCAAATATTAGGTAAAAATTATGTTAACTTGTCCTTGGCCTTGCTAAATTCCAAATTTGAATATATTTGTCACAAAATTGAAAACGTTATTTAGGATTGAATTGATGCTTGAAAATGTGACTTTTTTTCTTTAAACTTAATTATCTCAGAAACTATAAAGTTTTGTTATAGTAAACCCTTAATAAAAAAGATTTAAAATTATAAGCTAAATCGAAAATACGATTCGTATATAGGGTGTTCTATTTAAAAAAATACAACTTTATGCTGTCCTAGTTTTTTGGCTCACCCTGTAGAGTCCTAAATATTTTTAAAATCTGCGTAAAAATAAACTGTATCAAACAATAAAAAATATAGTTTCTTTGTTAATTTCACCGAAAAGGCACAAACCTACTTCATCCAATCGTTGACTCACCCTGTACATATCATTCTCATCTTTATTAACATTTTCATAGTCAAAATCATTCTCACACATGTTATTAATTTCCCCTGAATTGTCATCATTGTTTGCTAAATTGCAGGAATTAAAATTTTCAGAGCAATTATCGCAGTGTCCATTACAGTGCTTACACGAATCTGTACATTTTAGAAATTTCTTGTAAAAATTTTTTGCAAAAATTTTGTTAATAAACTGTTAAATAATAATAATATAAAGGAAAAAACATTAGAATATGTAATACATAATTGAATATTTGTATGATTTTCTCTATAATTTTTTGTAAAAATTTTGTTAATAAACAAGTTAATAATTAATATGACTAAACAAATTGTTACTATTATACAAATTAATAAAACATCAATATTATAAATATTACTTGTGATGCATAAGTTTCCTTGAAGCGCCAATGAATAATGCGCCTGAATTATGGCAACCCGCCGACAGCGGCCTGCAGCAGCTATTTTCGATTAAATTCGGCCCAATTTTCGAAGGTTCACAGATTGTATGGAAGTGTATTTCTTGGTCCAAAAAATTCACAGATAAAGTACAAGTATTACAAAGCATTTTCTGCAAATTTGAGCCCTTAATTTTCATTTGCCACGCCATTATGAATTTTTGAAAAAAAATGTTTTTTTTTTCATCCAAAATTATCTTTTTTTTTTTGAGAGATTCTTTAAAAAGGTATCGCAATTTTTTTGGTGCAATTGGTTTTTGCAAAATTTCTTTTTTTTTAAATAGATCTTCAAAATATAAAACAATACCAACAATTTCCATTAAAATTGAGCATTGTATCTTAATTAGGAAAGCGGAAAATTGAGATTGAATTTTCAACTTTGACATCGTATTTCTCAGAAAATAAAAAACTCACAGATTCCGAGTTTGACATACTTTTTTAGAATGATAATATCTATATTTATGTTAAATTTTAAATCGGTAATTTGTTAATAAATGTCTTTTTTTTAAAAAAAAACCAGAACCGTAAATTTTGTTGAAAAAAAAATATACCTCAATAACTAGTGGCGCCATCTACATTGAATCGATAGATTTTTTAATTCTCTACAACTTTTGTTTAAAATATTTTTCGATACAACTTTTACTTTTCGAGATAAACTCAAAAAACCGAAAATCGTGACCATTTCTGGTCCGCCATTTTTTTTTTGCACACGTCTTTCAGAGTTACCATCGAGATATGTTTTATAGGATGCCGAAATGAACACATTCCAGCAAAAAAACCAATGTTACATTTTTATTAACAAAACAGCTGATTTTTTTTCTAATTTCCATGGAGTACAATAATGAAATTGAAATACATTTTTGTTTCTAGTTCGAGACAATAAGGACCATTTACAATTCGGCCGGCTACTTGGTATCATTTAACGCAAGAAATTTGCAACCCCTCCATGGTAGAAACATTTTATATTGCAAAGGTGAAGACAAGAAGGAAAAAGAAAAGTAAGCTGTTGGGTCCCATAATTATAATGTGGAAAGCCACGTGTATGTTACTATGTTTGAAATATCTTATATTTGAATAATATATGGTAGTAAACTCTTTATTGCCTTTTTGTCTCCCTATTATAATTAGGAAAATGATGGCAACTCTATATGTTGAACATCTAATTGTTGTTTTAAAAAAAATAACAAAGGTTTATCATTAAGAGCATATGTACACGATATTTTGGATCTTTATCAAGGAAATAGGAGTGGGAGAAATATAGTCAATTACACGGTCTTAAATCAAGTGTAATTATCAAGTTTGCTTAGCTTGTAAAAGAAGAAAGATGATATTTATTTATTTAGTTGTCAAATAAAATATTTATTTATCTAGTTATCAAATTTGCAAGATAATTTATATAAATTTGTCAGATGGCTTTGAAATGGTCACTTCCTTTTAGGGCTCGTTGGGCTAGCTCCAAAAGGGGCAGTGAATGGTCGGGGTAAGTGCGCCACCTGTTTTGGGTGCATAGCCTTCCTTTTTCAAGATTCGTTCCACTTTTACAGGATCATCAAGACGGGATCCGGCTAAACAACCCCAAGCCATTAGTGAGTCATCTCCATGTGTGATACTAGGAACCAAACAATCGTTCAAAAACTTTTCATTTGCTTTTCTAAGCACATTCACTTTTCTTCTTGATCCAAAAACTGCAAACTTCGATTCGTCGCTAAAAGCACCTTTTTCTACTCAGCTATGCTTCATTTTGTTGTCTTGCCCATTTTAATCTTTTTTTTTATATTTAAAAGTCTTGGCAACGGTTTTTTAGTAGTAAGTCGTCCAAAAATTCCATTTTCATGAAGTCTTCGACGTACTTATACTTTCAAATTATAATATATTAATTATAAGTTTCAAATTTCGACTTTCCTGCAATTTGTTTTTCTTTAACTTCAACAAAATATCGCGTCATGTTTCTCATTTATTTTAAAATTCTGAAATTTTTTGTATCATAAAAAATAGGGAAAATTTTTTTTTCTCCGATTTTTTTAAAACTATATATCTATATTCTTTGCAAAAAATTACGCCTTTCTTCTATTTACACTACATTACACAACTGTCTTAGTTTTTGTATTCTACAATATTTGCACTTGAAATTATAACAGTACAAATATCATCAAAATTTTTTCAATTTTTTTACTTTTTAACCGACTTCTAAAAGAAGGAGGTTCTCAATTCGTCGACTATGCATTTTTTTTTTTATGTATGTACACCGATTACTCCGGAACGGCGGCACCGATTTGAATGAAATTTTTTACGTTATGTAAAGGAAGTTGCTGCGGTGGTCCTATATTTTTTTAGATGAAATTGGTGCAGCAAAATCCAAGATGGCGCTTACAATATGGCGGCCAAAAAAATTAATTTTGTCCGATTTTCTCCAAAATTGGTATGGAGGAATTTTCGGGGCTGTACCCAACGAATCTGAAATTATTTTAAAAAAAATCAAAATGGCGGATCCAATATGGCGGACAAAAAAATTTAATTTAGTCCGATTTTCTCCGAAATTGGTATGGGGGAGTTTTCGAGGTTGCACATAACGAATCTGATATTATTTTAAAAAAATTCAATATGGCGGATCCAATATGGCGGACGAAAAAATCAATTTTGTCCGATTTTTACCAAAATTGGTAAGAGGGAGTTTACGGGATCACATATGACGAATCTAAAATAATTTTTAAAAAATTCAATATGACGGATCCAAAATGGCCGACAAAAAAATTAATTTTATCCGATTTTCTCCAAAATTGGTACGGGGGAGTTTTCGGGGTCACATATGACGAATCTAAAATAATTTTAAAAAAATTCAATTTGGCGGATCCAATATGACCGACAAAAAAATCGTTTTTGTCAGATTTTCTCCAAAATTGGTACGGTGGAGTTTTCGGAGTCGCATATGACGAATATAAAATAATTTTTTAAAAATTCAATATGGCAGACGAAAAATCAATTTTGTCCTATTTTCTCCAAAATTGGTATGGGGGAGTTTTCGGGGCCTCACATAAAGAATCTGAAATTATTTTTAAAAAACTCAATATGTCAGATTCAATATGGCGGACAAAAAAAAATCGATTTTGTCCGATTTTTCACCAAAATTGGCACGGGAGAGTTTTCGGGGTCACACATGACGAAACTAAAATTATTTTTAAAAAATTCAATATGGCGTAGCCAATATAGTGGATGAAAAATTAATTTATTTTCTTTAAATATTGATATTGGAAGGTTTTGGGGCCTATATTACCAATCTAAAATTAATTTGAAATTTAAGATAGTGGATTCTCTATGACAGACTAAATAATTACTTGACCCAATTTGATTGGTATTTGGAAAACTCTAAGAACTAAAGAATTTTTAGTGGTTCATTTTTGGGTGATTTACAACTTTGGATAAAACGGGTACTTTTTTGCCAGATTGTAGTCATTGCGAGGTACACTAATCTCGATTAGTACTTAATTCAAATAATTTATGAATATCATAATGAATTCTAAAACTAAAAATAGAAAAATAAAATTTTTATAAAAAAATTGAACCGACTTCTAAAAGTGCGCTAAAAAGTGAAAAATAACCATAAATTTTTATATAAAATTGAACTTTTTGAAGTCGGCGCCAAATTATTTGTACACAAAATAAATAACTACTAATATATACAAATTATGGTAAGAACGCAATTACAAATAAAGTATTTTTAATCTGTTTATGCAAATCACATTTTGTCAGGTACTAGTTTGGCGCCGACTTCAAAAAGTTCAATTTTATATAAAAATTTATGGTTATCTTTCACTTTTTAGCGCACTTTTAGAAGTCGGTTCAATTTTTTTATAAAAATTTTATTTATGATAATGTTTAATACCTAGTTTATGGGTTTTTGATGATTTATACTGAATTTTTAAGATTCCATCTAGGTATGGCAAAAACATGTGCAGGGTAATATATATAGGTATAGGATGTGAATTAGTTTAGCTGTGATTTAGCTGCAAGAGTGTTAAGAAGTAGCTAATATTGTAACGTAGTGAGTGGTTTTAAAAGGAGAAAATTGTAATAATATTTATATTCTAAAAATTGGTAATTTTTTAGAGAGCCTTTAAAAACGAAATAATCCCCCGTGCATCTTTGTACGATCCGTCATAAAAAATGACAATTGTTCTGCTTAGCACGATAAGCTGTTTCAAATATGTAATACTATTGAACCCTTTTACCACTAATTACATTTTATCCATGAGTCCGTTAAGGATTTCAACAATTTCTTGGGAAGTTATTAATAATAAGAAAAATAGCTATGTTTTAATAATTCTTGAGAATATTTCAGTAACCGTATCTTTTTAGTACCCACCATTTAGTAACCGTATATTTTTGACTACAAATAATGATTTTCGAATTAAATAAAAAAAGATTTTTCACTTAATTGTTAATAAGGAAATGTTTACATAAAAAAATACAGACACTAAAGATCATTTTCGCTTCCCTCTAAGAATAATTTTCAAATAGAAAAATCAATTTAAATTTTACCTCCATTTTTACTTACAATCAGTCTAATCTCCCTAGGCTAATAAAACAAATCGTCAATGCAGCAATCACCTAAATATTTTTCAAGATTGCTAATTACGAAAATATCACGAATTTCAAAAAATCGTGCTTTTAAATATAAAATGTAAAAATAGCGATATATGGTTTGAAAAAAATATGATTTGTGTAACCTTTATCATCATAATAATGTAAATTTAATTTATCAAAAATAGAAAAAAATGACCAAGTATATATAGCAACTATTTCAAAAAACAAGTCAGTGTCTTCCTTGGTTCCCATATAGGAACCAAACAATTCAGAATGGGCAAAGTTGTAATCTTTTCTAGTAAGTAAGAAATAATGTCAATTTATATCAATTCAGGTGGTGCAGAAATTTCTTGTTTTAACTTTAAGGGTGATTTTGCATAAAAATTAAGTAGCTTAAAAAGTAGTGATAACGTACAAGTGATGATGCTCCTCTATCTATCTAACTATAGTTTTCTAGTCTCCATATTTTTTTGTTTTTTGATATTGAGATTTTATTCTTCTATTATTATCATCATCATCATCATCATACAGCCTGTAGCGTCCACTGATGAACATAGGCCTCCCTCAATTGTTTCCAATGTACCCGATCTTGTATTGATTGAATTCAGTTTGTTGCGATTCTCTTGATATCATCAGTCCACCGTGTTAAAGGTCTGCCCCTACTTCTAAATGCCTGGAACCTAGGACGCCACTCTATAATGCGTTTAGTCCACCTAGCGTCTTCCATTCTCACCACATGTCCGGTTCAGTTCCATTTCATATGTGTTATACTTTCTATAGTATCCTTGATCCCTGTTCTAGTTCTAATAATTACATTTGGAACTTTATCTCTCAGTGTTATTCTCAACATTGACTCAGTTCATGGCCTAAATATTTATAAGTTGTTACATACTCGATTTCAGATTCGTTTAGGGATATGTTGCTACTTGGAACTAAGTTTGTCATACATTGAGTTTTTGTACGGTTAATTTTTAGACCTACTACATCTGACGCTGCACTTAGTGTCCTTAGTAACTCTTGGGCTTCTTCAAGATTGTCAGAAATTAACACGATATCGTCAGCAAAGCGTAGGTGGTTTAATCGTTCACCATCTCCCATGTTCCCCCAACCTATTTTTTTATACATGTATTCTAGCAGCATTGTAAATAGTTTTGGTGAGATCTTATCACCTTGTCGTATGCTACATTACATTCTTGCTGTTGCGCTATTATATATGTTCTTAATTAAAGCTGCATATCTGCTGTCGACTCTACAATCAGCTAGTGCAGCAAATATTTTGTTTTGGTCCGCTGAATCGAACGCTTTCTCGTAGTCCACAAATATTAAGACCAGTGGTTTGTTGTACTCCACTGTTTTTTCTATGAGCATTTTCATAACTAGCAAGTGGTCGTTTGTACCATAACCGGATCTGAAACCTGCTTGTTCTCTAGGTTGGTAGAAATCTAATTTGGGAGTCAATCGTCTTGTTATTGTTTTTATAAATAGTTTGTACATGTGGGAGAGGAGACTGATTGGACGGTAGTTTATAAGGTAAGCGGGATCGCCTCTCTTATGCATGATTATCACTATAGCATTGTTCCATGAAGTTGGGATTGGTATGGTCTCTAAACATCTATTAAATAGGACTTTGAGAGCATTTATTAATTTTTCCCTCCTGCTTTAATACTTTCAATAACAATGCCATCTTGTCCTGGGGCTCTGTTGTTTTTCATTTCTTGTAAGGCCACTTCAATTTCTGATGATAAAATTTCTGCTATATCTTCTGAACCTTAATTGCAGACATTTGGGATGTTTGTTAGGTCATTGTCAATGGTATACTTTTTGTATAACGCGCTGTAGAAATCGTCCACTATTTGGAGTATTTTTTCTCTATCTGTTGTAATTGTACCTGCTGCATCGCGGAGTTAATGAATTTCTTTTGTTCCTTCTGCCAGGTTTCTTTTAAATATTTTTACATCGGATATGGCTTCCGATTTGTATTTTCGTATATCTCTTCTTATAAGCCTTGATATTTCTCTGCTAATTTGCCTATATTCTTCTGAGTTCTTCTGTTCCATTTTTCTTCGTCTTTCAATAAGCTCTTTTGTGTGTTGACTTAACTTCCCCTCTTAATATTTATTACCACTTTTCCTCTCACAGCTCAATGGTCACTACCTACTGAAAACTTATTAAGCACACTGACGTCTTGGATTATTTCTTTTCTTCTTGATAGTATGTAATCTATTTCGTTTTTAGTAACACCATCTGGGCTTGCCCATGTCCACTTTTTACTAGCAGGTTTTTTCTATTATTATAGAGTGGAAAAAATACTTGAAGAATATTCACGCTAAGTGGAACCTGGGGACAAAGTGAAAAATCATTATATTATCACTACTCTTAAGCCACTATCGATCCTATTTTTTAATTTACTAGATAGTAGGGGAAAGCCTGATAAAATAACATGGGCGGACACAAAGATATATTCCAGTTATTCAGTACCTATTAATTTTTTAATGCTTTAAATATGACTAATTCTTCAAACTATTGGCAACGTCACATTAATTGAAGCTTGACTCAGTTTGCATTGGGTTTAATGCCTGTATTCGGGATATTTGGATTTTGCTGTTGTGTGGGTGTAGTATATCAACGTAAGTATAATTAACATGTTAAATTATTTTAGAATGATTGGGTGGTGTTCGTCATCGTAATTAACCTTCTTTAACAACGGTACCAGTCTCGTTGAAAGTGATATAGATAAGACAGGCGTTAGACTTAATCCAGGAAAAAGAAGTTTACTAATAATTGATGGGCATTTTCTCTGTAAAAGTTATGAAGTTTTGGAGCTTGTCTAGAAATAATTTAGCTGTATTGCTCCGCTTACCGGCTCACTCTACATATTATCTCCAGCCTTTACATGCTGCATTTCTTGGGCCACTTCAAAAATATTGTAACCTATCTTTGACAGAATCACTCAGACAAATATCCAGATTTTTTAATAAGGGATATAAAAAAAAAGCTGCCCCTGAAATAACATTAGTTGTTTTCGAATCACAGGACTTACAGCATTTCATTTTGATATTTTTTGAACTATCAAATGTAACTTCCAATGTTTCTCTGTCTACTTTTGTTATTACTACCCTCCAGGACATTGCAATGTCTGAAGCCTTACCATTTTTAGTTAACATTGTTGTGTATCCTACTTCTGCTCTTCCATTGCAATTTCGGGATTGATGGCAATTCATTTTGTGTGCATTATTCTACCTAAAATTCTCACAGAGTATGATAATCTGCCACATCCTTAGCCTGTCAGCAGTGACCGTTACTATTACTCGATGTTAGCGTTCCAGATCTTTTGAAAAAACTATCTTCGTTGCCGCAAACTACCTCAAGAAAGCAGTGGAACGCAAAAGTGAGTTATGTTTAGTTTTATTAACCGAGGACTCTTATCTCCACAGTCTATACCAAAAGGAAAAGAAAATAAAAAAGAAAAGAACACGCCTAAGAAATGTAAAGAAGAAATTAGTAAACAATGAATCAAGTGTGGAAAAAAATATTATCTACGCTTATAAAAAGAGTGGAAGGTCAGAGAAAATGAGTCAAAAAAGTATCACTAAGGTGTTAGCAGAAAGTAAATTAAGCAATTAAGAATATTTTTTTCGATAACCCTATGCAAAGGTAGATATGCTTTATCGCATAAGAAACGCTCAATTCGATCCCAATTCTATTTTGTAATTTAGCCAAGGTATTTATTTTTTATTGCTGCACAAATCCAAATTTTTTGGCCATTATATAATTAGTTAAAAGTCACGTCTCACTATATCTAAAAATGTAAAATATCTTTATGACATATTTTTAATATTGTTACAAATACTGATAGTATAATTGATATACGTTTTTAACTATACTCCACCTGTTATAATTATCATTTACTTTCATTCTAATAGGACTTCGATCTCCTAGTTTCATTTTATAATTTAAAAACTAACCATACGTGGGGCAGAATGAAAAATTACGACCAAGAAACAGAAAATATAGATCTGTATTAATATAAGGGATATTAATTTAGAAAAAGCTACTTAGCAAACCTCCTTTTAGAAGCCTCTCTTCACGATTCAATGAATTTATTTTCCAACAACAATTTTAATTTCCTCTTACCAATGCCAATTGGGACAGGCAGAATTGATTGGGTTCAATATGGTTCAACATTTTCCAGAAGGTTCGCCTGCACATTCCCACTTTTATATAAATTTTAACCCATATTTATTTCTAAAATTTCCCAGTCAAATTTTAAATAGGAATTTTCAGAGAATTGATAATTAATATTATTGAAAGTCAAATTTTTACTTTATAATTAAAAATATATTTTTTTATTTCCAGTTCTGTTACATGTACTAAGTGTGTATTCTGCAGGAGATTTTAACTACCTTCAACAAGGTAAATATATTATATATTTTTTTATATGGACCTCTTTTGTATATTCTTTACACAAATGATTTACCCGAAATCTCTGGAGAGCGGACTGTACTATATGCTGATGATACATCGCTTATATTCAGTGAAAGCACGGCGGAGTTGTTATCGATGAAGGTTCAATCTGTGATGGACACTCTCGACGGGTACTTTCGGTCCAACAGCCTGTCGCTAAATGTTTCCAAGACACAATGCATTATGTTTGGTAACAGATTGAATAATCAATTTACAGTAACGTTTGAGGATACAACAATAACATCAGTTTAGAGTGCTGTTGTTTTGGCACTAAACGTCGATAGAAGGTTGAACTGGGGGGCGCTCATCGAGAGGGTTGCCACTAGAATATCTCAGTATTGTTTCGCATTAAGAATTATTTCGGAGAGAGTTGCAGCTCTGTCAGCTTACCATGCATTTGTACAGTCCAGACTCAGATATGGTTTGATATTTTGGGGCAATTCCTGTGATGTTAATAGAATTTTGATTCTGCAAAAAAGATGTTTACGATGTATTTTTGCAATGAAACAACAAGACAGTTGTAGGACTATGTTTATTAGTAACAATATTTTGACGGTTATAGGTATGTACATTTTGGATTCGGTGATGTTTATTGTTGATAACAGGGATCTTTTTGATGGTGCATCTATTAAACATAACTACATTACTAGAAATAAAACAAATCTGCTTTCTGATAAATATAACTTTAGTTTTTTGAAGAAAAATGTCGAGTTTTCTATAATAAAAATTTTTAATTTTTTACCTGAAAATGTACATTTACTACCGAGAAATAGATTAAAGTGTGTCCTGAAAATCTTTTTATGTAAAAAAGCCTTCTATACATTGGAAGAGTTTTATGAGTGTGATAAAGGCTGTATTGTCTCGAATTAGCATTTTGGTTATTGGCTGTATTATTAAATTTTAAATGTATGTAAGTGTACTTGTTATTTAATTTTCGTCTCATTTATAATATTGTCCTTTATCTTAAGTTTTAGTTGTTTTTGTTTTTACTACATTAACTTGATAGAATTATTCAAGAAAGATATTTAAAACTGTATAATTATTGTTGATTTTTTTTCTTTTTCATTTTTTTTTCTTTTTTTATCTACAGCTGAGAATGAACTATAATTTTTATTGTGATGTTTATTACAGTAATGATATTTTTTTTTGACATTGTTCCATGCCCTTATGGGTTTTTTTGTAAGTAATACTTATTGGAATAAATAAAGACTTATCTATCTATCTATCTATCTATCTTTTTTTTTTTTTTTCTGTAGGAGGGGAAAGGCTTTATGCCCACCAGCCGCGCAGTGCGGAGGGCTGATAGTGTGGGACTCCTCAGATGAGTATATCCACTAAAACCCCCCCTTGTTCTCCCTTCTGCCTCCGGAAACCGCTCTCGCATTACTGCAAAGGCAGAAGCCGTCCAATATTCACTCAAATAATGGCACCTTGTAGTTAACGTCACTCAATTCTCATTTCATAAGGAAAGACTAGACGGACACAACTCAGTAAGAAAACAGAGCACTTACATTCATACTATAACAATATATCACAGTTCGCAGCATTATCCTAGGTTGAAATATCACAATTCCCTTAAATACGAAGTTAAGGCACATGTCTGGTCAGTCTCTGTTCTTTTTCTTTGGTTTCGATGATGTATCTGATGGTACCATAGGCATAGCTCCAGGTTTCTTCGTTTCCCAACAGAGATTCCATCATGTTGAGGGGATTAAAAATTCTTCCTGTGCGACTATGGTAGTCCTCGCGGCTTGCTTCCCATCTACAGCACTTGAAGAGTGTATGCTGAACATCGTCCTCCTCCTTGCAGTAATCACAGCTGCTTGTGATTGACCTTCTACGATCGAACAGATACTTCCTAAAGCATCCGTGTCCTGATAGAGCCTGTGTAATAAAATAGTCTACCTCACCGTGATTTCTATTCATCCATCTCTGGATGACAGGAATCAGGGAGTATGTCCACCGTCCCTTGGTAGAGTTGGTCCAGTGTTCTTGCCATCTGGTCATTAGATTTTCCCACGCAGTGTTTTTATCAATTCCTGTGTATTTCTCCCGTCTTTTAATAATCAGCAGGTTTATTGGAGGAATACCTGCTATGACTCCCACACCATCTAAGGATATGGTCCTATAAGAGCACGTTACTCTGATGGCGATATTTCTTTGTATCTATCTATCTATCTATCTATCTATCTATCTATCTATCTATCTATATATATATATATATATATATATATATATATATATATATATATATATATATATATATATATATATTCTATAATGTAAAAAGAAAATAGGCCAAAATTTGTAAGTATAGTTAGAGTTAAAAGTTAATTGTTAATAGGTAACATATATTTTTACAAAACTATCCCCACTCCTATTTTTAAATACAGCACAATCAGTAAAAAATTTACCCAATAAATTTTGGACATTTCAAGGTAAGAGGTAACTATATTGGTCATAGACAAAAAAGTTTTGATAATTAGATGCGGATAGTGAGACAATTTTAACTATGGCACCTTTAATTTTGTTAATTAGTTACTACAAATAGGTGAAAAATTGGCGTTTTTTGTTTATGTAATTGGTATCGCAAAAATATCTTTTTCGTTGGTTTTATTCCTAAGATGAAGAGTTTTCCGAATTTTTCGATTATTTTTTATATATCTTCTATTTTCGGGTCGTATATATTGTTTTTTCGCCGATCTGGCGTGTTTTTTCCAGCGTTTTTTCCATGGAATCTAGCTAAGTTTAGTTCAGGTTAGTTCAGATCAGTTCAGGTTAGTTTAGTTATGATTTTCGCTACAACACTGGAATGACCACGATTAATTACATTTGAACAACGAAATTTTCCATCCTAATACAATTTGAAATCCACGTCAACGTGGCAACATCGCATCACATGTTTCGATCTAAATTGTATGCAACCATACCTGGAGTTACTGATTTATTTTAATTACTGTGACTTTGGTTACAACAATTAAGTGTTCTGGCAACATTATGTAGTTATTAAGTTTGGACCTTGTATTAGCATTGCCCGATAAATGCCGCCCGGTCCCGGCGATTGATATGGTTCAATTGAGTTAATTTTTATATATTTAGTCACTTTTTGACAGTATGTCAATTCTCCTTGGTGAATGTGTTCACCGCTTCGTCAAGTTTTCAAGGCGAAACAGCTCGGTCATCGTTTCCTTCCCGGTGTAGGTATCCTCTCCAGTATTTGTTACTAGAGAGTTTATTGATGTTTGTGTATCCTTTGAGATCATCTTTCGGAGCCCAGCACATTCTGGGGTCTTCTCAATCTCCTCGCAGTGCTTCCTCCATGATACTATCTTAGCATGAGCAAATTCTTGGTGTATTCAGTCACGGATGTTCTATATTTGTACCAATTTTCTGATTTTCTTGCCTTATTTCAGTGGTTCATAACTTTTTCTCTCCTCGCCTATAATTCTTAGCGCTACCACGGTGCATTCCAGATAGAGTTTTAGGGGATCTGTGCATAGTTAGCTTCAGAAGTTGAGACTGTGGCCTCTGTAAGTTGTTGTGCCATCAGTTCTATGTCTGTTGTACTGCCTACCGCTAGTTTTTGGTCTAGCTCTACGCGATAGTTTCGATAGTTTATCTGTTTCTGTTCTATTTGGGATCTTCTTTGTATATCTTGTCTGGTAGACCCGCTTATTGTATTGATGGACTTTTAAAAGCTCTGAATGATAAGATTGCAATGCTCTTTCCAAGTACTTTTCTATTGAGTTTCTAATAAATGGTGTCTCACAGTTTAAATGCCTGTGTATTATGGTATTTGTTACAAATTATAGGGCCCCACAAATCATGCTAAGTACCTTATTTTGGGACCTCTCTAGTCGTTAGAGGTCGGAGCACCAAAGAACAGAGTAGATCGTAAAAATAGCTTGTAAATGATGTGCTTGTTTTTAAGATTTAATATGCTGTTTTTGTACAGCAACGATTAGAAAGCGATCCAAGGGGTCTTCGCTTTTGCCTGGATATAATCGCTATTTTTTCACTAATTAAGTCTCCCAGCGAAGACTAGTCCCAAGTATTTAGCACTATGCCCCCAGAGAATGCGATTATTAGAGATGGATACCCGATCGTACGGTATTGGAAACCTTGATAACGGCCTGAATTTTGTCAGGGTTTAACTTGATTTTCCAATCAGCCATCCATCTTTCTAATTTATTAATGTGTCTTTGTAGTCTCAGTATTACGAGACGAAAAGAACCTGAGGAAGTTGCAAATGCGGTGTCATCGGCGAATTAGTAAAGTTTGCTTTTATCGTCAACAAAAATGTCTGCTGTGTACGATTAAATAATGTCCGAGATAAGGATGAGCCTTGAGGCACCCCAGCTCTTATTTGTTTAAAATCGGACTTTGCACCGTCCGTTGACACCAAAAATGACCCGCCTTCTAGGAAGTCTAATGAGATAGCTTAGAATTCCCCGCCTTATAAGTTTCACTACAAGACCGTTATGCCACACTTTGTCAAAGGCCTTGCTTATATCAAAGAAGATTGCACCTGTATGTAATCTTTTGTTAAATTCCTGGATGATCATTGCGGCCACTTTGATGATCTGTTGAACGCTGCTATGGCCGCTCCTGAAGCCGAACTGCTTCGGAGGCAAGATATTCCTCTCAGTTATGAAATTAGTCATTTTGTTCAGGATAATGCATTCTATTGCTTTCCCTAGATTTGAAAGCAGGCTAATAGGCCTGTAGCTGATAATGGCTACATTCTTTAGAGTAATTATCAATTGATCAAAGTAAAAAAGGTGTAACTGATAACTTCATGTTCTTTTGAATATGCATTTACTTGTCATTGGGTCGAAGTGATCATGATTACTTAAAGTTATAGAACTGAAAGTGATAATGGCTCAAGAAAATAGCCCTAATTTTTGTGGCCCTTTCTCCTCTCTTTCTAATTAGAATTAACTTTACTACTTTCCAATCTGAAGGAAAATGTCCTGATTGCATAATGGCATTTGCTATATTTGTTATAGTAGAGAGGGTCCTGTCCGGTGCAGGCCTAATAATTGCGTTCTGGAGACCATCCAAATCCGGCGCTTTTTCCATGTCAAGACTCGGGGCAATCTCTTTAACTTGAGCAAGACCAACGACTGGTATGTCTAAGTCAATAAACTGAACGGTCTTGTATATCTGGACAGTTCGATTAATCCTTAATTCTTTGGTGAAATCGGTGCTGGGGTTAGAACTAAATTGTTCGTAAAATTTCTCTGCAAATTCATTAGACTTGTCTTGAGGATCCGTCAGAGTGACGTTGCTAGTTCTCATGTGCAGCAGAGACATTATGGAGTCTTCAGTTAAGCTTCTGGTCATTTTAAACAGAGTGCCATCATGAATTTGCAGGGATTCTAATTTAGATTTCCAGCACTGATTGTAAAGAAGTTGGAGCTCCCTCTTTATCTGGTTGCAGGATCACCCGTATGGTAGGCTCTGTTCTTAAGCCTTTTTTTCTCACGAATTCCCTCTCTTAAATCTGCTGGAAGTTCTCCCTACTTCAAGTACCTGAATCACTTTGTGGCTGATGATTTGGTTATGGTGTCTCAGAACAAGTATGTTAAATGCTTTACAGACTCCTCAAAGGTTACAAAGTTTCGATAGTTTATCTATTTCCGTTCTATACACGTTATTGCAAACCAGATATATATGTGTCCAGAACAACGCTCCTCCTTAGAGACATGCCAATTTTTAATAAAATTGCCTACATATACTATATTGAATGTTAGATCTGTAACGTCCTGCTTTTGCCCAGTAATAAAGTGTAGCTGTGCTACGTAAACCACAATTAACATCGACTACTGAAAGTTTAGCAGGAAAAAAGTTAAAATTTCTTTGTTCTCAAAATTTTAGGTGAATGGGATGGTATATGTAAAATAGGAAAAAACCAGTCTCCCATTAATATTAACACATATTCTTGTGGTAAGCGAGAAAATTGTTCCCCACTGGAATTCAAGGACATAGACAAGAACCTGGCTTATACTGTGATAAATATCGGATATACAAGTAAGTGCTCTTACGTTATAAGTTTCAAGCTGACCTTTTCTAGTATAGGGCTTACTCAAAAATAATGCGTCTATGATATTATTGGACCAATTTATAGACTTTAGGTTAGATAGCTGTTAAATTTTATTAATTTTCATCTCCAACATAATTAACAAATTATAAAATGTTGAACACATTTGAAAACATATCACATCGGTAGTAACAAAAATAAATTCTGCAGGTATTGAATGCATAAACTACGAGAAAATTGTAACTTTTATTTTTTATTTCCCAGTCCTTTTCAACCTGCCTAAGTATTTGTTAATGTGATCACTATGATCAAATAATAGTAACATTTTTCCCAAAGTTATATCAGAAAGTTTCGATTTTTACCGAATAAATTTCACGTTTTTTTTTCGTAAATTTTCTTCTAGTATATTCTTCTTATTCTTTTTCTTTTACGTTGACTAGAGATATCCCTGTTTGCCATTCTATCTACACCCGCCTTATTCTGCTGATGAAAAGAACCTGTTCTGGGCCCATCTGGTCGTCCTGGTAATCTTCTTCCTCTTGGTCGTCCATACATACAAACTTTGGCTAGTCTCTCTTCACTCATTCTCTCAACGTGTTCTTTCCAACCTCTTTTTCTTTCTTTTGTCCATTTGACCACGTCCTGCACATTACATTTTTCTCTGATTAAGGTATTTGTCAGCCTATCTCTGATTGAGATATTCAGCATTGATCTCAGTACTTTCATTTCGGTGGTTCTCATTTTCTACTTTATCTTCTTAGTGTCTGTTCTTGCATAAGTTAGAATTGGTCGTATCATGGTCTTATATATTTTTGTTTTTCTCTCTATTCTCATGTATCTGTTTCGAAATATAACATCTCTTAAGCATCCTGCCACTTGTAGGGCTCTTGTATTTTGTGACAGTACTTCTCCAGTAAGGTTACGACAGCTTGTTGTGTCAATGCCTAGGTATTTAAAGTTGATGACTTGTTCAATTATGGCATTTTCTATATGTAGCTTACATCTTCTTGGTTCCTTGGAAATTACCATACACTTTGTTTTATTCGTTGATATATGCATATTGTACTTCTTAGTTGATACATTAAATAGGTGTGTCAATCTCTGGAGGTCCTCTTCGTTATCTACGAGTAGGACCGCATCATCCGCGTAGTATATTCTAGACTTAATAATTCTGCGACTAAGCTGAGACTATTTGTTTATTGGCAAACTTATCTAAAAAAGGATGAATACATAATAGTAATCATAGGTATTTATAGGTTCAAAACGAAAATAAAACGAGTACAAAATAGTGTTACCTAAATTTGATTACTTTATTTCTAACCCTAAAATTCCAATTTTTATCTTTGAAAAAATAATAACTTTTAATATAAGAAAAATAAACAAATATTATCAAAACTTACATCAAAATAATCTTCACAAAAATACATTTTAAATTGTGTAGACACAAGTGCCGGATCCCTAAGGGCTAGCTAAAGCCATATTTTCCTTTTATTTTCCGAACGTGGCACGTGATTATTAACTTTTTAGGAGTTTTAATTGTAATACTTACACACTGAAGCATCGCACGGCACTAATACAACTTAAGTCTAATCTTTTATTGCAAAAATTATGAAAAAACTTTATATCTCCTTGTCTTTGGCAACATGTGACGTCACAACGGTATTGACTTTTTGGAGCAAAATTTGAGACGTTCGACCTCTAAAGTATTAGTTGTATTTGGAGTGATGATAATCCTCAAGTGTATGTTGAGACACCGTTACATCCAGAAAAACTGACTGTTTGGTGTGCTTTATGGGCTGGTGGAATCACTGGTCCGTACTTCTTTAAAAACGATGCTGGTCAGAACGTTACAGTCAGTGGTGACCGCTATAGAACCATGATTACTGACTTTTTCGTTCATCAATTGAACAACCATGATGTGCAGGAGCTGTGGTTTCAACAAGACGGCGCAACATGTCACACAGCTCGTGCCACAATTGATTTATTGAAGGAAATGTTTGGTAACTGCATAGTTTCACTTTTCGGACCCGTGAATTGGCCTCCAAGATCATGCGACTTAACGCCGCTAGACTATTTTCTGTGGGGATATGTGAAGTCGCTAGTCTATGCCGATAAGCCCGAAACGATTGATCACTTGGAGGACAACATTCGCCGCGTTATTGCCGATATACGGCCACAAATGTTGGAAAAAGTCATCGAAAATTGGACCTCCAGATTAGACTACGTCCGAGCCAGCCGTGGCGGTCATATGCCAGAAGTCATATTTAAATTATAATGCCAGAAGGTTATCTTTCGAATAAAGTAAATTTCATTTCAAGCATTTATTCTATTTAAAATTTCTATACCTCTATAAAAAAAAACAGCCTTTACTTAAACTTTCCTAGGTTTTTGAAAAGTGAATAATCTTATCAATTGAATTTCGTGCAGTCAGTAGAATTAAGAAATCAACATCTTCACCAGCAACAATCAATACTAAAAGTAGTTATTTCATTTACGTCCTTCAAAAAAAAGGCAGGTATACGACCATCGCTACTCGAACAATGGAATAGTAGATACATACAGGTCAAGGTTATACGGACGAACAGAATTAGGGATTGAGTGTGGATTCAGAATCATATATTTTTTACGTATTTTAGTGTGTGAGTCATACAAACCAATAAAACTATATTTTTACTTATAATGAATGTCCGATGACATATAGGCCATATAAGAGTGCGTATTATGTATCAGTTGAGATAATATTTGAAAAAAAAATTCGACACAGCATTCTGATAATCATAAATTTTAAAATATTACAAAAAAAAAATTTGGGTTTGGAAAGCGCAGAAAATTATAATTCAAAGTTGAAATTACATCTAACTTATAAGGAATTTTAATACCGTACCTTTTTTTTAGTTTACCTTGAACTATGTAAAGAAGAAGAACGTGGAAAGCCAATTCTAAAAGGAAGTGATTTAGAAGGAGAATATATTTTTGACTTTGCAGCTTTCCACTGGCCAAGTGAACACAGAGTAAACGATAACCCGTAAGATTTTTATTTGTCTAACAAATACCAGCAGTATCGATACATATTTTGAAAAAGTATGTCAATGACAAATTGCTATTATGTGAAATCATTAAGAGACAGCATTTAAAGTCAAAATAATTTGTTTTTATTGTAGTAACATAGTTCCATAATTAGTGGATTTAAATCAACAAGCGACAAATACAAGGCTAGTCATTTATATCTCGGAATAATGAATATTTCTCTATGACTGTATATATTCTTAGTTTCTTGGGATTAGGTTCACATACAACATATGTTTTTTATGGCTTTGACGTTTCGTTTTTTATTTAGAACATCTTCGAAAACAATCGTATTGAGATTTCGTCAAAACTATTACTATAGTACTAGTACTCAATAATTGTTTTGACGAAATCTCAAGACGATTGTTTTTGAAGATGTTCTAAATAAAGAACGAAACGGCAAAACCGTGAAAAACATATTTTAAATATGAACCTAACCCCAAGAAAATAATAAATATCAACGGTTCCAGAAAATCTATATATATACCGGGTGTCAACGAATCTATTAGACAAGTCATAATTTCTAGAGTATTATGTGTATCAAAATGAGAATTGGTACAGGTAAATGGTATGTGAAGGGGCGAGTTTTCGCATATTTTCCACTTTCCGGCCACCTCTGGTTTCACCGGAAATGGCCCCGGTTTTGAATTTTTAAATGGAACACCCTGTATATTTTAACATATTTGGATTTCTGAGACAATTCTAGATCAGAATGTGACATTTTAAAAACTTTTTACGTCTACTTCATTTTTTTAGAGCCACTTTTAAAATTGCATCTAGGTGGCCATGATCGGACGCAAACTAATCTAAGGGCCTTAGGTGATGTCAAAAAAATACAATCGCAAAGTTTTAGTGACTAGTATGAAAGACAGGAATTGGATTAAAAATTTAACAAAATTTACTAAAAACTAACAAAATAAACTAATAACTTAGACGACGCATATTTGAAAGTACAGTAGCTGAATTTGTTAAAAAGTTTAGTGTAGTAAATGTTCAAAGTGCATTCCTTCTTTTTCACGACACATTTCAGCTCGTCCAATTGTTTCTCTCAACACGTTTTGTAGCATTTGGGGCGTTATACTTCTAAATGCCCGTAAAATTCTTTCTTCTAATATTTCAAGAGTAGCTGGGGCTGCTCCATAGTAAACCCTTTCTTTAACATATCCCCAAACAAAGAAATCGGGCACAGTAAGATCCGGTGAGCGGGCTGGCCACCGTACCGGACCATTGGTTGCAATAATTCGATTATTAAAATGCTCTATTAAATAATTAAGAACTTCTCTAGTATTGTGAGGCGGCGCTCCATCTTGTTGAAAGTAAATTCGCCGTAAAACTGCTAAAGGTATATCATTGAGATGATTTTCGATTTCATTTTGAAGAAAACCTAAGTATCTAACCCCTGTTAACTGACCTTAAAACAATATTGGCCTAATTATTCTGTTTCCAACGATACCAGCCCAGACATTGACGCCAAATCTTTCTTGAAAATTTCCCTCTCTCATTTCATGTTGATTTTGTTGGGCCCAGTACCAAGTATTTTGCTTATTGAACATACCATTATTTGTAAATCGGGATTCGTCGGAAAATAGAATAAAATCGATAAAATTTGGGTTAACTCTATGATTTTGAAGCAGCCAATCACAAAACACAACCCGTCTATCGTCATCCTCAGTATACAAATGTTGATGTAACTGATATGTAAATGCTCGATATCCATGCTTTTTCAGTATTTTTCTTGCTGATTCATAACTTATCTGAGGTTCTTGACTAATTTTTCTTAACGAAACTGTTTTATCAACCTCAACCATAGCAAGTACGTTAATCTCAGTCTCTTCATTTATGATAAACCTCTGTTCCGCCTCTTGATTTCCTATTTGCCTAAAACGAGTCTCGACATACGGAAAATACTGATGGGCTGGATGTTGCCGATTCGGATATCTATAAGTAAATAAATTATCCAGTATTTTGCTTAATAATATTTAATTTCTGTTCTTATGTCTAATCCAATCGCAAATAAATTAGTACCGTTAGATTCGTCAAAGAATGCTTTTTTCGAAAAGTAGTTGTCAAAAAGGGGTCGCTATTTGAAAATTAATAGTTAGAAATGAAAACGTAATTTTGTCAACTTGTCTTATTCTTGTCTTTCATTCTAGTAACTAAAACTTTGCGATTGTATTTTTTTGACATCACCTAAGGCCGTTAGATTAGTTTGCGTCCGATCATGGCCACCTAGATGCAATTTTAAAAGTGGCTCTAAAAAAATGAAGTAGACGTAAAAAGTTTTTAAAATGTCACATTCTGATCTAGAATTGTCTCAGAAATCCAAAGATGTTAAAATATACAGGGTGTTCTATTTAAAAATTCAAAACCGGGGCCATTTCCGGTGAAACCAGAGGTGGCCGGAAAGTGGAAAATATGCGAAAACTCTCCCCTTCATATAACATTTACCTGTACCAATTCTCATTTTGATACACATAATACTCTAGAAATTATGACTTGTCTAATAGATTCGTTGACACCCGGTTTATATATATATATATATATATATATATATATATATATATATATATATATATATATATATATATATATATATGTTCTTTATTTAATAAAAAAAATCCAAACAATTGACGTTTCGCCCTTTATTTAAGGCAGTTTCAAAATTCTTTATTTTTTAATTTATTTACCTTCCTAAAAATAGTTTTTATATAATTAAAAACATTCATGCAAGAACATATCTACAATTTTAAAAAACAAAAAAGTACTTTAAAACAATATTAAAATTAAAAATATATATATATATATATATATATATATATATATATATATATATATTAAATTTTACCAGTAGATACCTTAATATTTTGTTTATTAATTAATAATAAATTGTAGCTTTTACATCGTCGATTTAGGTACTGAGGATACATGGAATGCGAGTATGTTTTATATTTTACATTTTACAATGCACCAAAAAAACTGAAAAATACATACATTTCATTTTATGTTTAAGAGGATATTCAATTTTTAATATTTATTAACCGGATCGAATACTTAATACTTTTGTTTAAATTAGGCTGGTGTAAATGTGGCTCATATTTCCTATATCCGTTCTGTCGTTCTTAGTGTTTTTATCTTTTTTAATTTCTATCATTTCCTTTATCTGCAATTTTTGGAACTTTATATCTTTGTTTTTTATTATCGTACTGGTATAACCATAGGTGTGTTTATTTAACGCACTTCAATCTGATCTCTAGTATTTGACTCGTCATGCCTATATATTTTTTCGGAACAACTAGTGCAAGTGATCGAATATACTACATTTGACTTATTAATGAGAGGAGTTTTACTTTATAAATTAGTAAATAATGTATTTAATTAGTATGAGACCTGTGACATATGATAATATCATGCTTTTTAAAAATTTTCTGAAACACTCAGGGGTATTGATATAATGCAATTTCTATTTTTTAGCGCGGATCTGAATGTAAACTTTGTATTTCACTCAGAGAAATATTCTTGCTATGAAGAGGCTGTGAAACAAAATCAAGGCCTAGTAATCGTTTCAGTAGGCTATAACGTAAGTACTATTTTTTTATTTATACAAAACTGACCAAAAACAGTGGTTCCGTCTCAGTATTACTATAGTGTTTACGGCTATTTTAAACCGCATATTTTAAATTTTATGAATTATATATATTTTTTGGGGCCAAGTGTTTGATTTTTAGAGCCTAGTCTATATGTTCTTTTTTATAACCGTTCTTTGTTAGGGCTTCCTGCAGTATGTTCATCTCTTTGTGATAATTTTCTGGATCTGTAAGGGACTGCGATCGAAACACAAGTGATTTCACTACTGCAAATAATTGGGCGGGGTGGTGATGTGAATCGGCGTTGAGGTACCTGTTGGTGTGAGTGGGCTTTCTGTAGACAGTGTGCGAAAGCAAGCCATCCTCTTTTCTTTTCAGTAGGATATCCAGAAACGGTAGTTCTCTTTCCTGTTCTGTCTCCATGGTGAATTTAATTTTGGGATGTATACTATTTATGTGTTCCAGGAAACTTTTGAGATTTTCTTCCCCATGTTGCCAGATAACGAATGTGTCATCTACGTAACGTAGCCACAGTCTTGGTTTGTGTGAAGAGGTCTCCAAAGCTTTTGATTCAAAGTCTTTCATAAATAAGTTAGCGAGTGCAGGAGATAGCGGAGATCTCATCGGGGCTCCCTCGACTTGTTTATATCGTCGGCCTTCATAAGTAAAATAGGTGTTATCAAGACAGTGTCTAGCTAATTCGATGATATATTTTGGCAGATTGTATTTGTTTTCTATTACAGTTCTAGTTAGGTTTGACGTAACATCACTTTTAACACAAATACCAGTTAAAGAGGCTCTTTCTGTAATAGAAAGCAACTACAATCTGCCAAAATATATAATCGAATTAGCTAGACACTGTCTTGATAACACCTATTTTACTTATGAAGGCCGACGATATAAACAAGTCGAGGAAGCCCCGATGGGATCGCCGCTATCTCCTGCACTCGCTAACTTATTTATGGAAGACTTTGAATCAAAAGCTTTGGAGACCTCTTCACATAAACCAAGACTATGGCTATGTTACGTGGATGACACATTCGTTATCTGGCAACAAGGGGAAGAAAATCTGAAAAGTTTCCTGGAACACATAAACAGTATACATCCCAAAATTAAATTCACCATGGAGACAGAACAGGAAAGAGAATTACCGTTTCTGGATATCCTACTGATTTCCTCAAAATACTAAATTTAGTGCAAATCAAGTTATTTTTATGATAAATATTTAGCAAAAAGTTTTAAAAAAATTTAAATTTAACACCCTGTATTTCAGAAACTTTTGGACAAGATGAATTCAATCCTTATATTTTAGCCTTGGGAATTTGCACTAGCGTTTTGTACAAACCTATTACAGAAACTTTGTATTTTCAATTTTAGATCATAAAATCGAAAGGACCAGCTGTTTTTGATAATATTGCAAAAGGTGTGAAAAAAGTTTCCAAAAAATATAACGAAACAGTCAAACTCGAAAAAGAAATTATGCTTTGTGATCTAATGCCCGATGATCTTAGTAAATATTTTAGATATGAAGGATCTCTACCAAGACCTGGTTGTAATGAGGGAGTTATCTGGTATATCTTGCCAGACATTCAAGACATTAACGATAAACAGGTAAAGCATATTTTTTTATTTATTTTCTAAAAGCTGTGGTATAATTAAATTTAAATAATTGACAAATTAATTTATATCTGAACAGTAATTCATATGCAATTACTTTTTTTGAAGTACTTTAATAACTTTCACTCCTTTAGGGTAAAATATAATGGCGGAATAACAGTTCAAGTTAATAACTTATTAATATTCGAAGTGTAGTAATAAAATATTGAGATTGATACTTCTACAGCACAAGCACTCATCCGACAAAGGCAAACGACCGACAGCTCCATATCGTAAAGCCTTCTCTTTCCAATGTGGAACTTTCCTTGTCTATAGACAAATCGATCTGGCCGTGGCATTCGACTGACTGAAAGCAGTTTTTTTGTTTTCCGAAAAAATAAGTGTATAAAGAACAATTTTCGTGAAATTTCACATGAAACTTGGAAAAATGACTTCTGAAACTTACTTCTTATTAAAAGAAGTGTATAGGAATGATTGTTTTCCACCTGGGTAAATCATAACGCTACCAATTTATCTTAAGGGTGTACATCCACTGAAGTTAAAAAAAGAAAATTTATTGTTAATTTAAAAAATCACTATGCACTTTTAAGGGCACCCAGCACTCAGGGATTTTAAGAGAAGCTTTAAAAGGGTAATAGGAATCTTTAAAAAATTCATAGTTCAACAATTATAACTCTTACAATTTATCTTAAGGGTGTACATCCACTGAAGTTAAAAAAAAATTTTCTTCTTAATCTAAAAAATCACTATGCACTTTCAAGGGCACCCAGCACTCAGGGATTTTAAGAAAAGCTTTGAAAGGGTATTAGGTATCTGTAAAAAATTCATAGTTCAACAATTATAAATCTAACAATTTATCTTAAGGGTGTATATCCATTGATGTTAAAAAAAAATTTCTTGTTAATTTAAAAATTCACTATGCATTTTTGAGGCCACCCAGCACTCAGGGATTTTAAGAGAAGCTTTAAAAGTGTCCTAGGTATCTGTAAAAAAATTATAGTTCAACAATTATAACGCTAACAATGTATCATAAGGGTGTACATCCACTGATGCCCAGCACTCAGTGATTTTAAGAGAAGTTTTAAAAGGGTTTTAGGTATCTGCAATAAATTCATAGTTTAACAATTATAACGCTAACAATTTATTTTAAATGTGTACATCAAATGAAGTTAAAAAAAATTTCCTTGTTAATCTAAAAAATCACTATGCAATTTCAAGGACACCCAAAACTCAGGGATTTTAAGAAAAGCTTCAAAAGGTTTTTAGGTATCTGCAAAAAATTCATAGTTCAACAATTATAACGCTAACAATTTATCTTAAGGGTGAACATCCACTGATGTTAAAAAAAAAATTTCTTGTTAATTTAAAAATTCACTATGCATTTTTGAGGCCACCCAGCACTCAGGGATTTTAAAAGAAGCTTTGAAAGGGTATTAGGTATCTGTAAAAAATTCATAGTTCAACAATTATAACGCTAACAATGTATCATAAGGGTGTAAATCCTCTGATATTAAAAAAAGAACTTTTCTTGTTATTTTAAAATTCACTATGCATTTTTGAGGCCACCCAGCACTCAGGGATTTAAAGAGAAGCTTTGAAAGGGTATTAGGTATCTGTAAAAAATTCATAGTTCAACAATTATAACTCTAACAATTTATCTCAAGGGTGAACATCCACGGAAGTTAAAAAAAAATTTCTTGTTAACTAAAAAATCACTTTGCACTTTCAAGAGCACCCAGCACTCAGGGATTTTAAGAAAAGCTTTAAAAAAGTTTTAGGTATCTGTAAAAAATTTATAGTTCAACAATTATAACTCTAACAATTTATCTTAAGGGTGTACATCCTCTGAAGTTAAAAGAAAATTTTCTTGTTAATTTAAAAAATCACTATGCACTTTCAAGGGCACCCAACACTCAGGAATTTTAAGAGAAGTTTTAAAAGGGTTTTAGGTATCTGCAATAAATTCATAGTTCAACAATTATAACTCTAGCAATTTATCTTAAGGGTGTACATCCACTGAAGTTAAAAAAAAAAATTTTTTAATCTAAAAAATCACCATGCACTTTCAAGGGCACCCAAAACTCAGGGATTTTAAGAAAAGCTTTAAAAGGGTTTTAGGTATCTGCAAAAAATTCATAGTTCAACAATTATAACGCTAACAATTTATCTTAAGAGTGAACATCCACTGATGTTAAAAAAAAAATTTCTTGGTAATTTAAAAATTCACTATGCATTTTTGAGGCCACCCAGCACTCAGGGATTTTAAGAGAAGCTTTGAAAGGGTATTAGGTATCTGTAAAAAATTCATAGTTCAACCATTATAACTCTAACAATTTATCTTAAGGGTGTAAATCCACTGATATTAAAAAAAAAATAATTTGTTAATTTAAAAATTCACTATGCATTTTCGAGGCCACCTAGCACTCAGGGATTTTAAGAAAAGCTTTAAAAGTGTCTTAGGTATCTGTAAAAAATTCACAGTTCAACAATTATAACACTAACAATTTATCTTAAGGGTGTACATCCACTGAAGTAAAAAAAAAATTTCTTGTTAATTTTAAAAATCACTATGCACTTTCAAGGGAACCCAGCACTCAGTCATTTTAAGAGAAGCTTTATAAAGGTTTTAGGTATCTGCAAAAAATTCATAGTTCAACAATTATAATGCTAACTATTTATCTTAAGGGTGTTCATCCATTGATGTTAAAAAAAAATTCCTTGTTAATTTAAAAATTCACTATGCATTTTTGAGGCCACCCAGCACCCAGGGATTTTAAGAGAAGCTTTAAAAGTGTCTTAGGTATCTGTAAAAAATTCATAGTTCCACAATTATAACGCTAACAATGTATCATAAGGGTGTACATCCACTGATGTTAAAAAAATAAATTTTCTAGTTATTTTAAAATTCACTATGCATTTTCAAGGCCACCCATCACTCAGGGATTTTAAGAAAAGCTTTAAAAGTCTCTTAGGTATCTGTAAAAAATTCATAGTCTAACAATTATAACGCTAACAATTTATTTTAAGGGCGGACATCCACTGAAGTTAAAAAAAGAAATTTTATTGTTAATTTAAAAAATCACTATGACTTTTAAGGGCACCCAGCACTCAGGGATTTTAAGAGAAGCTTTAAAAGGGTATTAGGTATCTGTAAAAAATTCATAGTTCAACAATTATAACTCTAACAATTTATCTCAAGGGTGAACATCCACGGAAGTAAAAAAAAAAATTTCTTGTTAACTAAAAAATCACTTTGCACTTTCAAGAGCACCCAGCACTCAGGGATTTTAAGAAAAGCTTTAAAAAAGTTTTAGGTATCTGTAAAAAATTTATAGTTCAACAATTATAACTCTAACAATTTATCTTAAGGGTGTACATCCTCTGAAGTTAAAAGAAAATTTTCTTGTTAATTTAAAAAATCACTATGCACTTTCAAGGGCACCCAACACTCAGGAATTTTAAGAGAAGTTTTAAAAGGGTTTTAGGTATCTGCAATAAATTCATAGTTCAACAATTATGACTCTAGCAATTTATCTTAAGGGTGTACATCCACTGAAGTTAAAAAAAAAATTTTTTTAATCTAAAAAATCACTATGCACTTTCAAGGGCACCCAAAACTCAGGGATTTTAAGAAAAGCTTTAAAAGGGTTTTAGGTATCTGCAAAAAATTCATAGTTCAACAATTATAACGCTAACAATTTATCTTAAGAGTGAACATCCACTGATGTTAAAAAAAAAATTTCTTGGTAATTTAAAAATTCACTATGCATTTTCGAGGCCACCCAGCACTCAGGGATTTTAAGAGAAGCTTTGAAAGGGTATTAGGTATCTGTAAAAAATTCATAGTTCAACCATTATAACTCTAACAATTTATCTTAAGGGTGTAAATCCACTGATATTAAAAAAAAATAATTTGTTAATTTAAAAATTCACTATGCATTTTCGAGGCCACCTAGCACTCAGGGATTTTAAGAAAAGCTTTAAAAGTGTCTTAGATATCTGTAAAAAATTCACAGTTCAACAATTATAACACTAACAATTTATCTTAAGGGTGTACATCCACTGAAGTAAAAAAAAAATTTCTTGTTAATTTTAAAAATCACTATGCACTTTCAAGGGAACCCAGCACTCTGTCATTTTAAGAGAAGCTTTATAAAGGTTTTAGGTATCTGCAAAAAATTCATAGTTCAACAATTATAATGCTAACTATTTATCTTAAGGGTGTTCATCCATTGATGTTAAAAAAAAATTCCTTGTTAATTTAAAAATTCACTATGCATTTTTGAGGCCACCCAGCACCCAGGGATTTTAAGAGAAGCTTTAAAAGTGTCTTAGGTATCTGCAAAAAAATTCATAGCTCAACAGTTATAATGCTAACAATGTATCAAAAGGGTGTACATCCACTGATGTTAAAAAAAGAAATTTTCTTGTTATTTTAAAATTCACTATGCATTTTTAAGGCCACCCAGCACTCAGGGATTTTAAAAAAAAGCTTTAAGAGTGTCTTAGGTATCTGTAAAAAATTCATAGTCCAACAATTATAACGCTAACAATTTATTTTAAGGGTGTACATCCACTGAACTTAAAAAAAGAAATTTTATTGTTAATTTAAAAAATCACTATGCAATTTTAAGGGCACCCAGCACTCAGGGATTTTAAGAGAAGCTTTAAAAGTGTCTTTGGTATCTGCAAAAAATTCATAGTTCAACAATTATAACTCCAACAATTTACCTTAAGGGTGTACATCCACTGAAGTTAAAAAAAAAATTTCTTGTTAATTTAAAAATTCACTATGCATTTTTGAGGCCACCCAGCACTCAGGGATTTTAGGAAAAGCTTTAAAAGTGTCTTAGGTATCTGTAAAAAATTCACAGTTCAAAAATTATAACGCTAACAATTTATTTTAAGGGTGTACATCTACTGAAGTTTAAAAAAGAAATTTTGTTGTTAATTTAAAAAATCACTATGCACTTTTAAGGGCACCCAACACTCAGGGATTTTAAGAGAAGCTTTAAAAGAGTATTTATTAGGTATCTGTAAAAAATTCATAGTTCAACAATTATAACTCTAGCAATTTATCTTAAGGGTGTACATCCACTGAAGTTAAAAAAAAATTTCTTTTTAATCTAAAAAATCACTATGCAATTTCAAGGGCACCCAGCACTCAGGGATTTTATGAAAAGCTTTAAAAGGGTTTTAGGTATCTGCAAAAAATTCATAGTTCAACAATTATAACGCTAACAATTTATCTTAAGGGTGTACATCCACTGATTTAAAAAAAAAAATTTTGTCAATTTAAAAATTCACTATGCACTTTCAAGGGCACCCAGCACTCAGGGATTTTAAGAAAAGCTTTAAAAGGGTTTTAGGTATCTGCAAAAAATTCATAGTTCAACAATTATAACGCTAACAATTTATCTTAAGGGTGTAAATCCACTGATGTTAAAAAAAATTTTTTTGTCAATTTAAAAATTCACTATGCACTTTCAAGGGCACTCAGTACTCAGGGATTTTAAGAGAAGCTTTGAAAGGGTATTAGGTATCTGTATAAAATTCATAGTTCAACCATTATAACTCTAACAATTTATCTTAAGGGTGTACATGCACGGAAGTTAAAAAAAAATTTCTTGTTAATCTAAAAAATCACTATGCACTTTCAAGGGCACCCAGCACTCAAGGATTTTAAGAGAAGCTTTAAAAGAGTTTTAGGTATCTGCAAAAAATTCATAGTTCAACAGTTATAACGCTAACAATTTATCTTAAGGGTGTACATCTACTGATGTTAAAAAAAAATTTCTTGTTAATTTAAAAATTCACTATGCATTTTTGAGGCCACCCAGCACTCAGGAATTTTAAGAAAAGCTTTAAAAGTGTCTTAGGTATCTGTAAAAAATTCACAGTTCAACAATTATAACACTAACAGTTTATCTTAAGGGTGTACATCCACTGAAGTTAAAAAAAATTTCTTGTTAATTTAAAAAATCACTATGCACTTTCAAGGTCACCCAGCACTCAGTGATTTTAAAAGAAGCTTTAAAAGGGTCTTAGGTATCTGTAAAAAATTCATAGTTTCACAATTATAACGCTAACAATGTATCATAAGGGTGTACATCCACTGATGTTAAAAAAAAAAATTTCTAGTTATTTTAAAATTCACTATGCATTTTCAAGGCCACCCATCACTCAGGGATTTTAAAAAAAGCTTTAAAAGTCTCTTAGGTATCTGTAAAAAATTCATAGTCTAACAATTATAACGCTAACAATTTATTTTAAGGGTGGACATCCACTGAAGTTAAAAAAAGAAATTTTATTGTTAATTTAAAAAATCACTATGCACTTTTAAAGGCACCCAGCGCTCAGGGATTTTAAGAGAAGCTTTAAAAGGGTATTAGGTATCTGCAAAAAAATTCAAAGTTCAACAATTATAACTCTAGCAATTTATTTTAAGGGTGTACATCCACTGAAGTTAAAAAAAAATTTCTTTTTAATCTAAAAAATCACTATGCACTTTCAAGGGCACCCAGCACTCGAGGATTTTAAGAGAAGCTTTAAAAGAGTATTAGTTATCTGTAAAAAATTCATAGTTCAACCATTATAACTCTAACAATTTATCTTAAGGGTGTACATCCACTGAAGTTAAAAAAAAATTTCTTGTTAATCTAAAAAATCACTATGCACTTTCAAGGGCACCCAGCACTCAGAGATTTTAAGAGAAGCTTTAAAAGAGTTTTAGGTATCTGCAAAAAATTCATAGTTCAACAATTATAACGCTAACAATTTATCTTAAGGGTGTACATCCACTGATGTTAAAAAAAAATTTTGTCAATTTAAAAATTCACTATGCACTTTCAAGGGCACCCAGCACTCAAGGATGTTAAGAGAAGCTTTAAGAGAGTTTTAGGTATCTGCAAAAAATTCATAGTTCAACAATTATAACGCTAACAATTTATCTTAAGGGTGTACATCCACTGATGTTAAAAAAATATTTTTGTCAATTTAAAAATTCACTATGCACTTTCAAGGGCACCCAGCACTCAGGGATTTTAAGAAAAGCTTTAAAAGGGTGTTAGGTATCTGCAAAAAATTCATAGTTCAACAATTATAACGCTAACAATTTATCTTAAGGGTGTACATCCACTGATGTTAAAAAAAAAATTTTTGTCAATTTAGAAATTCACTATGCACTTTCAAGGGCACCCAGCACTCAAAGATTTTAAGAGAAGCTTTAAAAAAGTTTTAGGTATCTGCAAAAAATTCATAGTTCAACAATTATAACGCTAACAATTTATCTTAAGGGTGTACATCCACTGATGTTAAAAAAAAAATTTTTGTCAATTTAAAAATTCACTATGCAATTTAAGGCCACCCAATACTCAGGGATTTTAAGACAAGCTTTAAAAGAGTTTTAGGTATCTGCAAAAAATTCATAGTTCAATAATTATAACTCTAACAATTTATCTTAAGGGTGTACATCCACGGAAGTTAAAAAAAAAAATTTCTTGTTAATCTAAAAAATCACTATGCACTTTCAAGGGCACCCAACACTCAAGGATGTTAAGAGAAGCTTTAAAAGAGTTTTGGGTATCTGCAAAAAATTCATAGTTCAACAATTATAACGCTAACACTTTATCTTAAGGGTGTACATCCACTGATGTTAAAAAAAAATTTTCTTGTTAATTTAAAAATTCACTATGCATTTTTGAGGCCACCCAGCACCCAGGAATTTTAAGAAAATCTTTAAAAGTGTCTTTGGTATCTGTAAAAATTCACAGTTCAACAATTATAACATTAACAATTTATCTTAAGGGTGTACATCTACTGATGTTAAAAAAAAATTTTCTTGTTAATTTAAAAATTCACTATGCATTTTTGAGGCCACCCAGCACCCAGGAATTTTAAGAAAAGCTTTAAAAGTGTCTTTGGTATCTGTAAAAAATTCACAGTTCAACAACTATAACACTAACAATTTATCTTAAGGGTGTACATCTACTGATGTTAAAAAAAATTTTCTTGTTAATTTAAAAATTCACTATGCATTTTTGAGGCCACCCAGCACCCAGGAATTTTAAGAAAAGCTTTAAAAGTGTCTTTGGTATCTGTAAAAAATTCACAGTTCAACAATTATAACACTAACAATTTATCTTAAGGGTGTACATCCACTGAAGTTAAAAAAAAATTTCTTGTTAATTTAAAAAATCACTATGCACTTTCAAGGTCACCCAGCACTCAGTGCTTTTAAAAGAAGCTTTAAAAGTGTCTTAGGTATCTGTAAAAAATTCATAGTTCCACAATTATAACGCTAACAATGTATCATAAGGGTGTACATCCACTGATGTTAAAAAAATTAATTTTCTAGTTATTTTAAAAATCACTATGCACTTTTAAGGGCACCCAGCACTCGGGGATTTTAAGAGAAGCTTTAAAAGTGTCTTAGGTATCTGTAAAAAATTCATAGTCTAACAATTATAACGCTAACAATTTATTTTAAGGGTGTACATCCACTGAAGTTAAAAAAAGAAATTTTATTGTTAATTTAAAAAATCACTATGCACTTTTAAGGGCACCCAGCACTCAGGGATTTTAAGAGAAGCTTTAAAAGAGTATTTATTAGGTATCTGTAAAAAATTCATAGTTCAACCATTATTACTCTAACAATTTATCTTAACGGTGTACATCCACTGAAGTTAAAAAAAAAATTTCTTGTTAATCTAAAAAATCACAATGCACTTTCAAGGGCACCCAGCACTCACGGATTTTAAGAAAAGCTTTAAAAGGGTTTTAGGTATCTGCAAAAAAATCATAGTTCAACAATTATAACGCTCACAATTTATCTTAAGGGTGTACATCCACTGATGTTAAAAAAAAAAATTTTGTCAATTTAAAAATTCACTATGCACTTTCAAGTGCACCCAGCACTCAGGAATTTTAAGAAAAGCTTTAAAAGGGTTTTAGGTATCTGCGAAAAATTCATAGTTCAACAATTATAACTCTAACAATTTATCTTAAGGGTGTACATCCACGGAAGTTAAAAAAATTTTTTTTTCTTAATCTAAAAAATCACTATGCACTTTCAAGGGCACCCAGCACTCAAGGATTTTAAGAGAAGCTTTAAAAGAGTTTTAGGTATCTACAAAAAAATCATAGTTCAACAATTATAACGCTAACAATTTATCTTAAGGGTGTACATCCACTGATGTTAAAAAAAAATTTCTTGTTAATTTGAAAATTCACTATGCATTTTCAAGAGCACCCAGCACACAGGAATTTTAAGTAAAGCTTTAAAAATGTCTTAGGCATCTACAAAAAATTCACAGTTTAACAATTATAACACTAACAATTTATTCTAAGGGTGTACATCCACTGGTGTTAAAAAAAAAAATTTTGTCAATTTAAAAATTCACTATGCATTTTTAAGGCCACTCAGTACTCAGGGATTTTAAGAGAAACTTTGAAAGGTTATTAGGTATCTGTATAAAATTCATAGTTCAACCATTATAACTCTAACAATTTATCTTAAGGGTGTACATGCACGGAAGTTAAAAAAAAAATTTTCTTGTTAATCTAAAAAATCACTATGCACTTTTAAGGCCACCCAGCACTGAAGGATTTTAAGAGAAGCTTTAAAAGAGTTTTAGGTATCTGCAAAAAATTCATAGTTCAACAATTATAACGCTAACAATTTATCTTAAGGGTGTGCATCTACTGATGTTAAAAAAAAAATTCTTGTTAATTTAAAAATTCACTATGCATTTTTGAGGCCACCCAGCACTCAGGAATTTTAAAAAAAGCTTTAAAAGTGTCTTAGGTATCTGTAAAAAATTCACAGTTCAACAATTATAACACTAACAGTTTATCTTAAGGGTGTACATCCACTGAAGTTAAAAAAAATTTCTTGTTAATTTAAAAAATCACTATGCACTTTCAAGGTCACCCAGCACCCAGTGATTTTAAAAGAATCTTTAAAAGTGTCTTAGGTATCTGTAAAAAATTCATAGTTCCACAATTATAACGCTAACAATGTATCATAAGGGTGTACATCCACTGATGTTAAAAAAATAAATTTTCTAGTTATTTTAAAATTCACTATGCATTTTCAAGGCCACCCATAACTCAGGGATTTTAAGAAAAGCTTTAAAAGTCTCTTAGGTATCTGTAAAAAATTCATAGTCTAACAATTATAACGCTAACAATTTATTTTAAGGGTGGACATCCACTGAAGTTAAAAAAAGAAATTTTATTGTTAATTTAAAAAATCACTATGCACTTTTAAGGGCACCCAGCACTCAGGGATTTTAAGAGAAGCTTTAAAAGGGTATTAGGTATCTGTAAAAAATTCAAAGTTCAACAATTATAACTTTAGCAATTTATTTTAAGGGTGTACATCCACTGAAGTTAAAAAAAAAATTCTTTTTAATCTAAAAAATCACTATGCACTTTCAAGGGCACCCAGCACTCGGGGATTTTAAGAGAAGCTTTAAAAGAGTATTAGTTATCTGTAAAAAATTCATAGTTCAACTATTATAACTCTAACAATTTATCTTAAGGGTGTACATCCACTGAAAATAAAAAAAAAATTTCTTGTTAATCTAAAAATTCACTATGCACATTCAAGGGCACCCAGCACTCAGGGATTTTAAGAAAAGCTTTAAAAGGGTTTTATGTATCTGCAAAAAATTCATAGTTCAACAATTATACCTCTAACAATTTATCTTAAGGGTGGACATCCACGGAAGTTAAAAAAAAATTTTTCTTGTTAATCTAAAAAATCATTATGCACTTTCAAGGGCACCCAGCACTCAAGGATGTTAAGAGAATCTTTAAGAGAGTTTTAGGTATCTGCAAAAAATTCATAGTTCAACAATTATAACGCTAACAATTTATCTTTAGGGTGTACATCCACTGATGTTAAAAAAAAATTTTGTCAATTTAAAAATTCACTATGCACTTTCAAGGGCACCCAGCACTCAGGGATTTTAGGAAAAGCTTTAAAAGGGTTTTCGGTATCTGCAAAAAATTCATAGTTCAACAATTATAACGCTAACAATTTATCTTATGGGTGTACATCCACTGATGTTAAAAAAAAAAATTTTGTCAATTTAAAAATTCACTATGCACTTTCAAGGGCACCCAGCACTCAAAGATTTTAAGCGAAGCTTTAAAAGAGTTTTAGGTATCTGCAAAAAATTCATAGTTCAACAATTATAACGCTAACAATTTATCTTAAGGGTGTACATCCACTGATGTTAAAAAAAAAATTTTTGTCAATTTAAAAATTCACTATGCATTTTAAGGCCACCCAATACTCAGGGATTTTAAGAGAAGCTTTGAAAGGGTATTAGGTATCTGTAAAAAATTCATAGTTCAACCATTATAACTCTAACAATTTATCTTAAGGGTGTACATCCACGGAAGTTAAAAAAAAAATTTTCTTGTTAATCTAAAAAATCACTATGCACTTTCAAGGGCACCCAACACTCAAGGATGTTAAGAGAAGCTTTAAAAGAGTTTTAGGTATCTGCAAAAAATTCATAGTTCAACAATTATAACGCTAACAATTTATCTTAAGGGTGTACATCCACTGATGTTAAAAAAAAATTTTCTTGTTAATTTAAAAATTCACTATGCATTTTTGAGGTCACCCAGCACTCAGGAATTTTAAGAAAAGCTTTATAAGTGTCTTTGGTATCTGTAAAAAATTCACAGTTCAACAATTATAACACTAACAATTTATCTTAAGGGTGTACATCTAGTGATGTTAAAAAAAAAATTCTTGTTAATTTAAAAATTCACCATGCATTTTTGAGGCCACCCAGCACCCAGGAATTTTAAGAAAAGCTTTAAAAGTGTCTCTGGTATCTGTAAAAAATTCACAGGTCAATAATTATAACACTAACATTTTATCTTAAGGGTGTACATCCACTGAAGTTAAAAAAAAATTTCTTGTTAATTTAAAAAATCACTATGCACTTTCAAGGTCACCCAGCAATCAGTGATTTTAAAAGAAGCTTTAAAAGTGTCTTAGGTATCTGTAAAAAATTCATAGTTCCACAATTATAACGCTAACAATGTATCATAAAGGTGTACATCCACTGATGTTAAAAAAATAAATTTTCTAGTTATTTTGAAATTCACTATGCATTTTTAAGGCCACCTAGCACTCGGGGATTTTAAGAGAAGCTTTAAAAGTGTCTTAGGTATCTGTAAAAAATTCATAGTCTAACAATTATAACGCTAACAATTTATTTTAAGGGTGTACATCCACTGAAGTTAAAAAAAGAAATTTTATTGTTAATTTAAAAAATCACTATGCACTTTTAAGGGCACCCAGCACTCAGGGATTTTAAGAGAAGCTTTAAAAGTGTATTAGGTATCTGTAAAAAATTCATAGTTCAACAATTATAACTCTAGCAATTTATCTTAAGGGTGTACATCCACTGAAGTTAAAAAAAAAATTTCTTTTTAATCTAAAAAATCACTATGCACTTTCAAGGGAACCCAGCACTCAGGGATTTTAAGAGAAGCTTTAAAAGAGTATTTATTAGGTATCTGTAAAAAATTCATAGTTCAACCATTATTACTCTAACAATTTATCTTAAGGGTGTACATCCACTGAAGTTAAAAAAAAAATTTCTTGTTAATCTAAAAAATCACTATGCACTTTCAAGGGCACCCAGCACTCAGGGATTTTAAGAAAAGCTTTAAAAGGGTTTTAGGTTTCTGCAAAAAATTCATAGTTCAACAATTATAACGCTAACAATTTATCTTAAGGGTGTACATCCACTGATGTTAAAAAAAAAATTTTGTCAATTTAAAAATTCACTATGCACTTTCAAGGGCACCCAGCACTCAGGAATTTTAAGAAAAGCTTTAAAAGGGTTTAAGGTATCTGCAAAAAATTCATAGTTCAACAATTATAACTCTAACAATTTATCTTAAGGGTGTACATCCACGGAAGTTTAAAAAAATTTTTCTTCTTAATCTAAAAAATCACTATGCACTTTCAAGGGCACCCAGCACTCAAGGATTTTAAGAGAAGCTTTAAAAGAGTTTTAGGTATCTACAAAAAATTCATAGTTCAACAATTATAACGCTAACAATTTATCTTAAGGGTGTACATCCACTGATGTTAAAAAAAAATTTCTTGTTAATTTAAAAATTCACTATGCATTTTTGAGGCCACCCAGCACTCAGGAATTTTAAAAAAAGCTTTAAAAGTGTCTTAGGTATCTGTAAAAAATTCACAGTTCAACAATTATAACACTAACAGTTTATCTTAAGGGTGTACATCCACTGAAGTTAAAAAAAATTTCTTGTTAATTTAAAAAATCACTATGCACTTTCAAGGTCACCAAGCACCCAGTGATTTTAAAAGAAGCTTTAAAAGTGTCTTAGGTATCTGTAAAAAATTCATAGTTCCACAATTATAACGCTAACAATGTATCATAAGGGTGTACATCCACTGATGTTAAAAAAATAAATTTTCTAGTTATTTTAAAATTCACTATGCATTTTCAAGGCCACCCATAACTCAGGGATTTTAAGAAAAGCTTTAAAAGTCTCTTAGGTATCTGTAAAAAATTCATAGTCTAACAATTATAACGCTAACAATTTATTTTAAGGGTGGACATCCACTGAAGTTAAAAAAAGAAATTTTATTGTTAATTTAAAAAATCACTATGCACTTTTAAGGGCACCCAGCACTCAGGGATTTTAAGAGAAGCTTTAAAAGGGTATTAGGTATCTGTAAAAAATTCAAAGTTCAACAATTATAACTCTAGCAATTTATTTTAAGGGTGTACATCCACTGAAGTTAAAAAAAAAATTCTTTTTAATCTAAAAAATCACTATGCACTTTCAAGGGCACCCAGCACTCGGGGATTTTAAGAGAAGCTTTAAAAGAGTATTAGTTATCTGTAAAAAATTCATAGTTCAACCATTATAACTCTAACAATTTATCTTAAGGGTGTACATCCACTGAAAATAAAAAAAAAATTTCTTGTTAATCTAAAAATTCACTATGCACATTCAAGGGCACCCAGCACTCAGGGATTTTAAGAAAAGCTTTAAAAGGGTTTTATGTATCTGCAAAAAATTCATAGTTCAACAATTATACCTCTAACAATTTATCTTAAGGGTGGACATCCACGGAAGTTAAAAAAAAATTTTTCTTGTTAATCTAAAAAATCATTATGCACTTTCAAGGGCACCCAGCACTCAAGGATGTTAAGAGAATCTTTAAGAGAGTTTTAGGTATCTGCAAAAAATTCATAGTTCAACAATTATAACGCTAACAATTTATCTTAAGGGTGTACATCCACTGATGTTAAAAAAAAATTTTGTCAATTTAAAAATTCACTATGCACTTTCAAGGGCACCCAGCACTCAGGGATTTTAGGAAAAGCTTTAAAAGGGTTTTCGGTATCTGCAAAAAATTCATAGTTCAACAATTATAACGCTAACAATTTATCTTATGGGTGTACATCCACTGATGTTAAAAAAAAAAATTTTGTCAATTTAAAAATTCACTATGCACTTTCAAGGGCACCCAGCACTCAAAGATTTTAAGAGAAGCTTTAAAAGAGTTTTAGGTATCTGCAAAAAATTCATAGTTCAACAATTATAACGCTAACAATTTATCTTAAGGGTGTACATCCACTGATGTTAAAAAAAAAATTTTTGTCAATTTAAAAATTCACTATGCATTTTAAGGCCACCCAATACTCAGGGATTTTAAGAGAAGCTTTGAAAGGGTATTAGGTATCTGTAAAAAATTCATAGTTCAACCATTATAACTCTAACAATTTATCTTAAGGGTGTACATCCACGGAAGTTAAAAAAAAAATTTTCTTGTTAATCTAAAAAATCACTATGCACTTTCAAGGGCACCCAACACTCAAGGATGTTAAGAGAAGCTTTAAAAGAGTTTTAGGTATCTGCAAAAAATTCATAGTTCAACAATTATAACGCTAACAATTTATCTTAAGGGTGTACATCCACTGATGTTAAAAAAAAATTTTCTTGTTAATTTAAAAATTCACTATGCATTTTTGAGGTCACCCAGCACTCAGGAATTTTAAGAAAAGCTTTATAAGTGTCTTTGGTATCTGTAAAAAATTCACAGTTCAACAATTATAACACTAACAATTTATCTTAAGGGTGTACATCTAGTGATGTTAAAAAAAAAATTCTTGTTAATTTAAAAATTCACTATGCATTTTTGAGGCCACCCAGCACCCAGGAATTTTAAGAAAAGCTTTAAAAGTGTCTCTGGTATCTGTAAAAAATTCACAGGTCAATAATTATAACACTAACATTTTATCTTAAGGGTGTACATCCACTGAAGTTAAAAAAAAATTTCTTGTTAATTTAAAAAATCACTATGCACTTTCAAGGTCACCCAGCACTCAGTGATTTTAAAAGAAGCTTTAAAAGTGTCTTAGGTATCTGTAAAAAATTCATAGTTCCACAATTATAACGCTAACAATGTATCATAAGGGTGTACATCCACTGATGTTAAAAAAATAAATTTTCTAGTTATTTTAAAATTCACTATGCATTTTTAAGGCCACCTAGCACTCGGGGATTTTAAGAGAAGCTTTAAAAGTGTCTTAGGTATCTGTAAAAAATTCATAGTCTAACAATTATAACGCTAACAATTTATTTTAAGGGTGTACATCCACTGAAGTTAAAAAAAGAAATTTTATTGTTAATTTAAAAAATCACTATGCACTTTTAAGGGCACCCAGCACTCAGGGATTTTAAGAGAAGCTTTAAAAGTGTATTAGGTATCTGTAAAAAATTCATAGTTCAACAATTATAACTCTAGCAATTTATCTTAAGGGTGTACATCCACTGAAGTTAAAAAAAAAATTTCTTTTTAATCTAAAAAATCACTATGCACTTTCAAGGGAACCCAGCACTCAGGGATTTTAAGAGAAGCTTTAAAAGAGTATTTATTAGGTATCTGTAAAAAATTCATAGTTCAACCATTATTACTCTAACAATTTATCTTAAGGGTGTACATCCACTGAAGTTAAAAAAAAAATTTCTTGTTAATCTAAAAAATCACTATGCACTTTCAAGGGCACCCAGCACTCAGGGATTTTAAGAAAAGCTTTAAAAGGGTTTTAGGTTTCTGCAAAAAATTCATAGTTCAACAATTATAACGCTAACAATTTATCTTAAGGGTGTACATCCACTGATGTTAAAAAAAAAATTTTGTCAATTTAAAAATTCACTATGCACTTTCAAGGGCACCCAGCACTCAGGAATTTTAAGAAAAGCTTTAAAAGGGTTTAAGGTATCTGCAAAAAATTCATAGTTCAACAATTATAACTCTAACAATTTATCTTAAGGGTGTACATCCACGGAAGTTTAAAAAAATTTTTCTTCTTAATCTAAAAAATCACTATGCACTTTCAAGGGCACCCAGCACTCAAGGATTTTAAGAGAAGCTTTAAAAGAGTTTTAGGTATCTACAAAAAATTCATAGTTCAACAATTATAACGCTAACAATTTATCTTAAGGGTGTACATCCACTGATGTTAAAAAAAAATTTCTTGTTAATTTAAAAATTCACTATGCATTTTTGAGGCCACCCAGCACTCAGGAATTTTAAAAAAAGCTTTAAAAGTGTCTTAGGTATCTGTAAAAAATTCACAGTTCAACAATTATAACACTAACAGTTTATCTTAAGGGTGTACATCCACTGAAGTTAAAAAAAAATTTCTTGTTAATTTAAAAAATCACTATGCACTTTCAAGGTCACCCAGCACTCAGTGATTTTAAAAGAAGCTTTAAAAGTGTCTTAGGTATCTGTAAAAAATTCATAGTTCCACAATTATAACGCTAACAATGTATCATAAGGGTGTACATCCACTGATGTTAAAAAAATAAATTTTCTAGTTATTTTAAAATTCACTATGCATTTTCAAGACCACTCATCACTCAGGGATTTTAAGAAAAGCTTTAAAAGTCTCTTAGGTATCTGTAAAAAATTCATAGTCTAACAATTATAACGCTAACAATTTATTTTAAGGGTGGACATCCACTGAAGTTAAAAAAAGAAATTTTATTGTTAATTTAAAAAATCACTATGCACTTTTAAGTTCACCCAGCACTCAGGGATTTTAAGAGAAGCTTTAAAAGGGTATTAGGTATCTGTAAAAAATTCAAAGTTCAACAATTATAACTCTAGCAATTTATTTTAAGGGTGTACATCCACTGAAGTTAAAAAAAAAAATTCTTTTTAATCTAAAAAATCACTATGCACTTTCAAGGGCACCCAGCACTCGGGGATTTTAAGAGAAGCTTTAAAAGAGTATTAGTTATCTGTAAAAAATTCATAGTTCAACCATTATAACTCTAACAATTTATCTTAAGGGTGTACATCCACTGAAAATAAAAAAAAAAATTTCTTGTTAATCTAAAAATTCACTATGCACTTTCAAGGGCACCCAGCACTCAGGGATTTTAAGAAAAGCTTTAAAAGGGTTTTACGTATCTGCAAAAAATTCATAGTTCAACAATTATACCTCTAACAATTTATCTTAAGGGTGGACATCCACGGAAGTTAAAAAAAATTTTTTCTTGTTAATCTAAAAAATCATTATGCACTTTCAAGGGCACCCAGCACTCAAGGATGTTAAGAGAATCTTTAAGAGAGTTTTAGGTATCTGCAAAAAATTCATAGTTCAACAATTATAACGCTAACAATTTATCTTAAGGGTGTACATCCACTGATGTTAAAAAAAAAAATTTTGTCAATTTAAAAATTCACTATGCACTTTCAAGGGCACCCAGCACTCAGGGATTTTAGGAAAAGCTTTAAAAGGGTTTTAGGTATCTGCAAAAAATTCATAGTTCAACAATTATAACGCTAACAATTTATCTTATGGGTGTACATCCACTGATGTTAAAAAAAAAAATTTTGTCAATTTAAAAATTCACTATGCACTTTCAAGGGCACCCAGCACTCAAAGATTTTAAGAGAAGCTTTAAAAGAGTTTTAGGTATCTGCAAAAAATTCATAGTTCAACAATTATAACGCTAACAATTTATCTTAAGGGTGTACATCCACTGATGTTAAAAAAAAAATTTTTGTCAATTTAAAAATTCACTATGCATTTTAAGGCCACCCAATACTCAGGGATTTTAAGAGAAGCTTTGAAAGGGTATTAGGTATCTGTAAAAAATTCATAGTTCAACCATTATAACTCTAACAATTTATCTTAAGGGTGTACATCCACCGAAGTTAAAAAAAAAATTTTCTTGTTAATCTAAAAAATCACTATGCACTTTCAAGGGCACCCAACACTCAAGGATGTTAAGAGAAGCTTTAAAAGAGTTTTAGGTATCTGCAAAAAATTCATAGTTCAACAATTATAACGCTAACAATTTATCTTAAGGGTGTACATCCACTGATGTTAAAAAAAAATTTTCTTGTTAATTTAAAAATTCACTATGCATTTTTGAGGTCACCCAGCACTCAGGAATTTTAAGAAAAGCTTTAAAAGTGTCTTTGGTATCTGTAAAAAATTCACAGTTCAACAATTATAACACTAACAATTTATCTTAAGGGTGTACATCTACTGATGTTAAAAAAAAATTTTCTTGTTAATTTAAAAATTCACTATGCATTTTTGAGGTCACCCAGCACTCAGGAATTTTAAGAAAAGCTTTAAAAGTGTCTTTGGTATCTGTAAAAAATTCACAGTTCAACAATTATAACACTAACAATTTATCTTAAGGGTGTACATCTACTGATGTTAAAAAAAAAATTCTTGGTAATTTAAAAATTCACTATGCACTTTCAAGGTCACCCAGCACTCAGTGATTTTAAAAGAAGCTTTAAAAGTGCCTTAGGTATCTGTAAAAAATTCATATTTCCACAATTATAACGCTAACAATGTATCATAAGGGTGTACATCCACTGATGTTAAAAAAATAAATTTTCTAGTTATTTTAAAATTCACTATGCATTTTCAAGGCCACCCAGCACTCGGGGATTTTAAGAGAAGCTTTAAAAGTGTCTTAGGTATCTGTAAAAAATTCATAGTCTAACAATTATAACGCTAACAATTTATTTTAAGGGTGTACATCCACTGAAGTTAAAAAAAGAAATGTTATTGTTAATTTAAAAAATCACTATGCACTTTTAAGGGCACCCAGCACTCAGGGATTTTAAGAGAAGCTTTAAAAGTGTATTAGGTATCTGTAAAAAATTCATAGTTCAACAATTATAACTCTAGCAATTTATCTTAAGGGTGTACATCCACTGAAGTTAAAAAAAAATTTTCTTTTTAATCTAAAAAATCACTATGCACTTTCAAGGGAACCCAGCACTCAGGGATTTTAAGAGAAGCTTTAAAAGAGTATTTATTAGGTATCTGTAAAAAATTCATAGTTCAACCATTATTACTCTAACAATTTATCTTAAGGGTGTACATCCACTGAAGTTAAAAAAAAAATTTCTTGTTAATCTAAAAAATCACTATGCACTTTCAAGGGCACCCAGCACTCAGGGATTTTAAGAAAAGCTTTAAAAGGGTTTTAGGTTTCTGCAAAAAATTCATAGTTCAACAATTATAACGCTAACAATTTATCTTAAGGGTGTACATCCACTGATGTTAAAAAAAAAATTTTGTCAATTTGAAAATTCACTATGCACTTTCAAGGGCACCCAGCACTCAGGAATTTTAAGAAAAGCTTTAAAAGGGTTTAAGGTATCTGCAAAAAATTCATAGTTCAACAATTATAACTCTAACAATTTATCTTAAGGGTGTACATCCACGGAAGTTTAAAAAAATTTTTCTTCTTAATCTAAAAAATCACTATGCACTTTCAAGGGCACCCAGCACTCAAGGATTTTAAGAGAAGCTTTAAAAGAGTTTTAGGTATCTACAAAAAATTCATAGTTCAACAATTATAACGCTAACAATTTATCTTAAGGGTGTACATCCACTGATGTTAAAAAAAATTTTCTTGTTAATTTAAAAATTCACTATGCATTTTTGAGGCCACCCAGCACTCAGGAATTTTAGGAAAAGCTTTAAAAGTGTCTTAGGTATCTGTAAAAAATTCACAGTTTAACAATTATAACACTAACAATTTATCTTAAGGGTGTACATCCACTGAAGTTAAAAAAAAATTCTTGTTAATTTAAAAAATCACTATGCACTTTCAAGGTCACCCAGCACTCAGTGATTTTAAAGGAAGCTTTAAAAGTGTCTTAGGTATCTGTAAAAAATTCATAGTTCCACAATTATAACGCTAACAATATATCAAAAAGGTGTACATCCACTGATGTTAAAAAAAGAAATTTTCTTGTTATTTTAAAATTCACTATGCATTTTTAAGGCCACCCAGCCCTCAGGGATTTTAAGAGAAACCTTAAGAGTGTCTTAGGTATCTGTAAAAAATTCGTAGTCCAACAATTATAACGCTAACAATTTATTTTAAGGGTGTACATCCACTGAAGTTAAAAAAGAAATTTTATTGTTAATTTAAAAAATCACTATGCACTTTTAAGGGCACCCAGCACTCAGGGATTTTAAGAGAAGCTTTAAAAGGGTATTAGGTATCTGTAGAAAATTCATAGTTCAACAATTATAACTCTAACAATTTATCTTAAGGGTGTACATCCACTGAAGTTAAAAAAAAATTTCTTGTTAATCTATAAAATCACTATGCAATTTCAAGGGCACCCAGCACTCAGGGATTTTAAGAAAAGCTTTAAAAGGGTTTTAGATATCTGCAGAAAATTCATAGTTCAACAATTATAACGCTAACAATTTATCTTAAGGGTGTATATCCATTGATGTTAAAAAAAAAATTTCTTGTTAATTTAAAAAATCACTATGCACTTTCAAGGTCACCCAGCACTCAGTGATTTTAAAAGAAGCTTTAAAAGTGTCTTAGGTATCTGTAAAAAATTCATAGTTCCACAATTATAACGCTAACAATGTATCATAAGGGTGTACATCCACTGATGTTAAAAAAATAAATTTTCTAGTTATTTTAAAATTCACTATGCATTTTCAAGGCCACCCAGCACTCGGGGATTTTAAGAGAAGCTTTAAAAGTGTCTTAGGTATCTGTAAAAAATTCATAGTCTAACAATTATAACGCTAACAATTTATTTTAAGGGTGTACATCCACTGAAGTTAAAAAAAGAAATTTTATTGTTAATTTAAAAAATCACTATGCACTTTTAAGGGCACCCAGCACTCAGGGATTTTAAGAGAAGCTTTAAAAGTGTATTAGGTATCTGTAAAAAATTCATAGTTCAACAATTATAACTCTAGCAATTTATCTTAAGGGTGTACATCCACTGAAGTTAAAAAAAAATTTTCTTTTTAATCTAAAAAATCACTATGCACTTTCAAGGGAACCCAGCACTCAGGGATTTTAAGAGAAGCTTTAAAAGAGTATTTATTAGGTATCTGTAAAAAATTCATAGTTCAACCATTATTACTCTAACAATTTATCTTAAGGGTGTACATCCACTGAAGTTAAAAAAAAATTTCTTGTTAATCTAAAAAATCACTATGCACTTTCAAGGGCACCCAGCACTCAGGGATTTTAAGAAAAGCTTTAAAAGGGTTTTAGGTTTCTGCAAAAAATTCATAGTTCAACAATTATAACGCTAACAATTTATCTTAAGGGTGTACATCCACTGATGTTAAAAAAAAAATTTTGTCAATTTAAAAATTCACCATGCACTTTCAAGGGCACCCAGCACTCAGGAATTTTAAGAAAAGCTTTAAAAGGGTTTAAGGTATCTGTAAAAAATTCATAGTTCAACAATTATAACTCTAACAATTTATCTTAAGGGTGTACATCTACGGAAGTTAAAAAAAAATTTTCTTCTTAATCTAAAAAATCACTATGCACTTTCAAGGGCACCCAGCACTCAAGGATTTTAAGAGAAGCTTTAAAAGAGTTTTAGGTATCTACAAAAAATTCATAGTTCAACAATTATAACGCTAACAATTTATCTTAAGGGTGTACATCCACTGATGTTAAAAAAAATTTTCTTGTTAATTTAAAAATTCACTATGCATTTTTGAGGCCACCCAGCACTCAGGAATTTTAGGAAAAGCTTTAAAAGTGTCTTAGGTATCTGTAAAAAATTCACAGTTTAACAATTATAACACTAACAATTTATCTTAAGGGTGTACATCCACTGAAGTTAAAAAAAAATTCTTGTTAATTTAAAAAATCACTATGCACTTTCAAGGTCACCCAGCACTCAGTGATTTTAAAGGAAGCTTTAAAAGTGTCTTAGGTATCTGTAAAAAATTCATAGTTCCACAATTATAACGCTAACAATGTATCAAATAGGTGTACATCCACTGATGTTAAAAAAAGAAATTTTCTTGTTATTTTAAAATTCACTATGCATTTTTAAGGCCACCCAGCACTCAGGGATTTTAAGAGAAACCTTAGGAGTGTCTTAGGTATCTGTAAAAAATTCGTAGTCCAACAATTATAACGCTAACAATTTATTTTAAGGGTGTACATCCACTGAAGTTAAAAAAGAAATTTTATTGTTAATTTAAAAAATCACTATGCACTTTTAAGGGCACCCAGCACTCAGGGATTTTAAGAGAAGCTTTAAAGGGGTATTAGGTATCTGTAGAAAATTCATAGTTCAACAATTATAACTCTAACAATTTATCTTAAGGGTGTACATCCACTGAAGTTAAAAAAAAATTTCTTGTTAATCTATAAAATCACTATGCACTTTCAAGGGCACCCAGCACTCAGGGATTTTAAGAAAAGCTTTAAAAGGGTTTTAGATATCTGCAGAAAATTCATAGTTCAACAATTATAACGCTAACAATTTATCTTAAGGGTGTACTTCCACTGATGTTAAAAAAAAAATTTGTCAATTTAAAAATTCACTATGCATTTTTAAGGCCACCCAGTACTCAGGGATTTTAAGAGAAGCTTTGAAAGGGTATTAGGTATCTGTAAAAAATTCATAGTTCAACCATTATAATTCTAACAATTTATCTTAAGGGTGTACATCCACGGAAGTTAAAAAAAAAAATTTTCTTGTTAATCTAAAAAATCACTATGCACTTTCAAGGGCACCCAGCACTCAAGGATTTTAAGAGAAGCTTTAAAAGAGTTTTAGGTATCTGCAAAAAATTCATAGTTCAACAATTATAACGCTAACAATTTATCTTAAGGGTGTACATCCACTGATGTTAAAAAAAAATTTCTTGTTAATTTAAAAATTCACTATGCATTTTTGAGGCCACCCAGCACTCAGGAATTTTAAGAAAAGCTTTAGAAGTGTCTTAGGTATCTGTAAAAAATTCACAGTTCAACAATTATAACACCAACAATTTATCTTAAGGGTGTACATCCACTGAAGTTAAAAAAAAATTTCTTGTTAATTTAAAAAATCACTATGCACTTTCAAGGTCACCCAGCACTCAGTGATTTTAAAAGAAGCTTTAGAAGTGTCTTAGGTATCTGTAAAAAATTCATAGTTCCACAATTATAACGCTAACAATGTATCATAAGGGTGTACGTCCACTGATGTTAAGAAAATAAATTTTCTAGTTATTTTAAAATTCACTATGCATTTTCGAGGCCACCCAGCACTCAGGGATTTTAAGAGAAGCTTTAAAAGTGTCTTAGGTATCTGTAAAAAATTCATAGTCTAACAATTATAACGCTAACAATTTATTTTAAGGATGTACATCCACTGAAGTTAAAAAAAGAAATTTTATTGTTAATTTAAAAAATCACTATGCCCTTTTAAGGGCACCCACCACTCAGGGATTTTAAGAGAAGCTTTAAAAGATTATTAGGTATCTGCAAAAAAAATTCATAGTTCAACAATTATAATGCTAACAATTTATCTTAAGTGTGTTCATTCACTGATGTTAAACAAAAATTTCTTGTTAATTTAAAAATTCACTATGCATTTTTGAGGCCACCCACGATTTTAAGAAAAGCTTTAAAAGTGTCTTAGGTATCTGCAAAAAATTCACAGTTCAACAATTATAACACTAACAATTTATCTTAAGGGTGTACATCCACTGATGTTAAAAAAAAATTTTCTTGTTAATTTGTGGTTTAAGAGTTTCCAAAATGGCCAAGAAGGGGTTAAAGAAGATTCACGCCTGGGTCGCTCCTCCTCCTTAAAAACGATCTCACCATACCATGGTGATTACTGACATTGACGGAATTGACAAAGAATGCACAAGGCAAATTATGCATAACAATTTTACCATAAAAAAGTGTGTACGAAAATTGTGCCTAAAATTATCACAATCGTACAAAAAGAAGCTCGTAAAAATGTTGCTAAAGACACTTTAAATGCTATTGAAAATGACCCGAAATTATAAGAAAAGGTGACAACATGTGACAAAACTTGTTTTTACTTATCATCCTGAAACGAAAAGCGATAATAGTTCGTTATTCATGGACTTTTGTACCTTCACTGCGTTTTTGAAAATGAACAAATTAATTAACATTACTACCTTAAAGTTCTTACTTAACTTCGTGAAAGAATAAGGAGAAAACGCCCGAAATCTGGAAGAACAAGTCAGTTGTTCTCCATGTGACTTTCATCTATTCCTCAAAGCTAAGTCTGCATTACAAGAAACAATATTTTAGTCCAATCAAGCTGCGAAGTAGATTTCGAGCAACGGAAAATTAGCGTAGAGTGTTGTAGGGATTGGAAAGGGCTGTACATTGAAGGTGATAATAACTAAATATATATAAATTTTAAACAGAATGTTTTACAGTAATATTTTCTTTATTTTATAGCCACATCTCGTATGTTACTTTTTGTTGCTGCTTCTTCAACTTTAAGGCTTATTTTTTGTATCATTGCTAGACCACAAAATTTTGATTACTTTAAAGTTTTATGTAACCCCAAATTTTAAATACCTTTTGTAATTCTTTATTCTTTGCAGTTAAATCGATGCAGACATTATCTCTGAAGAAGTTTTTGTGTAGAATTATACTTTGGTAAAGATTTTTTCTAAGTTTGACCAGAGTTTATTTTTAATATTTTCGGCCCTTCCAATATGAGAAATATCTTGTTACATGTTCAAAAACAGTTTTTAAAGCACATACGTTTTTCAAAATATTCTCGTTGACAGTATTGCTAATACCGGGAATATGTCTTCCAAAGAGTAGTGGACAACACCCGGATTGAATTTTCTCCCACTGCTGACCTTGACCTTGACCTTGAGAGGCCACGTGGGCAGTAAGTTCACGTTTATATTAATGTTGGCATCAATCTTGATCAGGTACATATATTATTATGTATATCTGACTTTCAGTTTAGATTTTGACCGAACAGTTAACCATGCATGTGGCTGGGGTCTAAATGACGATGAGCAATACACTTTTGCATGCGTTTTAACCATTCCGAAAAGCATTTTTAGCACTAAAATGGATCTCCAAAACATAGCTTTTTGAACGCATCAACATCCTCATATGGTTGTAGAAAACCACGAAGTTTGTTCTTTATGTACGGGAACAGAAATAAATCATTGAGTCGCTTGTTTGAGCTGATGTGTGAGAGCTCGCATTAGCATGGTGATAAGCGATTAGTCGTATCAAATTTGTTTTCCTCGGTACTTCTGCTGCTTCATTTCAATATAAATTGCATTTAATTCGAATGTCTATGTATGTATCTAAGATGTTTAAACGCATTTTCAAGGTCAACAAAACAATCTTGTACTTCTTAGTTCATATTTAAACATCTTTGAGATGCTACGTTCATTCCGAACAAGGTTTTTCAGGTTCCCATTCCTTCTTTAAATCTCATCTTTGATACCATCTTTCAACTTCCTAAAGGTTTTGTTGTGTATTAGTTTCAAGAATACTTTAAACGTGTGAGACATTAGACCTATGGTTAAATGTTTATAGCATTTTTGAGCATTCTTTAAAATTACGATTTCGAAGGTAGATTGAAGCTATTATTTTGGTATTATTCCATATATATATATATAATACTGAAATACATTTTTGTTTCCAGTTTGAGTCAGTGAGGACCATTTACAACTCGACCGGCTACTTGATATCATTTAATGCCAGAAATTTGCAACCGCTCAACGGCAGAAAAATTTTGTATTGCAAAGGTGAAGGCAAAAAAGGAAAGAATAAATAAGGTGATGGGTCCGATAATTACAATTTGAAGGGCCACATATATATTATTGTATTTGAAATATCTCATATTTGAATAATATATGGTAGGAAATTCTTTATCGCCTTTTTGTTTCCCTATTATTATTAGAAAAATAATGTTAACTGGATCATATTCAGGGTTGCGCTGACGATGTAATGCCAATTTTGAATAAAAATAAAAAATGTATAATTGAATCGGTTATATTAGACTCGCTATATTAACACTCCAAAAATTCTCCAATACCGATTCTGAACAAAACCAAGAGCCATGTTTATTTTTTTTTTAAATAATTTCCGATTCGTTTTGTGCGACCTCGGTAACTCCTCCATACTCATTTTTTGAAAAAAGTAGGAAAAAATTATTTTATTTCGTCCGCCATATTGGACCCGCTATATAGAATTTTTCAAAAATAATTTCAAATTCGTCATGTGCGACCCCGAAAATTTCCCCATACCAATTTTGGAAAAAATCGGACTAAATTATTTTTCTGTCCTCCATATTAGATCCACAATACTGAATTTTGTAAAGAAAATTTTAGATTCGTCCAACCCCAAAAACTCCCTTATACTAATTTTGGAGAAAATCGGAAAAAAAAATTTGATCCGCCATATTATTAATGTCAATTTTATTCAAAAGAATGTAAGACCACCGCAGCAACTTCCTGAACATAACCTAAAAAGTTTCGTCAAATGCGTGCCTGCTTTCCTGAGTGATTGATATACATATATTAAAAAAAATTTATGAACTTCAAATGTATATTATGTTTTTTTTGTAGTCGGTAGCTGGCGATAATAAGCCAAAAAATCAATAAGAGTATTTTTAAATTTTTCTTCACTTCCCAAAATCTAAAAAAATTTAGAACGATATATTGTCACAAAATATACATTATAGATATTTTCCAACGTGTTTTTATTTTTTTGGCGATTTTTAAACTCTAAAAAAATTAAGTTCCCCACCAAAAAAATCTCAATTTAATATTTTGCAAAGTAAAAAAAATATTTTTTTTACTGCTAGGCTTGTTTTCAAGATATCTTAGAAGCCGAGATGTTTGAAATTGAAGTTTTGACAAATTATTAGGGTTAGGGAGGTCACGTGACTAGCTTGGAGGTTTTGGCTCTAAACGATAGTACTAATCCAGTGGTGTAGCATAAAAAAGAGTCGGTCCATCTTGACCAGCTGAACCCTTTAGTTCAATATTTATAATTAGATAAGGGTATTATGTTGCTTAACGTAAGATTTTCCCTAGTTTTCATTTCTGTAATAAAAAATTTGTGTTCCTATAAAAAAATATCTTAAACTTGAAATTCAAGGCCTAGATCAAATTCAATCACCATGATATCCAACTTTTGCATTTAAAGTTTTTTCCCCTCAGGTTCTCAGATTCTCAGGCCTAAGAATTTTCTTTTAACTTGACCTTGAAATGCCCTTCAAGATGACGATCAAAGTCAAAGTGAAAGTCATCAGTCAGGGAAGCATCCTACAGTTTTTGTATTTAAAATTTTTCATAAAAACTCGACCCTGACTTGAAATTTTCCAAGTTCTCCATCGTCAATTTTTCTGATTGCTTCACTGTTATTCTATTAATATTTAATTTTTTGTAAATTTCGTGAGTAGCCTCTACACATGAAATTACAAAAACCAATCTTATTTACCAATCGTCCTTATTATAATAATAATAGTAAAAACCAGGTCAGCGCCTTTAAATTCTCCATTTTCCATTTCCAATTCACCATTGTTTCAAAGCAAACTTCATTAAATTTCCATCAACTTTCCATCCAAGTTGCAGTAGTAGGCATGCCAATCGCATCGCTCAGCAGTCGCTATTACCATCTGTTTACCATACTAATAATCTTAAAACTAACAAATAGATTTGAAAGGCTAGAAAGCAGGAAATAAGCTCGAATAATATTTAGTCCAGTCAAAATTAATAGTTTGTTTAACTACTTTAAAATGAAGATTATTAATCATTCTTAAATATTTTCATATTACGAAAATTAAAATTAATTAAGGATACATTCTAAAGGGTGTTTTTTTTTTATAGAGGTATAGAACTTTAAGTTGGAAACACTTTTTTAACTGGCGGCCATTTTGTCAGCTGTCAAGTGATTTATGTTTGGTTTGGCATTTCAACATGAATAGACTGACGCCTGAACAACACTTCCAAATTGTGCAAATTTATTTTGAAAATCATGGTTCTGTTCAAAATACGTATCGCGCACTACGTCCATTTTACGGTCAACATAATCGTCCATCAGAGCAATTAATTCGATTAACTATGGAACGTTTTCGCACCACGTTTACTCTAAATGATAATACGCATCCACAGAGACGTCGTACAGTGCGTACAGAAGAAGTCATTGCTGCTGTAGAGCGAAGCGTAGAGGAAGACCCGAATCAGTCTATCCGCCATCGTGCACAGGAATTGGATATGTGTCCATTCACTTTATGGAAGATTTTGCGGAAAGATCTTGGTTTGCGTGCTTACAAAATCCAACTCGTTCAAGAATTGAAGCCACACGATCACCTAGCAAGGCGTAGATTCGGTGAATGGGCCCAAAACAAGATTGCCGTTGATCCGGATTTTCATAAGCGAATTTTATGAAGCTCACTTTTGTTTGAATGGATACGTCAATAAACAAAACTGCCGTATTTGGAGTGATGATAATCCTCAAGTGTATGTTGAGACACCGGTACATCCAGAAAAACTGACTGGTGTGCTTTAAGGGCTGGTGGAATCATTGATCCGCACTTCTTTAAAAACGATGCTGGTCAGAACGTTACAGTCAATGGTGACCGCAATAGAGCCATGATTACTGATTTTTTCGTTCATCAATTGAACAACCATGATGTACAGGAGCTGTGGTTTCAACAAGACGGCGCAACATGTCACACAGCTCGTGCCACAATTGATTTATTGAAGGAAACGTTTGGTAACCGCATAGTTTCACGTTTTGGACCCTTGAATTGGCCTCCAAGATCATGCAACTTAACGCCGCTAGACTATTTTCTGTGGGGATATGTGAAGTCGCTAGTCTACGCCGATAAGCCCGAAACGATTGATTACTTGGAGGACAACATTCGCCGCGTTATTGCCGATATACGGCCACAAATGTTGGAGAAAGTCATCGAAAATTGGACCTCCAGATTAGACTACGTCCGAGCCAGCCGTGGCGGTCATATGCCAGAAGTCATATTTAAATTATAATGCCAGAAGGTTATCTTTCGAATAAAGTAAATTTCATGTCAATTTAAAAAATTTATCTTTGTTTTATTCCGTTTAAAATTTCTATACCTCTATAAAAAACACCCTGTTCATGGAAATATTAACACAGCTGCATTTTCTTGCTAAACTAAATACTCTTATATTATGTGTTATGCAATCAAAAAAAGTGGGGGTTGCAATTCCTGGTACATTAAATATATATATATATATATATATATATATATATATATATATATATATATATATATATATATATATATAAGTTAAATTTAAAACATGCCTTATAATTTTTTACCGAAGAACACAACATAGACTACATATTGTTAACACATGGTTCACTTTTTGACAAGATACTACAAAAACCTTGCTTTTTGTGTCGCATCTTTATTTAAACTGAATTTTATTTTATGGGTTCCGGTGGTCAAGGGTTTGGATTTTTTTTCCGCCTTAAGGGTCCTTGCCTGACTATTATTTTTTTCTTATTTTTGGAGTGATTTATTTTTGAATTCATTTTGTGTATATTTAATTTGTTTGGGGGATTATTTTAGGATGTTGTAATATATTTTACTTAGGTGTTTTGTATCAGCTTTTGTATTTATAGATTTCCTATTTTTTTGAATTGCGATCATTTCATAAAATTCACGTTTTTTTTATTGTTTTCTGTTTTGAGATTTTTTACATTTTCGAAATCAAAAGTGTGTTGTTTTTCTGTAATGTGGTTTGTCAATGCGGTCTTATTATGTTTGTCGTATTTGTGTCCATTAATCCTGGTTTTAAGATGTTGACTGGTTTGGCCGATGTAAACTCCGTCACAATTTTTACATGGGATCTCATATACTACGTGTGTTTTTTTGTCTTTAGGTATTTTGCATTTTAAGTTGCTAATGTTTTTTTTTAATAGATTGTGTCCTTTGTGACTAACAATAAAATTATGATTTTTGAGGACATTTTGAAGTTTTTCTGAGAGTTGTGGTATATACGGTATGGAAACATATTGGTTTTGTTGTTTTGTTTTTTAGTGTTGAGGGTTTTGATTGTTGTTATTGTAAAATTTGTGTATTCTTTTTTTTTGAAGGTATTGTTTATAATTTTAGGGAGATAACTGTTTAGTAATAAGGCTTCCTTTGCTTTTTGAATTGCTTCGTTTCGGTATTCTGGATCGGATAATTTTATGGCTCGGTCTGCAATTCCTATTACTACCGATTTTTTTTTTAGGATAGAGGATGTTGAGAATTATAATGCAAATATCTAGAAGACCATGTTGCTTTTGTATACCACTGAGTTTTAATGACATTATTTTGGTGGTAAATTGTGAGGTCTAAGAAATTGATTTTATTTTTTTCTTCTTTTTCTATGGTAAATTGTAATTTTTGGTGGTAGGCATTAAATTTATTGAGAATATCTTCACTACGATTTTTTGGAATTGCTGGTATACAATCGTCTACATATCTCTATCTCAATAAATTTAATGCCTACCACCAAAAATTACAATTTACCATAGAAAAAAAAAAGAAAAAAATAAAATCATTTTTTTAGACCTCACAATTTACCACCAAAATAATGTCATTAAAACTCAGTGGTATACAAAAGCAACATGGTCTTCTAGATATTTGCATTGTAGTTCTCAACATCCTCTATCCCAAAAACAAAATCGGTAGTAATAGGAATTGCAGACCGGGCCATAAAATTATCCGATCCAGAATACCGAAACGAAGCAATTCAAAAAGCAAAGGAAGGCTTACTACAAAATAGTTACCCCCCTAAAATTATAAACAATATCTTCAAAAAAAGAATACGCAAATTTTACCTTAACAACAACTAAAACCCTCAACACCAAAAAACAAAACAACAAAACCAATATATTTCCATACCATATATACCACAACTCTCAGAAAAACTCCAAAATGTCCTCAAAAATCATAATATTATTGTTAGTCACAAAGGACACAATTTATTAAAAAAAAAAGCTTTAACAACTTAAAATGCAAAATACCTAAAGACAAAAAAACTCGCGTAGTATATGAGATCCCATATAGAAATTGTGACGGAGTTTATATCGGCCAAACCAGTCAACATCTTAAAAACAGGATTAATGGGCACAAATACGACAAACATTATAAGACCGCATTGATAAACCACATTACAGAAAAACAACACACTTTTGATTTTGAAAATGTAAAAATTCTCAAAACAGAAAACAATAAAAAAAAAACGTGAATTTTATGAAATGATCGCAATTCAAAAAAAATCAGAAATCTATAATTACAAAAGCTGATACAAAACACCTAAGTAAAATATATTACAACATCTTAAAATAACCCCCCAAACAAATTAAATATACACAAAATGATTTCAAAAATAAATCATTCCAAAAATAAGAAAAAAATAATAGTCAGGCAAGGACCCTTAAGGCGAAAAAAATCCAAACCCTTGACCACCGGAACCCATAAAATAAAATTCAGTTTAAATAAACATGCGACACAAAAAGCAAGGTTTTGTAGTATCTTGTCAAAAAGTGAACCATGTGTTAACAATATGTAGTCTAGGTTGTGTTCCTCGGTAAAAACTTATATAAGGTATGTTTTAAATTTAACTTATTAATTTTATGTTATAATATAGCAAAAAAATTTTTTCTGTTATAGCTATAAAAAATCACTCTGAAGAAGGTCAAGTGTGACCGAAACGTCAATAGATATGCATAACAAATAAAACATATGCAGTTTCATTAATAAAACGGATTTTACACCCAAGAAAATCAAAAACTTTATATATATATATATATATATATATATATATATATATATATATATATATATATATATATATATATGTATATATATATATATATATTTCCTCATGTACTTTCATAATTTTACCGTACTAAATTCCTACACCTTTATCCTCTCCACCCCCTATTAAACTTTAACTAACTGACTTCTTCCTAAACGAACTGTTGCAGCTTCGTCTTTCCTTCTTCCAGCAGCTGCCACCTGTCATCCGCACGGCAAGCTTGTCTGCTTTTCTCCGTTTCCCACTTCAAATATGACACTCGCAATGAGCTAGACAACATAATTGGGTTTTGCTATTGGAATCCAAAGTTAACTTGTCAAAATTTGTAATTTTGCCCGCGGTTTGAAGTGGGTTAAAACTGAATTGAAATTTTAATTCGTTTGAATAAGATAACCTTTGTAGCATGGGTAAAAAGGGAAATTGATATTATTATTTCCTTTTTCCCCTTAAAACGTTAACAAATATTTGTTTTTTTAAGAGATGGTGAAGCAAAAGCACACCAAAAATAAATTAGTATAATCGGTAAAAAATTGATCCAATATATTTCGGATATTACGTGGTAAGAGATAGCTTACTATAGAAGGATATAAATACAAGACTAGCTATGACGGTTAGCGACAGTTGGTAATATTCAATAGTTAATTACGAGGGTTTAAGAACTTCAAACGATGTTGTTTTTTTTTTTTAATTTTATGTTCAGGTATTGACTAAAGAGGAAATAAATAATAGGATGTAAATAGTAAGAAAACGTACAATTTGAAGCGATTTATTTTGTAATTTAGTTACTACAAATAAGCGCGTAGCAATAGTTATTGCAAAAATAACTTTTTTATTGGTTTTATTCCTTTAAAAAATCCCTTATAGTATAACACCCTTAGATTTATACCTAGAAATCCTAGTCCACTGAACATGTGTAATTAAAACTTGTTGGATAGTGTTTTTATACATAATATTATAACTGAAAACTAAGAGTTCTTTGCGTTAAATATTTTTTAATTATTTAAACAAATAATAACCACTTGCACTGTTCTATATTTGGAAATTTTTTGTCATACTTTAATATTTTTTGGGGTTTTTTGTGTCTACTGTAATGGGCTAATTTCAAATATGAGTTCGTTTTTTACCTATCGTCCATTTGTTTTTATAGAAAAGGAAATAAGGATATATAAAATTTTTATAAAAAAATTGAACTGACTTCTAAAAGTGCGCTAAAAAGTAAAAAATTACTACAAATTTTTATATGAAATTGATCTTTTTGAAGTCGGTGCCAAACTAATACCTGACAAAATGTGATTCCCATAAACAGATTAAAAATACTTTATTTGTAATTGCTTTCTTACCATAATTTGTATATATTAGTAATTTATTTCATTTACAAATAATTTGGCGCCGACTTCAAAAAGTTCAATTTTATTTAAAAATTTATAGTTATTTTTCACTTTTTAGAGCATTTTTAGAAGTCGGTTTTTATGATATCCATAAATTATTTTATCTAAATACTAATCGATTACCTCGCAATGACTCCAAGGTTACAAAAGAGTATCCATTTTATCCAAAGGTGTAAATCATTCTCAAACGAACCATTTAAAATTCTTTGATGCTTAGAGTTCTCCAAATATCAGTGATTGCATATTAAGTTTGTATTCGCCCCAAGAACCCCGCAATATCAATTTTAGATAAAACCGGAAAATGTAAAATTTTCAGTCCCTTATATTGTATCTTATCAACCCAATAGTTGTAAAAAATTAACCTTCATATTCGTAATACACCACCCCCAACCTCCTAATACCAAATCTGAAAAAATGCGAATAAGGTCAAATTTTCAACCCACCATATTGGATCCGACATATTGAATTTCAAAAAAATAATTTTAACGTCTTCATATAATCTAAATCTACACCCTTCAAACCCGTTAGTATCAATTTTAAATGAAATCCAGAAATTTAAACTTTCTAAACCGCCATATTTTATCTGACATATTAGATTTTCTTAAAATAATTTAAAATTAGCTATTTACATCCTCAAAACCGATAGATAGAACCAAGTTCCGTTATCTATACAATGCCTCATCGATCCTCGTTTGAGGTCAAAAATCCAGCTGTCTCTCCATCATTTGAGGGGCCGTCCAGGTGGTCGTTTGGTGTTTGGTTTCTCTCTCATCACGGTTTTTGCTAGTCTGTCATCGTCCATTCGTTCCACGTGATCTCTCCACTGCCTACGACGGTTTCGAACCCGCTTCACAACATCCCCCACTCCGCAGTTCCACATTTGAACAAAATCAAAAATGTTGTATTCGCCATATTGAATCCTGAAAAAAATACTATTAAATTCCGAATTTATACCCTCAAGAACCCTCTATATCAGTTTTGGAGAAAGTCGAAAAATCTAAAATTTTTAGGACACCATATTGAATCCGCCACAGTGAGTTGTTCAAAAAATATTTTAATTTCGTAATTAACACTAACAAAAATCCCCCAATACTGACTTTAGACAAAATCGAGACACGTAGAATCTTTAATCCGCCATCTTAGATTGGCTATATTTATTTTTTTTTTTAAATAATAGCGGATTCGTAATGTGCTATCCCAAAAACTCCCCCATATTAATTTTGAGAAAAATCGAACAAAATTAATTTTTAATCCACCATATTGGATCCGCCATATTGAATTTTTTAATAATATTTTGAATTCGTTATGTGTGACTTCGAAAACTCCTCCATACCAATTTTGGAGAAAATCGGACAAAATTAAATTTTTTGTCCTCCATATTGGATCCGCCATTTTGAATTTTTTTTAAATAATTTCAGATTCGTTGGACACAACTTCGAAAATTTCTCCATACCAATTTTGGAAAAAATCGGACAAAATTAATTTTTTTGGACGCCATATTGTAAGCGCCATCTTGGATTTTACTGCACCAATTTCATCTAAAAAAATATGGGACCCTCGCCGCAACTTCCTGAACATAACGCTAAAAATTTCATTCAAATCGGTGCCTCCGTTCCGGAAAAATCGGTGTACATACATAAAAAAAAACATACATACGCCACGAATTGGGAACCTCCTTCTTTTAGAAGTCGGTTAAAAACAGTATAATATGTAATATATAATTGAATATTTGTATGATTTTTTCTATAGTTTTTTGTAAAAATTTTGTTAATAAACAAATTAATAATTATTATGACTAAACACATTTTTCCTATCATATAAATTAATAAAACAACATCAATATAATAAATATTACTTGTGATGCATAAGTTTCCTTGAAGCGCCAATGAATAATGCGCCTGAACTATAACAACCCGCCGATAGCGGACTGCAGCAGCTACGTTCGATTAGATTCGGCCCAATTTTCGAAGGTTCACAGATCGTATGAAAGTGTATTTCTTGGATCCAAAAAATTCACAGGTAAAATAGACGTATTAAAAAGCATCTTCTGCAAATTTTGACCCTTAATATTCATGTGCCACGCCATTATGAGTTTTTGAAAAAAAAAAACGTTTTTCACCCAAATTTGTTTTTTGGGATCGGAAATGATACATCTAAATCCAATGCATGCATTAAAAAAATTTTATCTCCATCCGGTGAAAAGTTATCGCAATTTTTTTCGTGCAAAAATTGGTTTTTGCAAAATTTCTCGGCCCACGATTGAAAAAATTTTTTTTAAATAGATCTTCAAAATATAGAATAATACAAACAATTTCCACTAAAATTGAATATTATATCGCAATTAGGAAAGTGGAAAATTGAGGTTGAATTTTCAACCTTGACATCGAATTTCTCAGAAAATAAAAAAATCATAGATTCCGGGATTAACATACTTTTTTAGAATGATAATACCTATATTTATTTTAAATTTTAAATTGGAATATGTTAATAAATGTCTTTTTTAAAAACAAAAACCATAAATTTTGTCGAAAAAAAATATATCTCAATAGCTAGTGGCGCCACCTATAACATATTATATGAAACAATAGGTTTTTTAATTCTCCACAATTTTTGTTTAAAACATTTTTCGATACAACTTTTACTTTTTGAGATAAACCCAATAAACCGAAAATCGTGATAATTTTTGGTCCGCCATTTTTTTTGCACAGATCTTTTATAGTTACCATCGAGATATGTTTTATATGATGCCGAAATGAACACATTCCAGCAAAAAGAACCAATGTTACATTTTTGTTACCTACAAAAGTCTATTTTTCATGGAGTAAACGCTATAAAGTTCGTTACAATATAATATATATTTCAACCACACTAAAAACCATTTGACCTGATTCTGCAATTGATCTTATAAAAAGAAAATACTAACGTATGTATATAAAATTATTTTTTCATACCCGGGGTTATCTTACGACAATCAATATACTTCCTGGGATTACTGAGTGAATTCTAGCTAAATATCTAGCTAAATTCAACGAGAAACTGACAAGCGAAATCCCATAAGATCTGTCCATCAGGCAGGGGATATTGTGTGTTAGTTCAAATTGCCGCAAATAGAAGAGTTGCGACTAGTTCAACACGGGTTAAAAGGGCTTAACATTTTGTCGTTTTACGTAATTAAGCTTGGATATATTTCGATCGTTTTTGCTTTTGGGTATTCGGAATTGTAAGCGTTATAGCAAAATATAAATGTAAAATGGTATGCGATGGGGAACAAGTATTAATACCAGCAAAAACATGGGGTAGTAACGGCTTAGTCATGAAAAGTAGTGGAGATTAAAATAAAGTTAGTCAAGTGAAAGAATTACCCATGCGTCATCGATCTACGAACTTATCAAAGACAGTTTCAAGATATGTTTATCTTAATTTATCCATAAATAAAAAAAATGAGAAAAAATAAAGCATAATTCTTTTAATCCAAGACTGGAAAACATCGGAAATTATCGGTAAAGCAAGATACTATTTTATCGTTATATGATTACAAACATTCATTGGACTCTTTAGTCAACACGTTATTTTAGTGAGAGCTTTCGTTCAGGTTTTATTTATATTCTGTTTTTGGGAACTTTTGGGCATTTAGGTGAACTTAAAATAAAAGGATATCACTACATAGTATAAAACAAAGTCGCTTTCTCTGTCCCTATGTCCCTTTGTATGCTTAAATCTTTAAAACTACGCACCGGATTTTGATGCGGTTTTTTTCAATAGATAGAGTGATTCAAGAGGAAGGTTTATATGTATAATAACATCCATTAAATAGTGGAGAAATACTGTTATTTTTGAGGTTTCTAATGTGATGTCGTTAATTATCATATTATTTTCCGCTTACATTGCAAACGCAGGCTGAACCCTACGAGATTTATCAAAATAATGTACTAATTATTTGTACACATTGAAAAGGTCTACAGAAAACTCCGCGATGGTATATGTCTATCTCTCATGGATATCCCACAATAACATTTTTTTGTCATTTACTTTTTACGACAAATAATGGCAAATTTTGAAGCGATTTTAACCAATACAGCATTAATCCTTATCCAATTAAATAGCTTAAATACATTGTTGATTTAATATAGATCTATATGGTCCTTTACAGCACAAGATTTAAATGAATATTTTCGAAGATATTACAGATTTAAAATTGCGGGAAGTAGCGCTTGCGGCGGTACTGGCCGACCGGGGCGGCGGCAGCGTGCCTATAAATAGCGCGTCGGAGGCCGATGTAATAATTGTTGTTAAAATAAAATAAATAGTCACAGTTTTTCTGTAGTGTATTTAGTATCAGCATTGCACCCGTGCGAAGCCGGGGCGGGTCGCTAGTTTCATATAAACGCTATTAACTATTGTTTTATAATTTCTTACTAGTAAGTTTGTAATGTTGTTAATAAAAACCTATTCCTAGACACAGAAACATTTCTAATCTTCAAATTTGGCGCCGGTGAAGAAATGCCCGACACTTTTATATAATTTTAAAATGTTTTTCGCACTATTTTATTCAATTGTAACGATCAGATAATAAACATTAGAATAAAATATTTAGATTTGATCTGTTTTTAGAGATAATGCGTGGTAAAATTCTTAAGAGGCTACCACAACAGCTTGGGCTTAACGTGTGTGACTATTTCAAGTTGAAAAAGAGATAAAGTGGTCATATGTAATTTGTTTTATGTGTCCAAAAGATAATTTAGCCCCACGGATTTATACTAGGATTTTGTACACTCTGTATATACTCCATGGAAAATAGACTTTCGTCAGTAACAAAAATGTAACACTGTTTTTTTTTTCTGGAGTGTGTTTATTTCGGCATCCTATAAAACATATCTAGATGGTAACTCTGAAAAACCTCTGTCACGATTTTTGGTTTTTTGATTTATCTCGAAAAATAAAAGTTGTATCAAAAAATGTTTCAAACAGAAGTTGTAGAGAATTAAAAAACCTATCGATTCATATAATATAAGTTATAGGTGGCGCCACTAGTTTTCGAGATATATTTTTTTTTCGGAAAAATTTACGGTTTTGGTTTTTTTTTTTAAGACATTTATTAACAAATTACCGATTTAAAATTTAACATAAATGTAGGTATGATCATTCTAAAAAAATATGTCAAACCCGAAATCTGTGAGCTTTTTATTTTCCGAGAAATTCGATGTCAAAAGTTGAAAATTCAATCTCAATTTTCTGTTTTCCTAATTAAGATACAATGCTCAATTTTAATGGAATTTTTTTTGTATTGTTTTATATTTTGAAGATCTATTAAAAAAAATGTTTTTTCAATCGTGAGCCGAGAAATTTTGCAAAAACCAATTTTTGCATAAAAAAAATTGCCATAACTTTTCACCGGATAGGATAGACATAAAAATTTTTTATGCGTGCATTGGATTTAGACGTATCATTTCTGATCTCAAAAGAAAAATTTCTTATTTTTTTTTCAAAAATTCATAATGGCGTGTCAAACGAATATTAAGGGCTCAAATTTGCAGAAGATGCTTTTTAATACTTGTACTTTACCTGTGAATTTTTTTGAATCCAAGAAATATACTTCCATACGATCTGTGAACCTTCGAAAATTGGACCGAATCTAATCGAAAATAGCTGATGCAGGCCGCTATCAGCGGGTTGCCATAGTTCAGGCGCATTTTTCATTGGCACTTCATGGAAACTTATGCATCACAAGTAACAATTTGTTACTATCATATTAATTATTAATTTGTTTATTAACAAAATTTTTACAAAAATTATAAAGAAAATCATACAAATATTCAATTATATATTACATATTATACTGTTTTTTTCCTTTGTATTATTATTACCTAATAGTTTATTAACAAAATTTTTACAAAAATTTCTATAAGCAAATCATATCAAAATGTAATAATAATATATAATACGTCATATAAATATTTAATAATACATTGAAATTACGTGTAAAAATCATACAAATACAATATATATTCACCTTTGTTTTTCTCTCTATTACTGCTATGCAATCGGCGTCCATTTCATCATCACAATTATTCTCAATTTCATTGTACATATCATTCTCATCATTATTAACAATTTCATAGTCAAAATCATTCTCACACATATTATTAATTTCCTCTGAATTGTCATCATCGTTTTCTAAATCGCAGGAAATAAACTTTTCAGAGCAATTATCGCACTGTCCATCACAGTGCTCACACAAATCTGTACAAATCAGAAATTTCTGAAATTTTCCTAAAAATTTTGTTGATAAACTAATAGATAATAATATAAAGGAAAAAAAAACAGTATAATATGTAATATATAATTGAATATTTGTACGATTTTCTCTATAATTTTTTGTAAAAATTTTGTTAATAAACTGTTGGATAAGAATAATATAAAGGAGAAAAACAGTAGAATGTGTAATATATAATTGAATATTTGTATGATTTTCTCTATAATTTTCTGTAAATATTTTGTTAATCATCGAATCAATGATTAATATGACTAAACAAATTGTTACTATCATATAAATTAATAAAACAACATCAACATTGTTATTATATGATGCATAAGTTTCCTTGAAGCGCCAATGGATAATGCGCCTGAACTATGGCAACCCGCCGACAGTGGCCTGCAGTGGCTATTTTCGAAAAAATTCGGCCCAATTTTCGAAGGTTGACAGATCGTATGGAAGTGTATTTCTTGGATCCAAAAAATTCACAGGTAAAGTATAAGTATTAAAAACCATCTTCTGCAAATCTGAGCCCTTAATATTCATTTGCCACGACATTATGAATTCTTGAAAAAAAAACGTTTTTTTCATCCACAATTAAATTTTTTTTAGATCGGAAATGATACATCTAAATCCATGCACGCATTAAAAAAATTTTCTCCATCCGGTGAAAAGTTATTGCAATTTTTTTTGGTGCAAAAACTGGTTTTTGCAAAATTTGTCGGCCCACGATTCAAAAAAAACTTTTTTAATAGATACAATTGTCATTAAAATTACGTGAAAAATTGAGATTAAATTTTCAATTTTGACATCGAATTTCTCGGAAAATAGAAAACTCACAGATTCCGGGTTTGACATACTTTTTGTAAATGATAATACCTGTATTTATGTTAAATTTTAAATTGGTAGTTTGTTAATAATTTTTTTTTTAAACAAAAACCGTAAATTTTGTCGAAAAGAAAATATATCTCGATAACTAGTGGTGCCATCTATAACTTATATTATATGGGTCGATAGGTTTTTTAATTCTCTACAACTTTTGTTTGAAAGATTTTTCGATACAACTTTTATTTTTCGAGATACACTCAAAAAACCGAAAATCGTGACAATTTTTAGTCCGCCATTTTTTTTGCACAAGTCTTTCAAAGTTCCCATCGAGATATGTTTTATAGGATGCCGAAATGAACACATTCCAGTAAAAAAAACAATATTACATTTTGTTAACAAAACATCTCTTTTTTGATTTGATTTCTATGGAGCAATAGTGATGAAATTGATATATTTATTTAATCACTACATAGTATAAAACAAAGTCGCTTTCTCTGTCCCTATGTCCCTTTGTATGCTTAAATCTTTAAAACTACGCACCGGATTTTGATGCGGTTTTTTTCAATAGATAGAGTGATTCAAGAGGAAGGTTTATATGTATAATAACATCCATTAAATAGTGGAGAAATACTGTTATTTTTGAGGTTTCTAATGTCGTTAATTATCATATTTTTTTCCGCTTACATTGCAAACGCAGGCTGAACCCTACGAGATTTATCAAAATAATGTACTAATTATTTGTACACATTGAAAAGGTCTACAGAAAACTCCGCGATGGTATATGTCTATCTCTCATGGATATCCCACAATAACATTTTTTTGTCATTTACTTTTTACGACAAATAATGGCAAATTTTGAAGCGATTTTAACCAATACAGCATTAATCCTTATCCAATTAAATAGCTTAAATACATTGTTGATTTAATATAGATCTATATGGTCCTTTACAGCACAAGATTTAAATGAATATTTTCGAAGATATTACAGATTTAAAATTGCGGGAAGTAGCGCTTGCGGCGGTACTGGCCGACCGGGGCGGCGGCAGCGTGCCTATAAATAGCGCGTCGGAGGCCGATGTAATAATTGTTGTAAAAATAAAATAAATAGTCACAGTTTTTCTGTAGTGTATTTAGTATCAGCATTGCACCCGTGCGAAGCCGGGGCGGGTCGCTAGTTCATAATATCCTTAAAAACTATGAAGTGTATTTGACGCACAGCATGTATCAGCATTTAAATTTAAGTATGTCATCTAAAATGCGACAAAATCCTCTCCATCTATTCCCTGCTTTCGACTTCCTAATCTGAGCTTCTGCAGTTTATCTTTGAAAGATAAATAAAGATAATCAATGCACCGATTTGCAGGCGACAGAGCGGAGCACTTCGCAAATCTTCATTCAAACATTCCTGGCTTAAGTCTCTTTGCTCTTCGTCTCAGTTTGTTTGCATATTCTGTCTTTGGATATTTTGAATAAAATTACAAAGGACAGCTTATTTAAAAATGGTTTTCTGTATATGTTACTAATTATGTTTAACAATTCACTGTTTAAAGTTAAATTAACAATTTTATAGATTTATATACAATGAGGCTGTAAAATCTGGAATAAATTCATTAAATATATACAGGGTGATTCAAAAATCGATCACGAAACTTAAGGGGGTGATTCTACTTGACAAAATAAGGGTAGAGCTTCATATAATTTTTTTTCAAAATGTCATTCGTTTTCGAGTTACAAGCCGTCCAAGTTCAAGTTTTTATTTTTTGTTTTTTGAATTACTCACTTACAGGAAAACCGATTTGACTAATATTTGAAAGATAGGCTAAGTCTTCTGCGCTTCATCATTTTAGAAACAATTCACATTGATGGTTTGCCGCTAGAGGGCACTTTACCTACATTGAAAATTGTTTTTTTGTCATAATTTTTTAGTGTTGACAGCTACAGTAGTTTTTGGCATAATTTCTGAAAGACTGATGGCAGGCCTTTAAAAAAGGTGCTCTTTATTTACATCGCTAAATCCAACGGTTTAGGCGTAAATCACCCTTAAAAATTAAGTGGTAAATTTACTTTTCTCATTTCATTACCACCAGCTACCAGGTAAATAGCTATCAAAGTATACTAGAGCTGTCAGTTTAACATCAAATAAATTCGCTTTTTAAACTATTTAATTTATAATCTTAAAATAACTAATAATGGCTAATCAGTAAATATTCATATTATGGATTATTGCGATATACATTTAATTGATAAAAATTAATGAAACAGTACTAAACAAACTAAAAAAGATTCTCAAAATGTCCCCCATTTTCTTCCATACATTTCCTAACACTCTTCAAAAAATGTCGCCTAACTCGATGAAAAATTCCTGGTGTTTCTTTAATAATTTGGCACTTTTCGATTATCCTGAAGCGAAGATCCTCGACGTTGATTACTGGAATATCGTACACCAATTGTTTCAAATGACCCCAAAAGAAAAAATCCATAGGATTAAGGTCTGGTGACCTCGCTGCCCATGCCAATGGTCCACTTCGTCCTATCCATCGCTCAGGATACGTTGCATTCAAATACTGTCGGACACGTATACTAAAGTGGGGCGGAGCTCCGTCTTGGAGGATCCACATGTTGGTCCTTACTTCCAATGGCACATCTTCCAGATACAATGGGAGACGATTTTGAATAAAATCTAAGTATACGTCACCAGTTAATGGGCCATCAAAGAAATGAGGACCAATAAGGTAATCTCCTATTATCCCTGCCCACACATTTAGTGAAAATCTACGCTGATGTTTCGTTTCTACCACATTGTTTGGGTTCTCGTAAGCATATGTGTGGATGTTGTGTAGATTTGTTATGCCATCACGAGTGAAACCAGCTTCGTCAGTGAATAATATGACGCCAATTAATCGATTATCGTGTTCATACTTAGCTAGGATCTGATTGCACATTTCCAACCGTCTCGGCCGATCATCGTCATAAAGAGCCTGCACCTTTTTTGAATGAAACGGGTAGAGTTGTTCTTCTCTTAGTATCCTCCATGAACTAGCCTGACAGAGCCGCACTTCATTCCCAATTTTTCTAGTACTAATACCTGGATTATCTTCAATAATTTCAAGCACTCTTTCTTCTTGTTGCACGTTTCTAGCAGTTCTAGGTCTTCCCCTATTTCCATTATAACTTTTAAAGGAACCACATTCCGCAAGCCTCCTGTGCACACTGGAAAATGTTTGAGCATGAGGGATATTTCTTTCCGGATAACTCTCCATATAATATCTTCTTGCCAACTCTGCATTACCATTTGCTTTTCCATAACAAAAATGGATATCACAATATTCGATATTTGAATATTGGTGATTAGCCATTATTAGTTATTTTAAGATTATAAATTAAATAGTTTAAAAAGCGAATTTATTTGATGTTAAACTGACAGCTCTAGTATACTTTGATAGCTATTTACCTGGTAGCTGGTGGTAATGAAATGAGAAAAGTAAATTTACCACTTAATTTTTAAGGGTGATTTACGTCTAAACCGTTGGATTTAGCGATGTAAATAAAGAGCACCTTTTTTAAAGGCCTGCCATCAGTCTTTCAGAAATTATGCCAAAAACTACTGTAGCTGTCAACACTAAAAAATTATGACAAAAAACAATTTTCAATGTAGGTAAAGTGCCCTCTAGCGGCAAACCATCAATGTGAATTGTTTCTAAAATGATGAAGCGCAGAAGACTTAGCCTATCTTTCAAATATTAGTCAAATCGGTTTTCCTGTAAGTGAGTAATTCAAAAAACAAAAAATAAAAACTTGAACTTGGACGGCTTGTAACTCGAAAACGAATGACATTTTGAAAAAAAATTATATGAAGCTCTACCCTTATTTTGTCAAGTAGAATCACCCCCTTAAGTTTCGTGATCGATTTTTGAATCACCCTGTATATATATATATATATATATATATATATATATATATATATATATATATATATATATATATATATATATATATATATATATATAATTTCAACGCCGAGTTATTTGAAAAATCTCTCTGTCACGTCGATTTTTCTATAAAATTTTGTTTCAGTTTATTAAATTTTAGAGTGTGACTCGAAAGAAGAAATTAATTGTGACCCTCAATATTGTACACACCTTTAGACTCCTTGCAAAATTCTGAACATTTTTTCTATTAAATGTCCCATGCTCGAGGGCAACTGTTTTCCAATTATCGGTACTTAAAACTCGAAATGAAGTTAGTAACCATAATTAATTTATCGTTTTTTTAAATGTTGGTGTGCCCTCCGTTAGTTAACTGACAGTAACCTTGACGATTTATAAATTCATTCTAAACATTTCTGACTACTTCTGTACAGGGGCCGATCCAGCCTCTCTCTGTGAGGGGGGGCAGCAACATTCCCATTTCTAGTGTAAAAGGCAGGGTCGGGTCTATTTTTCTGAATTTGAAGCTCCTGGAGAGGGAGAGCTATCACAAGAAAAAACAAATTACCGACAGGGTTGGAGGATGGGAGCAGCATACACATTCCTAGTATAAGAGGCAGAATCGGTTCTATTTTCCTGAACTCAAAGCCCTTGAGACGGGAGGAGCGATCGCAAGCATACACATTCCTATACTCTATTCAAGAACTAGAGAGAGTAATAAAACTGTTACCGAAACCTTCAACGTATCTGCTCCAGTGACACAGGTAACTGAGGACCGCCATAAATCTAATTATGTTTAATTATATTTAAATATTAAAAGCTTTTATAAATTTCCTGCAACAATAAAATTTCTGATAGTTTAATTTCTGTCAGTGAACAAACTCCACCTCACAGTGTGTTCTAAGTGATTTATCTTGTTTGTGTTTGTTTTTATATATTATTTGAGATTAGTGAGATAGCCAAAAGATATGGCTTCCACATCTATATTTATTCCTCAACGAAAAACTTATTACGATGAATGTTTAGGATGCCTTAAAATATCCATATCTAGATAATACTGTTAAAAGTTCTGTTTAGATGTGTTCCAACATGATAGGAGTTGGAAAACCTACTATTTACCGAATATTGAAGGAGAAAAAACCACTGGAACTGATAGTATTCCCAAGCCATATTTAATCACAGGCAGAAGAAAAACCTCGTTGGAAGAAGAGATGTAAATTGCACATTGTACATACATTTTATTATGAGAAGCAGATTCCAACCGTCGATAAAATGCTAAGTAAAATTAATGAAGATCGGGATTTACCTGAAATTAAAAGAACTGAGCTCTCGAAATTGCTCAGAGAACTTAATTTTTGGTGGGAAAAATCAGATAGGAAATCTGTTCTTATAGATCGTGTCCGGAAACTGTCCGTTGGAAAAAGAAATATCTCTCTCAAGTAAAAGGTAGAGTCGGGTCTATTTTCCTGAATTCAAAGCTCTTGGGTGGGTCGATTGCCCCCACCGTCCCCCCCCCCTTTGATCCACGCCTGCTTCTGTAGTAAATACCAATATTTCTTGTATAATTCAATTCTTTTAGTTTTCCATAAATTGGCTTTGTTAAGAAAACTTTGCCTTCAAGGTAACCCCACAAAAAGAAGTCAAGAGGGTTTAGGTCTGGAGGTCCAGGTGGCCACTCAATAGGTTATCTTCTTCCAATCCGTCTTGTAACAGACACTAATTTTACGCCAGTTTTATTCAAATACCTATCTGTTTCTGTGGCAGTTTGGGGTGAATAATATTGAATTTTGTGGATAGGTCGGGTCGAATATTTTTCCAATGATTAGGACATGGTTTTAAAAATGTCTTGGAATATGCATTTTGACAAGTCTAGAATTGTTAAAGAGTAAAATCAGTGATCACCTGTATTTTATTATTTGATTTGATCAATCTACACCAAAATTAGGTATCTCTCATTATCGTTGTTGGAACCACCAGACTTCCAGAATACCTCTCTTACAGTCATATTTATTTATAGGTTTTTAGAACAGCTATTAACTAATATGGAATAGCAGTAAATCGTGAGTGAAATGGCAATACGGTACCAAAAAATTTCGTTTCCAAGAGTCTTCGATCAAATGCTGTCATAAAATTTTAATACTCTTAACAAATTGTTTTAATTTTTGTGTGTTTATTACAACGTTTTACACTTGATAACGATTAGAGATACAATCTAATCGAAACGTCGTAAAAACAAACAAAAATTAAGACAATGCAAGTCCGACAACCACATTTTAGTCAATCTTCAACATTGTCTACAACTTTCAAACAAACTTTAGATTATTCGACTGTTAAAAATGATTAAACAAATTACTTTAGTTCCGGAATGATTAACATAAAGAGGTAATTATAGCCAATACTATGAGTTTTAATTAAAAAAAGCACAAAATTTGCAAGATATAAAAAACTATTCCTCCAAATATTTTATGCTCCAAAATATTATAACATAGTAATACAAAAATATGGTTAGATGATATAGCTTTTATCAACACAGTTTTTGGTGATGTTTTATTCCAGTCACATATAATTCTCCAATTGTAATTCCGAGATTATGACACCTCGGAGAAAACTATGGGAATTGCAATAAAATGGAGAAGATCGGTACCTGGTGAAAATTTTAATTTTGCTTTTTTTTTAGTTACAATATATATATATATATATATATATATATATATATATATATATATATATATATATATAATTTGTCATACAAATATATGATTTAAAACTTTGGTAAAAATCACTTATTTTGGAGAAAATATTTTTAGTTGTATTTAAGTTATAGCTATATGGAAAAGTGAAATATTCAAATTTACACCTGTAGATACCACCATAGACCTAGACACCATAGACCTAGTCCCGAAGCAAGACATGTTGATACTACTAGGAGATTTCAATGCGAAAATTGGAAGAGAAAGAACACTAAAATCGCACATAGGGGAGCACAGCTTACACGAACAATCTAACGACAATGGCCAACGTCTAACAAACCTGGCAGCGGCTAGTAATCTAATAGTAATGTCAACAATGTTCCCGCACAAAAACATTCATAAAGAAACATGGGTATCCAACGATGGAAAAACAAGAAACCAGATAGACCACGTGCTAGCAAACGCAAGGTACTCAAGAAACATACTAGACGTAAGGAGCCAAAGGGGAGCAGATGCAGCGTCAGACCATCTCTTAGTGAGAGTGAAAGTACGTGCCAGGATAAAAACGGATATAAGAAAGCAAGAACAATCGCAACGAAAAGGATGGAACACCGAGATACTGAATCGGGAAGAAACACTCAGACAGAAATACCAAGCAGAAGTAAAATCACAACTGGAACAGAATAAGATACAAGGGGAAACAGGAGTAGACGAATGCTGGAGCAAGATTAAGACATCGATAGAGAATGCAGCGAAGAGAACTTTAGATAAAAATAAAACCATAAAAAGAAAACAGTTGTATGACGAGGAATGTCAACTAGCACAAGACAATAAAAACAAAGCTAGATTAAAAATGCTGCAGTGCCCAAATGACGATAACATCCAGCGATTTAACACACTGCGAGCGAACACAAGAAAACTTATAAGAAGGAAGAAGAGAGAAGCCTATAATAGAATCATAACAAATGTAGAAAAGGAATCAAATACAAAGAGCAGCCGGAAATTCAACAGGGAGATCAAGAACATAAAGAAAGGGTATATGCCACGGACCAGCATATTAAAGAAAGAAAATAAAGATCTCATAACAGATATAACAGAAATCCTACAAACCTGGCACGAATATTTTGACAACTTACTAAATATAAAAGGCACAGCTCTCATCACAAATACAATATACCAGGGAGCAGAGGAACAGGTAGAAATTCCATCACTGACAGAGATCAAAAAAGCAATTAGCCAACTGAAGAACAATAAAGCACCCGGGAGCGACAACATAACCGCGGAGCTTATAAAATATGGCGGAGATCAGCTACATGAAGCAATACAAACCCTTGTGGAGAAGATATGGGAATCTGAAGAACTTCCAAAAGAATGGAACGAAGGGATAATTATCCCAATACATAAAAAAGGAGACGGATCAGTATGTAAAAATTACAGGGGAATTATGTTACTAAACGTTGCCTACAAGGTGCTATTCAACATACTAAGAACCAGAATATCCCCTTACGCAGAAGAAAACCTCGAGGACTACCAATGTGGCTTCCGACCAAGAAGATCAACTGTTGACCAAATATTTACTATTAGGCAGCTTCTGGAAAAGAGTTGGGAATTTAACAAAGATGTACACCAGCTGTTCGTTGATTTCCGCCAAGCATATGATAGCATTGTAAGAGATAGTGTATGGATCGCCATGGAAAAGGTAGGCGTGCCAAAGAAGATTATTAATCTGACTAAAATATGTATAGAGAATGCAAGGGCGAAAGTCAGAATCGGTAAGCACACTACGGACATATTCTCTATTGCCAGTGGTTTAAAACAAGGCGATGGCTTATCGCCACTACTCTTCAACATAGTGTTAGATATGGCCATCAAAGAGGCTAACATAAAACTGGAAGTATTCTCAAACCAGGGCCCCGGAATGATCCTAGCATATGCTGACGACATCGATACCGTAGGAAATAGCACAACTAAAACAAAGGAAATGTTTATCAGAATGGAAAGGGAAACAAAAAAATTATGACTCAACATCAACGAAGAGAAGACCAAATACATGCACGTAAACCGAAGAGCAGGTAGGGATAGAATAGGACAGAATATAACTATGGACACATACAATTTTGAATGTGTGAAAGAATTCCAATATCTAGGGGCCAATATAACACACGACAATGATGTGAGCAGTGAAATACGCACACGAATACAAAAAGGTTTTAAGTGCTTTTATGCATTGCAGGAGATACTAAAATCAAAGCTGCTGTCCAGATCAGCCAGAATCCGTATATATAGAACAGTTATTAGACCGGTAATAACATATGGCTCAGAAACCTGGACCATCACAAAACAGAACGAATTGTTATTAAGACGTTTCGAACGCAAGATATTAAGAAAAATATATGGGCCTAGAGTAGATGAAACAACGGGACAATACCGCATCCGAACAAATGAAGAATTAAAGAGCTTGTATGATCAGCCAGGCATCATTAACGAAATAAAAGCCCAAAGACTTAGGTGGGCAGGACATGTTCATAGGGCCCATGACGAACGTCTCATCAAACGAATATGGGAAGAGAACCCGACCGGAAAGAGACCCTTAGGTAGGCCCAGACTAAGATGGAGGAATAACATCACAAAAGATTTAAATGTACTGGGAGTACGAGATTGGAGTAACGACATGATGGACCGAAGCAAATGGAGGCAGGTCGTGGATGCAGCGAGGACCCACGAAGGGTTGTAAAGCTACAGAGAGAGAGAGAGAGAGAGAGAGAGAGAGAGAGAGAGAGAGAGAGAGAGAGAGAGAGAGAGAGGATACCACTTAAAATACAAAGCTGATGGTACTTAATGAGGCAATTATTCTCAAGACGCCACGATATATTAGACTAAAGGGGAACAAATTTTTATTATAAGGGGAACGGTGACGAAGCTTACAGGGCCAGAACTTTGGATGCCTTGCTATTGTTTTGAGTTAACCATACAATTATAATCCATCCTTAGAAGGTGGACATATGCTGCTGGAGAATTACTTGTAGAACTTTTTAAAGACAATCTTGTATTCAATTTAATATATCTTACACCGCTTGGTTCATGTAAACAAAAGACACTACACTATAGTTGCCTGATTGAAGTTAATTCACGACAAAACTAGAGGTGTGATGTACTCAACGGCGGATCCAGCCTCACTCTTTGGTTGGGGGGGGGGGGGGTCATATCATAAAAATACAGTATGGCAAGCGAAAGCAAGTTGTGGACGATGGGGGAGGGGGGAATGCCGAAAACAGTCACATTCCTAGGTAAGAGGCAAGGTCGGGTCTATTTTTCTGAATTCATCGGAGGGGGAACATGCAAACAGCATTCACATTCCTAGTGTAAAAGACAAAGTCGAGTCTATTTTCGTGAATTCAAAGCTTTGGAGGGAGGGAGCGATCATCCCAACCACCCCATCACCCTTGGATCCGCCAGTGGATATAATTCCCGAAAACTAGTAACATTAGTGAAGTTTTCTATCCTTTAAAATGTATTATTTTCTTAAGTCCTAGTAAAATATAAACTAGAAATGTAATTTGTACTTTATGTTTTTAAATAATCCATAAATATCATAGAAATATGCTATTCAAGTTTTAGTATTTTAGTCTGAAACGTCCATGACCTCTGCCTCATCAGCAGCATAGCTGCTGCAACTGAGAAAGGGGTAAACGAAAAAATAACACGATAAAATGAATTCGGTGAGACATATTCCAACATTTCCCTAAAAGTAGCTAGACTGTATTTGCGCAGAATAAATATTGACAACAAATATAAAAAACTTACGAATTTAATTCATTCCATGAATAGAGTCATGATATATATATATATATATATATATATATATATATATATATATATATATATATATATATACAACAATTAATTATATGATGCTTCATTTCAAAAGGAACTCTCTGCTCAAGTGACCTGTTAACGTACATAAATACTAATATACAATGGTACAATAAAGGAAATTCAACATAATTATAAGTTTCAATGGGCTACCTAACGATAATGAACAAACGCACCAAAGACTACGCCGAGATACCGCTACATCCGCAAAGCCTATTCTGGTTTACTTGTTACCGTATTACCAATCTCATGAAATTTTAACAACAAATTTACAATAATGTAATTTTGTATGTTGAATCCATATAGCTCCTTGATGACAATTAATGACATTCATTTTTTGTAGGTTAGGATAATTATTTAGGCCATTAGCATAGTTCTTTAACTTTCCGTTACCACCTTAAACTAACACATTGCGAATGTATCATTAATTTTATTCTACAATTCATGTGTTCAATTGTTGTTCAATGCCGTCTTTTTTGCATTGAAACGAAAGAAGAATATCTAAAGGGGCAAACGTAGAATTTGCATAAAAATGATATGTAATGGCCTATTTTCTTAGCGCAGAAGTAAAATTTATGAAGTTTCCATTATTAATACCAATCCGATACTGAGAAAATCAAGTGATAACGGAAATCGAAAAATTCTAATGAGGTTTTAAAATATGATACTAATTTATTAACTATAGTGTGTTGTGGAACCTAACATCTTACCACCGCTTTCCGGCAAAACTGGACTTAAATAGAGGTCCAAGTTTGTGGAAAGTGCAGGGATATCTGGGAAAGATACCGGTAGATCCCACTGATGAGTCCACCACCCGTATCGGGACGACACATCCGTACATTTTAGGTGGTCGCAAATAGTTCGTTAGTACTATGCTCGTAACATCAGGGGCATTACTACGACATGGCGCCCAAGCAGGGACGACAAGATGGAAGGCCGTCGAGTCGCGGCTTTGTGTTAAAGCCGGTACCCTACCTAGGACGTCCGTTCCACTTCCTTTTCAGGCCTGTGCTTTCTAACGACTTGGATTGTCCGATAGTTTAAGCTGGAAAGCAAATGCCTTAGGGGAGGAATGTTGTGGAACTTAACATCTTACCACTGCTTTCCGGCAAAACTGGACTTAAATAGAGGTCCAAGTTTGTGGAAAGTACAAGAAGGATGTCTGGGAAAGATACCGGTGAATCCCACTGATGAGTCCACCACCGGTATCGGAACGAAACATCCGTACATTTTAGGTGGTCGCAAATAGTTCGTTAGTTCAGGTTAGTTCAGGTTGGAATAGAATTGAACGTTTCATTTAAGCTTCTTAAGAGTTTTAGTATTACAAAAAAAAACAATTATTTTTCTTCAGCTTAGAATCATATCTTCCAATATGAGTTTGATTTCTAAATGGGTAAAACTATATATCTCCAAAACAAATATTTGGTCAAAAAAAAAATAATAAGAAACAGATTGATGAAGGGACACTGAAAAAACGGGAAACAAAAAATAAAGATCAATACAGACCATTAATGGCAACATACAATATTAATGAACGAAAAAAAAAATACAACAAATAGCGATTAAAAATGGATGAACATAAAAGAAGCAACTATAAAAATTCTTAAAGAAAACCTAAAGCGAGCGAAAATAAAACATAAAAAATAGATGAGAAAGTCATGTTACTGATAAATGAAAGAAGATCAAAGAGGACTCAATCAAATACGGAGTATCTGAAAAATTATCAGGCAAACTGTGCCAAGAAGTTGAAGAACTGGAGAAATTAGCTCAAACAGATTTTTTTGAAGACAGAAACCATGGTGAGATTCGGAACGAAAGAAAGACAATAGATATAATAAAAGAGGAAATAGAACATGCCCTCAAGCAATCAAAATATGGGAAAACATTTGAACTTGATGTGATCCACCAACTACTCAAATTACTTAATGAAGATTCTATAACAAGTATGTTAAATTCAACAACAAATATAAATTCCCAAATAATACGAAAAGAATGGTTTTATTGCACCTTCAGGACTCCAAAAAAAGATAATGTTAAATAATGCAATAAATCATAGCTACGATATCTTACATATTAAAACTATTCTTGAAAATAATATAGAGCAGAAGTTCTAAAAATTTGAAGACGATATCGAATAGTATTTTGAAATGGAATGGGAACCAAAGAGGCTTTTTTAGCAGAAAGAGTAGACTATTATAAAAAGTTGAGTGCCTAGATCCCAGTTACCACAAACCAAACAAAATCAATTAGATGCCGTATTGAAGTTTCTTGAACAATTTTTAACAAAATGAGATCTAAATTTTAAACTACGGATTCGAATGTCACTGCTATAACCTTTTAATCCTCTTATATGGAATCGAGACCTGAATATTAAAACATATGAACAACAAAGACTTTGAAGCTTTCGAGGTGTGGTGTTACAGATGCATCGGATTCTCAAAATAGCATGAACTGAACGGATAACAAAGAAAACCATATTCCATTGATTAGACCAAGAATGTAAACTTATAAACATTATGAAGAAGAAGAAACTGAAGTATAATTATGAAATAACAGAAATAGAAGTTACTGAGAAACATCATGCCATATGCAACTTACAAAAATGGTTTAGGATACAACTCAATTGATCTTTTTAGACGAGCGACAAATAAAGTTTTGCTAGCAACAATGATATATTATCTCTGTAAGGAGTGACGCATAAAGATGAAAACACTACATATATTTCATTTTTCAAATACAAATACGTAAAATATTTTTTATTACATGGTGCTCTTCCGCGATCCTGCAAATATACCAAACACAATCTGACAGGAATGGCGACGTAAATTCTCCCTCGGGACGTCTTGGAGAGGGAGTGTTATCCCGCCACTTGTTAAAGGGATAACGCACAGTGGCGGATTTTTGTATAAAAAAAGTTGGTGTTATAGCAAAAATGATCTTGCAGTGTAATAAAAAAAACTTTATAATTAGAAGTTTGAATTTTTATCTATTTGCTTACTTGTCTACAGTGGGGTTCACAAGTAAAAATTGAATGTAATGTTACGTCATTGTAGCAAATATATGGTTTGTTACTCAAAATATCTGGGTACCTATTCTCGTTCTTGAGAGAACGATCATCTTGATAGAAAGTGGGCGTGGTTCTCACGAAAAAGTATGAAACCGTATTCTGTAATTTTAAGCGATGGTCACATCCATCAAATCTTGAGAGAACTTGTTCTACTAGTCCGAACCAAGAGAACGGCGAGATTTTGAGAGAACTATACTGTCATTTCCGTCATTATGCGACATTTTTAGGTTATAATAGTTCAAGAAAATTCATGATTGTTTTGAAAATATTGTAAATTTTATAAAATATTTTTGTTCGCAAATATACATATATAAAATGGGTATTGAGGAAGTAATTTTGAACCACGATGGACCTGAGGATGTCAGATTAACGGAAAAAACAAATTATAATCGTCGATTTCTACTACGGTTGCGTCGATTTGTAGATTTAAACGATTTACAATTCACGAATCTGTTTAGGTAAGTATCTATTATATAAATATTTGTGAAATTTGGCGGATTCTACTTCATTTAATTTGTTTTACTGGCTTGTTAAAGATCTGCGAAGATATCTTTTAATAAAAATAACCCAATTTATAGAATTTTCAGGGCTTGAAAGGAGGCAACATCATCTTTGCCAGAGGTCATGGTAATATTTGGTAACTATAAAGTTAGCATATGCAAGAGTAGCAAGTCATTAATGATTTTTTTACTTGGTTGGATTATACATATTTGTAATATATTACCTGCTTTAGTTACTCTTAAAAAATTTGGAGAATGTTAAGCTAATATTAATTTTTCTTTTTAGATTTAGGTACCCATATTAATATAATTTTATTAAAATATAAATATTTGTAGATTCTTAGATTTTTTTGCGACTCGCAGCTATCACAAAATAACTGGGTTGAATATATTTCTGGAGTGAGTTGCCCAAGTGTCATTTGAAGTATTGTAGAAGAAAAACCCAGATGCTTTAAATAGAGATGATGCTATTTCAGAGTGGATCTAATTGCTACAAAATTTAAATGAATTATGAGCTTGTCCAATTGGGTAATTTTCTATTAAATTGTAAATTATATACAGCTAGCAGTAATACGTATTTTGTAAACTTAAAATTTAAATGTAATTTCTTTTTTTTTTAAAGAATTAAAACTGGTGTTAAATAGGTAATATGTAAGATAATTTTGGAATATACGAGATTTTTATAATGTTTTAGGTTTTATACTAAACATAATTTCCCTGGTATTATAGGGTACATTGACGGCACTCATGTTGTAATTACAAGATCAGTTTCAGATGACCTAGAATTTGCTATGAGCCTTTATAAATCATTAATATAAATGCTAAATTTCCTAGTAGTACCCATGATTCTTATATTTGGAACGAATCTAACATTTCCAATATAATGAAAATGATCTACAGAAGAAACCCAGATTTACTTTTCCTCATTGGAGATTGAGATAACTTAATCGTACAGTAAACTGATAATTTGTTATTAATTTAGAATATGTTTTAATATATTAAGGAAAGTGAACCAAGTTTAATTTTTTCAGGATTTCTTTTAAGGCCATGGACTTTGGAAGATATTTCACAACGGGGGACACCAGAGGAAAGATTTAATAGATATCTGTTCATTATGGAGTACCGTTGAAAGAAGTGGTGTCTTGAAGAATAAATTTAGATGTTTTTCAAAAGATAGATAGATAATAATTCTTTAATATGGAAAATGTTCATCAAGAACAAGAGATACACCCTGATCTACAAGAAGCAAGACCGATCCAACAACACATTATCAGTAACTACTTTAGGGAAAATTAATAATTTTACTATTAGCCGAATATTATTATATATTTCAAGCATGCAGAATGTATTTTATTGATGAAATAAATTTTTACAGATTTCATTTTGTTTTTTTACTTTGTATATTCATTCCCTGATATTTATAGGGAGTATAAAAAATAGCATTTTTACAAAAATAAGGAAAATCTTTCTTTTCCCAACCCAGCAGAAAATAAACTAAATTTGTATTTTAGGAAATGAAAATGTTAATTTTATTTCGCGTATCCTTTACATCTTTGTAGTTGAACTAATTTCACGCATAACGGCTATTTTACCAGTAAAATATTTCGATCTGTGTTTTTACATATTTATTTTTTTGTCTATAAAACTCCCTTTCTAATTCTTTTCTATCATTAAGAATATTAAATAGATTAAAAATAATATTTATTATATTCATTTTAAATTCGAACATTTGCTTGCTAAGTAGAGCTAAGAGAATACGGTAATACACGATCGAGAGAATAACCGTAGGATGGGATTGTCCCTATTCTCTCAAGAGAATGATCACTTCCTATGAAGTTTTTTATAATTTTTTTCATAGTTGGTAGTGTTGGTTTCTGTTTCTTCGGATATCGGACCGCGAATGTATCGTATGTTCTTGAAATAACTCTATCACATTCTCCATAAATAATAAAAAAGTTTAAATAATCTGCTCGCGTGTAATTTAATCACCCCGACATGATTGTTATTAATGAATGTCAAATGGCAAGAAATAGTAACAATTCTGTAGGGTTCGATTATTTTGTTTTCACCACGCCTTACCGTTACTGACAACTAATAACAAAATTTAAACGCCGTATAGTACTTTTACAATAGAAAAATGTTGAATTGCCAATATTTTGAAAACTACAAATTTTTGGAATAAACAACTTTCTACAAAGTTATTCTTATTTTTAATGCCTAATAGGATAAAATTATAAAAATGGGTGTTTTCTATTTGAAAAAATTGACTTTTGACGATTTTTTAAATATAATTTTATTGATTTTATTGATAAAATATATAAAATATCAGTATTAGAAAGAAAACCAGAAAAAAACATGCTCGTTGTTTATAGAACAAAAAATTTGGGAACCTCTACTGTAATAAGATTAGTACTACTAGTAAAAACAAATTATTTGGAAACTTACATTTTCCAATTTATTTAGGCCTAATTATAATATTATTCTGACTTTGAAACAGCGACACAGTAACCAATTAGTAAATTTTATAATTAAATAATTTCGGCATACAATAAAACACCGAATAATTCTCTGATCCCTTCGCAAAACGTATTTTCCCAAACAAAATACACAAAAACAATTTAATTTTAACTCATTTCAGCCGTTTTTGTAGCATAAACTTCATCGATTTGAATTCATAAAACGAATTTCTGGTTGTATTTTAATTAAAATTTATTAAATTCGGCGTTATTGAAAAAGCGATTTCATATTTTGTTTTATTGTTACCACAGATCAATATCAACATGAATTGTATCAATATGCATTGATGTAAAAAATGGTGTAACTAAAGAATACTAGTTTATGACAGTAGCGGCTCATCATACTCCGTGGAAAATAGACTATCGTCAGTAACAAAAATGTAACATTGGTTTTTTTGCTGGAATGTGTTCATTTCGGCATCCTATACAACATATCTCGATCAAGGGCGGATCCAGCCTCTCTCTTGGGGGGGGGGGGGGCGGTGATATCAGAAAAGTGCAGTATGGCTCTTGGAAAGAGAGGGGGGATCACAAGTTGCCAACAAGGAGGAAGATGCGAGCAGCATACACATTCCTAGTACAAGAGACAGAATCGTGTCTATTTTCTTGAACTCAAAGCTCTTGGAAAGGGGAGGAGCGTTCGCAAACATACACATTCCTATACTCTATTCAATAACTAGAGAGAGTAATAAAACTGTTATCGAAACCTCCAACGTACCTGCTCCAATGCCGCAGGTAACTGAGGACTGCCGTAAATCTAATTGTATTTAATTATATTTAAATATTATAAACTTTTATAAATTTACTGCAACAATATAATTTGTGAAAGTTCAGTTTAATTTCTGTCAGTGAGCAAAGTATACCTTACGGTATGTATATATTGTTTGTGCTTGTTTTTATATATTATTTGAGATTAGTGAGATACCTAAAAGATAGGGCTTCCACATCTATATTTATTCCAAAACCGTTAAACCAGGGCATTTTTTCCTCAACGAACTTATTACGATGAATGTTTATGATGCCTTAAGATATCAATATCTAGATAATAATGTTAAATGCTCTGTTAAGATGTGTTCCAACATGACAGGAGTTGGAAAATCTACTATGTACCGAATACTGGAGGAGAAAAAAACAACTGGAATTGTTAATACTCCCAAGCCACCTCGATCACAGGCAGTCGAAAAACCTCCTTGGAAGAAGAGATGTAAACTGCAATAAAAGGAGTTGTACATACATTTTATTATAAGAAGCAGATCACAACCTTCAACAAAATTCTGACTAAAATCAATGAAGATCGGGATTTACCTGGGATTAAAAGAACTGAGCTCTGGAAATTGCTCAAAGAACTTAATTTGTACTGGGAAAAACCAGGAAATATGTTCTAGATTGTCTAGAAAATGTCCGTTGGAGAAGGAAATATCTCTCTCAAGTAAAAGGTGGAGTTGCTAGAAATAACACAACTTACAAAATTAGTAATTTAACTGAACTTTTGAAAGATTTTTTTGAATAAAGTTACTGCAGAAAATTGGGAAAAAATCCATATAATAAAAGAATAAAAGAAAATGTGGAAACTCGATCTCATAATCGGTGAGATAGAGGAACCAATTATAATTAATTTAAGCGAAGATAACTTCACTGACCTTCATTACGAATTAGACACGTATTGTTTACCAGCATAAACACCATTTATTATTTAAATTTTCTGTATCATATAAAAATTAATTACATTTGAATCCCTTTTTAGTGTTTAATTGTAATTCTGCAGATGGTTTAAGAAATAAACAAACTGAAACGTCAAATGTCCTAAAAATGTTTTTAATTAATAATAAAATGACCGATAGCCCTAAAAAAATTTTAATATTATATGGACGAATTTATTTTTGTATATATGTTTAACTTCTTGTATTTGTGTGTGTGGTTTGTGTTAAATATGGCAAAATTATCTATATTTTGTAATATATGTGAATTATTAAGAAATCATTAGAAATAAAATAATATTATAAAAACTTTTTATTTTATGTTTATTACCGAAATAATATTCTATGCCATAAATACTTAGTGATAAAATAAACCACTTTCTGACGTCTATGACAAGGATTAAAATTCTTTTTAATACTTCACACATCCAAATATCTATTGTTATCCAACCCAAATAGTCTATTATTATAGACAGGTATTTTTGATTATAAAATTTCTAACCCATTTCTATGAAAAATGTGTGTCTAACAGATTTTACCAAAGACACCGGATTAAAGAACACAGGTAGTGTGCGAAGAAAAAAAAGGGTAAAAAATGATTTATTACTCTGTCTAGTTCTTGAATAAACTATAGTATAAGAGGCAAAATCAGGTCTATTTTCCTGAACTCAAACCTCTAGAGGGGGGGGGGATCGGCACCCCCAGCCCCCCCTTGGATCCGCTCCTGATCTCGATGGTAACTCAGAAAGACCTGTGCAAAAAAAAAATGGCGGACCAAAAACTGCCACGATTTTCGGTTTTTTGAGTTTATCTCTTATAATATTGATGTTGTTTTATTAATTTATATGATAGTAACAATTTGTTTAGTTACATTAATTATTAATTTGTTTATTAACAAAATTTTTACAAAAAATTATAGAGAAAGTCATACAAATATTCAATTATTACATATTATATATCTATTTTCCATGGGGTAAAACTCCTTCTTATAGAAATCGATTAAAAACAAACTTTTTAGTTCATAACAAAAATAGAAAACACTACGTTGGACCATTATTCTTTGGAATGTGGCACTATATGATAGATATGCTTTTTGTAGTTAATCAAATTTCTAAAAGAGAAATTTCGGTTTGTTTTTCTCATTTATGCTTTCGGTGTACATAATTCTGCTCTGACAACAAAGAGTTCATACCACAACGTCCATTTTATTTTATGTCAATTTAACTTGTCGCTTTGTGCAGGTTATGCAAATATTTCTTGTTTTATTACATTACAAATTAATTTAATTATAAAATTCAATACCCACTTGTTTTGAAAGTCGGAATAATATTATAATAAATTCAAATAAATTGGAAAATGTCAGTTTCGATATGGTTTGTTTTTGTATAGGTAGATTAATTGATTGATTTTACTATGGAAATGGTAAAATACGCTTTCTATGTTTTATTTTATGATGACGTAGAGGACTCCCTTATTGGTTGGTTCATACTTTTAAAAATTATCAACAATCACGAAGAATTTCCATTAAACTAACACACTACGAAATAAAAATGCGTAGGTCATACTATATATAATATACTAGCGACCCGCCCCGGCTTCGCACGGGTGCAATGCTGATACTAAATACACTACAGAAAAACTGTGACTATTTATTTTATTTTTACAACAATTATTACATCGGCCTCCGACGCGCTATTTATAGGCACGCTGCCGCCGCCCCGGTCGGCCAGTACCGCCGCAAGCGCTACTTCCCGCAATTTTAAATCTGTAATATCTTCGAAAATATTCATTTAAATCTTGTGCTGTAAAGGACCATATAGATCTATATTAAATCAACAATGTATTTAAGCTATTTAATTGGATAAGGATTAATGCTGTATTGGTTAAAATCGCTTCAAAATTTGCCATTATTTGTCGTAAAAAGTAAATGACAAAAAAATGTTATTGTGGGATATCCATGAGAGATAGACATATACCATCGCGGAGTTTTCTGCAGACCTTTTCAATGTGTACAAATAATTAGTACATTATTTTGATAAATCTCGTAGGGTTCAGCCTGCGTTTGCAATGTAAGCGGAAAAAAATATGATAATTAACGACATCACATTAGAAACCTCAAAAATAACAGTATTTCTCCACTATTTAATGGATGTTATTATATATATAAACCTTCCTCTTGAATCACTCTATCTATTGAAAAAAACCTCATCAAAATCCGGTGCGTAGTTTTAAAGATTTAAGCATACAAAGGGACATAGGGACAGAGAAAGCGACTTTTTTTATACTATGTAGTGATGAATCGATAGGTTGTTTAATTCTCTACAACTATTGTTTGAAATATTTTTCGATACAACTTTTACTTTTCGAAATAAACTCAAAAAACTGAAAATCGTGACCATTTTTGATCCGCCATTTTTTTTGCACAGGTCTTTCAGAGTTACCATCGAGATATGTTTTATAAGATACCGAAATGAACACATTCCAGCAAAAAAACCATGTTACTTTTTTATTAACAAAACTGCTCCTTTTTGATCTAATTTCCATGGAGTATAAGACCATGGTAATGAATCAGGTGGTTATTGTCAACCTAGACCCGTTCTGAAGTGAGACTGTGTTCATAAATGCGAAAATTAGTCTTGTTACATATAGAAGATAGTAATTTTATAGTCACCACATGGACTATAATGTAAATTTCTGCTAAGTCAGGACGCTTCAAGATTTTTAGTAAATCTTTGTTTCGTAATATCTGTATCAAAACTTTACCCCGTATACACGTAAAAATTTTAATTAACATTCTACTTTTGCAAAATCCACCATTGCGGCCATTTACAGTAAAATTAATAGCCCTTAATTTACGTAACCATCCCCACCTGTTGGTTTTCGGGAGATTTATTTATTGCTCTGCGGTAAAATAAGACAGGAAAACGGGAGGTGAAACTTTGGGAGCAACAGGAGAGGATGAAATTGGGGATTAAAATAAATTAGGGGCATTTTTTACTGCAAATGAAGGGATGGGCTAGGGAAAAAGCTTTAAGGTAAATATTCGATTTGTTACTTATAATTATTGTTCCTGTTTTTGGGCTTTCGTACTTGAAAGTTTTTATGTTTGGGTTCAGAAAATTGCCGATTGGTCTTGAATTGTTGAATTTAATCTTTGAAAAAGTTAAAATACTGAACATTATACAGGGTGTCCTGTAAGTACCACGTAATTTCTCCGAAGCATACAGGGGAGGTCAAAATAACTCTACTTTAAAAAAATCCTAAAGTACCCTTTAATGGAGATATAGTGCCCTAAAAGGGTACCCACAGATTTTCCTTCTAGACTCTAAATTTTGAACCAAGTTGTATAATTTAATGAAATTTAAATATGTTATAGAGGCCATAAAGACTCATTAAACCATACTATAGTAGATGTTGCAGATCATCAGAGAAGGAGGTATATGCCGGATACTCTGAATAAAAAGCAATCTTGATTTTTTTTCAATATTTCTCATCGGACAACTCTAATGGTGTCTCTAAATAACGTAAAATTCAAGCATTAGTTATTTAAAACCTGTTTTTTTGATATTACCCCAGGAAATGGAGTATTAAAAAAAAACTCAAATATTGCATGAGATCTGATTGCAGAAATGGGTAGGGAAAGGTAGTAGAAATGACGTCTCATCTCGTGTTTCAACAAATTTTGGTTGGAACATTGTTTTTTTTTTAACAAATAGGTCGAAAAATGATTTTTTTCCGGTTTTTTGGATTTTACGAAAAATCTAAGGGATTCAGAGAAAAATGTCCCAGAGACGAATTGTACGTCTTGAAAATATCTTTAGAATGAGGTGCTGTTTGTCCAAATCGGTCAGTAAACAAAAGAGTTATTGTAAATTAAACATTAAAAATGGCTTATTTTTCAATTGTTAATAACTTTTTTAATATTTATTGAATTGTTTTCAACTTTTACCAGAATGTGAATTTTAAAGTGCTTAAAAAGTGTACGGAAGTTGGGCGCTGTCGGTCCAATAGTTTTTGTAAAATTGCAATTGTTTATTATAAAAACGAAAAAAGTGACTATTTATTTTTGATTGGCTGTACCGTCGTTTAGAAAACTGCTACAGAGTTCTGTCAGTGCTCATTCTCTTCGTAAAGACTTAAGCTATCATGTAGTAAAAAAAGTGGATAATTATGATTTAATTGTTTATTATATAACTTTTAATACAACCTTATTTTATAATAATAACATTATTCAACACAATAATAAGAAAATTCAAATTTTAGCATGATATTATTATTTCTAGTTCATACATATGTAATAAAAGCAAAAAATGCGAAATCTTGAAAAATACATTTTTTGGGGGGTAGGAGGGGGCCGAATATAATTGTTCATAAAAGTAAATATATATATATATATATATATATATATATATATATATATATATATATGATATTCTCACGGGTGTGATGTGTAATCGAAGGTTTTTGGGCATCCCATGTGTGTGCTGACTCCCTCTCAGGACTGTAAGGCAGCTGACGTTTCGGTGAAATCTCATTCACGGTTTTCAAAGCTCATTGTATGGCGTCTTCGAGCGAACTGACGCCTGCGACTCCGGTGTTGTCGGTACCGTGTGTGGGTCGGACGCGTTCGTTTTCCGAATGGTTCCGGCCCATCAGGTGGCGAGACCTGCTGCGCGTTATCGGCCCTGTTGCCAGTGTTTGGGGTTGCGTTGCCGAGTTGTAATCTATTTCGTTACTATGGGTACTGGTTGATGTTTTGTAAGCAGAATTTTCCAAGTATTAGGCACACATTGGCTATCATCTCTGCTATTTAAGTTGTTGGACCTCTTTGCAATTTCAATGGCTTCCCTTATAACTCTTGTGGACAGGTTTTCACATCTCGTCAGCTGCCTTACAGTTCTGAGAGGAACTCAGCACACACACGGGATGCCCGAAAACCTTCGATTACATATATATATACAGGGTGTCCAAGATAAGGATCCTAAGCATGGAGATCTCGGAAACAGTTGGAGATACGAGGTCGGTTAAATTAGAGAAAAGTTGCGCAATTTAGTGCTAAATTAAACGCAGTTAAAAAAATTTAAAAATTTCAATCAGTTCCGGAGATTTCCGGAAAAAAACGAAATTTGGCAAAATCGTTTTTAATTTTTGCAGGCTTTATTTAAAGAGATATCAGAAAATAAAAGGTAGATTCTCATTGCCACTTTCCATTTTTTATAATTTGGTCTAAACAAAATTTAAATCCGACGTTTCATTTCTGAGATACCATCATGAACTTTCATTTTTTATATGGAACAAAAAAAAGTATTCCATGTATTTGATAGCATTTTTTATTACAAATTCAACGGTGTATCACCCTTGCATATCGAATACGTAGTTCAAGTACTTTCCATAAGAGCTCCGTGAGAGCGAGAGAGAAGGGTATATCAGTTTTATAAAAGCCAATGAACTACACACTTGATATGCAAGTGTGATACACCGTTGAATTTGTAATAAAAAATGCTATCAAATACATGGGATACTTTTTTTTGTTCCATATAAAAAATGAAAGTTCATGATGGTATCTCAGAAACGAAACGTCGGATTTAAATTTTGTTTAGACCAAATTATAAAAAATAAAAAGTGGCAATGAGAATCTACCTTTTATTTTCGGATATCTCTTTAAATAAAGCCTGCAAAAATTAAAAACGATTTTGCCAAATTTCGTTTTTTTCCGGAAATCTCCGGAAGTGTTTGAAATTTTTAAATTTTTTTAACTGCGTTTAATTTAGCACTAAATTGCGCAACTTTTCTCTAATTTAACCGACCTCGTATCTCCAACTGTTTCCGAGATCCCCATGCTTAGGATCCTTATCTTGGACACCCTGTATATATATATATATATATATATATATATATATATATATATATATATATATTAATTTTCTTGATTCTTGAACCATAGATTATATCTATATATATATATATATATATATATATATATATATATATATATATATATATATATATATATATTTGTCTGTATATTTGTATACATAAACCATAAACACATACATATTTCTTCTATAATACATTGTAATATGCCAGAATACTTCCGTTGAGGAGTTGACAAGTTGAAATGAATAAATAAAATATTTCATAAGCAGTGAAAAAGATTTTAATCAATTGAAGCTGCCAAACCTGCTAAAAATATTTTTTTTATTAATTTCACGACAAGGGGTAGTTTCTAAGGATTGAAATTTCACAATAAATAAATAATTTTTTTATGCGAAGTAGTAGATATCTGTTGGACTGTGAAACTGTTTCACTTGAAAACGGCTAGAGATAACTACTAGCCGAAACGTCGTGATATTCGACAAAAATAATGACAATGGAAGTCCAACAGATATCTACTACTTCGCAAGAAACATCATTGTCTATGACCTTCAAACTAATTTTTTTATATTCAGTAAAAACAATTTTAATTTATTAATGCACAATTAAAACGATTCAAGCTGCTAAAAAATAATCTTTTCATTTATTTCAATAAATCATATCAAAAACAGTAAACAACTGGGATGATTTCTATGGATTGAAAAATTGATGGAAATCATAAATCATGCTTCAAAATGTTAAAGAATATTTATTCTACTTAACTAAATGAGATTTCCACAGATAAAATGCTCAAATTTGCATTTTTTTTCAATTTCTTGCCGAAGAGGTAGATTTCACCCCTAAAATGCAAAAAGCGCAAGTCAAGCACATGTCACTTTTGACGTTAAGGGTAAAATAAGCTTGATCCTAAATTTTCGATGGAGGTTTAAAAAATTCTATGGTAATAGCCTATTTTTACTTTCAGTGACTATACTATCACTATAAAGCACTATTTCTCCAAAAATTATTGAAGCATCATCTGCTTTAGTTTAGTTTTCTTCTTCTTCAGGTGCCATCTCCTATCGGAGGTTGGATATCATCATTGCCATTCTCTCTATTTGCCGCCACTCGAAAAAGTTCTACTGAGCTACATACAATTGAAACACTCTCTCAAATTTCTCAACCATGAAATTCTTCTTCTTCTAGTATTTCTTCTTCCATCTATTTTACCCTGCATGATCAATATGAGCAACTCGTATCGCTGGCCTCTCATTATATGTCCAAGATATTGCAGTTTCTTTATTTTTATGTTGTTAATTATTTCATAGTTTTTGTCCATCGCTAGCAATACTTCTACGTTTGTTTTTCTCTGCGTCCAAGATATTCTCAACATCCTTTTGAAACACTACATTTCAAACGCTTGCAGTTTATTTATGTAATCTTGTTTTAGTGTCCAGCCTTCCAACCCATACTGCAGCACTGAAAATACATAACATCTTAAAATTCTCATTCTTAGTTCTAGAGTGATGTCTCTGCTGCACAGAATGGTTTTCAGTTTTACAAACGCACTTCTTGCCATTTCTATTCTCGTTCTTATTTATGTTGTTTGTTCATTATTTGTTATCCATGTGCCCAAGTATTTGTGTTTTTGCACTTTTTCTAAATTCACACCTCGCAACGTTATGCTTGTTTGCATGTTTTATTTTTTAATTATTACCATATATTTAGTCTTTTTGGTGTTCATTTTTAATCCATGTTGCTCGCAAACGTTATTTGTTTCGTTCACTAGTTCTTGGAGTTCTTCAGCGGAGCTAGCTATGATAGCAGTGTCGTCTGCAAATCTTGTGTTGTTTACAGCTCTTCCGTTTATTATTATTCCCTTACTTTTCTTTAACAGTGCTTCTTCGAAAATCGATTCACTGTATATATTGAATAGTAGGGGTGACAAAATGCATCCTTGTCTCACTCCTCTTCCTATTTCAATTTCCGGACTTGTTTCGTTATCTACTATTATTTCTTTTTTTGTTTAGTTTAGTTTTACTGTCACACAATGATGACTGCAAAAATTCTTAGTTTTCCAGTCATCCAGAGAAGACTGACTTTTAATTTTTTTCATTACACTACACACATTATTAAGAATTGCATGCCGTGTACAATTTTCTTTTCATTATGCCGTCCCAGCAACATTTATAAATTTTTCCCTCGACGGCCATAAAAATCTCGATCATTAAATATAAAAAGTTTACCCTTATCGTACATACAGGTGGTTGGTACAAAGGGTGCCCATTTTTACGTGTTTTAAAAATCACGCAACTTGAGCACGGAAGCTTGTTGAATGCCTAACCCAGAGTAGCTATATCATGCCATAACTTCATACATAAAAATATTTATTTTATTTTTAAGTCTTATAAGGAAATGAAAAGCTTGTCTGTTAAAGTTCCCATTTTTTTAGGCAGTTTATTTTTAGTATAGTGTCTTTCTGTACATGAGTCAATTTTAAAAATTATATGAAGTGTACAGATTTAATAATAACACTGGACAATACGACTTTCTGCCGTTAATCCAATCACATATTTTGAAAAACAAGACTGGTGTTTTGTAGATACGCGATATACCCTCACCTCAGTATATTTCCAATTCAATATTATTGGTTTCTTTACGTTTAATATTGTTACAACGCCTACTACAGTTAACAGCGGCCTATTTCTAGTACTTTTTTCAATCAGTGCGCGTTTTTATCAGCCCAAAGATGTAAATTGTGTGAGTTTATTATGTCATCCCTTGTAAAACCGGCCTCAACGGTAAACAAAATAAGGTTAGAAAAATTTCTGCCACACAAACTTGTTAGCATTTTAAATGCCCTAAAAAATTACAGAAATGTGACGATTCTGTATTAGGAAAAATGACAACCATTTACAAGAGTTCATATAGTGTTCGCTTTGGTTAATTTATCTGTTTCTTTTTACCATATAAAAGTAGACATGTATGATGTCTAATACAGGGTGAGTCAACGATTGGATGAAGTAGGTTTGTGCCTTTTCGGTGAAATTTACAAAGAAACTATATTTATTGTTTGATACAGTTTATTTTTACGCAGATTTTAAAAATATTTAGGACTCTACAGGGTGAGCCAAAAAACTAGGACAGCATAAACTTGTATTTTTTTAAATAGAACACCCTATATACGAATCATATTTTCGATTTATCTTATAATTTTAAATCTTTTCTATTAAGGGTTTACTATAACAAAACTTTATAGTTTCTGAGATAATTAATTTTAAAGAAAAAAAGTCACATTTTCAAGCATCAATTCAATCCTAAATAACGTTTTCAATTTTGTGACAAATATATTCAAATTTAGAATTTAGCAAGGCCAAGGACAAGTTAACATAATTTTTATCTAATATTTGCAATAAAAGCTACAGGGTGTTGAAAACATCGGCTCAAATTTGAACAAGTTTAAATGAATAAATATCTTTTTTTTTTAATGGTACACCCTGTAGATTTTCATGTTATTTAATAGAGTAATAAAAACCCTAAAAGTTTTGTTCAATATATCCTATACCTATTTATAATAGTTTTTGAGATATTTCAGTTTTTCTTATTTTCCATACTTTTTTACAGAAATAGTCTTCATTATCATAGTAGCCATGGCAAAAACAATGTAAAAGAACATTTTTCTGTGTGTCAAATTTATAACCGCAATCGCTTCTTTTGGTTTTTATGTAGTGTAGTTTGGTTTTTCTTTGCATTCATCTTATATTGTAAAATGAATTTTCCTAAGAATGAGTTAATAGATATGATTTATACAATAGGAGAGGCTCAAAAAAATTGCCTTCTTGCTCAAAGAATTTACAAAATGAAGTATCCTGATCGACGCCAGCCTAATACCCATACTTTTCAAAACTTAATGCAAAAATTTGATTCTTCTGGTACTGTTGATTATCCAAAACGTAAAGTGGTCAACAAACGAGTAACTAATGAAGAAAAAGAACTACAAGTATTGTTAAATGTTCAGGAAAATCCTTATATTGGAAGCGGTCAATTAGCAGCATTATGTGAAACATCACAATCCACCGCTAATCGTACTACCAAGAAATATAGGTATCATCCATATCACATGGAATTACACCAAGAATTGTATGGACAGGATTTTGAAAGTCGTGTAAACTTTTGTCGTACAATAAATGCGGAGATTCAATTAAATCCAAATTTATTATGCAAGGTAATGTTTAGTGATGAAGCTACTTTTAGAAGTAACGGTGCCGTAAATAGACACAACATGCGTTATTATGCCACAGAAAACCCATTTTGGATTAGAGAGGTGGAACATCAAAACCACTGGTCATTAAATGTTTGGTGTGGTATTCATCATAATTGAATTATTGGACCCCACTTTTTTAATGAACCACCAAATGGCCATAGTTACCTGAACTTTCTACAAGAAGAACTACCCCAACTGCTTTAATGTCTCGCTAGGGATGAGCTCGACAGTATGTGGTTACAGCACGATAGTGCGCCTCCGCATTACCATCGTGAAGTTCGTGCGTTTTTGGACCAACGATATCCGCAAAAATGGATTGAACGTGGGGGTTTCATTGAGTGGCCACCAAGGTCTTGCCACATCACCCCATTAGATTTCTTCCTATGGGGTTATATTAAAAATAAGGTGTATGTTAATCCACCAACAACAGTGGAAGATATGCGAAACAGGATTAGGGATACCTGTAGAACAATAACGCCACTAATTTTGTCCAGGGTCCGGGAAAATCTGCAAAAAAGACTAAATTTGCGCATTGCACCAGAGGGTCGTTTATTCGAACACTTATTAAAAAGAAATAATTAATCTCAGTATTTAATAGGTAATTTTTTTGTTTCAATTTAGTATAAAAGTAAATATGTATTTGCCTTGTCGTTATTGTTGTGTTAATTTTTTCACATTATGTTTAATTAAACTATTGCCGTTGTAATATAACGAATAATATATTTCATCATATTTAACCACATTCTGTTTGTTTCTGTAGTTTCTTTTTATTATTTTACATGGCTACTATGATAATGAAGACTATATCTGTAAAAAAGTATGGAAAATAAGAAAAACTGAAATATCTCAAAAACTATTATAAATAGGTATAGGATATATCGAACAAAACTTTTAGGGTTTTTATTACTCTATTAAATAACATTAAAATATACATTTAAAAAAAAAGATATTTATTCATTTAAACTTGTTCAAATTTGAGCCGATGTGTTCAACACCCTGTAGCTTTTATTGCAAATATTAGGTAAAAATTATGTTAACTTGTCCTTGGCCTTGCTAAATTCCAAATTTGAATATATTTGTCATAAAATTGAAAACGTTATTTAGGATTAAATTGATGCTGGAAAATGTGACTTTTTTTCTTTAAACTTAATTATCTCAGAAACTATAAAGTTTTGTTATAGTAAACCCCTAATAAAAAAGATTTAAAATTATTAGCTAAATCGAAAATATGATTCGTATATATGGTGTTCAATTGAAAAAAATACAACTTTATGCTGTCCTAGCTTTTTGGCTCACCCTGTAGAGTCCTAAATATTTTTAAAATCTGCGTAAAAATAAACTGTATCAAACAATAAATATAGTTTTTTTGTTAATTTCACCGAAAAGGCACAAACTTACTTCATCCAATCGTTGACTCACCCGGTACAAGTTGGTTCAAAACTTAAAGCCGATAAGGTAAATCGCTGAGTACCCTTTTTTAGGGTTCTTTAGGAATTTTTTTTCTTTGACAAAGTAAGGTTATTTTGACCTCCCCTGTAGGCTCTTGAGAAATTAGGAGATACTTAACGGACACCCTGTATATCTCCAACGCACTAATATCTCACAATAAACTTTTAAGAAAAAAAGGATATTTTTAATTATAGATGATTTATAAGAATTTAATTTCCCTATATGCACACCACTGAAATCATTAAAACACACGTTTAATAAATGTCTCACGTGGCGACCTACACAAGTAGGTATAACCAATAACATCAAGTCTGGTAGAGGGAGGAAAAAGACGAAATATTCTTAAAAAATACCCCTCGAAAGCAGCTTTTCGCGTTTTCCGCTCCAAGTGTTTTCCAATAAAAGAAAAGGGGAATTACTGGCGAAGTGGGACTTAATGAAAAAGTGCCCATCAGAAGAGGCGCGATTTGATTGAAACTAAAGAAAATTCGCGTCGAGCTTAATAAAAACGGAGACGAAAAATTTTCCGTGTGAAGTGGTGATTAGATGAAGGGTAGGATTACATCGTCTATAGGGTGTTTTTAAAGTTTATTCTTTTCCTAAAAAAATATGTTATTATAACAAGAAATTTTATTTTTTATAGTGTCATATCTTCGTAATATTTAAAATTTCGCTGTTACAACGGAAGTGCCAGAATTAATTAGCCTTAATAGCTTCGGCTACAGCTGATGACAACCCACGGCAAATTAAATCTATTACAGATTTATGCACCGACTGCTGATAAAACGGAAGACGAAATAGAAAACTTTTATAATGAGCTCCAACAGACACTACACCTTACAAAATCTAGAGACATTACTGTTGTAATGGGGGATTTTAACGCAAAAATCGGCCAGGGTAAATGTGATTCCATTGTCGGGCCATACGGCCTTGGAGTGCGCAATGATAGAGGAGATCGTCTTATAGAATTCTGTCAAGAGCATAATCTAGTAGTAACAAATACCTTTTTTAAGCTACCTAAACGTCGTCTCTATACATGGAAATCACCAGCTGATAAGGACAACAACATAGTTAGAAACCAGATTGATTACGTCTTGATAAAAAACAGATATCCAAACGCATTACATTCAGTAAAGGTGCGAATGTATTTTCGGACCACAATCCCCTTATCGCTAAATTCCAACTTAAATTAAAAAGGATACAAACAAATCATAACATCAAAAAACTAAATATACACAAATTAAAATCAGAAGAAACGAAAGAAAAGCTGAGACAAGACATCAACACAAACTTAGAAAGAAGACAAGGCAAGCCTGAGTTAAACGATGACAACGTTGAACAACAGTGGCATTTATTCAAAACATCAATTATGGAACCAAGCAAGAAAGTACTTACAACATCAAGATACAAGAAGGAAGATTGGATGATAGATGATATTTTAGAGTTGATGGATGAAAGAAGGAAACACAAGACCAACAAGACCCGATATCAACTGTTGCAAATTCAAATAAGAAGAAAAATAAGAGCAGCAAAAGAAGAGTACCTTTCTGGAAAATGCAAGGAAACAGAGGAGTTGCAAAACAAGTACGACAACTTCAACTTGCATAAAAAAGTCAAAGAACTAGCTGGAATAGAAAAGAGAAAAACCTCAAACGTATTGATAGACAAAAAGGGAAACATTATTATGGAAACACAACAAAAATTAGGCAGGTGGAAAGAATACATAGAAAAACTATTTGAAGATCAAAGACACGAAAATTCTTCTATAAACAGTCTGGGCGGTGACATAGGGCCTGAAATTACTAAAGCAGAGGTCATTTATGCATTAAGGTCAATAAAAACTAATAAAGCTGTTGGTCCAGATGAAATGCCAGGTGAGTTGTTGAAGCTGATCAATGACAAAAATTTAGATTTATTGGTGAGATTATTTAATACAATTTACACAACAGGAACTATCCCCCGAGAAATGTTAACATCAACATTCATATGTTTACCAAAGAAAGCAAATTCAAAAGAATGCAGTGACTATCGAACAATCAGTCTCATGTCACATACTTTAAAAACCCTTTTAAAAATTGTACACGCTAGAATACATTCCAAGTTGGAGCTGGATATTAGTGACACACAGTTTGGCTTGCGGAACGGGGTGGGTACAAGAGAAGCATTATTTGCTTTTAATGTGCTTACTCAAAGATGCTTAGATATCAATCAGGACCTCTATGTCTGCTTCATAGATTACAACAAAGCTTTTGATAGGGTCAAGCATGACAAACTAATAGAGATTCTCAGAAGCAAAAATTTGGATGAAAGGGATTTAAGGTTGATATCAAATCTGTATTACAATCAGCGAGCGGCAGTAAGATTTGGACAGGAAATATCCAGAGATGTGGAAATACAAAGGGAAGTCAGACAAGGTTGTATATTGTCATCTTTACTATTTAACGCTTATTCTGAAGAGGTCATATTGGAAAGTCTTGAATCTGAAACAGCAGGGATAAAAGTAAACGGAGTTTTAATCAACAATATTAGGTATGCAGATGACACCGTAATAATAGCTGATAGTTTAAAAGACCTAGAAAAGATAATGAATAAAATATTGAAAGTCAGTGGAGAATATGGACTCTCTCGTAACACGAAAAAGACCAAGTTCATGATAATTAGTAAAAACAACAGCAATAATAATGAAACCCTAATGGTAGGAGGCCAGCACAAAGAAAGAGTTAAGAAGTACACTTACTTGGGAACCCTAATAACAGAAAATAATGACTATACCGTGGAAATAAAAACTAGAATCGAGAAAGCACGTGCCAACTTTATTAGAATGAAAAAGGTTATCTGCAGCAAAGATCTAACGTTAGCCCTGAAAATACGACTGACTAAATGTTAGGTATACAGTGTTCTATATTATGGAATGGAAGCATGGACACTGAATCGAGAGGCAATGAGAAGACTTAACTCTTTTGAGATGTGGACCTATAGAAGAATTCAGAGGATTTCGTGGGTGGATCGAGTTACGAATGCCGAAGTGTTGAAAAGAATGGGGAAAGAAAAGGAAGTCGAGATAACAGTAAAACAGAGAAAACTGCAATATTTCGGACACATTATGCGAGGAGAAAGGTACAGCATCTTGCGGCTCATAATCCAGGGCAAAATAAGTGGCAGAACAAGCGTGGGACGACGACGAATTTCATGGCTAAAAAACCTAAGAGAATGGTTTGAATGCAGTTCAAAACAACTATTTAGGGCAACTGCCTCAAAAATTAAAATAGCTATTATGATTGCTAACCTCCGCAATGGAGAAGGCACTTGAAGAAGAATAGCTTCGGTACCTTGTTTATAGTAAGAAACGTCGAGGACTCAAAATAACCATCTACTGCAGACATCGCCTCTTCATCGTTGGCAAATCTTTTATCGTCGAGCCATTTCTTTAAGTTCAGAAAGAGAAAATAGTCCGAGAATGCTAAATCTGGTGAATCGGGTACATGAAAAAGTAATTCGTATTTTAAATCATTGATTTTAGCAATGCAATAACAGATGTGTGAACAGGCGTGTTCAAGAAATAGACAGATTTTGTATTTCAGTGTATATTATATTATTATTGTCGGCCAAGCGCTTTCGGTCTTACTTAGACCATCCTCAGGGCTCAGACCTCGTCAAAAAGCAGATCTTAACTCTGCCATTTGGAGAACAGCCTCCAACGCCAGCGTAGCCTCCACACAGAACAAGTCACATATACAATTACAAGTCTGTCCCAAATTAAAATTAAAACATTCAAAACAAAGTATACACTAACATTATTAAAACAATAAACCTTTACAATAAGAACTCAAAAGACAGTGAGGTTATGCCACGCACAGTCATGCTGTCCCCTTAAGTTGAAGGGTCTTTCCCACCAATGTAATTGTGGGAAGTCTCCCTATTTTCTTCTTTTTTGTAAAGAGTACCATCTCGGCATTGTCCGGATTTATTCCGAGCCCCTTTCTGTGGCATCATCGTTCCGTGATCCGGAAGACCCGCATCATTAACCCCTCCAAGTCCCAGACATGACGACTAGGGCACAAAATGACTAGGTCATCAGCATAGGTCTGTGTATATAAACCGGCATCATTCAGTTCACTCAACAGACTGTCTACCACAAGGCTCCACAGCTAAGGTGATAGCACTACTGCCTGTGCACAACCCCTAATTGATAGTGCTTTAACAGTTACATTGTTAAGTTGAACATATATTATTCTCTTAGTTAACATTTCTCTGATCCATGCGACTACTGTCGGTTCAGAGCTTCATCGTTGTAGAGCGATGAAAATCAAATCGTGTTATCGAATGCCCCCCTCGATATCGATAAAGATACCTTAGGCAGATCATCGATCCAACAGCCCGTTTTCGACTCTTCATGTAGGACGAGTTAAAATCATTTGAGGGAAATGATACGTGGCCATTGGGCGACTTACCAGAAAGTGAGACTGTAGTGGAGTGTAAGTGGATTTATAAAAAGAAGTGTGATAGTGAGAGTAAGGTTAATTCTAGGCTAGATTGGTTGCTAAAGGTTGTACACAAAGGAAGGGTATAGATTATAGTGAAATGTTTGGGCCATTGGTCAGATACTCTACTTTAAGTTTGTTAATAGCTTTAGCTGTAAAACTAAATTTGACAATGAATTATCTAGATGTAAAAACTGCTATCGTCAATGGATTGTTAGAGGAAAGCGTTTACATGAGGCAACCTGAAGGTTTTGTAGTTGAGGGCTGTGAGAACAAAGTGTGTAATTAAACAAAGCAATTTATGGGCTGAAACAGTCTTCAAGAGCTTAGAATAAGCGTATCGATGAGACATTGCTAGATCGAGATTATAAAAAATCAGAACTGAGACTTGCTTATACACCAAAAAGAAAAATAATCAATTAAAGGTAATTGCTTTGCATACAGATAATGTTTTTGTTTTTTCAAATGATGTTAAAAATATTGACTTGTTAAAGTTACGTTTAAGTTCTGAATTTAAAATAAAACACTTAAACAATGTTTAGGTGTAAGGATTAGTCGAGATTATCGTGATTACAAAATTCAAAACACATTGATGTTAGGCACAAATTTATTAGAGAAGTAGTGTCAAATTCGTAGATATCAAGCATCTTTCCACAGATGAAATGTCTGCTGATATACTAAGGAAAAGTCTTTCAACTGTTAAACATACAAAATTTATAAGGGATTTAGGTTTAGTCAAATTTTTATCTAGTAGGAGTGTTGGGAGCAGGCGCGGATCCAAGGGGGGGGGAGCGGTGGGTACCATCGCCCCCCCCCCAAGAACTTTGAACTCAGGAAAATAGACCCGATTGCGCCTCTTATACCATAGTTTATTCAAGAACTAGAGAGAGTAATAAATTATTTTTTACCCTTTTTTTCTTCACAAACAAGGGATTTAAATGTAATTAATTTTTATATGTTACAGTTAAAATTAGACCTACTTATTTTTATTTTTATTGCACTGACATCTTAATTTAATTTACTTTAATATATGGAAATCCGATAGCCCCAAAAAAATAAAATAACCGTGTTAATTCTAGACTTAAGAAAAAGACGCAAATACAATAATAAAATAATAAAAAAATTACGGCTAATTGGAATTAAATATATAGAAAATTAAAGAATAGGACACACTAAAATAAAGATATATAAAAAAATAAAAATATATGTAAACAACATTAAACAATAAAATACAACAAAAATTTAAATAATAAATTGTGTTTACACTGGTAAACATTACGTATCTAATTCCTAATTAAAGTCAGTGAAACTACCTGCGCTCAAATTAATTATAATTGATTGCTCTATCTCACCGATCATGAGATCGAGTTTTCACATTTTGTTTCATTCTTTTTTATTATATGGATTTTTTCCAATTTTCCGCAGTAACTTCATTCAAAAAAATCTTTCAAAAGTTCAGTTAAGTTGCTAATCTTGTAAGTTGTGTTATTTCTAGCAACTCTACCTTTTACTTGAGAGAGATATTTACTTCTCCAATGGAGAGTTTACGGACGATCTATAAGAACAGATTTCCTATCTGGTTTTTCCTAGCAAAAATTAAGTTCTCTGAGCAATTTTCAGAGCTCAGTTCTTTCAATTTCGGTAAATCCCGATCTTCATTGATTTTAGTTAGAAATTTGGCGACGATTGGAATCTGCTTCTCATAATAAAATGTATGTACAACTTCCCTTATTGCAGTTTTCATCTCTTCTTCCAACTAGGTTTTTCGTCTGCTTGTGATCAAATGTAGCTTGGGAATACATAGTAGATTTTTCAACTCCTGTTATGTTGAAACACATCTCAACAGAGCTTTTTACATTATCTAGATATTGATATCTTAAGGCATCATAAACATTAATCGTAATAACTTTTTCGTTGAGGAAAAAATGCCTTGGTTTAACGATTTTGGAATAAATATAGATGTGGAAGCCATATCTTTTGGGTATCTCACTAATCTCAAATAATATATGAAAACAAGCATAAACAAAATAAATCACTAAGGATACATTGTAAGGTGTACTGTGCTCACTGACAGAAATTAAATTGAATCAGTAATTTTATTGTTGCAGTAAATTTATAAAAGCTTATAATATTTAAATATAATTAGATTTACGGCAGTCCCCAGTTACCTGCGGCACTGGAGCAGGTACGTTGGAGGTTTCGGTAACAGTCTTATTACTCTCACTAGTTCTTGAATAGAGTATAGGAATGTACATGCTTGCAATCGCTTTGAGTTCGGGACAATAGAACCGATAATGCCTTTTATATTATTATGCTGCTGGTACCCTCCTCCCCCCCCCCCCGGTTGACAACTTGTTTTTCTTGCGGTTGCCATCCCCCAAGAGCTTTGAGTTCAGGGAAATAATCCTGATTCTGTCTCTTATACTAGGAATGTGTATGCTGCTGATATCGCCCCCACTCCAAGAGCTTCAAATTCAGAATAGACCCGACCCTGCCTTTTACTTCCCCTTTTACCTCCCCCCCCTTCAAAGAGAGAAGCTAGATCCGCCCCTGGTTGGGAGTATATCGAAATTTGCATGTCATAGTATTGTCTTTCCTTTTTGGCTTGTAGCGCCACCTATTTGTGTACTTTTGTATTTTTTTACTGTTGCAGTTTGTGCAATATTCGCCATGTTGATAATAAAGAGTTAGTTGTTTCAGATCTTTCAACGGAAGCGTTTGTTTTAATTTTTTCCAGTTAACAGCAATCAAGGGATCAAACTACATTTAAAAAGCTTGAGTGGAGCCATGTCTGTTTATCAGCTACGAAAATCCACTGATTTCCCCGACTGGTCCGACGACCACATTTTAATGAATTTTTAACATTGTTTACCACTATAAAACAAATATTAAAATATACTGCAAAATCAATAATATTTATTATCGAACTACAGCACATAATATTCTAATTTACTCTAAAATAAAAAAAGCAATAATCTCTCATTTAAAATACACTGAAAAACCTCCAGCCCCTCTCTCTTCTCACCCCTAACGTTACTCAATGATAAATTAGTTTCCACCACTCACAATCTGACATGGTGGAATTAGTCCTTTGTGATAAAACGCTAGTTTTTGCAAGCCATTGTTTATATCCGCCCCTGATTGTGCGTTGCCAAAAAACTTTTCCCGTTTTCGACGTTTTTATTTCTTTCTGACTCGTTTTTCTGTTCTTGTTCTTTAGTCGAGCTGGAAAACTCATTTATTTGTATTTGTGTACTAAATTATGTACAGGGTGGTTCGCTATTTTTACAACTGTCTACAGAATTCTCAAAATTTTAAAGTTTCGAATACATAAGTTCTTTATTGTGAATGATAAAAAATTAAATGAAAATAGATTACAATTGAAATACGTCAATCTTAAGAATTAAGAAGATAGAAGTCCCATATTTTTTTAAACCTTACACAGTGGCATAGCGAAGGCTCCGCAGGGCCAGCGGCGCGAGGGGACCCCGCTCACCCAAAAATATTTTTAGAATTCAATTTAATCAATCTCCAATAAAACTTGCTACTTTACAATCCATTTAACGCAGGACATCAATAATTATTTATTATGAATGGACAAGTATGCAGCGCAGGACGTTTAGATTTATATTAAATGTACATATATTAAGAAATCACTTTAAGACAAACTAATTAAACCCATTGAATGCAAGTCCTCTGTGACAGTCTGTGTTGGTAACTATACTTACGCCGTGCAGGAAGCAATTTTAATTTAAAATAAAATGTGAACAAAATCAGTCTCAACAGAGACTTGGGTAATAATTTGTAGTACTCAAAACTTTCTTGTCTGAAATGATCGCTGATCGTTTATCCGAGATATATATGTTTAAAGTTTTCTCCATTTAAAAAGCGGGGTAAAATTTTTCCCATTTAAAATACATTGTAAATGATATAAAAGCGATTACTCACAATTCAATTAATGTAGAACTGCGAGTTTTGGAACTTTTTGGATGCCAAAAAAAGGAATTGCGGGTCTTTTGAAGACGCTGTTTCTGCTTTTCAACCGTTCAGAAAGCTCCAAAACTCGGTCTTCACTGTATCATTTTTTTTTACTGGAATGTGATCATTTCAGCATTCTATAAAACATATCTCGATGGTAATTCTGAAAGACCTGTGCAAAAAAAATGGCGGACCAAAAATGATCACGATTTTCGGTTTTTTGAATTTATCTCGAAAAGTAAAAGTTGTATCGAAAAATATTTCAAACAAAAGTTGTAGAAAATTAAAAAACCTATCGACTTATATAATATAAATTATAGGTGGCGCCACTAGTTATCGAGATATATATTTTTTCTACAAAATTTACAGTTTTAGTTTTTTAAAAAAACAAGATATTTTTTCACAAATTACCAGTTTAAAATTTAACAAAAATATAGGTATTATTATTATAAAAAAGTATGTCAAACCCGGAAATTGTGAGTTTTTTATTTTCCGAGAAATTCGATGTCAAAGTTGAAAATTCAACCACAATTTTCCGCTTTCCTAATTAAGATACAATGCTCAATTTTAATGGAAATTGTTTATATTGTTTTATATTTTGAAGATCTGTTAAAAAAAATTTTTTTTTTGAAGCATAGGCCGATAAATTATGCACCAAAAAATTGCTATAACTTTTCACCGAATGGACATAAAAAATTTTTTTTAATACGTGCATTGGATTTAGATTTCATTTCCGATCTCAAAAAAAAAATAATTTTCGATGAAAAAAACTTTTTTTTTCCAATAATTTATAATGGCGTTGCAAATGAATATTAAGGGCTCAAATTTGCAGAAGTTGCCTTTTGGTACTTGTACTTTATCTGTGAATTTTTTGGATCTATGAAATACACTTCCGTACGATTTGTAAACCTTCGAAAATTGTGCCGAATCTAATCGAAAATAGCTGCTGCAGGCCGCTGTCGGCGAATTGCCATAGTTCAGGAGCATTATTCATAAGCGCTTCAAGGAAACTTATGCATCACAAGTAATATTTATAATATTGTTGTTGTTTTATTAATTTATATGATACTAACAATTTGTTTAATCATATTGTTTATTAACAAAATTTTTACAAAAAATTATAGAGAAAATCATAAAAATATTCAATTGTATATTACATATTGTACTGTTTTTTCCTTTATATTATTATTATCTAACAGTTTATTAATAAAATTTTTACCAAAAATTATAGAAAAACTCAATTATATATTACATATTATACGGTTTTTTTTTCCTTTATATTATTTTACATCTGCTTCTAGCGCGCCAAAAATAAGAAAATAATTAACGACCAATGATATTAATTTGTCCTAATACAAACTTAAAAAATTAAAGAGCATTGTTTTGTTAATAAACTATTAATATATTTTTAAATATTTATATGATTTGCTTATAGGAATTTTCGTAAAAATTTTGTTAATAAACTAATAGGTTAAAATAATATAAAGGAAAAAAAACTATAATATGTAATATATAATTGAATATTTGTATGATTTTCTCCATAATTTATCGTAAAAATTTTGTTAACGAACTGTTAAATGATAATAATATAAAGGAAAAAAACAATAGAATATGTACTATATAATTGAATATTTGTATGATTTTTTCTATAATTTTTTGTAAAAATTTTGTTAATAAACAAAAAATAATTAATATGATAGTAGCAAATGTTTACTATCATATAATTATTTAAAATAAACATCAATATTATAAATATTACTTGTGATGCATAAGTTTCCTTGAAGCGCCAATGAATAATGAGCCTGAACTATGGCAACCCGCCGACAACGGCCTGCAGCAGCTATTTTCGATTAGATCCGGTCCAATTTTCGAAGGTTCAAAAAACGTATGGAAGTGCATTTCTTGGATTCAAAAAATTCACAGGTAAAGTACAAGTATTAAAAAGCATCTTCTGCAAATTTGAGCCCTTAATATTCATTAACAGCGCTATTAGGGATTTTTGAAAAAAAAACGTTTTTTTCACCATGGATCATTAAATGCGTTTTAATCACTTTCATTAACAATATCCTTTATCTAAAAATAAAAATTTCAATAAAATATAAAGAAATCTATCTTCTGTATTTAAATAGTCGTTTATATGTATTATCCTTTCAAGCAGAGAAACGGAATACAACTCTGTTTCTCCCTCGATAAGCGTTTCGATCACCTTATTGTCTCGTCAGTGGAGCTGTGTTAAACCAAGAGCAACATTCGCAGGAAACAACTGCTATATAAAATATTAATTCCGAAGTATGTCGGTAAAATATTAGAAATCTACCGAAATCAATACCAGAGTGAAAAATATCGCCTGTCAAAAACAGCAGTTAATTCATTCGAATGCATTCTGTTTATTTTTTATTGCCTGCGAGTGGACCTATGTCCGAAAAAGCAGCTCTACTACATTCCCAGACCCTTTTTTGTCTATGTTTTGTACTAAAGTTGACAATTCATTGTAGGGAAGTAATCAGTCAGCCTTTTTCGGGTTTTCAACTTTGAAAAGATAACCTGTTTGAAATTGTATAAGAGGAATGTTTCCTATTATGTGGAGAATTAAATTTTAACGTTCTTTTTTCTTGGAAAAGGAAATTTATCCGAATTTCTCTGAGGTTTTGATGTATATTGCTGTCATGAGGTTGAATAAATTATGTCCATATTCTGTTATAGCCCTAAAATTGAAATAATGTTATTGTGAAGCGATTTTATTTTATTTAAAACAATCTTTCTAAGAATTGCTGGTTTTAAAAATATCAGGAAAACTATCTAATTATTATTTTGATAAAGCTTATTACCTTCATTTACAAACATGATCTAATTGCCGTGGAAATTAGACAGTTTTGTTGATCGATTTTATTGTATTTATTTTATTTTTGTATGTAACCATACGAATGCATGAGCTGCTTTGTGTGATTTTTAAAATGTGTCTTGTCGTATATGCTCGTCTGTCGTTTTTGGGAAATTAATAGTGGAGATCGGATTATCCGCGAGAACGCCACGAGGTACATTTCGATCGAACGCGAACGACGTATACGAGCTGTGAATAACTTGCGTATCAGGATTTTTGTCATTTATGCTATGTGTTTGTCCCTGCATTAAGTGGTCCCCACCTTGAAGTGAAGCTTGGATGTCATTTAAAAATTGTTCTATGGGAGAAATTGAAGTGTTGGGATATAATTCAGCATTTTGATTTATTTGGGTCATGTCAGATTCATTACGAGTATGGAATCCTGTTAGGTTTGGCGCGACCCCACGAGGGGCCGCGGAGGTCCCACCAAAACCACCCGGACAGCCTGAAATGCCACCCGCCTCATCAGACCGGAAGGAACTGTGAGAGAAGGGATTGGACATTTTTTAAATAAACTTGTTTATCCTCTTAAATTAGAATGTTTTGTATAAAAAATACAAAAATCACGGAGGGCTGGGCTTTAGTATACTTAATATATGGAAAAATTAAGTATATGGAATTTGGGTTTGATGAGAACTTGGCCAATATTTACTTTAATTTGTTTAGACGTGAGCTCTTATAGGACTTTTTGCAGTAGAATTTTTTTTTGACTGGGGCTCTTAAGTTTTGCGTCGAAATTAAATGTAGTGTTGGGACTCTTAATAAATTTTCTAAAATTCAATTTTCTCAAAAATTCTTGTTTTGGTGTTAAGCGCAAACTAAGGCACGTTTAGTGTTCTTAGATTCGTTAACGATGTCACTATCAGGTTATCACTAATTTTCTCTTAATAGAAAATTATTTAAGTCGCAATCGGGAATGTCTAAATCGGGTATGTCGCTATCAGGTTTCCTTTACGCAATTTTAGTTCCGCAAATTATTATAGTCGTAAAAGTAGGCGCGTGAATACTCTATTTATTAATTTAAAATAGTTTCCGCAAGAATTAAAAAAAATCGACGTGGAAAGGTTATTTTTTAGAAAAGCTTATTTTTTCCGACGGCGCTAGAATTTTACTAAAATTCGAATTTAAAAGACTTAGATACTCGTGTGAGCGTGTGTAAGAAATTTGAGATATCTGGGCTCTTCAAAAAAACGACCAGATTCTGCTAACGAATCGCGACATCGGGTGCTATTTATAATTTCTCGGCACTCCGTCGGGTCTTCCGAAAGGAACCGATTAGCGCTTAGCGCGGTCCGCCAAAGCTTTATGTCTGCGCCGCCGTCTGTGTCGGTGTCTATGCGCCGTTACCGCCGATAACGTGCAGTTATTTCTGGGAATTTCAACGGTCTTTAGATGTTTAATTTATTTTTATGATTTTTTAAGGTTCTTGTAGATAGAATTCTACAACAGTCTGGAAGAGGAAATGATTCCAAAAGATTGGAGGAGCTTTTACATAAATTCAATTTATAAAAAGGGAAATAGGAGCGACTGCAGTAATTATTAGGGTATTATTATTACATCGTCCATTGGAAATCTTTACGAAAGAGTCCTAATAACCCGAATAGAAGAAGAAGCCACGGAAATGGAAGAACAAAGTGGATTTCGACCTAGGCGATCCTGCGTGCACAATATATTTACAATAAAACTACTGGCAGAAAAGAGGAATGGAGCTTCATGCTACTTTCACAGATCTTCGTAAGGCATTTGACTCCGTCCCTTTGCAGAAATTATGGATCGCAATGAAACACAACAAGCATAAATAGTATATATATATATATATATATATATATATATATATATATATATATATATATATATATATATATATACGGGATGTCAACGAATCTATTAGACAAGTCATAATTTCTAGAGTATTATGAGTATCAAAATAAGAATTGGTACAGGTAAATGTTATGTGAAGAGAAGAGTTTTCGCATATTTTTTACTTTCCGGTCACTTCCGGTTTCACCGGAAATGGCCCCGGTTTTGAATTCTTAAATAGAACACCCTATATATTTTAACATCTTTGGATTTCTGAGACAATTCTAGATCAGAATGTGACATTTTAAAAACTTTTTACGTCTACTTCATTTTTTTTAAAGCCACTTTTAAAATTGCATCTAGGTGGCCGTGATCGGACGCCAACTAATCTAACGGCCTTAGGTGATGCCAAAAAAATACAATCGCAAAGTTTTAGTGACTAGTATGAAAGACAGAAATTGGATTAAAAATTTAACCAAATTAACAAAAAACTAACAAAATAAACTAATAACTTAGACGACGCACTTAAAATATTTGAAAGTACAGTAGCTGAATTTGTTAAAAAGTTTAATGTAGTAAATGTTTAAAGTGCATTCCTTCTTTTTCACGACACATTTCAGCTAGTTCAATTGTTTCTCTCAACACGTTTTGTAGCATTTGGGGCGTTATACTTCTAAATGCCCGTAAAATTCTTTCTTCTAATATTTCAAGAGTAGCTGGGGCTGCTCCATAGTAAACCCTTTCTTTAATATATCCCCAGACAAAGAAATCGAGCACAGTAAGATCCGGTGAGCGGGCTGGCCACCGTGCCGGACCATTGGTTGCAATAATTCGATTATTAAAATGCTCTATTAAATAATTAAGAACTTCTCTAGTATTGTGAGGCGGTGCTCCATCTTGTTGAAAGTAAATTCGCCGTAAAACTGCTAAAGGTATATCATTGAGATGATTTTCGATTTCATTTTGAAGAAAACCTAAGTATCTAACCCCTGTTAACTGACCTTGAAACAACATTGGCCCAATTATTCTGTTTCCAATGATACCAGCCCAGACATTGACGCCAAATCTTTCTTGAAAATTGCCCTCTCTCATTTCATGTTGATTTTGTTGGGCCCAGTACCGAGTATTTTGCTTATTGAACATACCATTATTTGTAAATCGGGATTCGTCGGAAAATAGAATAAAATCGATAAAATTTGGGTTAACTCTATGATTTTGAAGCAGTCAATCACAAAACACTACCCGTCTATCGCCATCCTCAGTATACAAATGTTGATGTAACTGATATTTAAATGCTCGATATCCATGCTTTTTCAGTATTTTTCTTGCTGATTCATAACTTATTTGCAGTTCTTGACTAATTTTTCTTAACGAAACTGTTTTATCAACCTCAACCATAGCAAGAACGTTAATCTCAGTCTCTTCATTTATGATAAACCTCTGTTCCGCCTCTTGATTTCCTATTTGCCTAAAACGAGTCTCGACATACGGAAAATACTGATGGGCTGAATGTTGCCGATTCGGATATCTATGAGCATACAACTCGGCAGCATTCCTTGAATTTCTATGACACTCTCCAAATATTAATAACATATCCACTTTTTCACTTTGAGTATACATTATTTTAACGAAAATTTAAACTAAACTTAACGCAAATTAAGAAATTTTTACGTCTGCTCTTAGAGCGTATGTCACTGTCATTATCTACTTAAGTGAGTGCTTTGTTTTCCAAAGAAGACTTGATAAAAACAGTTGCAAATTATTATGCATCATGGCTGTCCATGGTGCACTTGTCATAAGTAAATAAATTATCCAGTATTTTGCTTAATAATATTTAATTTCTGTTCTTATGTCTAATCCAATCGAAAAGTAGTTGTCAAAATGGGGTCGCCATTTGAAAATTAATAGTTAGAAATGAAAACGTAATTTTGTCAACTTGTCTTATTCCTGTCTTTCATACTAGTAACTAAAACTTTGCGATTGTATTTTTTTGACATCACCTAAGGCCCTTAGATTAGTTTGCGTCCGATCATGGCCACCTAGATGCAATTTTAAAAGTGGCTCTAAAAAAATGAAGTAGACGTAAAAAGTTTTAAAATGTCACATTCTGATCTAGAATTGTCTCAGAAGTCCAAAAATGTTAAAATATACAGGGTGTTCTATTTAAAAATTCAAAACCGGGGCCATTTCCGGTGAAACCGGAAGTGGCCGGAAAGTGGAAAATTATGCGAAAACTCTCCCCTTCACATACCATTTACCTGTACCAATTCTCATTTTGATACACATAATACTCTAGAAATTATGACTTGTCTAATAGATTCGTTGACACCCGGTATATATAAGCCGTAGAAACACCGTATAGAGGAAGCCAAGCAGTTGTTAAAGTCGGAAATTAAACTTCTGAGACTTTCTCACAAACAAAAGGGGTTAATCAGGGCTCCTGTCTCTCTCCGACCCTGTTTTAAATTTATCTCTGCATCACTTTAAAACAATGGATAAGAAAATGAGCCCCATGGGGATATGGATAGAGGACACTCACTTCTATACAATCCTCTTTGCAGATGATCAGCTAGTTCTTGCGGAAGACCAGCAAGACATGACTTACATGATAAATAAACTCAGAAGAATTCACTAAATGAGGTTTAGAGATAAACATACAAAAGACAGAATACATGACGATAGGAGGCGCAGATAAGATGACAATCAGAAAGCGAGGCAGCTAAACAAAACTCGACATTCATCAGAGGCCACCATCAGTTCTCAGCGAGTAACGAGACGAACCTCACTTGAAAATGCCAAATGAGATTTTGGCGAAACGTCGTGAAAACGATTTTTTGAACGAACGGATTGAAACCCGGAATAACCAAACCATATATATATATATATATATATATATATATATATATATATATATATATATATATATATGTAATTCGTAATACGTATGTCACCAAACCCACTGTTATGTAAGAGAATGAAAGAAAGACCTAAATTATTTTTAAATCAATAAAAAAATATCACCTTCCTAAAATAAAGAAAACTTTCCATTTCTAGGGCTTTGATAACAAAGAAAAACATGATGTTTTATCCTATATTTTTAAGCTTTGAAACTGGACTGACTTTTGTTACATTTGTTGATTTTAACTTTTAATTATACCAGTAGATTTAAAGGTTCTCGCAAAAATATTTTGGGAAATGGCTTTCGGTCAGACACCTTGAAACCACCTGGTTTCGTAGTTCTTGGTTGGTGGATCAAAAGTGTCACAGATCGCTAAGACCAAAAAACTCATGATTTAAAGACATAGATCACAGAAGTTGCACTATTTTGTGTTTGAAAGTTTGCAGCCTTTATGTCCGTAAGAAAGATTTCTGCCGATGTTGTAAAAAAGATCGAGGACAAGGTTTTCATTCTTGGTGATAACCTTGACTCCAGTCTCAAGTCCAAAGGTCAAGGTCCTCTCTAGGTCAAATTGGTATTGAATGATAACTAATCCTTTTGATGTCCAGAAGAATAATTTCTGCTGATGTTAAAAATATGATCGAGCGAAAGATTTCTATCTTTGTCTTCTATGACGGATTTTAACCTTTGGCTTAAGGTTAAAGTTCAAGAGCTTATATTTTTTAATCCGAAAATTAGAATGTGTTGATTTTAGATACGATCATATCCTTGGCAGTCCGATTGTGGGGTTTAATAATGGTTGATTAACGATTGTAGAATATTGAGCTTGCTCAACACGATATTCTAGAGTTGAAAAAAATAATCTCTGAGAAGAAATGGTTAACGGAGACATCTCTGTTTTTGAGTTGGAATATCTAAGAGATTTAACATATCAGATTAATTTTTCCGTATTTTATATACAACATAAACTCGTGAAAAAAAATATGAGCAGAGCTTTCTGAGAGTCAGGGTATTTTCCAGCTTTAAAAATGCAACGAAGCACCAAATATTTATTGCTTACAATAATATTCATGGAGAGACTATGTATGATGCACAGCATGCTAATACCCATGAACTAATTACCGAATATTATTGCATATGTTAAGCTGGAGCCAGAACTTTGGGCACATTATATTGTTTTTAAATTATGTGCGTCATCGACATAATATAAAATATCTAGAAGACTTCCTGCTAAATAAAACTCTAGACACTTGTAACAGAATCTAACAAGAAGCTGAAAAAAAAATAATATTGCTGTGATGGATTAAAAACATCTTTATGGAAGAATAGGAAGGAGTTCTACTGAAATTACATAATTTACCAAAGAGAACGACTTGGCCACCCAATTAGGTCAATCAAAATAAAAATAATTTATTCTCAAAAACTAGTTATTTTTCTTACTTTTTCTTAAAATGTATTTTAGAACAAAAGCAGGATATGTTTTATACTAAGTTATTAATACCATCCTATGACACAAGATTCGACTTATCTAAATTAACAATCTTTTAGCCCTCTTCCACCCACAGAAAATCATTATAAAATCATTAGGCAAGGGGTTGAGTATTGGTTTATCGCATAATCATGCGAATTCAGGTGCTTCGCGATCTTTCCGATAAAAGGCACTAGCTTTATTATTGGATTTAATCAGTAGCGTACAGTAGATTTACATTTAAGAGAAGCTCAAAACACAACTTAACTTAAAATATAGCGCAATTAAAATTTGATATTATACCACAGAAAAAGGAAACAATATATATATATATATATATATATATATATATATATATATATATATATATATATATATATATATATATATATATATATATATATGTATATATATATATATATATATATATATATATATATATATATATATATATATATACATATACATGTATGTGCAGGGTGAGTTGGAAAGAACGGAACCAACTCCTGAAATATATTCTATACGTAAAAATAATTTAAAAAACATTTATGTTCTTATCCGATGTTCATTTGTACCCAAATTATAGGTAATGACAAATAAATAAAATGACTTACATTAAGCATTCTTAGTGCGTCAAATTAGTGCATCTTAAATGCTGTATGTCTCTTTCTTGTTTCGCAATTTGTTAAAGATCATTTAATATGTGACTTGCAGAGGGATCCCCATCGACTGTTTTCTTCCCTTAGATATGCTGTCAAAATGTCTCAAAAGGGAATACTTTTGGTTCTACATATTCTCACTCAAATTGATTTGAGTCTGGAAAATGAACTTTTAATATTTTCTTATTTACGAGGGCGGTTCGATAAGTACTTAGCCTCACCGCCCGATGGCGCCACTATCGCAAGAGAAATTTATTATCGTGTAGTACATTCTCGTAAACATCAACTGTCAAAATTTCAACCGAATCGGACTCCCAGTTTTGTTTTGACCGCGTGTGGAAGCGGGCGGGTCCGCGGATTTTAGAAAAATGGAAAAAGAGCAATATCGATCGGTGATTCGATTCTTGTTTTTGGAAGGAAAATTGCGCAGCGAAATCAAAGAGCGCTTGGATACGGTATACGGTGACCCTTCTCCTTCGATGGCAACCGTCAAAAATTGGTTTAACGAGTTTCAACGTGGTCACACGTCGGTTTTTGATGAGCCATACCCAGATGCCCCGAAAACGGCTACCACGGAGGATAACGTGACAAAAATCCACGATCTCGTATTGGCAGACCGCCGATTGAAGGTGCGCGAGATAGCTGAGACAGTAGGCATCTCAAAAGACCGCGTGGGTCATATACTGCATGAAATTTTGAGCATGAAAAAGCTGTCGGCGAGATGGATGCCGCGTTTGCTCTCTCCGCACAACAAGCGCAACCGTTAGACCACTTCAGAGCAGTGTTTGACGCTGTTTATGCGCAATCCGAAGGAGTTTCTGCGTCGTTTCGTGACCATCGACGAAACATGGATCTACTGGTACACACCAGAGACCAAGAAACAGTCGAAACAGTGGACTTCACCCGGTGAACGTGCTCCGAAGAAGGCGAAGACTATCCTATCGGCCAGAAAGGTTTTCTGGGATTCACACGGTCTGATCTACATCGACTACCTGAAGAAGGGCAAAACGATCACAGGGTTCTACTATGCCGAATTATTGGGCCGATTTGACGCCGAATTGCAGAAAAAACGGCCCCATTTAGCAAAGAAAAAAGTGCTCTTCCACCTTGATAATGCACCGGCTCACACCTCCGCCGTCGCCACGGCCAAATTGGTCGAATTGGGCTACGAAATGCTGCTCCATCCACCGTATTTTCCAGATTTGGCCCCGTTCGACTCCTTTTTGTTTCTAAACTTGAAAAGGTCACTCGCCGGGCATAAATTTGAATCGAATGAGGAGGTTATCGCCGCCACGGAAGCCTACTTTGCAGACCTCCAGAAAACGTATTTTTCAGACGGGTTAAAGAAGTTGGAGCATCGCTGGGTCAAGTGTATCGAGATAAAAGGAGACTATGCACTAACGAGCATTTGGCCTTAAAAACCGGACAAAATTAACAACGTCGTTGTTTTTGACTCTAGACGTGTCAAAATCAGTATCCGGGGGTTTTGAGGGCGCTAAGTTGATTTCTGGCATTATTTTACTAATCGGGTAAAAGGGGGCTGACTTAGGGTGAGAAGGGAGAGGGGAGTAATATTAAAAAAACGTAATGGTTATCGTTTTATATGTTTTTAGGTACTCCGATTTCATTTCTGGCATTATTTTACCAATCGGGTATAACAGGCGCTGACTTAGGGTGGGGAGGGGGAGGGAAGTAATATTAAAAAAACGTAATGGGTATCGTTTTATATGTTGACTTAAGGTAATTGTACGTTTTCCCATAAAAAGTCTATCTTATACAAAGTTTGACATTCTAAAGTTTTCTACCGAGTTTATTAATGGTTGTCAAATAAAAAATTTCAACATATTTTGACAAAAACCGCTTGCGATCAAAATTCGGTTAAATGGATTCTGTTTAATTTTTTAATAATGTCTAAATAAGACCACTGATAATTCCATTTGACTTTTCTATTTTGGTCTTCAGCAGATGATTTGCTTGGTCTTCGACATACTTTTTTCTTCCTTCGTAATATCCACAGCTTCTTGAAGAAATCGAATGCGGATTGGCCGGCAAAATCTAGTGAATGATAGTGTGGGATTTTGCCATAACATTTTTATTCTATCCTCGATATGTGGCTGCAGTCTTAACAACACCAATAAGCTTTGGAATATGTTCGAGTCATAGTTCGAGCTATCTGAAAATTTTTGTTGATAAGGAATTTGATGAGAGTCATCACAGCCCCATTTTGCTATAAGTTCTAGGTTATCTAATTCTTCTGCAGCGCAGCTTTGAAGGACATCCTTAAGATAAAGACAAAGTCTCTTTACTGTGTGATCAAATAGGTCCTGAAACACAACTTCAACACTCTTCTCCGTAACTCGGATTGACTCTGGTTTTGGATAGCAGAGTTTCTTTGCTTCTCTAATTAGAGTCTAACAAGGATATATACCCTTACTGGAATCGTGTAACAACTCCCACTGCCTCCTTGTAAAGTCACCTTCAACAAAGATTTGCAAAGTTTGCTCAGGTGTGTAATTTTTTACTTTCGGTTTCTGAGCAGTATTTATTACCTTCCTGTAAAGTTTAGCTGTTGTTGGTGTTGAAGTTGCATCTATTATAAGTTTAGAAGCTGCGGCATTTCCAGACATTCGTTGACTTTCGCTGGCTGCATAGGTAAGCTCCTCAACAGGTACCTGTTTGCGGAGTTCTTTAGTATTTCGTCGTTTACTATGATCATGTAATTCTTGGAAATGCTCCCTTGGGCGTCCCGTAGAATTCGTGGCCCAGTTATATACTGGTATTGATGTATTAAGTCATTTCTCGTTTTTTTTTCCAAAATCTTTCTTCAATATAGTTAGATGATATCCATCTCTTCTTCAGATCACTATTAAAATGTTTTAAATCGTGACTTAAAGTATGGTACTCGTTTTGGGGACATTTCATCATTTCGCGGAGCTTATGTTCCATAAATGCTACCTTATCTTCGAGTGTTCAGGATGTGCTTTGTTTAAAAAGCATATATAGCGTTTTCCGATATACCTCAATAACATTTGATGTCAAATCTGTACCTATAGGAAAAAAAAATATGTATGTATGTAAAAAATAACAAAAATTATTGCAAAAAAAAACTGTGGAACTCAAAGCGATTTTTTTAAGAGGTGGAAACATGTGGAAATTGTTTTGACTGTTATGATATGGCTAATGTCTATAGTTTATTATAAAAAAAGAATTATAGCCCGACCTAGCTCGGAACATTTTCAAAAACACTAATTAGTTAAAAAGAAAAACAAAAAAATTGAAAATTTTCTTGCAGATTGTTTTAGGTTCATAAGAATACTAAACAGTCATTATATTTTTAAATAATATATATTAAAATTAAATACGTACCTTGTTCTTCAGATTCCATCACAAAAATTTTTTTTTAATATTCACTTTACAAAATACCAAACATCAAACCCAAGTCTAAAAAAAATCTACCAAGAACGAATGCGTGCGTATTGAACGAAGCTTAGATTGCAATTAACTGTGCGGAGCGTGGCGGTGGGGAGGGGCCACTTTATCATAATTTTATGATAGTACGATTACTCAGGTATACAAAAAAAAATAAATTCGATGATTACTTGTATAGTTTATATTTCTCCTTTTATAAAATTTTTTATAAATCGTCACTTTTCCAAAATTTTCGTTTTTCTTATGTAGGCTAATTACTTATCGGACCGCCCTCGTAGTTTTTATAATTGGATGCTTTATATTTTTTCCAGTTTATTTTAAATGGATATACAAGCACTATTTGTAAAAGTTTTCAAATATTTTGTCGATAGTCCTAATTTGAAAGCTTCACCATGATATTTTGTAATTCAAGGGGCATCGCTTTACTTTACATCAGCCTCTAAACTCCAGGAAACTCACTGAAGCATTTTACTAAAGTAAAATAAAATTCAATTAAACGTATTTACAAAGCTAGTTCTAACGATATCGATTCTATTTCCACTTATATAATTCAATTAACTCCGCCACTGTTTAAGATTTCCACCGTAACTTCGGCAAACGGGCGATGATGCCAGCCATCAGATTAGCATCCAGGAAGCCATTAGGCAAATGACGTGATGTATCTAGTGATTAGTTCCACTCCCAGCGCGGGGCTGTGTATATACTCCCGATTTTTTGCAACACGGCCTGGTTAAGAGATTACTTAGCTTTTTGATCCTTAGTATCGAAGTTAAATGCAAAAACATTATGTGCAGCGGGTTAAAATCAAATTGAAACTATTTGGATGGAAAATATTTCGATTTAATTTATTAACTAATAATTAAATGCAGTAAAAAAGTGTTCGATTTTTTCAGAATGCGAAAAGATTTTGTTCAAGTTGGAAATCATGGTTTTTGGGTTTACACCGTGTCAAATTGGAAATATTATCCGACGTTTCGCCGAAGATTGCACCAGGCATCTTCAGGGATCTTTACTCCACGAAATTAGAATACTAAATGATAATTAAGGGGCAACAAGCTGGTATTTATACCCGACTGGTGCTCTGCAAACCGTGATCCAGCGTCACAATCGATTTCCACGTTTGATGTGGACTGTAACTTGCATCTCTATTAATATTATTTGGATATATACAAATTTCGATCGATTCTCCAATTTTACGTTTAAAGAAACTAGACACTTTAGTTTCTTTTACTTTAAAAGTGTGACATAAGATGCTTTTTTTTTACATCTTTTATGTTCCCTAAACCTAGTGAATATAGACCGTTCTGTTTCACCCAGGCACGGATCTAAGAGGGGGGGGGCGATGGGAGCAATCACCCCCCCCCCCACACACACACACACAAAATAAAAAAGCTTGGAGTTCTGGAAAATAGATCCGATTTTGCCACTTTTACTATAATTTATTCAAGCACTAGGGAGAGTAATAATTTATTTTTTACACTTTTTTTCGTCGCAATCCATCTGTGTTCTTTAGTCCGGTGTCTTTGGCAAAATCAGTTAGACACATATATTTTTCATTGGAATGGGTTAGAAATTTTATAATCAAAAATACCGGTCTATAATAATGGACTATTTGGGTTGGACAACAATAGATATTTGGAAGTGTGAAGTGTTAAAAGGGATTTTAATCCTTGTCATAGGCGTTGGAAGGAGGTTTATTTTATCACTAAGTATTTATGGCATAGAATATTATTTCGGTAATAAACTTACATTACAAAATGTAGATAATTTTGACATATTTAACACAAATCACAACTGTGTTCTTATTATTTTTAATTTTGGCATAGAAACCGTTTGAGGCACATTCAGATTTAAACGTAGCCTTATTCTCTAAGTTATAATTTAAATACTTACAAAATACCCATTGTCAAAAATACAAAAAATTAAACATATATAAAAAAATAAATTCATCCATATAATATTAAATTTTTTTGGGGCCATCGGTCATTTTATTATTAATTAAAATTATTTTTAGGACATTTGACGTTTCAGTTTATTTATTTCTTAAACCATCCGCAGAATTACAATTAAACACTAAAAAGGGATTCAAATGGAATTAATTTTTAAATGTTACAGTTAAAATTAGACCTACTTATTTTTATTTCTGTTGTACTGATATCTTAATATAATTTACTTTATTATATGGAAATCCGATAGCGCCAAAAAATAAAATAAACATGTTAATTCTACACGCTTAAGAAAAAGACACAAATACAATAATAAAATAATAAAAAAATTACGGCTAATTGGAATTAAATATATATAAAATTAAAGAGTGGGACACACTAAAATAAAAATATATATAAAAATAAAAATATATATTAACAACATTAAACAATAAAATACAACAGAAACAAAAATTTAAATAATAAATTGTGTTTACACTGGTAAACATTACGTGTCTAATTCCTAATCAAAGTCAGTGAAGCTATCTTCGCTCAAATTAATTAAAATTGATTCTTCTATCTCACCGATCATGAGATCGAGTTTCCACATTTTGTTTTATTCCTTTATTATATGGATTTTACCCAATTTTCCACAATAACTTTGAAAAGTTCAGTTAAATTACTAATTTTGTAAGTTGTGTTTTTTCTAGCAACCCTACATTTTACTTGAGAGAGATATTTCCTTCTCCAACGGATAGTTTCCGGAGGATCTATAAGAACAGATTTTCTATCTGGTTTTTCCCAGCAAAAATTAAGTTCTCTGAGCAGTTTCCAGAGTTCAGTTCTTTTAATTTCAGGTAAATCCCGATCTTTATTGATTTTAGTTAGAATTTTGTCGACGGTTGGGATCTGCTTCTCATAACATGTATGTACAACTCCTTTTATTGCAGTTTTCATATCTTCTTCCAATGAGGTTTTTCATCTGCCTGTAATCGAATGTAGCTTGGGAGTACTAACAATTCCAGCTATTTTTTTCTCCCTCAGTATTCGATACATAGTAGATTTTCCAACTCCTATCATGTTGGAACACATCTCAACAGAGCTTTTAACATTATTATCTAGAAATTGATATCATAAAGCAATCATAAACATTTATCGTAATAAGTTCTTCGTTGAGGAAAAAATGCCATGGTTTAACGATTTTGGAATAAATATAGATGTGGAAGCCATATCTTTTGGGTATCTTACTAATCTCAAATAATATATAAAAACAAGCACAAACAAGATAAATCACTAAGGATGCACTGTAAGGTGTACTTTGCGCACTGACAGAAATGAAACTGAACTCTCAGAAATTTTATTGTTGCAGTAAATTTATAAAAGCTTATAATACTTAAATATAATTAAATATAAGTAGATTTACGGCAGTCCACAGTTACCTGCCGCATTGGAACAGGTATGTTAGAGCTTTCGGTAACAGTTTTATTACTCTCTCTAGTTTTTGAATAGAGTATAGGAATGTTTATGCTTGGGATCGCCCCCTCCCCTCCCAAGAACTTTGTGTTTAGGAAAATGGAACCGAATCTACCTTTTATATTAGAAATGGGCATGCTGCCGGCAACTTCTTTTTTCTTGTGATCGCCCCCCCCCCTCTCCAAGAGCTTCAAATTCAGAAAAATAGTCCCGACCCTGCCTTTTACACTAAAAATGGGAATGTTGCTGGTGTCTCTCCCCCCCCCCCCCCCCCCCCGTCGACAACTTGTTTTCGCTTGCCATACTGTACTTTTGTGATATCACCACCCCCCCCAGAGAGGCTGGATCCACCCCTGGTTTTACCTTCATACACTTTACCACAAGAGCAAGGTATCTTGTAAACGCCTTCTGTTTGAAATGGAATTAGGTCCTTTGGGGATTGAAACATTGTCGAACTTTCTTACATGTGTTGAAAATTTTACGAATGTTTGATTTTCGGAGCAATCTGATTGTTCCATGTATGTAAGATAAGACAACACTGTCCATTGGTGGTATATTTATGACTGTTTTTATACTGAAAAAATAAACCAGCTCTTAGACGACAATACGAGAAATTTTAAGCTGTATAAAAAATTTACGATTGAATAAAGAACAATTTTCAAGTAAAAATATAAAAGTTACATAATGTGCAGGAAAAAATTATAATGATCCTAAAAAGTTGGAAATTTTGAGAGGCTATTTCTCAGCTACTAATAATTGTACGGGTGAGTCAACGATTGGATGAAGTAAGTTTGTGCCTTTTCGGTAAAATTTACAAAGAAACTATATTTATTGTTTGACACAGTTTATTTTTACGCAGATTTTAAAAATATTTAGGACTCTACAGGGTGAGCCAAAAAACTAGGACAACATAAAGTTGTATTTTTTTAAATAGAACACCCTATATACGAATCGTATTTTCGATTTAGCTTATAATTTTAAATCTTTTTTATTAAAGATTTACTATAACAAAACTTTATAGTTTCTGAGATAATTAAGTTTAAAGAAAAAAAGTCACATTTTCAAGCATCAATTCAATCCTAAATAACGTTTTCAATTTTGTGACAAATATATTCAAATTTGGAATTTAGCAAGGCCAAGGACAAGTTAACATAATTTTTACCTAATATTTGCAATAAAAGCTACAGGGTGTTGAAAACATCGGCTCAAATTTGAACAAGTTTAAATGAATAAATATCTTTTTTTTTAAATGGTACACCTTGTATATTTTCATGTTATTTAATAGAGTAATAAAAACCCTAAAAGGTTTATTCAATATATCCTATACCTATTTATAATAGTTTTTGAGATATTTCAGTTTATATAATTTTCCATACTTTTTTACAGAAATAGTCTTCATTATCATAGTAGCCATGGCAAAAACAATGTAAAAGAACATTTTTCTGTGTGTCAAATTTATAACCGCAATCGCTTCTTTTGGTTTTTATGTAGTGTAGTTTGGTTTTTTTTGCATTCATCTTATATTGTAAAATGAAGATTTGATTCTTCTGGTACTGTTGATTATTCAAAACGTAAAGTGGTCAACAAACCAGTAACTAATGAAGAAAAAGAACTACAAGTATTGTTAAATGTTCAGGAAAATCCTTATATTGGTAGCCGTCAGTTAGCAACATTATGTGAAACATCACAATCCACCGCTAATCGTACTACCAAGAAATATAGGTATCATCCATATCACATGGAATTACACCAAGAATTGCATGGACAGGATTTTGAAAGTCGTGTAAACTTTTGTCGTACAATAAATGCGGAGATTCAATTAAATCCAAATTTATTATGCAAGGTAATGTTTAGTGATGAAGTTACTTTTAAAAGTAACGGTGCCGTAAATAGACGCAACATGCATTATTATGCCACAAAAAACCCATTTTGGATTAGAGAGGTGCAACATCAAAACCACTGGTCATTAAATGTTTGGTGTGATATTCATCATAATCGAATTATTGGACCCCACTTTTTTAATGAACCACTAAATGGCCATAGTTACCTGAACTTTCTACAAGAAGAACTACACCAACTGCTTCAAGGTCTCGATAGGGATGAGCTCGACAGTATGTGGTTCCAGCACGATGGTGCACCTCCGCATTACCATCGTGAAGTTCGTGCGTTTTTGGACCAACGATATCCGCAAAAATGGATTGGACGTGGGGGTTTCATTGAGTGGCCACCAAGGTCTTGCGACATCACCCCATTAGATTTCTTCCTATGGGGTTATATTAAAAATAAGGTGTATGTTAATCCACCAACAACAGTGGAAGATATACGAAACAGGACTAGGGATACCTGTAGAACAATAACGCCACTAATTTTGTCCAGGGTCCGAGAAAATCTGCAAAAAAGACTAAATTTGTGCCTTGCACAAGAGGGTCGTTTATTCGAACACTTATTAAAAAGAAATAATTAATCTCAGTATTTAATAGGTAATTTTTAACCACATTCTGTTTGTTTCTGTAGTTTCTTTTTATTATTTTACATTGCTAGTATGATAATGAAGACTATTTCTGTAAAAAAGTATGGAAAATAAGAAAAACTGAAATATCTCAAAAACTATTATAAATAGGTATAGGATATATTGAACAAAACTTTTAGGGTTTTTATTACTCTATTAAATAACATGAAAATATACAGGGTGTACCATTTAAAAAAAGATATTTATTCATTTAAACTTGTTCAAATTTGAGCCGATGTGTTCAACACCCTGTAGCTTTTATTGCAAATATTAGGTAAAAATTATGTTAACTTGTCCTTGGCCTTGCTAAATTCCAAATTTGAATATATTTGTCACAAAATTGAAAACGTTATTTAGGATTGAATTGATGCTTGAAAATGTGACTTTTTTCCTTTAAACTTAATTATCTCAGAAACTATAAAGTTAATAAAAAAGATTTAAAATTATAAGCTAAATCGAAAATACGATTCGTATATAGGGTGTTCTATTTAAAAAAAATACAACTTTATGCTGTCCTAGTTTTTTGGCTCACCCTGTAGAGTCCTAAATATTTTTAAAATCTGCGTAAAAATAAACTCTATCAAACAATAAATATAGTTTCTTTGTTAATTTCACCGAAAAGGCACAAACCTACTTCATCCAATCGTTGACTCACCCTGTACAAACTTCGATTGGAGATTATTTGAACAGGCGTAATGTCAGCTTTCTTTTGAAAGGGCAATGTCTATACCTAAATTATGGAACGAAATTTGGAAAAAAAAAAGTACAATATAGAGAAAACTTGCAAAGTTTGAGTCACCATATCTCCGTTATTTTTCACCTTACAGAGAGCTCATTTTAACGGGTGTAACATCTGCTTTTTTTAGGAAGCAATGCCTATACCAAACTTCACTTGGAAAAATGTAATGGAGAAAAAATTTTTAAATGAATTATTTTATAGGGCTTTTGGGATCTATTTTTTTGGAAAAATAATTTTTTTGGAATTCATAAAATATCATTTCAACCAGAAATTTCATTACCTACAATTTTCTTATAGACATGCAACTACGAAAAATGCCTAGTTTTCAAAGAAAACTCAAAAAACTGAAAAGGGAGCAAATTAACTTTAATCTCAAAAAAAAAAACATTTTTTTTTCATTTGTTACCGTTTTGTCATTCATCATATCTGGAGGTCAGGTGAACGTATGAAACAATGAAAACACTCCAACGTTTTAGTTTCTTTACCCCTTATTTTTCCGACATAGCTACGCAATATGTTTAAAACCTCTTGTTAGAAAATTTTTTTTTTAATGCTTAATCAATTTAAAATCCTGAAAAAATTATTAATTTTTTATAGAATTTTATTAATTAGTGAATAAAGGTCACATTTCGTGAAAATATGTAGGAATCGGAAGCTTTTCAATTAACGTTATTAAAGTCATAGGTTACAATCGTTCCAAAAATTTAATAAAAAAATAGTCTGATGAGTCACTTATTAATGGGTCTAATAAATCTGAGTCTAAAATGACTTCGCCTAATAACTTAGAGGGCCTATGTCTGTATCATCACTTTGTGAATAAATTAATTTCCTTAGGACGTGTTTTCTGAATGGATTTAATGAAGAATTTTTTTTAAGTACCTTGTATAAAATATAACATTAAATTTCAGTTTTAATGGTTTTTAACTTTTTTACTCCATTTTTCTACTTCATAAAAAGTATAAAAAAGCGTTTCTGACATTTACCAATTCTGAAGATTGATTAAGATGTAGAGTTTCTCCTTAAGAGGGCCCTTGATATCATGTTCAACCAGATGACGAAAGTATTTAGGGCAGAAGTCCAACATATGTTTAACTGAAAGAGCTACCTCGCATTGATTACATAGAGGGGGATCAGAGCGATCGATAAGATGGCCATGTGTCTAGTATGGCCAATTCTAAGCCTGGCCAGAACGGACAGGGGTTTTCTAGGAAAGCTCTGAAGAGCAATATTAGTATATATTGTGTCTTTTATTTTATGTAGCTTATTTTCTTCCAATTGGAGGTCCCATTCCAACTGCCAAAGGGCTCTTACTTTATGCTTAGAGAAAATACGAAGATCTCCGTGGCAGAAGGTGAGATTAACAGAAAGAGAGGTGAAATCTCCCTTTGTCAAAGTGTCAGCCTCCTCATTTGCTCCGATGCCCACATAACTAGGTATCCATAGAAATGATACTTTCTTTTTTTTATGCTTATTCTTATCAGGTTGTATTTTATATTTATGATCAAAGGGTGAGTGGGATTAAATGATTTTAGAAAAGTAATAGAGTTTAAGGAATCAGTGGCGATAGTCCATAATTTTTTGTGGGATCCTTTTAATATCTCGGTGGCCTTAAAGATCGCAAACAGTTCTGCAGATACGATACTGGTGGAGAAATGTAGGGAGTAAGAGTATTTATGAGGGAAAAAAAGACAGCTGCACCAACTCTAGAATCGATTTTGGATCCGTCAGTAAATACCATTGCATGATCTCTGTATTTAGTGTGAGTGAGTTCATTAAAGTACTTTCTAAAAAGTTCTCTGTTGCAGGTCTCCTTAGAGTATTCCAGAAAAGACAGATCGGTTATGATGGGCGATGAATTCCATGGAGGGAATGTGAATGTTTCATGAGAGATCCGGTCTGGGAGCGGGTGAGAGGTGGTTTGATACAGTGAAAGGAATCTTATATGTGAGCCAGACATACTATTGTTGGGAGACGGGGGAGGATGCAAGAAATATTTGGAATGAGATATAAAGGGTCTAAATTTCAGAGAGTTTGCATAGTTTAGCAACAAGAGATTTCTTCTGTGATGAAGGGGGAGAAGTTCTGACTCGCAATATAAACTGGAGGTGAGGCTGGTACGGAAGCTCCCAGGGCCATTCGTAATCCGCTATTATGGATAGGTCTTTTGAGAAGGTAAGGAGGGGCAGATGCGTATGCCACAGAGCCATAGTCCAGTTTTGAGGGGAAAAGAGAATTGTTTAGTCTTAATAATGAGATACGATGGGAACCCCATTTAAAGCCAGATAGCATTCTTAAAATGTTAAGGTCTTTGGAACACTTAGCCTTAAGGTAGCTAATGTGTTGTCCAAAGTTTAGAGAGGAGTCATAGTATAGGCCCAAGAATTTGCGAGCAGGGGGGTTGGGAATGGGATTGGAGTTAAGAAGTATAGAAGAAGTTTTAAGGCAAGATCTACGCTTACAAAAGTAAGCAGAAGCTGATTTAGAGGGGGGGAAAATCCCAAGGAGGAGGCCCATTGGTTGAGGTTAATAAGGCTTGTTTAAAGAATTCTCCCGCTTATCGATTTTTCCGAGGAGGCGTAATAGATTGGGATGTCATCAGCAAATAAGCGGAGGGAGATTTGGGGTGGAATGTGAGATTTAATGCTATTTATAGCAATGATAAATATATATAACTCCCTATTTTTTTTTCTTGTTGACATGAACCCCTTGCAGATCACAGTCGATCCCTGCAAGTCCATTTAGATCATTTAGGGAATTAATATTTTATATTTTCTGTATTTTTATTAGCATAACAACATATTTCTCTGCCTAATGAACGTTAAATATATGTACCATCGTGTTATTTCTTAGGTATTTGTTTTCCATATATTCGATTACTAACCTGGTACATACACTAAAACGGACTGGACAACTAATTTTCCTCTAACTCCTGTCTAAACATATTTAATCCTACTATTTTAGACCTATCGATCCCTTTTCCATTCGATTTCTATAGTCCTTCAGGTCTCAGTTTAATTTGGAAATGGGAAAGCTAAACTGATAGCTATCTTTTCCTATTATGTTGGCTATTGGTTTCTAAAGTTGCTTTGGGTTTGTTTTGATTTAGTTTTGATTTACATTAAGAACATTAGTTTTTTTTTTTTTAATTTTGGATGTCTCTAAAATATGATTTGCTCTTTCTTTAAGACGTAAAAAATGAGCTACTGTAGATTGTAACTAAAGTGTAATATTGACAGCTTTTAAATATATAATAAAATTATTAAGAATCGCCCTGTATTTTACTGAACATACCCTAAAAATAGTTTGTTATATATGTAATTTTCCTCTCAGGCAGAGAATATGAAAAATATATGTACAGGGTGAGTTAACGATTAGATGAAGTAAGTTTGTGCCTTTTCGGTGAAATTTACAAAGAAACTATATTTATTGTTTGATACAGTTTATTTTTACGCAGATTTTAAAAATATTTGGGGCTCTACAGGGTGAGCCAAAAAACTAGGACAGCATAAAGTTGTATTTTTTTAAATAGAACACCCTATATACGAATCATATTTTCGATTTAGCTTATAATTTTAAATCTTTTTTATTAAGGGTTTACTATAACAAAACTTTATAGTTTCTGAGATAATTAAGTTTAAAGAAAAAAAGTCACATTTTCAAGTATCAATTCAATCCTAAATAACGTTTTCAATTTTGTGATAAATATATTCAAATTTGGAACTTAGCAAGGCCAAGGACAAGTTAACATAATTTTTACCTAATATTTGCAATAAAAGCTACAGGGTGTTGAACACATCGGCTCAAATTTGAACAAGTTTAAATAAATAAATATCTTTTTTTTTAAATGGTACACCCTGTATATTTTCATATTATTTAATAGAGTAATAAAAACCCTAAAAGTTTTCTTTAATATATCCTATACCTATTTATAATAGTTTTTGAGATATTTAAGTTTTTCTTAGTTTCCATACTTTTTTACCGAAATAGTCTTCATTATCATAGTAGCCCATGGCAAAAACAATGTAAAAGAACATATTTCTGTGTGTCAAATTTATAACCGCAATCGCTTCTTTTGGTTTTTATGTAGTGTAGTTTGGTTTTTTTTGCATTCATCTTATATTGTAAAATGAATTTTCCAAAGAATGGGTTAATAGATATGATTTATACAATAGGAGAGGCTCAAAAAAATTGCCTTCTTGCTCAAAGAATTTACAAAATGAAGTATCCTGATCGACGCCAGCCTAATACCCATACTTTTCAAAACTTAATGCAAAGATTTGATTCTTCTGGTACTGTTGATTATCCAAAACGTAAAGTGGTCAACAAACCAGTAACTAATGAAGAAAAAGAACTACAAGTATTGTTAAATGTTCAGGAAAATCCTTATATTGGTAGCCGTCAGTTAGCAGCATTATGTGAAACATCACAATCCACCGCTAATCGTACTACCAAGAAATATAGGTATCATCCATATCACATGGAATTACACCAAGAATTGCATGGACAGGATTTTGAAAGTCGTGTAAACTTTTGTCGTACAATAAATGCGGAGATTCAATTAAATCCAAATTTATTATGCAAGGTAATGTTTAGTGATGAAGCTACTTTTAGAAGTAACGGTGCCGTAAATAGACGCAACATGCATTATTATGCCACAGAAAACCCATTTTGGATTAGAGAGGTGCAACATCAAAACCACTGGTCATTAAATGTTTGGTGTGGTATTCATCATAATCGAATTATTGGACCCCACTTTTTTAATGAACCACTAAATGGCCATAGTTACCTGAACTTTCTACAAGAAGAACTACCCCAACTGCTTCAAGGTCTCGATAGGGATGAGCTCGACAGTATGTGGTTTCAGCACGATGGTGCGCCTCCGCATTACCATCGTGAAGTTCGTGCGTTTTTGGACCAACGATATCCGCAAAAATGGATTGGACGTGGGGGTTTCATTGAGTGGCAACCAAGGTCTTGCGACATCACTCCATTAGATTTCTTCCTATGGGGTTATATTAAAAATAAGGTGTATGTTAATCCACCAACAATAGTGGAAGATATGCGAAACAGGATTAGGGATACCTGTAGAACAATAACGCCACTAATTTTGTCCAGGGTCCGAGAAAATCTGCAAAAAAGACTAAATTTGTGCATTGCACAAGAGGGTCGTTTATTCGAACACTTATTAAAAAGAAATAATTAATCTCAGTATTTAATAGGTAATTTTTTTGTTTCAATTTAGTATAAAAGTAAATATGTATTTGCCTTGTCGTTATTGTTGTGTTAATTTTTTCACATTATGTTTAATTAAACTATTGCCGTTGTAATATAATATTGAATAAAACTTTTAGGGTTTTTATTACTCTATTAAATAACATGAAAATATACAGGGTGTACCATTTAAAAATAAAGGTATTTATTCATTTAAACTTGTTCAAATTTGAGCCGATGTGTTCAACACCCTGTAGCTTTAATTGCAAATACTAGGTAAAAATTATGTTAACTTGTCCTTGGCCATGCTAAATTCCAAATTTGAATATATTTGTCACAAAATTGAAAACGTTATTTAGGATTGAATTGATGCTTGAAAATGTGACTTTTTTCTTTAAACTTAATTATCTCAGAAACTATAAAGTTTTGTTATAGTAAACCTTTAATAAAAAAGATTTAAAATTATAAGCTAAATCGAAAATACGATTCGTATATAGGATGTTCTATTTAAAAAACTACAACTTTATGCTGTCCTAGTTTTTTGGCTCACCCTGTAGATCTCTAAATATTTTTAAAATCTGCGTAAAAATAAATTGTATCAAACAATAAATATAGTTTCTTTGTAAATTTCACCGAAAAGGCACAAACCTACTTCATCCAATCGTTGACTCACCCTGTACAAACAGTTTATTTATTTCCTGCAAATATCGCTCTGGTCCTCTCTCCATACGCGTTTCGATCATCTCGTGATCTCATCAGTGGAGCTGTATCGGACCGAGAGCAACATTAGCAGGAAATAACTGATATATGAACCATAAATTTCAAGGTATGTCGGCAGAATATTGCACCTGCCATCTACCAACTTCGATGTCAGACTGAAAAATATCGCCAGTCGTTCGTTTTTATTGTTATTTCGAATAAAATAAACAATTTTTAAGAGGCACAACGTTATTAATTAGCAAGAATTTTTACAATACATTTAGAAGCATGTTATCATCAAAATAAGTATTAGGTTCATAAACTGAAAATATTGTTGATGTTTACCAAATAATCATGAAATTTCAGCCCACATTGTATATTTTTACAAATTCTAATGAAAAGTCAAATTTAGACATAGGGCACAAATTCATTCCCTCTAGAGTGCTAAAAAGGCAATTCAGCCGCTTTCGAAAACCGCAAATTTCAAGAAGTGTGCAGTAGCAGCAGGATTAAACGGCATTGGGCTTGCAGGAAATAACGGTTGTTGATCAGGCCCGCAGGACGGAGTTTCACTAACTAATCTAATCAGCACGGTCGGTCGAACGCGATCAATCGATGGATAAATGAATTACAGCCCTCGTTCAATTGAAAATGCTAGAATTTGTGCTTTAAAATTAATTATGTTGTCTCAGTAATAAAATAATTGTAAAGTTTTAATAGCTCTTTTATTAAATATTTTCAAGCTTGGTATGTTTTATTACTTATAGTATGAAGGAAGTCACAATTATTTACAACAGATGAAAAAGTTATTTAACTCTACCCACACAGCACTAGATGTCTTATAGACGTCATTTTTATATCCAGATTATGTCTGAACGTCTTAAGACATAAATAAGGCGTCTTATAGACGTTGTTTTAAAGAAGTCCATAAGACGTCTATATACAACGTCTTTAAGATATCTTTTAAAAGTCTACATACTACATTTTATATGAAAATAAATACAGTTGTGTATAATTTAGTTGATAAGAACAAAAAAGCATTTCCTTCCCTATGGATTTTGTCGCAGTTGGGTATTAAGTTTGCAACGCCGCACAGACCTCAGCTGAATACAAGTTGAGGTTAAAATTTTTGATTCAACGACAAATTTTTAGTAGCCTCACTACGACCTTGGTTAATGGAATTTTTGCGTGATCTTTTTTATCAATACTTTGGTGCTTGTTGTCACTGTTTGATGTACCGATAACAATGACACACATAAATATATATATGATGCCAGCGAAACTATAACTTTAAAAAAACCCGCCTTTTGTTTCTGTTAACTGTAATTTTTCAGTTTTGTATTTGTGTTTCGTCATATCGTTGTTCATTTTTAATGTTGTTGGGGTGCCGACTGTGAAATTTTAGCTTTTGAAAGAATTTTATTAAAATAATTGATTTATCTATGTGCCTCTGAAAATCTTTTTTATTCGTGTTTATGTAATACTTAAGGTAAGATCGAGAATCATATGTACTTAGAAAAAACAGTAACGTTATTTATAGGTTGTGTTACAGGAAATTCCCGAATGCTTTACCGCTTATATTTTTTGTAGTAACTCTATGTTAGAAGTATGAAATGAAATCTTCAAAAATATTATCTGTGCGAAAAAGGTTTGCACAGTTCATCCAGACCCGGTCCTAAATATTACAAGAAATATTACTAATGAAGTGGAAGGCGAAATGTTTGTTTATGGAGTGCTCCACTAATGAAACCTGTAAGATTTATTTTGTTCCTGATGATTGGTTTATATTTAAAAAACATAGAAAATAGAGTTTTGTTAATTACAAGAAGTAATTTTGTTTAAGGTTTTAGAAATTTCAAAACTGGGAGTAGGAAGCATTTATGACTTTGTAAAGCGAGCTTGTAAAATTACCATGTACAGTTGATTAGTACGAAAAGGAAAGAGAAAGTTCTACGATTCCAACTTGGCGAGACTTATTATGAGTAAGTTCTGTCTTTCATTATACATATTAACCTTGAAATAGCATAAGTCACGATTCTATAGTAGAGGACAATTATAAAAATTCGCAAAAATATCAAAAAATTTACTCCCACAAATGATAAACTTTATCCTATAAAATTAAAATCAGTGTGTTATTAGGGTCTACAGAGACAACAGGACTGGCAAAAAGTCGGAAGAATGAGGAAATTTCAATCCAAACATGGCTGAAAAGGGCATCAGACCAGATTTGTTATTCGACTAAATAAAAATTCTTGTTTTTAAAACTATTTAAAGATTTGTGTACTTTTTATTTCAATAAACTTTTATTTTGTTGATAGTCAACCTTTTAGAGTTATTATATCGGAGAGATAAACTAAGGCTTAAATTTGATAGGTTCACTTATAGTTCGAACAGTAGTAGTTCTGAAAATATTTGCTCTTCTACCTCACTTCCTCAATTTCAAATTAGAAAAAGTTTACATTATGCTTAAGTTCAGTATTTTTTTGTATAAAGAGATTATGTTGAACATATTTTTTAAAGAAAATTATTCATGCGGAACTTGTACTTATTTAAAATGGTTTTGCTCTTGATTTTTTCTTAATTAAAGTTACTTCTTGGACTTTTGAATAATTACGGTTTGACTTTGTAAACAAGACAAACAAAAAAATTAAACCCTTTTTAATGTACATAATTTTATTGGTGGAATATGTTGTTTTAATGTTGGGAAGGGACGTCCATAAGACGTTGTAAGCAAATCTCTTAAAGACGTTACCTTTTGTAACATAAGACGTCTATACAACGTCTTATGGACGTCATTCGTCTTTTATGGACATCCATAAGACGTCCTGAATGTTGAGATCAAACATTTTATGGACGTCTTTAAGACGTATTTGTGCTGTTTGGGTACACATCAGTCAAGTAAGCATTTTGCCGGGACACTCAATCATCCAGGCAGAGACCCGGATTTTCGGGTAATATAGACCTATAGAAATAAATTGTATATGTTCTCTGCACGAGATTTCCAATTTTTACATATTATAAATTTCCACCTGTTAACCGACTTTTTAAAATCCCCTATGTAAAAGGTTAAATAAATAACATTGTCCTCAATACGGCCCTGTTATTTTATCATGATTCGCATTTGAGGTTATGTTTTCTTTGACAATTTTCTACTGATAATGTCAAAAAATTTGAAGTATTAATATTATTTAAGATGGATATGCTTCAAGGAAAAAAGATAATATCCAAAGATGGCAGTTTTCATCCAATTAAATACGCTTTAAAAAATAAAAGAATTATAATTTACCTCTTCAGTGCTTCGTTTGTTAATAGGCCAGAATTTTTTCAAAAGTTGAAGACTTTGTATCAAGAAAATTTAAAGCGGAGTAAGTAAATTTCTTAAAAATAAACCCCATTCTTTTGTAGTTCGATTGATTTATTGAATGATATAGCAGGATAAGGTTGAGAAGACTTTACACTGCAGCTTCTATGTGAACGGATTGGTTGCCTTGAGCAAGTTTAACAGCCTGATCACTAATTTATCCTCTGGGTATAATAAGCCTTACAGCCTCGCATTCGATGATGATATGTGTGTTTTATCCTCTTCATCATATAGTCGACATACCCGGTGTCAACGAATCTATTAGACAAGTCATAATTTCTAGAGTATTATGTGTATCAAAATGAGAATTGGTACGGATAAATGGTATGTGAAGGGAAGAGTTTTCGCATATTTTCCACTTTCCGGCCACTTCTGGTTTCACCGGAAATGGCCCCGGTTTTGAATTTTTAAATAGAACACGCTGTATATTTTAACATTTTTGGATTTCTGAGACAATTCTAGATCAGAATGTGACATTTTAAAAACTTTTTACTTTTTACGTCTACTTCATTTTTTTTAGAGCCACTTTTAAAATTGCATCTAGGTGGCCATGATCGGACGCAAACTAATCTAACGGCCTTAGGTGATGTCAAAAAATACAATCGCAAAGTTTTAGTTACTAGAATGAAAGACAGGAATAAGACAAGTTGACAAAATTACGTTTTCATTTCTAACTATTAATTTTCAAATGGCGACCCCTTTTTGACAACTACTTTTCGAAAAAAGCATTCTTTGACGAATCTAACGGTACTAATTTATTTGCGATTGGATTAGACATAAGAACAGAAATTAAATATTATTAAGCAAAATACTGGATAATTTATTTACTTATGACAAGTGCGCCATGGACAGCCATGATGCATAATAATTTGCAACTGTTTTTACCAAGTCTACTTTGGAAAACAAAGCACTCACTTAAGTAGATAATGACAGTGACATACGCTCTAAGAACAAACGTAAAAGTTACTTAATTTTCGTTTAGTTTAGTTTAAATTTTCGTTAAAATAATGTATACTCAAAGTGAAAAAGTGGATATGTTATTAATATTTGGAGAGTGTCATAGAAATTCAAGGAATGCTGCCGAGTTGTATGCTCATAGGAATGCACCTTGAACATTTACTACACTAAACTTTTTAACAAATTCAGCTACTGTACTTTCAAATATTTTAAATGCGTCGTCTAAGTTATTAGTTCATTTTGTTAGTTTTTTGTTAATTTTGTTACATTTTTAATCCAATTCCTGTCTTTCATACTAATCACTAAAACTGCGATTGTATTTTTTTGACATCACCTAAGGCCGTTAGATTAGTTTGCGTCCGATCATGGCCACCTAGATGCAATTTTAAAAGTGGCTCTAAAAAAATGAAGTAGACGTAAAAAGTTTTTAAAATGTCACGTTCTGATCTAGAATTGTCTCAGAAATCCAAAGATGTTAAAATATACAGGGTGTTCTATTTAAGAATTCAAAACCGGGGCCATTTCCGGTAAAACCAGAAGTGACCGGAAAGTGGAAAATATGCGAAAACTCTCCTCTTCATATATATGTCTAATAGATTCGTTGACACCCGGTATTGGTTCTTCATTATAAATATCCATTGTGAGTTTTCAATCGCTCGATATATCTAACCTGAACTAACCAAAAGGTAGTCGATCTCAATCTCAATTGTTTACTTTTAAAACTGACAAAATCTGTAAGTAAAATTGCCTAGAATTTTTTTAGATACTGGAATGGAGATAATCTATGTATCATCAGACACAGATGAGAAAAATTTTAAATTTGACTTCGTCATAAGGCAAGGACCATGGTATGCAATTCCTTTTAAAGATCCAGTCGCTCATGAACTAAGGTATTAAAATAGAAAATGTAGCCTAGAAGTAATTTTGTAGATTTGCGATGAGAATCCATGAAAAGACCTCCCGGCAAAATCATTACTTTGTAGCGACATTTAATTTAATGACAAGTTTTATACACCCCCAGTTTCAACCTTCAAATTTTTCGAATAGACAACCTTATTCAAAGTGACCCTTATTTTTATTACTAAATAAGATAACAATATAAAAATAGGGGGTTTGCGTTTAAAAAATTATTAAGTATTAACGATTTTTCCAATTAATACTTATTATTAGTTTTTTTACACCCTGTATTTATTTGTTATCAAAGTATCAACACAGTATACTAAAATTGATCCCCTTCTAAAAGGACACTAACCCGAATCAAATAATAAAGGCTTCCATATAGGAGAAATCGATAGTTATATTTAAGCCTGCAAACCGCCATTTTTGACAAAAAATTTAAAGTATGTCGAAATTAGTTAGTATAGGATTCGAAAAATGAAATAATATATATGGTGCTCCATTTAAAACAAGTAAGAAAGCACCAACTATATCACCGGAATTGCCCCCTCTTGAAAATATTTTAGACCAATTGTCCCCATTGACTTTACTAAACTGCTAAGATTTAAAAATTTTCCAAAGCATATTTCCCGACAAATCGATCGCGACAGTTCATCATGCACACCCTGTTGATGTTGCGTAGTGTCACAATGTGCATCGAGTTCATAAGCACTTCAGGAAAAGTGTTCGTTTCTATTCAAATGGATCCTTAAAAGTGAGAAGAGTAATTAGAACCTACTGGTAGAGACCTCAGATATCTAGGAGCTAATTCTCTGTTTTTTATGAGTAAAAATCAATCAATTACTTCACATTCTTACGGCTGAACTATTTCAAATTTTGATCAAAGTTCCTCGTCTAAAGTTTCATCATGTTTACATAACCTATATAGACCTCAAATTATTTGTCCTAAGACTAAGGCGTTAATACTCTCTTATGGATCAGAATGAAAGATAATGCTCTTCCATTCTACCGACACTGTCGATGACCTTTAGAAGCAGGGGCAGTGTCGGTTCCTTTCCTAATACCCTACCGTTATTGATCGACATTGTCGAGGACCCTTACAAGCCGTTTCATCCTACCGGCGCTGTCTTCTTCTTCAAGTGCCATATCAGGTCCCCCTGACGTTGGCAATTACATTGGTAAGTCTTTCACGGTCCTGCGCCAGCTGGAACAGTTCCCCCGCGCCACGTATACCTGTCCATTCATGAATATTCCTCAACCAGGAAGCCTGTCTCCTTTCTACCCCTCTACTTTACCCATCATGATTAGCTGAAGAATTCTATATCGCTCCCCTCTGAATATATGTCCAAGATATGAGATTTTTCTACACTTCACAGTGTTTAGTAGTAGACGAGTTGTGTCGGCCCTATTGAGTACCATTTCGTTGGTCTGCCTAGCTGTCCAAGGTATTCTCAGCATTCGCCGGTGTAACCACATTTCGAGAGCCTCCAACCAATTAATCGTGGCAGCCTTAATTGTCCAGATCTCTGCCCCATATAGTAACACTGGCCAGACGTATGATCTTATCATTCTCTGTCTTGGTTTAGGTTGAGGTTATCATTGCAGAAAAGTGGTTTCATTTTTTGAAAAGTTGCTCTAGCAGTCTCTATTCTACACCTTATCTCTTTATCTGGGTTTAGATTTTCGATGATATAACATCCAAGATATTTAAAATGAGTCACCCTGTCTATACTTTTTCCTTTTATTTGTATTGAAGCATTAAGATGAGGTTGTCTACTAAAGACCATAAATTTTGTCTTTTTGATATTTATGTTGAACCCCATTTCTTGACCCTCAGTGTTAACACAGTTTAATAAATGTTGCAGGTCTTGTAGTTTGTCGCTTAGGATAACAGTGTCGTCAGCATATCGTATTGTATTTATATATTCTCCATTGATTTGTTCTCCCATTCGTTGTCCTTGAGTAGCCCGTTTAAAGATTTTATCTGAATATATATTTAAAGCAGTGAAGATAGTATGCAGCCCTGTCTGACGCCTCGCAGAATTTTACTTTCTTCTGTGAGTTTTCCATTTAGCCTTACTGTTGATTTCTGCCGCCAATATAGATTTTTAATAATTCTTACGTCTCTGCTGTCTACCCCTACGTTATTTAAAATGTCTATGAGTTTTCTGTGCTGTACTCTGTCGAAGGCCTTCTCGTAATCGACAAAACATACGGATACATCCTTGTGTTGGTCCCGGCATTTTTGCAAAAGTATATTTAGAGCGAATAAAGCCTCTCTAGTACCTAGGGCGTTTCTAAATCCGAACTGGGTTTCATCTAAATCTGCTTCGCATTTAGATCTTATCCTGCTGTGGATGATTCTGAAAAAGACCTTCAAAGTATGGCTCATTAGATTTATTAGTCTGTACTCACAGCATCGCTTTGCTCGCTGTTTTTTTGGGATTGGGACGAATACAGACCTCAGCCAATCTTCCGGTATATCTCCAGTCGCGTAAACGGTATTAAACAGACCAAGATTCCTATATTTTCCTCATGGATCATTTGTAACAGCTCGGTTGGGATATTATCAGGCCCGATGGCTTTCCTGGTTTTTGCAGATCTTATGACAGATAGAACTTCACTGTTTAGAATTTCCGGTCCCATGTCTATATTAGCGTCTATATTAGCGAGATCATCGGAGTTGTTTCATTCGGTCTGTCATCATCAAATAATTCTTTCACATATTTCACCCATGTTTCAAAAATTTTACCATCAGGGTCCACAAGGGTATTAGTGGTATTCTTATTATATAGACCTGCTATTTCTCTGACCTTTTTTACATGTTGAATGTGCCATGTTTCCTTTCTAGATCTTCCATTTCGATACACTTGTCTCTCATCCAGTTCTCTTTGGCTATCCGAATTTTCTGTTTAATTTCCCTTTGTCTTCTTTTATATTCCACTCGATTTGTTTTCGACTGTCTCCTTTGTTCCATGAGGTCCAATATTTATGCTGTCATCCATTTCTGTTTTTTCGGTTTGTTTTTCCGTACAGTATTTTCAGTTATTAGTTTGTTGATTAGTTCCTTAAACGATTTCCAAATTTCTTCTACGTTGTCGTCAGTTCTTGTGTTCTTTATGTAGTTGTTCAGATCTTTTGTAAGCAGTTCTTTATCGGTTTCCGCTATCTCAAATTTACTGTATTGACTATTACTTTTCATTATTTTAGGTTTGATTTTAATATCATCAATCACGGGATTATGGTCAGATCCAATGTCTGCACCAAGATAGGTTGTGACTCTGTTCATACAGTTCCTAAATCTTTTGTTTGTTAATATATAATCAATCTGGTTCCTTACAATGTGTGCGGGATTATCTCCTGGCCCTTCGGCGCTGTAGAGGACCCTTATAAGCACGGGTGTTGTGAATTCCTTTCTTTTCATCCTACCACCATCTATACACACGCGTATTACATGCCGTCATTTTGTTTAGTTAGTTCCGTAATGACCAGGAACGAGTTTTAACCCCCAGGTACTCACCGGTGTTCGTCATTTAGAGCACATAACAACTGCAGCCACCTCGAGGTTATCGTCGCCGCGAAGAGAATCATCGTGTGTAAAGACAACGCCTACCGCCGATCGATGCCGGATTGCAGCTAAGATATAAAGTACCACCGCCAGTGGATGATACTGCCGAGTTACCGTCTACTGTGCCGCTACCGCTCGATAAGTACGAGGTACCGTGAACAGAGCACCTTCATACTCTTGCCCTCCATACCGTCTGTTAAGTTTTATTTGTATCGTTTTCTCTCTCTTAGATTTTTAAGTTAGTTTTAGGCCAGATTATAAAGTATATACAGGTGCAAGTGGGCCCTCTATCACATTAATCCAGAAGGTAGCGCCCTAGACTGATAATAATTGGTGGATGTTTTGACCACCGAACAGTGAAACCGTGGGTGGTATTTAAGGTAATTATAAGATATTTCGCAGCTAGAGATCGCTTGACAGCTAACTGTTTGATCGATGACTGTCTACACTCACCGATGTTCCGCTGCCGTAACAGGAAGACTTACGTGAATTTACTATCATAAAAATACCATTAGAAGCCTATTGTTAGCGATCATTCATTGGCTGGATAGGTAATCAGGGCCCGTACCCTAGCCAATGAGTCCACCTAAACAAACTCGAATGGATTTTTTCTATGTAGAAATATGTGATACATCAGGTTTATTTCGCAACCTCTATGAATGTAAAAGATTTAAAACCCAGAATAATATTAGCGAAACAAAATGGCAAACACAACATTCAAAAACTAGTTCCAGATGTTATTTCCAACATTTAGACGAGTCTTCTCTATTTTTCCTTGTTTTTTTTAATTGACTTTTTTTACTAGTTTATTTATTATGGTTAGGTAGGTCCCAGTTATAATTAATAGTTTTAGTTTGTGTAAGTAGTCTGTATTTATTTTTTCCTTTTCAAATAAATTATTGACTTATATTCCTTATATTTTGTTATAATTACCAAAAAAAATCGTCTAAGTATACTTATAATACAAGAAAAATCAGGGTCGTAATCAATATAAAAAACGAAAGATGAATAGTTAATGGCAAAACTCGAGAGAATCCATCAAGTCATAAATGACTAAATTTGGAGCAAAAAGTTGTTTTAAAAATTGAATTCCTAATACAGGTCCGTATTTACAAAAGCTAAGTAGATATTGGTAACTTCTAGATTATATTAGGAGAGCCCAAGAGGCTAAATGAGTAGTTACTCGAGCGTTGTCGGGATTGTGAAGATTAGATGCTAAATAGAAAAAAAGTTTATATGATGTATGCCCCAATACTGGTGGGGGAAGCGAGTATAAATTTTCAAAAAAGTAAAAAAAAACAGTCACAAAGACATACTCAAGCGCGTCAGACATTAACAATGTATACACGCAACCTGTTTCTGGTAACGGAGGGATGTTAATCTGACGGCTTGCTAGATGGGGGTGGCCACACGAAGGGGTGAAAAAAATTTAAAAAAAAGTTTTTCGAGCGCGTCAGATATTCAGGGAGAATGTTAAGTGAACCCTTAAAGATGTCATACTAGAAAGACTGACGATTTTGACGCAACTAGAACTCATAGCCGATTTTTGAAAGTGTAAAAAAAAACCTGACATTGAAATACTCGAGCGCGTTAGATTTATATACAGTCGGTTCAGCATGATGTCCTTATCGTGTAGATCTATAATCTGACAATTGTGTGGGGGAATTTTTTAAATCTGACATTCTAATTTTTTTTTTATTACTGAACGAAATAATTTCAATGAACAGCAAATAACATATAATGTCATAGAAAAATATATACATGTACAATTTTATCATCTATTTATGAGAAGAATGTTGAATGAAAAAAAAAATTAAAAGACGTTTAATCTTCATCATCATCAGTGGAATCGTCTTCAGATTGGGAGTTCGAATCTTTTTGGTCATTTTCATCTACATCTTGCTTATCTGTAATCAGTAAATGGTTATGATATTTAACAATATTTAATTTATTTCATGATATTATTAGTATTTTAAAAAGACAACATACCTGAATCTGGAGTATTCCCTAAAATGTCAGGTGTTATGACAATATCTTCATATGCTTCTGGGAGTTGATTTCCAACGAACCAAGTCATCTCCAACTTTCCATCTACATTTTTCCATTCGAAATCTGCTGGTGACATCTCAGTGACGATTCGAAAGTGGGCATTCCTCCATAAGCATGCGATGTATTGCGTTCGTAATAATTGTTGCCGTACCTCTGATTGGCATGGGGGCAAGTTACAAGCATCATAATAACACTGCGCGTGATAGCCGTCATTTAATGATGTTTCCTCTGAAATTTCAATTTCAGTGTAGGTTCTGCGTGATTTTCTTTGAACCGGCTTGGTTCGGCGATACTCCAAAATCACCATGCATTTTTTTAATGTTTCTGGTCTAAATTTTATTAATTTTTCATGTATTTCTGGACACAATTTACTCTTTTATCACTATTATCACTCATTGTAGTAATACATATAAAACTTACTGTATTTAATTCACTAAACTTTTTGAAAATACAATAAACAAACGTAATACATCTAAGAGCACAAACGCGTTGTTGTGATCAGCTGGAATAACATCATGGAGGCAGAAAGTAGTGTGGGGATAGTGCGAGAGAGTGAGAAATAGAGAAAAAGTGAGAAGGGGAGAGAGGCGCAGAGTGGGAAATAAATTATTCTCAGCACCTGCACGTATTACACTTCATTAATGAAATTAGCTTTTCCGGCTTGCGAAAATCGTCAGATTATATTATTTCCGTGATCCTTACATGATTTCCATTAAAATAAAAAAAAAATAGTTTTATTATTTTTCATTTTTAGATACAAATATGACATTAGCAGTATGCCCACCCTCATAGTAGTAAACAAAGATGGGGACATAATTACAAGGAGTGGAAGAGAAGAATTGGAACAGCTAGGAATTAATGTAATAGTTACATGGACACAGTTTATTCAACAATGAACTATATTCCATAATAATCCCAAATTAAGATTTATATCAACATATTTTCTGAGTGTTATATTTGTTAATGTAGTCCAACATTAAATTTTGTCCTTAGTAAAATCATATCTAATTTAAACAATAAACAAATTAAAATTCCCAACATTATTTGCTTTTAAACCAATATGTTTTTTTTTTGACGAAGTTATTACTACTCTCATTGAAAGTAATGTAATAACCTTGCCTGTCTTCCTGGCTTAATGAACATTTTTTCAATATTTTTAATTACAAAATATAGAATTAGTGATGGCATTGCAGAATCTTTACGTCCTTCCATAAAGGTTGCCATTTATATTTCGAGAATAAGAAACAAAATAAATATTTATCAGCTAAATTGATTTTATTGTTTTTCAACATTACATGCTTAGTTTTGTTAGCATGAAGCATGAATAAGTATTAAATAAATCAGCTTAAACCTGGCAAAAATAAACGAAAATTCAAATTAGGCTCCTAGGCAAAAGTAATAAATCAAAATATAGTCAAAACATATTCAATATAATACTACGTGAAAAGGCAAAATACAAATTTCGACATTTTAATTAAGTAAAAATAAATAAACTTGCTAATAATTTTTTGAATTTTAAATTAACTTAGCCAGTATCAAGTACCTAAACACAAAAAATACAGGAGTCAAACTGGAAGTCATCGGGCCAACAGACATGATGCTATTTTATTCTATTCTTACCGATTTTAAACTCAGAATGAGGCCCAGGGATTAAATACAATTCAAAAACATTTTAAAGTATGCAAGATAAAATAATTATTCGATAAATTGGGGCTATCGTGATATATCCAGAGATAAAATACGTAACAAAATGTAGTAAATTTTACAACAAATAATAAAGATCTTACTAATATAAAAAGAATAATTAAGGTATTACCAAAGTAACAGTTCTGAAATTCTAAGAAAATAAAAAGAAAATTAATCAATATCCATAAAAAATGTAGCCACAATAGACCTTAAAACCCAATATAAGATTTATTTCTTCATAGAAGGGCATGTGTAATTTGTAATAAGTATTATAGTGTCGGGTGCCATAACACAGGTCCATTTTAGTCAGAGGCAATATGATAGCTTAGCGGTATAACAAGGAAAGTGTAAACCTTCATTTTTTACCTCACTTTCGGACACCTTTCAAATCTTTTCGTGAAAAATGCGCACGCCCATACGTTACACGTATTACTCTAAAAAGACATAAAATTGTTAGTCCAGAAATAATAAGGTGCAACTACAATTTATTTTAAATATTGCCAATTACCCTATTGTCAAGGAATTCTGTATAACATGCAAACTAATCAAGTCCAGATTTACTAGTTCAGGACCGGACTTTAAATTCCCTTCGCAATTTTATAAAAAAATCAATCCAATTAAAGGCATTAAATATGCAGTGTAAAAGATTAAATTATAGGAAAAGCCTATTTTTTTTGTATTTTTTTGCACGTTATAGACTAGAACGGCAGGAAATAATAATTTTCTGATCAATGAAAATTGCCTTCCTCAGTTTACATTCTATTATTAAGAAAATACTTCTGCAATTAGTTTTAATTACTCGAATTGTACAGGGTGAGTCAACGATTGGATGAAGTAGGTTTGTGCCTTTTCGGTGAAATTAACAAAGAAACTGTATTTATTGTTTGATATAGTTTATTTTTACGCAGATTTGAAAAATATTTAGGACTCTACAGGGTGAGCCAAAAAACTAGGACAGCATAAAGTTGTATTTTTTTAAATAGAACACCCTATATACGAATCGTATTTTCAATTTAGCTTATAATTTTAAATCTTTTTTATTAAGGGTTTACTATAACAAAACTTTATAGTTTCTGAGATAATTAAGTTTAAAGAAAAAAAGTCACATTTTCAAGCATCAATTCAATCCTAAATAACGTTTTCAATTTTGTGACAAATATATTCAAATTTGGAACTTAGCAAGGCCAAGGACAAGTTAACATAATTTTTACCTAATATTTGCAATAAAAGCTACAGGGTGTTGAACACATCGGCTCAAATTTGAACAAGTTTAAATGAATAAATATCTTTTTTTTTTAAATGGTACACCCTGTATATTTTCATGTTATTTAATAGAGTAATAAAAACCCTAAAAGTTTTGTTCAATATATCCTATACCTATTTATAATAGTTTTTGAGATATTTCAGTTTTTCTTATTTTCTATACTTTTTTACAGAAATAGTCTTCATTATCATAGTAGCCATGGCAAAAACAATGTAAAAGAACATTTTTCTGTGTGTCAAATTTATATCCGCAATCGCTTCTTTTGGTTTTTATGAAGTGTAGTTTGGTTTTTTTTGCATTCATCTTATATTGTAAAATGAATTTTCCAAAGAATGAGTTAATAGATATGATTTATACAATAGGAGAGGCTCAAAAAAATTGCCTTATTGCTCAAAGAATTTACAAAATGAAGTATCCTGATCGACGCCAGCCTAATACCCATACTTTTCAAAACTTAATGCAAAGATTTGATTCTTCTGGTACTGTTGATTATCCAAAACGTAAAGTGGTCAACAAACCAGTAACTAATGAAGAAAAAGAACTACAAGTATTGTTAAATGTTCAGGAAAATCCTTATATTGGTAGCCGTCAGTTAGCAGCATTATGTGAAACATCACAATCCACCGCTTATGGTACTACCAAGAAATATAGGTATCATCCATATCACATGGAATTACACCAAGAATTGCATGGACAGGATTTTGAAAATCGTGTAAACTTTTGTCGTACAATAAATGCGGAGATTCAATTAAATCCAAATTTATTATGCAAGGTAATATTTAGTGATGAAGCTACTTTTAGAAGTAACGGTGCCGTAAATAGACGCAACATGCATTATTATGCCACAGAAAACCCATTTTGGATTAGAGAGGTGCAACATCAAAACCACTGGTCATTAAATGTTTGGTGAGGTATTCATCATAATCGAATTATTGGACCCCACTTTTTTAATGAACCACTAAATGGCCATAGTTACCTGAACTTTCTACAAGAAGAACTACACCAACTGCTTCAAGGTCTCGATAGGGATGAGCTCGACAGTATGTGGTTCCAGCACGATGGTGCACCTCCCCATTACCATCGTGAAGTTCGTGCGTTTTTGGACCAACGATATCCGCAAAAGTGGATTGGACGTGGGGGTTTCATTGAGTGGCCACCAAGGTCTTGCGACATCACCCCATTAGATTTCTTCCTATGGGGTTATATTAAAAATAAGGTGTATGTTAATCCACCAACAACAGTGGAAGATATGCGAAACAGGATTATTATAATTTTGTCCAGGGCCCGAGAAAATCTGCAAAAAAGACTAAATTTGTGCATTGCAGAAGAGGGTCGTTTATTCGAACACTTATTAAAAAGAAATAATTCTAAAAAACTAATTGTCTTTTATTTCTTTTTACAAGCGAATGTTAAATATAAATGATTTTTAAATCTATAGTCATTAAACTACACTTTCCACAATGATGGCAAGAGTTTTATTGGCCTTTATAGAACAACAGCATGTATTTCCATTCAAAGACATAAAAATGGGGCATCCTTCCACCTCTTTTTCTACTAAAAGTTTAACGTAGAGCTGGATAAATTTTAGATGCATTGTTACATAGAGTGTTCAATCAACATTTGTAAGTATTAGTGACCCAAATAACTTGAAACCCATTAAAATTTTATTGCATCAAATTGCTTTTGTAAGAGCAAATAAGCAAAGATATTTTCTAACAATTCAATAAAAAATAAAATTTAAATTTGGGTTATTAAAAGAATTATCCAGACTTTATTGACGTTTTAGTTTCCGTGACTACTTATACCGAGAATAATTTTTGATAACTACATTAACAATTTGATAGAGTAAATCGTTTTTGTAAGAAGTGGAAAATTATAGGAATCGGGAAATAAATTGGTTTTCCTTCGATATTACAAAAGAAAATATTCATAAAGAAATTGTCGTAAATGGGATAGGCATGGAAATAAATAGATTTTTCTTTATTGGTTTTTATAAACAAATAACAATTTTGAATTATTATATTTAGATTTGATAGATTTCTGAACATTTTTAAGTACTATTACTAGATTACAGCGAAGCCAAAAAGGAAGGACTATAAAATAGTTCAATGAAAAACTGGTTCCAAAATATAACGATCTAAAAAGTTAAATTAAAAAATTATTATGTTTTGGAAGATTCGTTTTTCAAGGTGTTGAACTGTTCTTTAAATATTTCTACGTACCATGATACACCAACCATTTTTAAAATAACTCCAGCCCCAAAATAAAGATTTGTTGGTAAGAATAACGTTTGATCAATCTTTATTGATGTTCTTTTGTACCCTGTATGCTTTTTAAACGGTAAAAGTTGCTAGTTCGTTGCTTTACACGGAATGCCACTCTCATTAGGTGGCCGTCGATAGCGAGTTCGCTTACAGGCGCCGTATAGTAAGCTTTAAAAATGGTGAATGAAATTTCACCGAAACGTCAGCTACCTGATAGTCCTAAGGACTCAACACATACACTGGATACCTGAAAACCTTCGATTACACATCACACCCGTGAGAACACACGACGTAACATACACACACACACACATATATATATATATATATATATATATATATATATATATATATATATATAAATATATATATATATATATATATATATATATATATATATATATATATATATATATATGGTTTGGTTTTCTGTAGAAGTTTGCAGACGTTTCGCTAAAATCTCATTTGGCATCTTCTGTGCTTGGTGGTTGTAGACCTACATTTGAGATATAGGGTAGTGTGAATAATTATTAAGATAACGGCCTGACCAGGTGTTTTTTGTGTACCATTTATGTTTTAAGTTTATCGTTATTTACGTCTCTGATTAATATCAATTGGAGAAAATTAATTTCGTTATTATATTCAACTTCCCGCGTAAATTGTAATTTGTGGTGAAAATTATTAAAAGCTTTTTGAATATTATTAATTTATTCCTCACAGCTGTAAAACAATCATCTACGTATCTTTTGAAAAAAATAACAGGTACTCATATGTCAGTTCTTTTAAGACTTCCTGTTTCAAGTATTTCAGGACTAATTGTGCAATGGTTTAAAATATAGAAGAGTCCATTGCCCAACTGTCTACACCTATTACATACACATATATACCATTTTTATTTCCACTAATGCGGTTATTAGTTTATACAAAGATATAAATTTGAGAATCCCATATATCACCGTTAATTACTGTTTAAATTCAAAATTGCATCCAATTTTGATAACTACCATGTCTATATTTCAAAAGCAAATGTAGCCGGTATCGAGGGCTGAATCTAATCCATAATGTTTGTGATATTTAGCCTGAACGTATCACATATTTTATTTTTAAAGAGCAGAAAGATAAATGAGCTTCAATTTAAAGACGATCAATATTTTCGTTTCTATGAGCGAATGCATAAACAAAAGTTAAAATATATATATAAATCTTTGAAATGGAAAGTTCATAATAACAAACATGGTCTAAAAAATTCGCTTAAAAATATTTTGAAATTCCTAATTTTACTGCTAGGGGATGTATTTGCTAGGCTGTTACTAAAAATTGTTAATTTCCATAAGTATCAGAAATAAACTTGTTAAACCTTTATTCCTTTTGCTACAACTTTTGTTAAATTATTTTTATTTAGATACCATACCGTATGTCTGGTTTAGGAACTTTAGTCCGACTCTAGAAAACATTACCAACCATCAAAAAATATCTGACCAATTGAATAGTGAATGTTATAAAATATGTTACATTTTCTGTGTTACTTTGTTACTAGAGGAATTGTATTTTGATATACTTTTTAATAAATCACATTCAATTGGTATTTAAAAGTTTAAGAGGTAATTGCGAATAATATGCCGAATCTGAATCACAGCTAGAACCAGAAATCAAGGACAACGAAATGGCAACATCTAAAAACACAACACTGAGCTATCCCGAAAACTAACCCCAGAAAGGCGGCGCAGCAGTATGATGACACTAACCAATTACACTGATGACCACTGCCAAGAGTAAATTTATCTAAAAAACTCCGTAGCCAAGAATTGCGGGGTCCTCCGGGTTTTTACCGATTATTTGTCATTCAATTATTAGTTGCGGTAGTACATATTTTTAGTTGCTTATAATGTGAGCTTTTTCTTTCTTTAACACTTGTAATTAATTTCTGTTCCATTTGGCTTGGAAATTTGGGGTATGAGCTGTCCAAGGAACGCGCCATTTTCGGTGAAAACACCCCATTTCAAATACTTTAATTCTCGTTCGTGTTGTTTTTGTGAGAGCTGCAGCAGCTTGTGTACCATGGTATGGTATTAGACAATACAGTTTTAATATATATATATATATATATATATATATATATATATATATATATATGGGACAATCCGCGTCAACAGGATCAGAGCTATGACCAAAATTTGAAGCAACAAAAAAAAATCGACCAAGGGCTCATTTGAAAGCTTAGAGCATGTTCTTTCAAATGTTGAGTGCGCCTTTGAAAAATCCAATATGGCGGCAAGAAGCCGTAGAAAAATCGAGTATAAAGCTTGTAAAAATTAAAATTTGCAAACCGATCGGGTAATTTTTGGCTCAATTTTTAGCTGATGGACTCTCCTAATCCAACAAAATCCAACATCGCGAATCCAATAGGGCGGTCAAAACTTCAATATGGTGGCCGCATTTTTGAAAATCAACCGATTTACACCAAATTTGATATACCGGAGTTTTCGGGGTCGCTGATTACGAATCTGAGATCATATTTAGAAAATCCTCAAGTTCAATATGGCGGATCTAAGATGACGGACGTATATTTTGAAAGTCAACCGATTTGCATCAAATTTAGTATTCGGACATTTTTGGAGTTGCTGATTACGAATTCGAAGCCCGGTTTGCCAAATTCAAGATGGCGGTTCCAAGATGGCAGACAATATTTTTGAAAATCAACCGATTTGTACAAAATTTCTTATACGGAGGTTTTTGGGTCTTTGATTACGAATCCAAGGTCAAATTTTCAAAATTCAAGATGGTAAACCCAATAATAACCCAGTTCTCTATATTAGGTCAGTAACCTTGGATTTTGAAAATCTAGGATTCGTGATTAGTGATCCCAAAAATCACCGTATACCAAATTTGGTGCAGATCAATTAATTTTTAAAAATACGTTCTCCATATTGGATACGCCATCTTGAATTTTCCAAATTTGATCTCGGATTCGTAATCAGTGATCTCAAAAAACCCCGTATACCAAATTTGGTGCAAATTATATTGGATTTTTGACCTCCATATTGGATCTGCTACGTTGGATTTTGTCAACCTACCACGCCAGCTTTTTAGGGGCGTTCATCAGCTAAAATTTGATTGGTTTGCGAATTTTCGCTAGATATTTGATTTTTCTACGGCTTCCGGCCGCCATATTTGAGCCGCCATATTTAAGCCGCCATATTGGATTTTTCAAAGGCGCACTCGGTATTTGAAAGTAGATGATCTACACTTTAAAATAAGCCCTTGGTCGATCTTTTTGGTTGCTTATAATTTTAGTCGTAGCTCTGATCCGATTGACGCGGATTACCGCGTATATATATATATATATATATATATATATATATATATATATATATATATATATATATATATATATATATATATATATATATGTATATATATATATATATATATATATATATATATATATATATATATATATATATATATATATATATATATATATATATATATGGTTGCCTTGTACCTAATAATGCGAACCCTATCCTTTGGGCAGCGCGTTTCGTGTACTCGATTATATAGATTTCTGTTTTAATTCACCGTCGCGCCACCACATGGCGGTTTTTACAAATTTTGTCAATCTGTGTGATTCTTGTGTTATCGAGTGAACCATCGAGATGTCGCCTTTGTCGTCCTATTTGCTGTTTTTAATTTTAAATTCAGCTTTATAGGATGCAGAGGCGAGATGATGGTTTGTACCGACTGCGGTGGCCTGACGAGTCCCATATGAGGACGAAACAGCGCTGTCGCCATCTATCGGATCCGGTGTCTTTCCGTACTTTGGAATGCTCCGCCCTTTTTAACACGAGAATACTGCGGATTGACACATTTCACGTCCGCTAAGCCAAAATTTTATTTTATTTTTGTTTTTATATTATACGGACAATAACTTATTTATATATATATATATATATATATATATATATATATATATATATATATATATATATATATATATATATATATATATAGATATTTATATTTATATTTATATATATAAAATTCCTTATATTATTTTTTACTTCTTTCCGTGCACTTACTCCTTTGACAAACAGTTGATAAATTTATAATCCTTAATTAAGGACAAATAGAGGACTAAACATTTGTATTTTTACTTTGTGTTGTCTCTTTAAAAACAATCCTCTGCTGAATGCGTAAACATCATCTACAAAACAAATATAAAAAGTTATTGTTTGACAAATGTTGTGAAATCCATGTTTAAATTTTACACCTCTTTGGTTCCATTCCAGCTTGATTTTAATAATTTTGCTTTTTAATCATCGACCGGTCATGTGTGTCGACTTTCATATTTTACATCTATTTGTTCGGTCCGAAATTACCACTGAATTATGCACACCTAATTATGTCGGGACATAAAAGAGCCAGTGCTGAGCAATTGGCTACCAAAAATATAACAAAAATGAGTTGTCGCTTTTTAAATTTTAGGTTTATAGACGATTTGTGTTTTCAAATGTATCATCTCTCCTAGGAAATAGGTAATATAATTACCTGAATTGTTTTAACGACCTTAATTATGTGCTACTTTTAAGTGGAGATAAAATTTGCGAGAGCGAGGCAATTGTTGACTACAAAGAAATTATTTAGTTAACTTTTTTTACGAAGAGAAGAATTAAGCCACTTTAGAACTGATTTCTAATTTTGATATACAGTGTGAGGATTTTAGATAGTTAACAATGAGATCAAGATTTTGAGAGAACACAGAAAAAATATTATGTACAGGGTGAGTCAACGATTGGATGAAGTAGGTTTGTGCCTTTTCGGTGAAATTAACAAAGAAACTATATTTATTGTTTGATACAGTTTATTTTTACGCAGATTTTAAAAATATTTAGGACTCTACAAGGTGAGCCAAAAAACTAGGACAGCATAAAGTTGTATTTTTTTAAATAGAACACCCTATATACGAATCGTATTTTCGATTTAGCTTATAATTTTAAATCTTTTTTATTGAGAGTTTACTATAACAAAACTTTATAGTTTCTGAGATAATTAAGTTTAAAGAAAAAAAGTCACATTTTCAAGCATCAATTCAATCTTAAATAACGTTTTCAATTTTGTGACAAATATATTCAAATTTGGAATTTAGCAAGGCCAAGGACAAGTTAATATAATTTTTACCTAATATTTGCAATAAAAGCTACAGGGTGTTGAACACATCGGCTCAAATTTGAACAAGTTTAAATGAATAAATATCTTTTTTTTAACGGTACACCCTGTATATTTTCATGTTATTTAATAGAGTAATAAAAACCCTAAAAGTTTTGTTCAATATATCCTATACCTATTTATAATAGTTTTTGAGATATTTCAGTTTTTCTTATTTTCCATACTTTTTTCATCTTATATATGTAAAATGAATTTTCCAAAGAATGAGTTAATAGATATGATTTATACAATAGGAGGGCTCAAAAAAATTGCCTTCTTGCTCAAAGAATTTACAAAATGAAGTATCCTGATCGACGTCAGCCTAATACCCATACTTTTCAAAACTTAATGCAAAGATTTGATTCTTCTGGTACTGTTGATTATCCAAAACGTAAAGTGGTCAACAAACCAGTAACTAATGAAGAAAAAGAACTACAAGTATTGTTAAATGTTCATCCTTATATTGGTAGCCCTCAGTTAGCAGCATTATGTGAAACATCACAATCCACCGCTAATCGTACTACCAAGAAATATAGGTATCATCCATATCACATGGAATTACACCAAGAATTGCATGGACAGGATTTTGAAAGTCGTGTAAACTTTTGTCGTACAAAAATGCGGAGATTCAATTAAATCCAAATTTATTATGCAAGGTAATGTTTAGTGATGAAGCTACTTTTAGAAGTAGCGGTGCCGTAAATAGACGCAACATGCATTATTATGCCACAGAAAACCCATTTTGGATTAGAGAGGTGCAACATCAAAAGCACTGGTCATTAAATGTTTGGTGTGGTATTCATCATAATCGAATTATTGGACCCCACTTTTTTAATGAACCACTAAATAGCCATAGTTACCTGAACTTTCTACAAGAAGAACTACCCCAACTGCTTCAAGGTCTCGATAGGGATGAGCTCGACAGTATGTGGTTCCAGCACGATGGTGCGCCTCCGCATTACCATCGTGAAGTTCGTGCGTTTTTGGACCAACGATATAAGCAAAAATGGATTGGACGTGGGGGTTTCATTGAGTGGCCACCAAGGTCTTGCGACATCGCCCCATTAGATTTCTTCCTATGGGGTTATATTAAAAATAAGGTGTATGTTAATCCACCAACAACAGTGGAAGATATGCGAAACAGGATTAGGGATACCTGTAGAACAATAACGCCACTAATTTTGTCCAGGGTCCGAGAAAATCTGCAAAAAAGACTAAATTTGTGCATTGCACAAGAGGGTCGTTTATTCGAACACTTATTAAAAAGAAATAATTGATCTCAGTATTTAATAGGTAATTTTTTTGTTTCAATTTAGTATAAAAGTAAATATGTATTTGCCTTGTCGTTATTGTTGTGTTAATTTTTTCACATTATGTTTAATTAAACTATTGCCATTGTAATATAACGAATAATGTATTTCATCATATTTAACCACATTCTGTTTGTTTCTGTAGTTTCTTTTTATTGTTTTACATGGCTACTATTATAATGAAGACTATTTCTGTAAAAAAGTATGGAAAATAAGATAAACTGAAATATCTCAAAAACTATTATAAATAGGTATAGGATATATTGAACAAAACTTTTAGGGTTTTTATTACTCTATTAAATAACATGAAAATATACAGGGTGTACCATTTTAAAAAAAAGATATTTATTCATTTAAACTTGTTCAAATTTGAGCCGATGTGTTCAACACCCTATAACTTTTATTGCAAATATTAGGTAAAAATTATGTTAACTTCTCCTTGGCCTTGCTAAATTCCAAATTTGAATATATTTGTCACAAAATTGAAAACGTTATTTAGGATTGAATTGATGCTTGAAAATGTGACTTTTTTTCTTTAAACTTAATTATCTCAGAAACTATAAAGTTTTGTTATAGTAAAAGATTTAAAATTATAAGCTAAATCGAAAATACGATTCGTATATAGGGTGTTCTATTTAAAAAAAATACAACTTTATGCTGTCCTAGTTTTTTGGCTCACCCTGTAGAGTCCTAAATATTTTTAAAATCTGCGTAAAAATAAACTGTATCAAACAATAAATATAGTTTCTTTGTTAATTTCACCGAAAAGGCACAAACCTACTTCATCCAATCGTTGACTCACCCTGTACAAATTAGTGTAAAAAACATTGCAAAATAAAGTTCCGCCGTAACCAAGTCGATCATAACTCCGTTTCTAGATATTCAATAGAGGCCTATAAATGCTTAAATTGAAGGAACTTGTTGTGACTTTTGAATGAACTCTACTAAATATTTTTCTGATTATTAATAACAAAGTTACAAGAGTTTGAACTTGTAGTTTTCATAAAAGTTCGTAAAGATATTTGTTATATCCAAAAAGGCCAACTCCACTCGGTGCAAGGACTTCCGCACAATGAGTCTTATGAGTCATGTCCAGAAAATATTCCTAAAAATAATACATAATAGAATTTATCGGAAAATCGATGAACATGTTACCGATACTCAATTTGGATTTCGAAACGGATTGAGTACTAGAGAAGCCCTTTTTAGTATTCATGTTTGAATACAAAGATGTAGAGATGTGAACTATGACGTTCACCTATATTTTATCGATTTCGAGAAAGTTTTTGACCGAATTCAACATGACAAAATGATAAAAATGTTAAGAGAAACTGGGATTGATGAGAATGATATCAGGATTATAACCAATCTGTACTGGCAATAAGAAGCACACATCAGAATGGATAATCGAGTTTCAGACGAGATTGAAATAGCAAGAGAAGAAAGGCAGGGCTATTTTTGACTTGTAAAGGATGTTTTTTATAGAGGTATAGAACTTTTAAATGGAATAAAACAAAGATGAATTTTTTAAATTGATATGAAATTTACTTTATTCGATAGATAACCTTCTGGCATTATAATTTAAATATGACTTCTGGCATATGACCGCCACGGCTGGCTCGGACGTAGTCTGATCTGGAGGTCCAATTTTCGATGACTTTTTCCAACATTTGTGGCCGTATATCGGCAATAACGCGGCGAATGTTGTCCTTCAAGTGATCAATCGTTTCGGACTTATCGGCATAGACTAGCGACTTCACATATCCCCACAGAAAATAGTCTAGCGGCGTTAAGTCGCACGATCTTGGAGGCCAATTCACGGCTCCGAAACGTGAAACTATGCGGTTACCAAACGTTTCCTTCAATAAATCAATTGTGGTACGAGCTGTGTTACATGTTGCGCCGTCTTGTTGAAACCACAGCTCCTGCACATCATGGTTGTTCAATCGATGAACGAAAAAGTCAGTAATCATGGCTCTATAGCGGTCACCATTGACTGTAACGTTCTGACCAGGATCGTTTTTAAAGAAATAAGGACCAATGATTCCACCAGCCCATAAAGCACACCAAACACTCAGTTTTTCTGGATGTAACGGTGTCTCAACATACACTTGAGGATTATCATCACTCCAAATACGGCAGTTTTGTTTATTGACGTATCCATTCAAACAAAAGTGAGCTTCATCGCTAAACAAAATTCGCTTATGAAAATCGGGATCAACGGCAATCTTGTTTTGGGCCCATTCACCGAATCTACGCCTTGCTAGGTGATCGTGTGGCTTCAATTCTTGCACGAGTTAGATTTTGTAAGCACGCAAACCAAGATCTTTCCGCAAAATCTTCCATAAAGTGAATGGACACATATCAAATTCCTGTGCACGATGGCGGATAGAGCGATTCGGGTCTTGCTCTACTCTACGCTCTACAGCAGCAATGACTTCTTCTGTACGCACTGTACGACATCTCTGTGGATGCGTATTATCATTTAGAGTAAACGTGGTGCGAAAACGTTCCATAGTTAATTAAATTAATTGCTCTGATGGACGATTATGTTGACTGTAAAATGGACGTAGTGCGCGATACGTATTTCGAACAGAACCATGATTTTCAAAATAAATTTGCACAATTTGGAAGCGTTGTTCAGGCGTCAGTCTATTCATGTTGAAATGCCAAACCAAACTAAACATAAATCACTTGACAGGTGAAAAAATGGCCGCCAGTTAAAAAAGTGTTGCCAACTTAAAGTTCTATACCTCTATAAAAAACACCCCTTACTTGGAAAAAATCTTTGCGGAGGCACTTGCGGGCATCACCATTAATGCAGTAACTATTAATAATCTGCGTTATGCAGATAATACTGTTATTATGGCAAGTAGTGCTGAAGGTCTCCAACATCTGCTGGAGAGGATTGTAGATTCATGTGCGTTGTATGGCTTAACTCTAAATCTCAACAAAACCAAATACATGTTTGTGTCGGAACAACAATATCCTAATGCAGTAATTCTGATAAATAACGTTCAACTCGAGAAAGTTGATAGAATAACAAATTTAGGCAGCGTAATCAAGAGTAGAAATAAAACATCGACTTGAATGGGCAAAATCTGCTTTTAACCGTTTTAAATATGTACTTTGTAGTCATGACATAAACAAACTGGAAGCATTCGAATTGTGGTGCTACCGTCGAATCCTAAAGATATCATGGGTTTCGCACACTTCCAACGAGGATGTTCTCAGAATGATGGATACAGATCGACTGCTCTTGAACATTATAAAGAAGCGGAAAATAGAATACTTCGGTCACATAATTAGAGGACCTAAATACCAGCTACTTCACCTTATAATACAAGGAAAAGTGGAAGGAAAAAGATGGATAGGCCGAAAGAAGCTTTCATGGCTGCGTAACATCAGGCAGTGGTGTGATTGCACGGTAGAAGAACTATTTCGCGCAGCAGCTGATAGAGAAAGATTTCAGGAAATTGTAAACATGATGACTACCAACGTCTGAATACAGGCATGGCACCTAAAGAAGAAGAAGAAGTCATGACCTAGGTCTAAATTTAAGAGCCCGACTCCTATGTGTTTTCGGTTCTCTTTTATGGTGTTGAGGCTTGGTCACTACGGAATGTTCAGTTAAGAAACTAGAGGCCTTCGAGTTCTGGGCATATAGGAGAATGTTAAGAATAAGTTGGATGGACCGAATAAATAACGAGGAAGTTCTAGGGAGGATAAATAAGGAAACAGAAGTTATAAAAACAGTTAAAATTTCGTAACTATCGTATTTCGGCCATATTGTAAGACAACTCTGAAAATACTGCTTTCTTCAGTTAATAATGCAGGGAAAGATAGCTGGTAGACGTAGTGCCGGAAGGCGTAGAACATCCTGGTTGAAAAACGTACGTCAGTGGCTCAACGTGACAACAACATCTCTCTTTAGAACTGCGGTAAACAAGGTTGTGATAGCCAACATGATAGCCAACGTTCGACAATTGGATATGACACGCTAAGAAGAAGTTAGGGACAATTGGACCCGACGGGATACCAGTCATATTTGTTAAGAATTGTCAGGGTGTTTTGTCTGCAGTGTTGGCTCAGATTTTTAATATTTCTTTATCAACGGGTGTTTTCCCAAAAGTATGGAAAACTACTTACATTACGCCAATCCATAAGAATGGAGACAGAGCTAACATCGAAAATTATTGTGGAATTTCGAAATTTTCACTATTTAGTAAGATTTTTGAAGGTATTGTTTACCTCTTTTTAGGCATGTGTTAGCAACTTCACAGCATGGCTTTATGGCAGGTCGATCGATTACTACTAATCTGCTTGTCTATGAGCAGTACTTGGTGGAGGCTTTGGAGGGGAGGTGTCCAGTTGATGTTATTTATACTGACTTCTCCAAGGCTTTCGACAAGGTTAACCATCAACTTCTTATTTACAAGCTGGAAGGCTTCGGCATCCATGGATCATTTCTACAATGGATAAATAGTTACCTGGTACTCTGGTAGAGTACAGCGAGTAAAAATTAATAACTGTGATTCATCTGATTTGTTACCTCTGGTGTTTCTCAGGGTGTCCACCTTGCTCCGCTCCTTTGTAACTGCTTTATTAACGATATTGAGGACATCATAACTTTCAGTAGATGTCTTCTTTATGTAGATGATTTAAAGATATTTCGGGTTGTCAGGAGTAGCAACGATTGCGAGGGCATTCAACAGGATCTAGCTCGATTCTCTGAATGGTGTAAGTTAAATTTTATGCACCTCAATGTTAATAAATACTCCATTATAAGTTTTTATCGTAAAAGAGATTGGATAACTTTTGATTACTTTCTTGATAATAACATGATTAATCGCGTTGAATGTGTGAAGGATCTGGGTGTTTCATTTGATCGGGCCCTTTGCTTCGACACATATATTGATAATATTGTGAACAGGGGTTTGAAGTTGATCGGATTTGTGAAGAGAATGCTTACAGATTTTAATAGTGTAGACTGTTTTAAAGTGATATACTACTCTGTAGTTCGATCAATTTTAGAATATGCGTCTCAAGTTTGGTCACTTCATTATTTTATATACAAAGAAAAAGTAGAAAGAGTACAAAGAAGGATTTTAAGTTTAATTGCCTTTAAACATGGAATGCAGCAGGAGCGGTCTGTATATGATGATACTGCCGATGCTTTGAGATTGCTACCATTGTGTGTGAGACGTATATATCTTGACCTCGTTCTACTTTATAAGATTGTTAACTCTTGACTTGATTCTCCTGAACTACTCAATAATGTTGGATTATCAGTTCCTCAAAGAGCTTTTGGAGCACACAATTTGTTTGATGTGATATATCACCGAACGAATTATGGCATTAATAATCCTATTTCTTGAATGTGTAGGGAAATGAATTCAGTTCCTACCGAGATTGATATTTTTCATTTGCCAGTTAATGTCTTTAAATTAAAAATTTTACAATTCTTGAAAAACTAGTTAATATTGTCAATTGTCAATACTCGTCTTTTGAAGTACTTTGATGTATGTTTAGATTTGTAGGTTCTTTTTTTAATTTGTGACTGTTTTAAATAGTGATTTTATTTTTTATTTTTGAAATGGAAATTGTCAATTGCCAATGCTTGTCTTTGAAGCACTTTTATGCATGTTTAGTTTTTTAATTCTGACTGTTTTAAAGAGTGTTGTTATTCCGCAATTATCTCTTAAAATATAAGTACTACTTTTTTCTGCTAATATAATTTTATTATAAAAAAGTATTTTTTTATCCTCTCGTATATATTAAGTAATAAGCAACACGTTTATTACAACATAACAATCTAATAAGGTCGCCATCTTGTCGCAATAAATTCTATTTACACCTGTCACTCTGAATAAATATAGGTAGCCCATAAATCATAATTTCGTGTTTCAACAGAATGTCGCGCAATATTGTTATATGGGGTAAATGTGTAACTACCCCTAATAAGCGAGGGCATATATCTGTTTACTCTTGTATATTTTGTCATTTGTATTTACTTTATGTATTTTGTTATTTGTTGTATGAACATGGGGTTTGAGTATTTCGAACTTTATCACTCATGTTGTTTTTTTACTTTGTTCGAAAATATGAAAATAATGAGGGAGTTGTTTGCAGTTTGTAAACAGGGATTTTAAATGAAGCGATCACTCTCTTTTTTATTGTATGTTTCAAACGAATAAGGTCATCCACATAGACCGTTCTGGCGTACCTAAAAATTAAAAATATCGATCATGGACATAAATGTTTACATGGATTCATCACAAGGATTCAACAATAAACAAAAATTTTATAAAAAAAAATTGAACCGACTTCTAAAAGTGCACTAAAAAGGGAAAAATAACTATACATTTTTATATGAAATTGAACTTTTTGTAGTCGGCGCCAAACTAATACCTGACAAAATGGAATTCGCATAAACAGATTAAAAATACTTTATTTGTAATTGCTTTCTTACCATAATTTGTATATAAAGGTTGTTTTTTATAGAGGTATAAAACTTTAAGTTGGCAACACTTTTTTAACTGGCGGCCATTTTGTCAGCTGTCAAGTGATTTATGTTTAGTTTGATTTTGCATTTCAACATGAATAGACTGACGCCTGAACAACGCTTCCAAATTATGCAAATTTATTTTGAAAATCATGGTTCTGTTCGAAATACGTATCGCGCACTACGTCCGTTTTACGGTCAATATAATCGTCCATCAGAGCAATTAATTCAATTAACTATGGAACGTTTTCGCACCACGTTTACTCTAAATGATAATACGAATCCACAGAGACGTCGTACAGTGCGTACAGAAGAAGTCATTGCTGCTGGAGAGCGTAGCGTAGAGGAAGACCCGAATCAGTCTTTCCGCCATCGTGCATAGGAATTAGATATGTGTCCATTCACTTTATGGAAGATTTTGCGAAAAGATCTTGGAATGCGTGCTTACAAAATCCAACTCGTGCAAGAATTGAAGCCACACGATCACCTAGCAAGGCGTAGATTCGGTGAATGGGCCCAAAACAAGATTGCCGTTAATCCCGATTTTCATAAGCGAATTTTGTTTAGCGATAAAGCTCACTTTTGTTTGAATGGATAAGTCAATAAACAAAACTGCCGTATTTGGAGTGATGATAATCCTCAAGTGTATGTTGAGACACCGTTACATCCAGAAAAACTGACTGTTTGGTGTGCTTTATGGGCTGGTGGAATCATTGGTCCGTACTTCTTTAAAAACGATGCTGGTCAGAACGTTACAGTCAATGGTGACCGCTATAGAGACATGATTACTGACTTTTTCGTTCATCAATTGAACAACCATGATATGCAGGAGCTGTGGTTTCAACAAGACGGCGCAACATGTCACACAGCTCGTGCCACAATTGATTTATTGAAGGAAACGTTTGGTAACCGCATAGTTTGAATTGGCCTCCAAGATCGTGCGACTTAACGCCGCTAGACTATTTTCTGTGGGGATATGTGAAGTCGCTAGTCTACGTCGATAAGCCCGAAACGATTGATCACTTGAAGGACAACATTCGCCGCGTTATTACCGATATACGGCCACAAATGTTGGAAAAAGTCATCGAAAATTGGACCTCCAGATTAGACTACGTCCGAGCCAGCCGTGGCGGTCATATGCCAGAAGTCATGTTTAAATTATAATGCCAGAAGGTTATCTTTCGAATAAAGTAAATTTCATGTCAATTTAAAAAATTCATCTTTGTTTTATTCCATTTAAGAGTTCTATACCTCTATAAAAAACACTCTTTATTAGTAGTTATTTGTTTCATTTAGAAACAATTTGGCGCCCACTTCAAAAATTTCAATTTCATATAGAAATTTATAGTTATTTTTCACTTTTTAGCGCACTTTTAGAAATCGGTTCAATTTTTTTTATAAAAATTTTATTATTCGATTTTTAGTTTTGAATTCATTATGATATCCATAAATTATTTGAACAAAGTACTAATCGAGATTAGTGTACCTCGCAATGACTCTAAGGTGCCAAAAAAGTATCCATTTTATCCAAAGTTGTAAATTACCCTAAAATGAACCACTACAAATTATTTGATTCTTAAAGTTCCCTGAATACCAGTGAAATTGTGTCAAATAAATATTTGATCTGTCATAATAAATCCACTATCTTAAATTTTAAATTAATTTTAGATTGGTAATATGGGCCCCACAACCTTTCAATATCGATATTAAGGCGGTAGTCCCCCATCTCAGGGCTTATTTTGAAGAATTTGTTTTCATAGTAAAATAAATTTTATTAAAACGATATTTTGACACATGAAAGTTGACGTTTCATACAATAACACGAATTTTTTTTTTGTGTTATCATCATAAGTTTCACTTGTTATATATGTAATTCTCCTTTCAGACAGATAATATGAAATATATATATATATATATATATATATATATATATATATATATTTATATATATATATATATGTATATACAGGGTGATTCAAAAATCGATCACGAAACTTAAGGGGGTGATTCTACTTGACAAAATAAGGGTAGAGCTTCATATAATTTTTTTTCAAAATGTCATTCGTTTTCGAGTTACAAGCCGTCCAAGTTCAAGTTTTTATTTTTTGTTTTTTGAATTACTCGCTTACAGGAAAACCGATTTGACTAATATTTGAAAGATAGGCTAAGTCTTCTGCGCTTCATCATTTTAGTAACAATTCACATTGATTGTTTGCCGCTAGAGGGCACTTTACCTACATTGAAAATTGTTTTTTTGTCATAATTTTTTAGTGTTGACAGCTACAGTAGTTTTTGGCATAATTTCTGAAAGACTGATGCCAGGCCTTTAAAAAAGGTGCTCTTTATTTACATCGCTACACCCAACGGTTTAGACGTAAATCACCCTTAAAAATTAAGTGGTAAATTTACTTTTCTCATTTCATTACCACCAGCTACCAGGTAAATAGCTATCAAAGTATACTAGAGCTGTCAGTTTAACATCAAATAAATTCGCTTTTTAAACTATTTAATTTATAATCTTAAAATAACTAATAATGGCTAATCACCAATATTGAAATATCGAATATTGTGATATCCATTTTTGTTATGGAAAAGCAAATGGTAATGCAGAGTTGGCAAGAAGATATTATATGGAGAGTTATCCGGAAAGAAATATCCCTCATGCTCAAACATTTTCCAGTGTGCACAGGAGGCTTGCGGAATGTGGTTCCTTTAAAAGTTATAATGGAAATAGGGGAAGACCTAGAACTGCTAGAAACGTGTAACAAGAAGAAAGAGTGCTTGAAATTATTGAAGATAATCCAGGTATTAGTACTAGAAAAATTGGGAATGAAGTGCGGCTCTGTCAGGCTAGTTCATGGAGGATACTAAGAGAAGAACAACTCTACCCGTTTCATTCAAAAAAGGTGCAGGCTCTTTATGACGATGATCGGCCGAGACGGTTGGAAATGTGCAATCAGATCCTAGCTAAGTATGAACACGATAATCGATTAATTGGCGTCATATTATTCACTGACGAAGCTGGTTTCACTCGTGATGGCATAACAAATCTACACAACATCCACACATATGCTTACGAGAACCCAAACAATGTGGTAGAAACGAAACATCAGCGTAGATTTTCACTAAATGTGTGGGCAGGGATAATAGGAGATTACCTTATTGGTCCTCATTTCTTTGATGGCCCATTAACTGGTGACGTATACTTAGATTTTATCCAAAATCGTCTCCCATTGTATCTGGAAGATGTGCCATTGGAAATAAGGGCCAACATGTGGATCCTCCAAGACGGAGCTCCGCCCCACTTTAGTATACGTGTCCGACAGTATTTGAATGCAACGTATCCTGAGCGATGGATAGGACGAAGTGGACCATTGGCATGGGCAGCGAGGTCACCAGACCTTAATCCTATGGATTTTTTCTTTTGGGGTCATTTGAAACAATTGGTGTACGATATTCCAGTAATCAACGTCGAGGATCTTCGCTTCAGGATAATCGAAAAGTGCCAAATTATTAAAGAAACACCAGAAATTTTTCATCTAGTTAGGCGACATTTTTTGAAGAGTGTTAGGAAATGTATGGAAGAAAATGGGGGACATTTTGAGAATCTTTTTTAGTTTGTTTAGTACTGTTTCATTAATTTTTATCAATTAAATGTATATCGCAATAATCCATAATATGAATATTTACTGATTAGCCATTATTAGTTATTTTAAGATTATAAATTAAATAGTTTAAAAAGCGAATTTATTTGATGTTAAACTGACAGCTCTAGTATACTTTGATAGCTATTTACCTGGTAGCTGGTGGTAATGAAATGAGAAAAGTAAATTTACCACTTAATTTTTAAGGGTGATTTACGTCTAAACCGTTGGGTTTAGCGATGTAAATAAAGAACACCTTTTTTAAAGGCCTGGCATCAGTCTTTCAGAAATTATGCCAAAAACTACTGTAGCTGTCAACACTAAAAAATTATGACAAAAAAACAATTTTCAATGTAGGTAAAGTGCCCTCTAGCGGCAAACAATCAATGTGAATTGTTACTAAAATGATGAAGCGCAGAAGACTTAGCCTATCTTTCAAATAAGCGAGTAATTCAAAAAACAAAAAATAAAAACTTGAACTTGGACGGCTTGTAACTCGAAAACGAATGACATTTTGAAAAAAAATTATATGAAGCTCTACCCTTATTTTGTCAAGTAGAATCACCCCCTTAAGTTTCGTGATCGATTTTTGAATCACCCTGTATATATACAAATAGTTTATTTCCTGGAAATATCGCTCTGGTTCTCACTACATACGCGTTTCGATCACCTCACGATCTCGTCAGTTGAGCTGTATCGGACCGAGAGCAACATTAGCAGGAAATAACTGATATATGAACCATAAATTTCAAGGTACGTCGGCAGGATATTGTATCTGCCATCTACCAACTTCGATGTCAGACTGAAAAATATGGCGAGTCGAACGACATCTATGAATCATCGGAGTAACGTGAAATTTTTAAAAATCAAAATTTCAGTAAGAAATAAAGAAATATTTCTGCCGTATTTAAATAGTTTGTTATATATGTAATTCTCCTTTGAGGCAGAGAATATGAAAAATATTTATATTAACAGTTTATTTCCTGCAAATATCGCTCTGTAAACTGTTTGTACATATATTTTTCATATTCTCTGCCTGAAAGGAGAATAACATATATAACAAACTATTTAAATACGGCAGAAAGATTTCTTTATTTCTTACTGAAATTTTGATTTTTAAAAATAAGTTTCGCTGCTGCGGCTGTCTGAAGTTGACCCTACTTAAAACCGGTTGACATGATATCTTAAGTTCAGTGCGTCTGAAACAAAAGAATCAAATTGATTATTAAAAAGTACACTTGTCGCTGTCGTCCTTACTATTATCAGGTGATTTTATAAAAAGAAATGACGGACTTTTGAAAATTTCGACCTGCTTTTTGCAACTGAAATTTTTTAAATAATATATGAAATGTTAATGAAAATTTATAAAAGTAGTAGGAACTATTCTTGTGTAGAATAACATATCCAAATATAAGCTCAATCGGCCCAATAGTTTTCTTTAAATCATGTCAACCAGATCAAAAAACGTTGTTTTGAGAAAAATTAATAAAAGTTTTTTTACCCAAAAAAACTTTAATTGTGTACCGTTCGACGCGCTCGAAACCCCTACATTGTAACACGTTTTTCGATATGTTCTAAAAGCTTCTAGCCAAAATAATAATTACTGCATCATTTCTACATATATTAGCCACAAGAATTTGTACTTTTTGGAATATCGATTTATTGAAAAAAAAAAGATGAGGTACTACCGCCTACTCAGGGGCGGATCCAGCCTCTCTCTTTGGGGGGGGGGGGCGGTGACATCACAAAAGTATATTATGGCAAGCGAAAGCAAGTTGTCGACGGGGAGGGGGGGAGACACCGGAGACATTCCCATTTCTAGTGTAAATGGCAGGGTCGTGCCTATTTTTCTGAATTTAAAGCTCTTGGAGAGGAGGGGATGCCAGCAACATACACATTCCTAGTATAAGAGGCAGAATCGGGTCTATTTTCCTGAACTCAAAGCTATTGGGGGGCGGCTATCGCGAGAAAAACAAGTTGTCGACGGGGAGGGAGTGTCAGCAGCATACACATTCCTAATATAAAAGGCAGAATCGGTTCTAATTTCCTGAACTTAGAGCTCTTGGGAGGGGGGGGGGCAATCGCAAGCATACATATTCCTATACTCTATTCAAGAACTAGAGAGAGTAATAAACCTGTTACCGAAATCCCCAACATACTTGCTCCAGTACCGCAGGTAACGGAGGACTGTCGTAAATCTAATTATATTTAAATATTATAAGCTTTTATAAATTTACTGCAATAATAAAATTTCTGATAGTTCATTTTTATTTCTGTCAGTGAGAAAAGTACACCTTACAGTGTGTCCTTAGTGATTTATCTTGTTTGTGCTTGTTTTATATATTACTTGAGATTAGTAAGATACCGAAAAAATATGGCCTCCACTTCTATATTTATTCCAAAATCGTTAAACCAATGCATTTTTCCTCAATGAAAAACTTATTACGATGAATGCTTATGATGCCCTAAGAAATCAATATCTAGATAATAATGTTAAAAGCTCGGTTGAGATGTGTTCCAACATGACAGGAAAATCTACTATGTACCGAATACTGAAGGAGAAAAAACGACTGGAATGTTTCGTACTCCCCCATTTGATCACAGGCAAATGAAAAACCTCGCTGGAAGAAGAGATGAAAACTGCAATAGAAGGAGTTGTACATACATTTTATTATGAGAAGCTGATCCCATCCGTCAACAAAATTCTTACTAAAATCAATGAAGATCGGGATTTACCTGAAACTAAAAGAACTGAGCTCAGGAAATTGCTCAGAGAACTTAATTTTTGATGGAAAAAAGCAGATAGGAAATCTGTTCTTATAAATCGTCCGGAAACTGTCCGTTGGAGAAGGAAATATCTCTCTCAAGTAAAAGGCAGTTGCTTGAAATAATACATTGTACAAAATTAGTAATTTAACTGAACTTTTGAAAGATTTTTTTGAAAATTGGGAAAAATCCATATAAGAAAAGAATAAAACAAAATGTGGAAACTCAATTAATTGAGCGACGATAGCTTCACTGAATTTGATTAAGAATTAGATACGTAATGTTTACCAGTGTAAACACAATTTGTTTTTGGTGTATTTTATTGTTTAATGTTGTTTATATATATTTTTAATTTTTTTTGTATATTTTTATTTTAGTGTGTCCCATTCTTTAATTTTATATATGTTTAATACCAATTAGCCGTAATTTCTTTATTATTTTATTATTATATTTGTGTCTTTTTGTTAAACGTGTAGAATTAACACGTTTATTTTATTTTTTTAAGCCTATCGGATATTTCATATAATAAAGGAAATTAAATTAAGATGCCAGTGCAATAGAAATAACAATAAGTAGGTCTAATTTTAACTGTAAGATATAAAAATTAATTACATTTGAATCCCTTTTTAGTGTTTAATTTAAGAAATAAATAAACTGAAACCTCAAATTTCCTAAAAATGTTTATAATTGATAATAAAATGACCGATAGCCCCCAAAATAAAATTTAATATTATATGGACGAATTTATTTTCTTATATAGGTTTAACTTCTTTTCTTTTTGACAATGAGTATTTTATAAGTATTTAAATTGTAACTTCGAATTTTTTGAAAGAATAAGGCTACGTTTTAGTCTGAATGTGCCTAAAACGGTTTTTATGTCAAAATTAAAAATAATAAAAATACAGTTGTGATTTGTGTTAAATATGTCAAAATTATCTGTATTTTGTACTGTATGTGAATTATTAAGAAATCATACTTTTTATTTTAAATTTATTACCGAAATAATATTCTATGCCATAAATACTTAGTGATAAAATAAACCTCCTTCCAACGCCTATGACAAGAATAAAAATCCTTTTTAACACTTCCAAATGTCTATTGTTATCCAACCCAAATAGTCCATTATTATAGATTGATTATATATAGGAAGAATATATATATCTAACAGATTTTGCCAAAGACACCGAACTAAAGAACAGGTAGTTTGCGAAAAAAAAAGGGTAAAAAATGATTTATTACTCTCTCTAGTCTTTGAATTAACTATAGTATAAGAGGTAAAATCGGTTATATTTTCCTGAACTCAAAGCTCTTGGGGGGGGGGGGGGGGCGATCTAATCCGTTCAAAACACCCTAGTATCAATTTTGGATCAAATCCAAAAATTTAAAATTCCTAGACCGTCATATTGCATGTAACATATTCGATTTTCTTAAAATAATTTTATATTCGCTATTTACATCTTCAAAAACGATTCAGTCCCACATTTGAACAAAATCGAAAAATGTAAAATTTTTAGTCCGCCATATTGAATCATGAAAAAATACTATTAAAATCATAATTTACACCCTCAAGAACACCCTTTAACAGTTTTGAAGAAAATCCAAAAATGTAAAATTTTTAGGACGCCATATTGAATCCGCCAGATTGAGTTTTTCAAAAAATATTTTAAAGTCGTAATTAACACTAACAAAAATTTCCCAATACTGATTTTAGACAAAATCGAGAGAAGTAGAATCTTTAATCCGCCATCTCGAATCCGCCATATTTGATTCTTTTTTTAAATAATGGCAAATTTTTAATGTGCGATCTCAAAAACTTCCCCATATCAATTTTGAAAAAAATCGGACAACACTAATTTTTTATCCGCCCTATTGGATACGTCATACTGAGTTTTAAAAAATAATTTTAGATTCGTTATGAGCGACCCCGAAAACTCCCCCATACCAATTTTGGAGAAAATCGGACAAAATTGATTTTTTTGTCCGCCATATTGGATCCACCATATTAATTTTTTTTTAAATATTTTGGATTCGCTATGTACGACTTCAAAAACTCCCCCAAACCAATTTTGGAGAAAATCAGACAAAATTAATTTTTTTGGCCACAATATTGTCAGCGCCATATTGGATTTTACTGCATCAATTTCGTTCAACCACAGCAGGACCTTCCTGGAACCACCGCAGCAACTTTCTGAATATGACATAAAAAATTTCATTCAAATCGGTACGACCGTTCGGGAGTAATCGGTGTACATACATAAAAAAATACATAGTCGACGAATTGAGAACCTCCTTCTTTGAGAAGTCGGTTAAAAAGTTAACATGTGTTATACAACCAATAATTTAGCAGCAAATGACAGTCGCAACTTGTTTCATGGTATAACTCCTAACTCCTAACTTTTTTCTAGAAAAAGAATAGCTTTTCCTAGAACTCGAAAAAACTGCTTTTTTACATCTTAATTGTTAAATAAAAAATTTTCCCCAAAAAGGAAAATGAGTCATAAGATACTACATAATTACTATTATTATTCTGAAGATTTCTAGGTAATCAAAAGTCTACTAACAATAATTTTTTTCCAGATGCTAATTGCCCTGGCTTAATAAACAAAACAATAAAAATATTTTAATATGGCTCACAATTTTCTGGGCCACTCTATACCTACTATTAATTTATCGAGATTAATTACGTAAACATTCATGTTTTAATTTTAAATATTAAGTAATATTATAAACATCTGTTGAACTTATTGAAATTGTTATACTACACTGTTGGTCAAAAAGTATGTCATAATAGAAAGTGGTATTTAATAGAAGATGTTCTATAGAATGATTTAAAATAAATCAATATCGCGGCTCAATGGTCTAGGGGTATGATTCTCGCTTTGGGTGCGAGAGGTCCCGGGTTCAAATCCCGGTTGAGCCCAACTTTTTGTAAAAAAACGTTTATTTTAATATTAAAAAAACACACTTTTACATCACGTACATTTTAAAGTCGATAAACAATAATTTTTTTTATAACAAGAATAAATATCCAACGCAGATATTCTTGAAATATATTTTCCTTAAACCAATCTTTAGTTTTAATAACCCTCATATATTATCCACTATCAAAACATCACGAGAATGGCATTGTTCTAATCGCATCACCCGTGACATACCCAGATGTTCAACTGTCCCCGTCAGCTGTTGTCTGCTGCGATTGGCCAGGTGTCTAAAACAGCTGAAAGTTGGCATGCAGGGCACCCTATGTCATGGTGTGCAACAAGTAATAAGCATGAACAGTATGATGGTGATATGGGTTTCGGGGTCACCGGACTTTTTATTGTTGGGCGCATTTTTTTCGGCTTAGGGAGGAATTACCGAGGGTGGCTTAGGATACGTATAATTAAGTTTTCTGCGACTCATGGCGGGCTACGTAACTGGATTTTTTTTTATAATTTAACACGCAATAATGGGATTAAGTTAAAAAGGAAAAATACTTAAATCCTTATAAAAAGTGATGTCTGATCTTCACCAGAATTTTTAATATGATGCTGTTTATGCCATCTTAATTTTTACTTTCTAAAAGTTGGATTTTCCCTATAATCGATAGTCGATTTGCATAAAAATAACGTTATTTAAATTGTTATAAATGTACCGATCGATTGTGGGAAAACTATAATTAGGAAGAATCTGAAAATTTGACAGTGTACTAACATGCATGGGGGACAGTCGGCTAAAATATTTTTAAGATGGTAGTACTTCCGGTTATACCGGAAGTAGATGTCAACTTGCTTATTTTAAATAGAACACCCTATATATTATTACATTTTTGACTCCTACGTAAAATTCCAGATATATTTCATGTATAATAGTCTATACTTAAGTCTCACCGTTTTGGACATATTTAAATTTTTATGTCAAAAATTACGTTGGCGGACAAAAACTTAACTATAAATTTTCAGAAAGTCTTTATTATTTAATTTGGATTAGTTTTCTTGTAGACGAAGATCGACTTTAGTAATCTTTTTATAATATTTAGAAAATTATTAGTACAGAGTGGTCAAAAAAAAAATTAAAATTATATTTAAAAAATCGTCAAAAGTCAATTTTTTCAAATAGAAAGCACCTATTTTTGTAATTTTATCATATTAAGCATTAAAATAAGGGTAACTTTGTATAAGGTTGTCTGTTCCATAAATTTCATTTTATTCATAATAATTATGCTGGGGTGATTCCTAGTATGAGTTCAGGAAAATAGAATCGGTTCTATTTTCCTGAACTCAAAGCTCTTGGGAAGAAGAGGGGCGATCACAAGCATACACATTCCTATTCAAGAACTAGAGAGAGTAATAAAACTGTTACCGAAACCTCCAACGTATCTGCTCCAGTGCCACAGGTAACTGAGGACTGCCGTAAATCTAATTATATTTAATTGTATTTAAATATTAAAAGCTTTTATAAATTTACTGCAACAATAAAGTATCTGATAGTTTAATTTCTTTTGGTGATCAAATTACACTTTACAGTGTGTTCTAAGTGATTTATCTTGGTTGTGCTTGTTATTATATATTATTTGAGATTAGTAAGATACCCAGAAAGTATGGCTTCCACATTTATATTTATTCCAAAATCGTTAAACCAGGGCATTTTTTCCTTAACGAAAAACTTATTAAGATGAATGTTTATGATGCCTTAAGATATCAATATCTAGATAATAATGTTAAAAGGTCTGTTTAGATGTGTTCCAACATGACAGGAGTTGGAAAACCTACTATTTACCGAATACTCAAGGAGAAAAAAACCACTGGAACTGTTAGTACTCCCAAGCCATATTCAATCACAGACAGACGAAAAACTTCGTTGGAAGAAGAGATGTAAACTGCAATAAAAGGAGTTGTACAGGGTGAGTCAACGATTGGATGAAGTAGGTTTATGCCTTTTCGGTGAAATTTACAAAGAAACTATATTTATTGTTTAATACAGTTTATCTTTATGCAGATTTTAAAAATATTTAGGACTCTACAGGGTGAGCCAAAAAACTAGGACAGCATAAAGTTGTATTTTTTTAAATAGAACACCCTATATACGAATCGTATTTTCGATTTAGCTTATAATTTTAAATCTTTTTTATTAAGGGTTTACTATAACAAAACTTTATAGTTTCTGAGATAATTAAGTTTAAAGAAAAAAAGTCACATTTTCAAGCATCAATTCAATCCTAAATAACGTTTTCAATTTTGTGACAAATATATTCAAATTTGGAATTTAGCAAGGCCAAGGACAAGTTAACATAATTTTTACCTAATATTTGCAATAAAAGCTACAGGGTGTTGAACACATCGGCTCAAATTTGAACAAGTTTAAATTAATAAATATCTTTTTTTTTAAATGGTACATCCTGTATATTTTCATGTTATTTAATAGAGTAATAAAAACCCTAAAAGTTTTGTTCAATATATCGTATACCTATTTATAGTAGTTTTTGAGATATTTCAGTTTTTCTTATTTTCCATACTTTTTTATAGAAATAGTCTTCATTATCATAGTAGCCATGGCAAAAACAATGTAAAAGAACATTTTTCTGTGTGTCAAATTTATAACCGCAATCGCTTCTTTTGGTTTTTATGTAGTGTAGTTTGGTTTTTTTTTGCATTCATCTTATATTGTAAAATGAATTTTCCAAAGAATGAGTTAATAGATATGATTTATACAATAGGAGAGGCTCAAAAAATTGCCTTCTTGCTCAAAGAATTTACAAAATGAAGTATCCTGATCGACGCCAGCCTAATACCCATACTTTTCAAAACTTAATGCAAAGATTTGATTCTTCTGGTACTGTTGATTATCCAAAAAGTATTATGTGAAACATCACAATCCACCGCTAATCGTACTACCAAGAAATATAGGTATCATCCATATTACATGGAATTACACCAAGAATTGCATGGACAGGATTTTGAAAGTCGTGTAAACTTTTGTCGTACAATAAATCCGGAGATTCAATTAAATCCAAATTTATTTTGCAAGGTAATGTTTAGTGATGAAGCTACTTTTAGAAGTAACGGTGCCGTAAATAGACACAACATGCATTATTATGCCACAGAAAACCCATTTTGGATTAGAGAGGTGCAACATCAAAACCACTGGTCATTAAATGTTTGGTGTGGTATTCATCATAATCGAATTATTGGACCTCACTTTTTTAATGAACCACTAAATGGCCATAGTTACCTGAACTTTCTACAGGAAGAACTACCCCAATTGCTTCAAGGTCTCGATAGGGATGAGCTCGACAGTATGTGGTTCCAGCACGATGGTGCGCCTCCGCATTACCATCGTGAAGTTCGTGCGTTTTTGGACCAACAATATCCGCAAAAATGGATTGGACGAGGGGATTTCATTGAGTGGCCACCAAGGTCTTGCGACATCACCCCAATAGATTTCTTCCTATGGGGTTATATTAAAAATAAGGTGTATGTTAATCCACCAACAACAGTGGAAGATATGCGAAACAGGATTAGGGATACCTGTAGAACAATAACGCCACTAATTTTGTCCAGGGTTCGAGAAAATCTGCAAAAAAGACTAAATTTGTGCATTGCACAAGAGGGTCGTTTATTCGAACACTTATTAAAAAGAAATAATTAATCTCAGTATTTAATAGGTAATTTTTTCGTTTCAATTTAGTATAAAAGTAAATATGTATTTGCCTTGTCGTTATTGTTGTGTTAACTTTTTCACATTATGTTTAATTAAACTATTGCCGTTGTAATATAACGAATAATGTATTTCATCATATTTAACCACATTCTGTTTGTTTCTGTAGTTTCTTTTTATTATTTTACATGGCTACTATGATCATGAAGACTATTTCTGTAAAAAAGTATGGAAAATAAGAAAAACTGAAATATCTCAAAAGCTATTATAAATAGGTATAGCATATATTGAACAAAACTTTTAGGGTTTTTATTACTCTATTAAATAACATGAAAATATACAGGATGTACCATTTAAAAAAAAAAGATATTTATTCTTTTAAACTTGTTCAAATTTGAGCCGATGTGTTCAACACCCTGTAGCTTTTATTGCAAATATTAGGTAAGAATTATGTTAACTTGTTCTTGGCCTTGCTAAATTCCAAATTTGAATATATTTGTCACAAAATTGAAAACGTTATTTAGGATTGAATTGATGCTTGAAAATGTGACTTTTTTTCTTTAAACTTAATTATCTCAAAAACTATAAAGTTTTGTTATAGTAAACCCCCTTAATAAAAAAGATTTAAAATTATAAGCTAAATCGAAAATATGATTCGTATATAGGGTGTTCTATTTAAAAAATACAACTTTATGCTGTCCTAGTTTTTTGGCTCACCCTGTAGAGTCCTAAATATTTTTAAAAACTGCGTAAAAATAAACTGTATCAAACAATAAATATAGTTTCTTTGTTAATTTCACCGAAAAGGCACAAACCTACTTCATCCAATCGTTGACTCACCCTGTACATACATTTTATTATGAGAAGCAGATTCGAACCGTCGACAAAATTCTAACTAAAATCAATGCAAATCGGAATTTACCTAAAATTAAAAGAACTGAGCTCTGGAAATTGCTCAGAGAACTTAATTTTTGCTGGGAAAAACCAGATAGGAAATCTGTTCTTATAGATCGTCCGGAAAATGTCCGTTGAGGAAGGAAATATCTCTCTTAAGTAAAAGGTAGAGTTGCTAGAAATAACGCAACTTTAAAAATTAGTAATTTAACTTAATTTTTGAAAGATTTTTTTGAATAAAGTTACTGCAGAAAATTGTGGAAAATCCATATGATAAAAGAATAAAAGAAATAGCAGAAACTCAATCCCATGATCGGTGAGATAGGATCGCCCCCCCCCTTGGATCCGCACCTGGACTGTTATAATTTTAGGAAGACATTCTTATGTATACCAAAAAGAAGGTATTTTGTTATCAAGAGTAACAATGGCAAAAATACTGATTTTGAAATACTCACAATTATTTTTAATGATATAAGGATATTTTTTGGAATCTTAATTTCGACGGTCTACCCAAAAGTGTATCTTCAGTGACCTTTAACATAACGAAATATCTCGTAAAGTGCGGGAAAAGAACGTGAAAAAAACATTCGTCATCTTCTCTATCTCTTTCAACAAAAAAAAAGCATTTTTGTAAAACGAATCAACACAAAAAAAACCCTTTTTCATAAAATTATTTTTTGGTCTCCCTATAAATTAATAACAAATGGCTTAATTGTACGGTCTATCTGTTTACTAAACCGTAAAAAGTAATTAATTTGTAAAATCTATTTACCCATGAAAAGAAAATTAATATTTCACCCCCTAAATAACCCTTAATATTAACCCCAGATAAATATATACATATAGATATTAAGTATACATTTTCCAACGTTTTGTTTGAATTCACCCTCCGCGTACTAAACTCAGGATATGTAATTATTTCATATTTCATGTTACAACTGTTTATCGAAATACTTAATAAAATGTGGTTAAGGCCTGACGCATATTGGTTGGTCTCCATGTAATTAATTAGTTATATTTTTGTTTGTTCTCTTTATTCAAAAAAAGAGGAAATTTTACTATTGGAAAAAATGTTGCGTTGATAAACGAAGTATACGAGAAAATATTGAGCTATATTTTTTTAAAATTTTGCTACCAATGTTTCAATAACAAGTGTCAGTTGCCGAATCACACGTAACTTTGCAGAATGGTAAAATATCTAAAAGATTAGACACTTGATTTTTTTTAAGATTTGAATTTAATTCCCTATTAAGGATAAATTCCCTATTTAAGGATAAAAAGCACATCTGCAATATTTTTGGTATATAGTCGTATCGTAACGTCTTAAGGTAAATCAAAGTTGCTCCATGGAAATTAGATCAAAAAAGAGCTGTTTTGTTAACAAAAATGTAACACTGGTTTTTTTTTGCTGGAGTGTGTTCATTTCGGCATCCTATAAAACATATCTCGATGGTAACTCTGAAACATCTGAGCAAAAAAAGTGGCGGACCCAAAATTGTCACGATTTTCGGTTTTTTGAGTTTATCTCGAAAAGTAAAAGTTGTATCGAAAAATATTTCAAACAAAAGTTGTAGAGAATTAAAAAAACCTATCGATTCATATAATATAAGTTATAGGTGGCGCCACTAGTTATCGAGATATATTTTTTTCGAAAAAATTTACAGTTTTAGATTTAAAAAAAACATTTATTAACAAATTACCGATTTAAAATTTAACGTAAATAAAGGAATTGTCATTCTAAAAAAATATGTCAAACCCGGAATCTGTGAGTTTTTTCTTTTTCGAGAAATTCGATGTCAAAGTTGAAAATTCAATCTCAATTTTCTGCTTTCCTAATTAAGATACAGGCTGAGTCAACGATTGGATGAAGTAGGTTTGTGCCTTTTCGGTGAAATTAACAAAGAAACTATATTTATTGTTTGATACAATTTATTTTTATGCAGATTTTAAAAATATTTAGGACTCTACAGGGTGAGCCAAAAAACTAGGACAGCATAAAGTTGTATTTTTTTAAATAGAACACCCTATATACGAATCGTATTTTCGATTTAGCTTATAATTTTAAATCTTTTTTATTAAGGATTTACTATAACAAAACTTTATAGTTTCTGAGATAATTAAGTTTGAAGAAAAAAAGTCACATTTTCAAGCATCAATTCAATCCTAAATAACGTTTTCAATTTTGTGACAAATATATTCAAATTTGGAATTTAGCAAGCCCAAGGACAAGTTAACATAATTTTTACCTAATATTTGCAATAAAAGCTACAGGGTGTTGAACACATCGGCTCAAATTTGAACAAGTTTAAATGAATAAATATCTTTTTTTTTAAATGGTACACCCTGTATATTTTCATGTTATTTAATAGAGTAATAAAAACCCTAAAAGTTTTGTTCAATATATCCTATACCTATTTATAATGGTTTTTGAGATATTTCAGTTTTTCTTATTTTCCATACTTTTTTACAGAAATAGTCTTCATTGTCATAGTAGCCATGTAAAATAATAAAAAGAAACTACAGAAACAAACAGAATGTGGTTAAATATTAATGTTTCATTGAGTGGCCACCAAGATCTTGCGACATCACTCCATTAGATTTCTTCCTATGGGGTTATATTAAAAATAAGGTGTATGTTAATCCACCAACAACAGAGGAAGATATGCGAAACAGGATTAGGGATACCTGTAGAACAATAACGTCACTAATTTTGTCCAGGGTCCGAGAAAATCTGCAAAAAAGACCAAATTTGAGCATTGCACAAGAGGGTCGTTTATTCGAACACTTATTAAAAAGAAATAATTAATCTCAGTATTTAATAGGTAATTTTTTTGTTTCAATTTAGTATAAAAGTAAATATGTATTTGCCTTGTCGTTATTGTTGTGTTAATTTTTTCACATTATGTTTAATTAAACTATTGCCGTTGTAATATAACGAATAATGTATTTCATCATATTTAACCACATTCTGTTTGTTTCTGTAGTTTCTTTTTATTATTTTACATGGCCACTATGATAATGAAGACTATTTCTGTAAAAAAGTATGGAAAATAAGAAAAACTGAAATATCTCAAAAACTATTATAAATAGGTATAGGATATATTGAACAAAACTTTTAGGGTTTTTATTACTCTATTAAATAACATGAAAATATACAGGGTGTACCATTTAAAAAAAAAAGATATTTATTCATTTAAACTTGTTCAAGTTTGAGCCGATGTGTTCAACACCCTGTAGCTTTTATTGCAAATATTAGGTAAAAATTATGTTAACTTGTCCTTGGCCTTGCCAAAATTCCAAATTTGAATATATTTGTCACAAAATTCAAAATGTTATTTAGGATTGAATTGATGCTTGACAATGTGATTTTTTTTCTTTAAACTTAATTATCTCAGAAACTATAAAGTTTTGTTATAGTAAACCCTTAATAAAAAAGATTTAAAATTATAAGCTAAATCGAAAATACGATTCGTATATAGGGTGTTCTATTTAAAAAAATACAACTTTATGCTGTCCTAGTTTTTTGGCTCACCCTGTAGAGTCTTAAATATTTTTAAAATCTGCGTAAAAATAAACTGTATCAAACAATAAATATAGTTTCTTTGTTAATTTCACCGAAAAGGCACAAACCTACTTCATCCAATCGTTGACTCACCCTGTACATTGCGTTTCTAAACATTTTTTTAGGGGCAAACCACTCGCCTATTAGTAAGCCCCATCTTTCACACTATTAATATACGTTCATTAAAATAACTGGAAAAAAAAGGAAAAAAATAATTGGAATGTTCAGTTGTTATTTACATCAATACGGATAAATTATAATCAAAATATATATTTCTTAATAATCTTTAATAAAAGGAAATTTGACATCACTTGAAATGTTTACAATAACATCTGTTTCCTCTATACCACATAATCTTAAATTTTCCATCACTTAATTAATGGAAATATTGTAATTATTTTTCTGTCTTATTCATAATATTTACCAAAATGCACTTTTTGTAATTACTTTTCTTGATTAAAATATCTTTATAAATATACGATATCAAATGGATTCATTCATTTATTGCTTTGAACACCTAAAGCTAATCAGTATATATATTTTTTTGTTTTTATTTTTGATATACGGTTAAGAAATTTATATCGTAGTTAATCTGGTAGAGTTTTTGTTCTAGTGCTTAAAAAATGGTAAGTAGTTTGGTGAATAAGAGAAAACGTTTCTGCTTGCTTGTTATATCGCCGGTCATGTCATTGTGTAACCTTGATAAAGTTCAAGATATCTCCGAAAAGGGTCATGGTCATGATCATGAATTTTTAGAAAATAATTTTGAACTTGATAGTAAGGAATGTATTGCAAAATAACAGTCTTATCGAGAAAAAATTAAATAAAAAATCATGTACAAGGAAGATGAAGTAAGAAATTTTATATTTGAATATGTTTTATATTTTTTTAAATCTAACAAAAATACTAAACGAAAATATTATTCTTGGTTTACTAAGTTCCCAAGTTTCCTTCTTCTGACCCTTGCAGGAAAAAATATGTACACTTTATTTCTTGCAAATCCAACTCATTTCAGCCACTTGATGGTCTCGTCAGTAGAGCTGTAAAAAAACAAAAAAAAAACAACTGTTTACATAAAATGTAAATTCCGAGACATATCTGCAGGGTGTTAAACTTTCAGGAGAAAAACAGTATTCGTTACAGCTCCACTGACGAAACTGTTGGGTTTAGAAATGTATATGTAAACGGAACCAGGAGCGGATCCAGCCACTCTTTTTTTATTTGGGAGGGGGTGGGGGTGATAGCACAAAAGTACAGTATGGCAAGCGAAAACAAGTTGTACACGGGGGAGGGGGGGGGGGGGGAGACACCGGCAACATTCCCATTTTTGGTATAAAAAGCAGGGTCGGTTCTATTGTTCTAAATTTGAAGCTCTTGGAGAGGGGAGGGCGATCTTAAGAAAAAACAAGTTGGCGACAGACAGCAGCATACATATTCCTAGTATAAGAGGCAGAATCGGGTCTATTTTCCTGAACTTAAAGCTCTTGGGGGGGGGGGGTCGTTGCAAGAAAAACAAGTTGTCAACGGAAGGGGGGGAGTGCCAGCAGCATACACATTCTTAATATAAAAGGCAGAATTAGTTCTATTTTTCTTAACTCAAAGCTCCTGGAAGGGGGGGAGGGCAATCGCAAACATACACATTCCTATACTCAATTCAAGAAGTAGAGAAAGTAATAAAATTGTTACCAAAACCTCGAACGTACCAGCTCCAGTGCCGCAGGTAACTGAGGACTGCCGTAAATCTAATTATATTTAATTATATTTTAATATTACAAGCTTTTGTAAATTTACTTCAACAATAAAATTTCTGATGGTTGAATTTAATTTCTGTCAGTGAGCAAAGTACACCTTACAATGTGTCCTTAGTGATTTATCATAAAAGCTAATTACATTTGAATCCCTTTTTAGTGTTTAATTGTGATGAGTTTAAGAAATAAATAAACTGAAACGTCAAAAATGTTTTTAATTAATAATAAAATGATCGATAGCCCCAAAAATATTTTAATATTATATAGACGAATTTATCTTTTTATATATATTTAATTTTTTGTATTTCTGACAATGGGTATTTTGTAAGTGTTTAAATTATAACTTTTTATTTTAATTTATTGAGAGAATAAGGCTACGTTTTAGTCTGAATGTGCCTAAAACGGTTTCTATGACAAAATTAAAAATAAATATATATTTTTTTTTTAATTTATTACCGAAATAATATTCTATGCCATAAATACTTAGTATTAAAATAAACCACCTTCCGACGCCTATGACAAGGATCCTTTTAACACTTCACACCTCCAAATATCTATTGTTATCCCACCCAAATAGCCCATTATTATAGACCGGTATTTTTGATTATAAAATTTCTAACCCATTCCTCTGAAAAATATATGTGTCTAACAGATTTTGCCAAAGACACCGGACGAAAGAACACAGGTAGTTTGCGAAGAAAAAAAAGGGTAAAAGATGATTTATTACTCTCTCTAGTTCTTGAATAAACTATAATATAATAGGCAAAATCGGGTATATTTTCCTGAACTCAAAGGTCTTTGGGGGGGGGGGGGGGGCGATAGCCCCCACCGCCCCCCCCCCATTTGGATCTGCGGGAACCAGAGTGAAGTATACCTTCGAATACGTCGTCTTAATCCATCCCAGATATGTCCGATGGAGTTAATGTCTGGACTGAGTGCAGGTCAATCAAAATGACTGATTCCCACTTTATGCAGATTTTCTCTGACAACTCTGGCTACGTAGTATCTGACATTATTTTGCAAGAAAATTCTGTACTCACCCAGAGTGATCATTTAAGGCGTAACATGATCGCTTTTATTATTATTAAAGCTAAACAACTTTTTTATTGTCAAAATATCACAAATACTTATGTGTTTCATTTCTAGTAAATATTTGTAAAGTCGTTGTTTATGATAAAAAATTCCGGGTCGATAATACTGTGAAATCATCCATCTCGTAATTATTAAGAATTTTTTTTGCTATTGAATTTAATATGTTGATTTCTCCTTTAAGAAAAAATACCGAAGTAAATAAATATACCAAAATGTAATCAAAGTTTCGAAAATGAAAACAAATAATGGCGAACACAAATTAGGTTATCAAAATACGGTCAAGGTCAACGTTTTGAGAAGCCATGCGTGCTTTGAAATCTACAAGAATAAAATATTACCCATTTGGAAAATACTTTGTTTACATGCGAAAAAAAACTGGAAGGAAAGACATAAAAAACAAAAACAACTCAAAAAGAAATAAATAAAGACATTACTTTTACTATATCTTTATCTTGTTTGCCATAAATTTTCTTAATGGGCCATTTTATCGAATTTTTAGTATATTTGTACAGTAACTATTTAAAGGGATTTTCTATGATACCTTTATAGTATCGTTAAGAATTTAGCACCGAAAATAACATGTATTTAATAATGCCATTATGATAAAATATAAATAATTTACTATTGTTTTTAGATCCACAATTTGTCCAAAAATGCTAAATTTATTTCTATAGCAATACTGACTTATATCAGAGGTTTTGAGACTTTTTTTGTCACGTAGCTAATTTTTTCTATTTTCAGTAAAGTCTTCCTAATATTCAATTATTATCGTTTTTCTTAAAGTTTTCTTATATTTATCAGCACTAGTTTTTCAGGGATATTAATTTTTATTAATTTTATCGAAAAATACGAGCTATACGAGGATGGTTCGATAAGTTCTCGGCCTGAAACAGAGAGAGCTCTAGTAGGATCAAATCACTATAATATTTTATAAGCATTAACCTTGAGATGACGCGCTGCAAAGTTTCAGAAGTTTGCGTTAAGTTGTTTGTTTGTGGCGACCGAGTGAACACATAAGGTTCGATATTTTGTGCAAGATGGATAAAATTGAAGTTCGAGCGGTTATAAAGTACTTTGTTTTAAAGAGCTTAACTCCTACGGACATTAGATATGAGTTCGATTCTACTTTAAAGGATTCTTCTCCTTCGTTTTCACACACGCCCATAACGAATCAAATTATTTTTAAAAAATTCAATAAGCGGAAAATTAATTTTGTTCTTTTTTTTCAAAATTGATATGGAGGAGTTTTTGGGACCGCACATTACGAATTTGACATTGTTTAAAAAAATTATTGACGGATCCAAGATGGCGGATTAAAGATTCTACATCTCTCGATTTAATCTATTATCAGTATTGGAAGATTTTCCTTAGTGTTAATTACGAATTTGTTTTTTGAAAAACTAAATCTGACGGATTCAATATGGCGTCCTAAAAATTTTACATTTTCAAACTGATTTAGATTAGATTAAGACGTTAAAATAATTTTTTTGAAATTCAATATGGCAGACCCAGTATGGTGAGTTGAAAACTTTACGTCAATCGCATTTTTTTAGATTTGGTACTAGGGTGTTTTCGGGGTCGTATATTACGAATATAAAGTTAACTTTTTATAACTATTAGGTTGATAAGATACAGTATGAGGGACTAAAAATTTTACGTTTTCCGATTTTGCCTAAAATTAATAATGCGGGGTTCTTGGTGCATATACAAACTCAATATGCAGTATAAAATATATCGGGCTAAGAAATTTACGTCTCAAGTTCTTTAAATATCGATATTAGAAGCTTTTCGGCCTATATTACCAATCTAAAATTAATTTGAAATTTAAGATAGTGGATTTACTATGATGAAATAGTTGTTTCATACAATTTCACTGGTAGTTGGGAAATTCTAAGAATCAAAAATTTTTAGTGGTTCATTTTAGGGTGATTTACAACTTTTGATACAATGGGTACTTTTTTTCTACCCTGGAGTCATTTCGAGGTACACTAATCTAGATTAGTACCTAGTTTAACTAATTTATGGATACCAAAATGAATTTAAAACTAAAAATCGAAAAAGAAAATATTTATAAAAAAAATTGAACCGATTTCTAAAAGTACGCTAAAAGGTTCACATTATATCTAAAGAAGCAAGTAACTACCAATATATACAAGTTATGGTAAGAAGGCAATTAAAAATAAGGTATTTTTAATATGTTTATGCGAATCGCATTTTGTAAGGTATTAATTTAGCGCCGACTTCAAAACTTTCCATTTCATATAAAAATTTAGAGTCTTTTTCACCTTTTAGCGCACTTTTAGAAGTAAGTTCAATTTTTTTTATAAAAATTTTATGTGTATTATAATTGTTATAGATTAAAAGATACGGTAGATTAGAGAAGACCATGTTTTTTTCACAATTTGATGAATTTTTTGAAAAAGTTGGCAAAATCGCAATAAAATTCAAAACTAGATTTGCTATCATATGAATGGTTCTCAAATTTATCCAAATATGCAAAGATATATATATATATATATATATATATATATATATATATATATATATATATATATATATATATAGAGTATCCCATTTAAAACGTTTTTTTAGCTTCATGCTGTCATGAAACACACTAGAATTGAATTGAATTGTGAAAATTTTCACATTATACAACTTTTTTTAAAACACTTTTTCAAATTTTTGAAAAATAAGGCAGATTAGATACTTTGTCACACTATTACACCACCCTGTATATATTTTAATTTCAGGCTACTTATTACTCTGCGAAGGTGTTTCTATGGAGTTTAACTTTGACCTTATTGATGTTCCAAACACAAGCAGCAGTGAGAAGATCCCAGATATTATCTGACATCCAAGAAAATCTCTTGAATAACAATGATCCAACATATTCACTTTCGACATGTTGTTTGATACCAACATGTGAGAACCCGCAACGGTGCTACCAAATATTAACTTGTGGTGGTGAGTGTGGTACTGGAAGATATCCACCTCTAGTACATACTCCCGGTTATAACCTAATGCAAGAGTATTCGAAATATGAATGTAGGTGAGTATATTTTAACTCCTCTCCTTTAATTTGCAACCTGTTCTTTTTTTAACCGACTTCTAAAAGAAGGAGGTTCTCAATTCGTCGACTGTATTTTTTTTATGTATGTTCACCGATTACTCCGGAACGGCTGCACCGATTTGAGTGAAATTTTTTACGTTATGTAAAGGAAGTTACTACGGTGGTCCCATATTTTTTTAGATGAAATTGGTGCAGTAAAATCCAAGATGGCGCTTACAATATGGCGGCCAAAAAAATTAATTTTGTCCGATTTTCTCCAAAATTGGTATAGAGGAATTTTCGGTATCGTACCCAACGAATCTGAAATTATTTTTAAAAAATTCAAAATGGCGGATCCAATATGGCGGACAAAAAAATTTAATTTAGTCCGACTTTCTCCAAAATTGGTATGGGGGAGTTTTCGAGGTGCCAGATAATGAATCTGATATTATTTTTAAAAAATTCAATATGGCGGATCCAATATGGCCGACAAAAAAATTAATTTTGTCCGATTTTCTCCAAAATTGGTACGGGGGAGTCTTCGGAGTCGCATATGACGAAACTAAAATAATTTTTTAAAAATTCAATATGGCGAATCCAATATGGCGGACGAAAAAATCAATTTTGTCCAATTTTCTCCAAAATTGGTATGGGCAAGTTTTCGCGGCCTCACATAAAGAATCTGAAATTATTTTTAAAAAAATCAATATGGCGGATTCAATATGGCGAACAAAAAAAATCAATTTTGTCCCATTTTCACCAAAATTGGTACGGGAGAGTTTTCCGGGTCACACATGACGAATCAAAAATTATTTTTAAAAAATTCAATATGGCGTATTTAATATGGTGGATAAAAAATTAATTTATTTTCTTTAAATATCGATATTGGAAGGTTTTGGGGCCTATATTGCCAATCTAAAATTAATTTGCAATTTGAGATAGTGGATTTTCTATGACAGACTAAATATTCGTTTAACCCAATTTGATAGGTATTTGGAAAACTCTAAGAACTAAAGAATTTTGAGTGGCTTATTTTAGGGCTATTTACAACTTTGTATCAAATTGGTACTTTTTTGCCACTTTGGGGTCATTGCGAAGTACACTAATTTCAATTAGTACTTAGTTCAAATAATTTATGAATATCATAATGAATTCTAAAACTAAAAATAGAAAAATAAAGTTTTAATAAAAAAATTGAACCGACTTCTAAATGTGCGCTAAAAAGTGAAAAATAACCATAAATTTTTATATGAAATTGAATTTTTGAAGTCGTCGCCAAAATATTTGTAAATGAAATAAATAACTACTAATATATACAAATTATGGTAAGAAAGCAATTACAAATAAAGTATTTTTAATCTGTTTATGCAAATCACATTTTGTCAGGTATTAGTTTGGCGCCGACTTCAAAAAGTTCAATTTCATATAAAAATTTATGGTTATTTTTCACTTTTTAGCGCACATTTAGAAGTCGGTTCAATTTTTTTATAACAACTTTATTAACTTATTTCCCATTTTGAAGTATCCAGAACCTAATATTATTGATCCATGGAAATTAGACTCAAAAAGAGCCGTTTTGGTAAAAAATGTAACCAGCGATTTCATTGCTGAAAAGGGTATATTTTGGCATCACTAAAAACATACTTTGATAGAAATTCATACGGTCCATGGCTTACAAAATGGCGACCAAAAAATGATCACTTTTTTTAGTTTTTCCAGTTTATCTTGAAAAATAAGAGTTGTATGAAAAAATGTTTCAAACAAAAGCTATAGGTAATTAAAACACCTATCGATTGATCTAATTAAAGTTATAGGTGGCGCCACTAGTTATCGAAATATAATTTTTTTCTCGGAAAATTCCATTTTTCTTTATTTATTATTAAATGATATTTATTAATTGACTATAGCTTCAAAATTCTAGGAAATGATAGATATTTTTGACCCAAAATAGTGTGTTTAATCCGAAATTTGTGAGTTGAATAGTTTCCGAGAAAATCGAGCTCAAAGTTGAAAATTCGATGTCGATTATTATCCTTCCTAATAAAGATACAGCAACCAGGTTGATAATAATTTGTTTTTTTTTAATCTAAATTACATATTTTTGTTGTTTTTAGATTTGGAAACTGTCAAGTGTACACTTTTACTTGCTCTCATTGCCAAAATCCCAAAAAACTTGATTTCAATATATACATGGTGCGAAGGGATTGTAGAGAATGTTACTATTTTTAGATTTAGATTAAATTTAAATATATGTATATTTTGATATATAATATGAGAAAACATTGGAACGATATTCTTCGAGACTAGTACCAAATTCTCAATATAAATGCGATCGAAACATTTTAGACCAAGAAATAATTTACAGGAATCTCTTGTTTATCTCCACAAAGTTGTGTTATATACAGAAAACTCAAATATAAGAAAAACAACAATTTATTGACCTACAGACAAGAAGAAAGTAGTTTTCAACAACACCAAGGTTTGTTAGATACTAATAGTTCCAGACTTGTTTACAATAGCCGGCGTAGTCTATATATATATATATATATATATATATATATATATATATATATATATATATATATATATATATATATATCGTTTTTCTTTTATTTTGTCTTTTCTTGGGTTTAGGTTCTATATTTAAAAAATACATAAAATTATTGACGTTTCGCCCTTTATTCAAGGCATTTTCAAAATTTTTGCCTTTTGCCTTCTAAAAATATATAATTAAATTACATCACATAAAAAACATATTTAACATTTTCGAAAAACTAACAAGTCACTTAAACAATAGTCAAAACTTTCTTTTAAAAATACTTAATTTTACCGGTACGCACCTTGACATTTTGCTGTTTTGTTTCTGAATAAAATTTAAATTTTACATCGTTTACTGAGGATACGTGGAATGCTAATGTGTTTTATTTTTTTAATATTTTTTATATTTTGCAATGCATAAAAAAGCAAATAAGGTATATGTTTGGTTTTATGTTTAAGAGGATATTCCATTTTTGATTCTTATTTGACTGGATCGAATACTTAATGTTTAAATTAGGTTTGCGTAAATGTGACTCAAATTTTCCATATCTGTTCTGTCGTTAACAGTGTTTTTATCTTTTTTAATTTCAATCATTTCTTTTATCTGTAATTTTTGGTAATTCATATCTTTGTTTTTTATAATGGTACTGTTATAATCAAAAGTGTGTTTTTCGTCCTGTGTGTGTTTGTTTAACGCTGTTGAGGCGTTTTTTGTATATTTATGGCCATTTAATCTGTTCTTCAGTAATTGGCTCGTCATGCCTATATATTTTTTGGGACAATTTGTGCAAGGGATCGAATATTTTATATTTGATTTATTCATTAGAGGAGTTTTACTTTTTAAATTTCTGAACAATGTATTTAATTTATTATGTGACATGTGGCATACGATGATATCATGCTTTTTTAAAATGTATTTTATTTTTTCTGACAGCTCACTAGTGTACGGTATGAAATTCTCCAAGAGTTTAACAGTTTCAACGAGAAATTACAGTTCACGTCCGAAATAGAGAATAATAATAAAATAAATTTTCTAGATATGACACTTATACGCAGAAAGAACAAAGTTTTAACTGAATGGTACACCAAACCAACTTGGTCAGGTAGATATCTAAACTATTTCTCTAATCATTCAAAAACTCAAAAAAATAGCGTTATAATCGGTCTATCTGATCGTGCTATCTCCCTAACGTCTCCAGAATTCAGACCAAAAATACTGCAAAAAGTAAAAGAGACACTAATAAATAATAATTTCAACGAAAAGACTATCACCAAAATAATTGATAAACGAACATATAAGTTTTATAATAACGTAAAAACAAAAAACATAGAACATAAACAACAAAAATATGTGGCATTACCGTACACTAGTGAACTGTCAGAAAAAATAAAATACATTTTAAAAAAGCATGATATCATCGTATGCCACAGGTCACATAATAAATTAAATACATTATTCACAAATTTAAAAAGTAAAACTCATCTAATGAATAAATCAAATATAATATATTCGATCCCTTGCACAAATTGTCCCAAAAAATATATAGGCATGACGAGCCAATTACTGAAGAACAGATTAAATGGCCATAAATATACAAAAAACGCCTCAACAACGTTAAACAAACACACACAGGACGAAAAACACACTTTTGATTATAACAGTACCATTATAAAAAACAAAGATATGAATTACCAAAAATTACAGATAAAAGAAATGATTGAAATTAAAAAAGATAAAAACACTGTTAACGACAGAACAGATATGGGAAATTTGAGCCACATTTACGCAAACCTAATTTAAACATTAAGTATTCGATCCAGTCAAATAAGAATCAAAAATGGAATATCCTCTTAAACATAAAACCAAACATATACCTTATTTGCTTTTTTATGCATTGTAAAATATAAAAAATATTAAAAAAATAAAACACATTAGCATTCCACGTATCCTCAGTAAACGATGTAAAATTTAAATTTTATTCAGAAACAAAACAGCAAAATGTCAAGGTGCGTACCGGTAAAATTAAGTATTTTTAAAAGATTTTAAAGTTTTGACTATTGTTTAAGTGTCTTGTTAGTTTTTCGAAAATGTTAAATATGTTGTTTATGTGATGTAATTTAATTATATATTTTTAGGAGGCAAAAAATTTCGAAAATGCCTTGAATAAAGGGCGAAACGTCAATAATTTTATGTATTTATTAAATATAGAACCCAAGAAAAGACAAAATAAAAGAAAAATGATATAATCTATGGTTCAAGAATCAAGAAAATAAATATATATATATATATATATATATATATATATATATATATATATATATATATATATATTATATATATATATATATATATATATATATATATATATATATATATATATATATAGATTCATGATGTTTTCTAAAAAGTTTTTATGAGAACAACCACATTTTAAAAATTAAAAATGAAGCTTTTGCAAGATGTAAATACCAAACAAAAAATATTAAACGTAATTGAAAGAAGTTAATTTTTCAAATTAAAATATTCTGGAAATAACAGTTTTTCGTGCAGTAGCACCATAATCAGTAAATGAAATCACAATTTTAGCATGATAGAACTAAAAAAGTATTTCATTTCAAACAATTCTTCGATCATACTCCAATAGATTTCAACAAAAATAAACAAACGTGTTTGGTCATTATTTATGTTCGGTAGGGTCAGACAAATATTTTATTTATTTTTGCTTTTAGTTTCTTGGTTGTGTAAATTTATTTAAAATAGTATTTTTAAGTGATAGAGATTGAAAGAAAACAGTATTTACGACGATATTTTGATCGGAGTATTCTATTAATGCTAATAATTATAAATAAATTTCTGTCTTTATTTTCTGGAATGTCCCTAAATTATTTTATAATTTATATAAATAAAACTTAACTATTAAAAAATTATCCTATATTGTTCAAAAATATTTTAATTTTAAATAACTGTAATTTTGATAACCATCAGCTTGCTAAACTAATGACTCAGTATTAAATTTCTTTAACAATCATGCTTTTGTAAATATGTATATATTAACTTATTGTAAATAAATAGTAATTTAAAATTTTAGGGTTTTTTTCCGACAAATTCAGAATTTACTATCTACCAAACTATGGGTAAGTTTCGTAACTATGTTAGAGTTGCCGGTGTAAAAGAGTGGGGCAAAATCATACCTCTTCCCATAGACATAGTAGAGAATGGACCAGGCTAGTCATTCATGAATATGAAATTTATAAGCGCCAACATATTTGTAGGTCAGGGGTTAGAGGAGTGTCATAGCTCACAATCTATCATACGCCAGCGGCGTAACAATTTTAAAACGAATAAAAATATCAATTAATATTCTATGATGCTTTTATTAGCAGAATTGAAAAAAATATTTTTTTCTAAGAAATAGTTAATTAATCTATCAATATGTCGTGATACGGAAGTTGTACTTGAACATAAGTCAGTATTCAATATACAAATAATCGTAATATTCATATCATTTATCTTTTACGACATTAATGACTTGAAATAACCTTTTTTTTTATCCAAAGCACTAGTTATTATTTAAAACAGAGTACCATGTAAGAATTATCCAAGTCCAAAGTAAAAAATTGCGTAATATTTTGCCGGATTTTAGTTAAGTGGCTAATTAATGCCCGCAATTCTAAAACCGACAAAAACTTTGTTTCTTGAACATTACTGTGATTGAAATTTTTTTTCTAAATTGTATGGACTCGCTGTCTACTTTTATTATTCCTAACAACGTGTCTATGCCGTACAGACACTCGCATATGAAATTTAACGTCAGCCATGAACATCGTAAAAAAGTAGTCTTACCAAAGTTCTAATGTCTCAAATATTGAAGTGCAATACTGAATAAATGTAACGACGTCGCGGTATGCAAATGACTACTTTGACGTTTGGTTAGTATACCAATTATTTGTAAAAATAATAACACTTGTACAAAATTCCTAAAACGAGAAAATGGAGATATTTTTTGTAAGTTAATAAATGAAGCAAATTAAAAATGGAAGTATTTAAAAAATATATATTCGACGGTGTATGTGTTCAGGAGAAAATAGAGTATTTACAGCTTCATTTTCAAGAAATAACCTGTTAATATTTGTATATAATTTCAATTATGATTTGGAATATATATGATAGACTGTTTCAATTTAGGTATTAATCTAAAAGACTTGTTACAGTTAAACCTGTTTTACTGAACAGTCCCCAAACTCCAATCATAAGAAATTGGTATATAAAGGAATACAATAAAACAAATTAATAAAAATAACTATTAAATTTGTTTGCCCATTAAGTTTTGGCAGTACTATTGTTGAAAATTTTTAATATCTCGAATCGACAATCTGTCATGTGTTTCTAACGGAAATTATTTATTTTAATATGATTAGTGTATTTCTTGATTTTCACTGTTTCTAGTATCCTAAAATATTTATGACAAAATATACCTATAAGGAAATGTGTGGGATAAAAATCAGTATATGCTATTATTAAATATATTACTTGTTGGTCATATTACATTTATATATATATATATATATATATATATATATATATATATATATATATATATATATAAAATAGAATAACGTACAATAAAATATACTTTTTTTTCTTACTTACTGACTATCTAATTTGTGTAAAGCACATCTGAAACTATGTAACTATCGGACATAGAATAAAAATAAATAAAAATTGCAGAAATTGAAGTTTCATTTCTGGACTTTTCACACATGACAGTTATTATGCAAGTCATATATTTATTTATAACATTTATGAGTTTTTATGAGTTTTTTTTTGCAGATTTTGTAATATCTTGGTTAAATGAAAATTTTACACTTTTACAAGTAATAGGGAAAACAAAAATTAAGGAGAAAATTGTAAAATAATAGGAAAAGCGGTACTATTTGGTGTAATATTACAAGGGAAATGTTAACGAAAAATAATAGAAAATGGTGAGCTTCTATTATGTTGGTCTCACTTTAAAACACGAACACCATCAAATCGATAATAGAAATCGTTTGGGCCAAAATGTTCACTACAGATACGAAGTGACTTGGGCAAGATTTTATCTTGTAGTCCTAACATATTAAGCCAAAGGTCTCGGCGGTTAGAATCACTGGGAAACCTATAAAAAAATCACTGATAACAAAATCTAAAATCCCAAGTTACCCGCCTATGATACCAAACTTAACCTAACCTACCTGTGAAAAGTTAAATTTGGAAATAAATAATCCAATTTTCGGCAAACTTGGCAATGATTGACCATTTTGTCACTAATGAATAATTAATCACTTACAAAAACACTTTTGGAATCACAAAATATTAAAAAACGATCTAAGACACACAGCGTCAACCACAAAAATGTCATATGCCAAAATTTTTATGAATGGACAGGATTCAACCTTGATCGTAAGATAGCGTAAAAGAAATTTGCGAGGTTGCCAGATTTCATAGTTTATCACACTACTTAGAAATCTTGAATTTTCTGGGAGTTAAACTGACGCATTATAAAGCATACTATTTTAAAGATATTAGTTTACTATTGTAGCAATAAATTGTTTATAAATATTATATGAAATATATTATCATAATAATATTTTTTTTTCATAAAAATTGGGTATTAACAAATTATATTGTTTTCCCTTATTTTTTTCCAAAACAGTTGGCAAATTACTACTGATTGTGACCCATTCGTGGCGTTTTGTTTTTGTAAACATTCCATGTCCAGACGTCCATGCCTCTTCCTATCGGAAGAAACTATATACAATCTGAATAAATTTCTCATTTGTATTTATTTTGATATTCTAAATTTAAAAATTATGATTATGTAACTTTTCGTGTATCTAAAAGTTATGTTTTCACCTTAAGGTTATTAAAAAAGGTGTAATTCTCCACTGTGAATTGTATTCTACTTCTTTCTCTACTGACTGACTGACTGACTCCGTAGCACTACAACCCAGGGTGGGTCTTGGCTGCCTCGACTATCTGCCTCCACCTAGAACAGTCTTGTGCCAGCTCCCTCCATTCTCGCTGGTCAACTTCAAGGATAGCTAGATCCTTGTGGATGTTATCTCTCCATCTAAGCCTAGGTGTTCCCAGTGGTATTTTTCCTTATGGTGCTTCCTCCCATACCCGTTTTATTAGTCGATCGTTTTGACTCCTTTGTATACGACCTGCCCATCGTTGTCTTCTGGACTTTATTTCTTGAATGATGTCAGGGCTTTGATATATTTGCGCAAGCTCTATGTTGCTTCTCATTCTGTAACGGCTTGTTTCAAGGTCTCGGTATGGACCATGGGCGTTTTTTCTTCTACCTGACGGTCTGATCTACTAAATACATCGAAACCAAGAGAAAGGTTCACAGAAAAAATTATTTTAAAATCACCGTTGGTACAATATTACCGCACTGAAGACTATCACCAGTTAAATTGCAATAAAAATTTCGTGCAAACATCAACTTTTAGGTGTAAGAAACGACCCATATCTCTGAAAATTTACATGGGTCGAAATTTAGGGCCAACAAGTTTAGAGGCGAGCCTATTCCTGATTTTCTAGGAAATGTGAAAGATTGTTTATTGTCCGAATTTATGAATCTTTATCAGTTATTCAACATGCAAAAATTTCATGAAAATATGCAAGCCTGTTCAAAAGGTACAGCTTAAAAGATAAATCCTTCTTTTGGGCCTCATATCTCAGTTATAAGAGATGGTAGGAAAACAAATTATATGAAGCACTACGATTATTTTGACGTCTTCTGTACAGGTTAGGCAAATCTCAATGTTTTTATAGGCTTATTTCAAACTGAGGTCCGTTATTTTCAATACGTAAATTGCACCTTTTTATAACATTCTGAACTGCATTATGAATATGAATATTTATTATTGAATTCATACAATCTATAAAATTTGCTCTAAATTCATTGGTATTGTTATTGATTTTCTTATATATTTTGTCATTAATATGTCCCCAAAAGAAAAAATCTAGTGGCGTCAGATCTGGTGTTCGTGGTGCCCACCTCGCTGGTCCATTACTTTCTATCCAATTATTTCCAAAATTAATATTTAATAATTCTGAAACGGTCCTGATGTTATGAGGTAGAACACCATCTTGCTGAAAGAAGGGAGTTCTTACTTCATGTAAAGGAAGATTGTCTAAAAATTCTTCAATTAGATGTTAATTTAATATGTCCAACAACACCAAACAAGGAATATAAAAAATCTCGTAGATAGAGCCTTAACTCTCTGCAACCTTAACGAGAACTTGATGAAAGAGATAGATTATATTAAAAATGATCTGACAGCCAATGGATACCCAATATATTTTGTGGATAAATTTCTTGAACAACGCAGATATAGGACAATATCGACAACGAATGAAGAACGAAAACCAGTATTGAACATCCTTTATGTTAAAGGCATTTCAGAAAAAGTTAGAAGGATAGGACAACAAATTAACGTTGTTGTCAATTCAAATAACTCTCTGAGAAATCGGCTCACTAGGGTCAAACCAACAACTCAAAGAGACATGAAGAACTGTGTGAATGTGGCAATTCCTACATTGGCGAAACAAAGAGACCTCTTGACGTAAGGATCAAAGAACACCAAAAATGCACATCTGGAGGAGAAACAGAAAATACTGGAGCCGCCAATCATGCCTGGACTCATGGACACCAAATAAAATGGTCTGAAGCTAAAATACTACACCGAGAACAACATTGGAGAAAACGGAAATTCAAAGAAGCCGCGGTTATACATCAGAACCCGAGTTGTTTTAGTAAACTATCTTTAGATATAAGAGAAGTGTGGAAACCACTTCATAGTAATTGTTAACTAAAACTAAATACAGCATAAAGAATATGATTTTGCCATAGCAGGTATGACTGCCCCCATCTCAGTCATACTCTATTGCATTTACTTTTAGTATAAATAGTCATGTAGCTAAGGGATTTATTTAGTTTCACTTGAAAACGGCTAGAGATAACTACTAGCCGAAACGTCGTGATATTCAACAAAAATAAAGACAATGGAAGTCCAACAGATATCTACTACTTCGCAAGAAACATCATTGTCTCTGACCTTCAAAGAAATACCCATAGAAAGTTTTTTCGTTTTTTGATATCTTAAGTAACAAGCAAACAATACGCCATATTAGAATTTGGTCAAATTTGAAAATCGCCCTATAGATCGTAAATGCATCAAGATAGCCATGATCTGTTTTCGCATTCGTATGTTTCTCCGAAGAAGAGCGCCAAAATGAGGGGTTAGATTTTTTGTATAGGTTATGGTTTTTAAATTAACCTATAAAAACATCGAAATTTGTCTACTCTGTACATTGCCGTAAGCATGACATATATTTCTCGTACATTCTGTATACAGAAGTGAAAAATCAGTATGTTATGCAATTTTCTATTTAAAAAAAAATACTAAAAAGGAAACAAACGAATTGTCTTCAATTCTCCAATTTCCTCCATTTTCCACATTTTCAAAGATTGCTCCATTCCTTTTTTGTGCAAAAGAGCGATTGCACAATACCCCTACCTTGAAAGAGTAATGAGTATTTGTCCGAAAGCAAAAAAGGGCAATATCTTTTCAGTGGAAAATAAATACATCCAATTTCTTCCGCCATTATTGGAATTTTTCGGGTAATATACCAAAAAGCACGTCACGGCGACATTTTCCAATATGGGCCACATGTTGAATCCCGGTGCTGAATTAGCTGCGTCGAATATTGATTGGAAGAAAACATAAGAATCTAAACGAGTTTGGGGAGAATATATACATGGTTCGAAAAAAGAATGGAACTTTTCTTGGCAGAATAAAATGCCCGACGAGATATTTGATGCCAACTTTTAATACTCTTATTTCAAAATTCTCAACTTATGTCATACAGATATTTCTTCTATCTAAATTTTCATTAGTAATTTTTTGTATTAGATTAGATTAGATAAACTTTATTAGTTCTAATTTACAAGCATTTAAATATAGTAACATTTGCCGTTTTACACACACAACAATTATAGCCAAAATTTATCTGATAATTATGTTGAAAATTTTCATAAAACTAATTTGCTGTTTTACACATCAAAGAATTATTGTCAAAATTTTGATGAAAATTTTAGGCATAAAAATATAGAACGTGTTCTATATTTTTATGACTAAAATGCAGAAAGTGCGCGAAAATCGACGCAGAATAAAATATATGAATTGACAACCTGCGTTTGGTAATCAACTTAATCTCGATGTTTACTCATTGTTTCTTGAACAAATATCCCTTATTTTGTGGTTTTTTGATTATGCAGGGTGATTCAAAAATCGATCACGAAACTTAAGGGGGTGATTCTATTTGACAAAATAAGGGTAGAGCTTCATATAATTTTTTTTCAAAATGTCATTCGTTTTCGAGTTACAAGCCGTCCAAGTTCAAGTTTTTATTTTTGGTTTTTTGAATTACTCGCTTACAGGAAAACCGATTTGACTAATATTTGAAAGATAGGCTAAGTCTTCTGCGCTTCATCATTTTAGTAACAATTCACATTGATTGTTTGCCGCTAGAGGGCACTTTACCTACATTGAAAATTGTTTTTTTGTCATAATTTTTTAGTGTTGACAGCTACAGTAGTTTTTGGCATAATTTCTGAAAGACTGATGCCAAGCCTTTAAAAAAGGTGCTCTTTATTTACATCGCTAAACCCAACGGTTTAGACGTAAATCACCCTTAAAAATTAAGTGGTAAATTTACTTTTCTCATTTCATTACCACCAGCTACCAGGTAAATAGCTATCAAAGTATACTAGAGCTGTCAGTTTAACATCAAATAAATTCGCTTTTTAAACTATTTAATTTATAATCTTAAAATAACTAATAATGGCTAATCACCAATATTCAAATATCGAATATTGTGATATCCATTTTTGTTATGGAAAAGCAAATGGTAATGCAGAGTTGGCAAGAAGATATTATATGGAGAGTTATCCGGAAAGAAATATCCCTCATGCTCAAACATTTTCCAGTGTGCACAGGAGGCTTGCGGAATGTGGTTCCTTTAAAAGTTATAATGGAAATAGGGGAAGACCTAGAACTGCTAGAAACGTGCAACAAGAAGAAAGAGTGCTTGAAATTATTGAAGATAATCCAGGTATTAGTACTAGAAAAATTGGAAATGAAGTGCGGCTCTGTCAGGCTAGTTCATGGAGGATACTAAGAGAAGAACAACTCTACCCGTTTCATTCAAAAAAGGTGCAGGCTCTTTATGACGATGATCGGCCGAGACGGTTGGAAATGTGCAATCAGATCCTAGCTAAGTATGAACACGATAATCGATTAATTGGCGTCATATTATTCACTGACGAAGCTGGTTTCACTCGTGATGGCATAACAAATCTACACAACATCCACACATATGCTTACGAGAACCCAAACAATGTGGTAGAAACGAAACATCAGCGTAGATTTTCACTAAATGTGTGGGCAGGGATAATAGGAGATTACCTTATTGGTCCTCATTTCTTTGATGGCCCATTAACTGGTGACGTATACTTAGATTTTATCCAAAATCGTCTCCCATTGTATCTGGAAGATGTGCCATTGGAAGTAAGGGCCAACATGTGGATCCTCCAAGACGGAGCTCCGCCCCACTTTAGTATACGTGTCCGACAGTATTTGAATGCAACGTATCCTGAGCGATCGATAGGACGAAGTGGACCATTGGCATGGGCAGCGAGGTCACCAGACCTTAATCCTATGGATTTTTTCTTTTGGGGTCATTTGAAACAATTGGTGTACGATATTCCAGTAATCAACGTCGAGGATCTTCGCTTCAGGATAATCGAAAAGTGCCAAATTATTAAAGAAACACCAAAAATTTTTCATCGAGTTAGGCGACATTTTTTGAAGAGTGTTAGGAAATGTATGGAAGAAAATGGGGGACATTTTGAGAATCTTTTTTAGTTTGTTTAGTACTGTTTCATTAATTTTTATCAATTAAATGTATATCGCAATAATCCATAATATGAATATTTACTGATTAGCCATTATTAGTTATTTTAAGATTATAAATTAAATAGTTTAAAAAGCGAATTTATTTGATGTTAAACTGACAGCTCTAGTAAACTTTGATAGCTATTTACCTGGTAGCTGGTGGTAATGAAATGAGAAAAGTAAGTTTACCACTTAATTTTTAAGGGTGATTTACGTCTAAACCGTTGGGTTTAGCGATGTAAATAAAGAGCACCTTTTTTAAAGGCCTGGCATCAGTCTTTCAGAAATTATGCCAAAAACTACTGTAGCTGTCAACACTAAAAAATTATGACAAAAAAACAATTTTCAATGTAGGTAAAGTGCCCTCTAGCGGCAAACAATCAATGTGAATTGTTACTAAAATGATGAAGCGCAGAAGACTTAGCCTATCTTTCAAATATTAGTCAAATCGGTTTTCCTGTAAGCGAGTAATTCAAAAAAAAAAATAAAAACTTGAACTTGGACGGCTTGTACCTCGAAAACGAATGACATTTTGAAAAAAAATTATATGAAGCTCTACCCTTATTTTGTCAAGTAGAATCACCCCCTTAAGTTTCGTGATCGATTTTTGAATCACCCTGTATATGTTTGGAAACTTTCATATTTATGACATTTTAAGGTTATTCCCAGATTATTTAACTGCTTGAACGTCACATGTTATGAAAATGCGCATGAGCACCGACAAAATTACCACCAAAATTATATTCAGATTTCTTGTACATATCAAGCAGAGTGGTATTTTATTGTAAAAATTATCTCCAAAGAATAATTCTTGTGTGTGTAAAACGGCTCTTAGGCGTAAAACTGGTCACTATTGGCTTTATTCTTTAGAGTAAATTATCACTGATCAAAGTGAACAAAGTGAAACTGATAACTTCATATTCTTTTGAATATGCATTTACTTGTCATTGGGTCGAAGTGATCATGATTACTTCAAGTGACAGAACTAAAAGTGATAATTACTCAAAAGAATATATCTATTATAAAACAACATACCACATACAGTACAAGAGATATATAAAAAAGAAAAAGTTTAGTAGTACAAAGAAATATATAAAAATACAAAAACAAGTATCATTCTAACAAAAAACATCTAACCAATTTACTCCATAGATTTTCGTCAGTAATAAAAATGTAACATTATTTTTTTTGCTGGAACGTGTTTATTTCGGCATCCCATAAAACATATCTCGATGGTAACTCTAAAAGACCTGTGCAAAAAAAATCGCGGACCAAAAATAGTCACGATTTTCGGTTTTTTGAGTTTATCTCGAAAAGTAAAAGTTGTTTCGAAAAATTGTAAAGAATTAAAAAACCAATCGATTCATATGATATAAGTTATAGGTGGCGTTACTAGTTATCGAGATATATTTTTTTTCGACAACATTTACGGTTTTGGTTTTTTTTTTAAAAAAATACATTTATTAACAAATTATCGATTGAAAATTTAATTTAAATATAGGTATTATTATTTTAAAAAAGTATGTCAAAAGCAGAATCTGAGAGTTTTTTATTTTCCGAGAAATTCGATGTCAAAGTTGAAAATTCAACCTCAATTTTCCGCTTTCCTAATTAAGCTACAATGTTCAATTTTAATGGAAATTGTTTGTATTGTTTTATATTTTGAAGATATATTAAAAAAGAATTTTTTTTCAGTCGTGGGCTGAGAAATTTTGCAAAAACCTATTTTTGCACCAAAAAAATTGCAATAACTTTTCACCGGATGGAGATAAAATTTTTTTAATGCATGCATTGGATTTAGATGTATCATTTCCGATCCCAAAAAGAAATTAATTTTGGATGAAAAAAACGTTTTTTCTTCAAAAATTCATAACGGCGTAGCAAATGAATATTAAGGGCTTAAATTTGCAGAAGATGCTTTTTAATACTTGTACTTTACCTGTGAATTTTTTGGATCCAAGAAATACACTTTCAAACAATCTGTGAACCTTCGAAAATTGGGCCAAATCTAATCGAAAATAGCTGCTGCAGGTCGCTGTCGGCGGGTGGCCATAGTTCAGGCGCATTATTCATTGGCGTTTCAAGGAAACTTATGCATCACTAGTAATATTGATAATATTGATGTTGTTTTATTAATTTATATGAGAGTAACAATTTGTTTAGTCATATTAATTATTAATTTGTTTATTAACAAAATTTTATATAGAGAAAATTATACAAATATTCAATTATAAATTACATATTCTATTGTTTTTTTTTCCTTTATATTATTATCATCTAACAGTTTATTAACAAAATTTTTACAAAAAATTATAGAGAAAATCATACAAATATTCAATTATATATTACATATTATACTGTTTTTTTTTCCTTTATATTATTATTATCTAACAGTTTATTAACAAAATTTTTACAAAAAATTATAGAGAAAATCATAAAATATTCAATTATATATTACATATTATACTGTTTTTTTTTTCCTTTATATTATTATTATCTAAAAGTTTATTGACAAAATTTTTACAAAAAATTATAGAGAAAATCATACAAATATTCAATTATATATTACATATTATACTGTTTTTTTTCCTTTTTATTATTATTACCTAATAGTTTATTAACAAAATTTTTACGAAAATTTCAAAAATTTCTGAAATGTGCAGACTTATGTGAGCACTGTGATGGACAGTGCGATAATTGCTCTGAAAATTTTATTTCCTACGATTTAGAAAATGAAAATGACAATTCAGAGGAAATTAATAATATGTGTGAGAATGATTTTGATTATGAAAATGTTAATAATGATGAGAATTATATACAATGAAATTGAGAATATTGATGAAAATAGTATGTGCGATGTAAGTGAGAGTAATGATTGCGATGTTGAAAAGGACGCCGATTGCGTAGAAGTAATAGAAAAAAAAAGAAATGTGAATGTATAATTGATATATTGTATTTGTATGATTTTCGCACGTAATTTTAATGTATTATTAAATATTTATATGACGTATTATATATTATAATTATATTTTTATATGATTTTCGTAAAAATTTTGTTAATAAACTGTTAGATTTTATTAATAATATAAAGGAAAAACAGTAGAATACGTAATATATAACTGAATATGTCCATGATTTTCTTTATAATTTCTTGTAAAAATTTTGTTAATAAACAAATTAATAATTAATATGACTAAACCAATTTTTGCTATCATATAAATTAATAAAATAACATCATTATTATAAATATTACTTGTGATGCATAATTTTCCTTGAAGCGCCAATGAATAATGCGCCTGAACTATGGCAACCCGCAGACAGCGGCCTGCAGCAGCTATTTTCGATCCATCCGGTGAAAAGTTATTGCAATTCTTTTGGTGCAAAAATTATTTTTTGCAAAATTTTTCTACCCACAACTGAAAAAAAAATTTTTTTTTAATAGATCTTCAAAATATAAAACAATACAAACAATTTCCATTAAAATTGAGCATTGTATCTCAATTAGAAAAGTGGAAAATTGAGGTTGAATTTTCAACTTTGTCATCGAATTTCTCGGAAAATAAAAAACTCGCAGATTCCGGGTTTGACATATTTTTTTGGAATGCTAATACCTATATTTATGTTAAATTTTAAATCGGTAATTTGTTAATAAATGTCTTTATTTTTAAAAAAATAAAAACCGTTAATTTTGTCGAAAAAAAAATATATCTCGATAACTAGTAGCGCCACCTATAATTTGTATCATATGAATCGATGGATATTTTAATTCTCTATAAGTTTTGTTTGAAACATTTTTCGATACAACTTTTACTTTTCAAGATAAACTTAAAAACTGAAAATCGTGACAATTTTGGTTCGCCGTTTTTTTTTGCACAGGTCTTTCAGAGTTACCATCGAGTATGTTTCATAGGATGCGGAAATGAACACATTCCAGCAAAAAAAACAATGTTACATGTTTATTACTGACGAAAGTCTATTTTCCATGGAGTATTATTCGGATTGATATATATTTTTTTAATGTAGAAGTGTGTAAACACTGCAAGGAACGATGATACATATTAGACCTTGAAATATCACACTTAATACATATATTCTTCTTTTTTTGTCTATAAACTTATAGGTGATAGGTAAAAAGCGACATAATATCTGAATTCAGAATATTACAGTGGACACAAAAAACCCAAAAAAATATCAGGCAGCCACAAAAAAATTTCAAAATGATAATTTACTGCTTGACCTGTTAAGAAAAGGGTATCATTTCGATCCTGTTAGGCTTTAGCAAGGCTCATCTTTCACAAGTTTAATAGCTGGAAAAAACTAAAAAAAAAATTGATTAGACTGTTGAGTTGTTCTTTATATAAAACAGATAAATTATGATAAAAACGTATATTTCTTAATACTCTTTAATAACTGCGGATTTGATATTAATTAACATGTTTACGAAAATATCTGTTTTCCCTATACCACATAATCTTTAATTTTCCATCACTTAACAAATAAAAATACTCTATTTGTTTTTCTGGAGTATTCATAATATTTACCAAAATGCACTTTTTGTAATTAATTTTGTTGATTAAAATTTCTTTATAAATATAAGACATCAACTCTGGCTTCATTCATTTTTGCTGCGAACACCCAAAATTAATCAGTATATTTTTTTGTTTTATTATTGGTATACGGTTGAGAAATTTAAAACGTAATTTATTTTGTAAGTGATTTGGATTGTATTTTTCTCGGGCAGTAATAATCTGATACAGTTTTGGTCAAGTGCTTAAAAATGGTAAGTAGTTTGTTGAATAATAGAAAAACTTATTAAAAATTTTCGCTTGCTTATTCCTTGCTTTCGTATATCGCCAGTCATGTTTTTATGTAACCTTTCTAGAGTTTAAGATATCTCCGAAAATGATCATGGTCATGATCATGATCGTGAATATTTAGAAAATAATTTTGAGGTCGAAAGCAAGGAATATATTTCAAAATGAGAGTGTTGTCGAGAAAAAATTAAATAAAAAATTGTGATTAAAGAAGATAAAGTAAAAAAATTTCATACTTGAACACAGCAAAAAAATATACACTTTTATATTTAAGTCGGGAGCCTGGTAGGTTTGCGTAGCTGATGAAAAGACATGCCCCACCAAATTTTTTCTATATATTTTGACCCCCCCCCCCATATCGAGGGTGGATTCCCAAAAATTGGACAAATAGTTTGTTAAAAACCAAAAAAATTTTTAATAACTAAGAAAATTCTTATTTTGCTTTAAAAAATAAAAAATCCTCGATCGATTCTAAGAAAGAGTGTTAAAAATAGTTAAACATTTGAAAAATGGCATTTTTTGCCACTTTTAATTAAATGTATATTTTCGAAATTTGCTCCCAAAAGTTGATGGTTCAAGTTAAGTGCTACAAGCTGGCTTTAATCACAGTGCGCAAATGTAATATATATATATATATATATATATATATATATATATATATATATATATATATATATATATATATTTCAGAACGTTTCGATTCTTTCGAATCTTTTTCAACTGAAGGTTTCGGCGGATTCTACAAAAATGTACATTTTTAATATTATTATATACGGAATAATGGGTTAAAAACTTACCATTAAGAACAGAGATTTTTGTTTTAAATAAAAATTAATTACACAACAAAAACAAAAATCTCTGTTAATAACCTTAATAATGGTAGGAAGGTGATGGCTATATTTATTGACTTAGCAAAGGCTTTCGACACTGTTCCTCATTATAATCTTCTTAACGTTTAGAACGTCATGGAGTCCGGGGTGTAGCGCTGGAACTTCTTAGTAATTACCTATCAAATAGGGATTAGTTCGTGAGAGTCAATAAAAGTATTAGTTTACCACGAAAAATATTGATAAGTGTGCCACTGGGGGACAATTTTGGGTCCAGTCCTATTTATTTCTTATATAAATTCATTACTTTGTCTTAATATTAAGGGTAAAATACTGTCTTATGCCGATGACACGGCCATCTTATTTTCAGGAAATACTTGGGAAATGGTTAGATCAACTACGCAGTGGGACAGGCCAACAGTGTTGCCAGCCCCACTGTTTTAAAGGTAGATTTACCGTTTTTCAATGAAAGCTAGCGTTCTACCCGTTTTCAGAAGTGATTTACCGTTTTTTTTTAGTCATCATTTGGGTGATAATTTATTACATATTAATTTAAAGTAATTACAAAAAAAGCTATTGTTATTGTATATTATTATCATTATATTAATTCTGAAATAGGTAGGCTACAGAATCTAAACGATTGCATGCTTAAAAGCCAACAAATTTTCTTCATTTCACTAGGTGGCGCTACGCTGCACACGTAAGCCCGTTGTTGTTCTATCCTTCTTCACCAGTGTAATAAAAAATAACGTTACTGTCTTGAAAAGTTAGACTGGCATTCTATTTACTGTCCTGTTTCGATTACTGGCTTGCAAAGTTGCCAATTCTATCGTTTAAGTATATAAGTCCGTAATTTTTCTATCCTTGTTTACCAGTGCACAATAAAAAAGAACAGATACAAATCTGACTTTTCAAATATAGAAAAGATTTTGTATAATAAGTTTAATTCTCCTTTTTCGCTCAAAAACAAAAAAAAAAAAGCGAGAATAGTGGCAGTAATGTAAGTCGGCAAATTAGTTTTAAAAAAAATGAATAAAAATGATTTATATTCATATTGATTTTCATAAGTTTAACGAAGTATAATGGCAACGCTGCTGGCTTGAGACAGTTACACTGTTCTAATATTACCGTGCACACGGAGACAATACTGGTATGGCTCGGCTACCGATTTCGTGTGCAAAACAGTTTTAAAGTCGATTTACCTTAAGTTTAAATCGCCCTTATTTTAGGTCACGGGAGGTTGGTAAATGGGGGTCATCCTTGCCAAATTATACAAAATTTCTGTAACTTGGGGGGGGGCGTATATTTGGCAACATCGCACATCTCTATTGTTATAACAATACAAATATATCATGTACATTTTTGTGGTTATATTGTTAATATATAGGGAGACATGATATAAAAGATATGATTAGTTTTGGTTTTGGCACACTAAAAATGGTAGGGTTTAGTCGATTTTATTTTAGATATATTTTGGCTTTTTGGCTGTTGTACGCAGTGTAATTGGAATATTTGTTTACCATAGCTATACGAATATGTTCGTTAGCCAAACGTCTCCTTAACATTTTAATGATTTATGTCATTTCTTCAACCCTACATTAAAATATAGCAAATATAACCTAAATTTAGAACTAAGCATTAATACATCCTAAAAATGTAATTTTCTGAGTAGAAAGTATTTCCAAATGTTTAATTCATGATATCTGTGAGATACATGCATTATCATATAATTACTTTAATTTTAGGATACTTGTTATTTTGCGAAGATGTTCCTGTGGAGTTTAGCTTTGACCTTATTGATGTTCCAAACACAAGCCGCAACTAAAAAACCAGAGATATTATTTGACGTCCATGGTAATCTTTTGGATACCAGCGAACCAAAACCATGTGATACCGGAAGATATCCCCCTATGGAAAACATAAAGACTCCCGGATATAAACTATTGCCAATGTATTCGAAATATGAGTGTAGGTGAGTATATTTTAGCTACACCATTATATTTTGCAATTTGCCATTTTTTAACTACTTCCAATTTTGAAGAACCTAGAACTTAAAAGTTTTAAATATCAGGTTTAAGAAATAACAGTTTTCGATTTTTGCTCAAATCAGAGTATATATATATATATATATATATATATATATATATATATATATATATATATATATAAATGTATGGTAACTTCTTTAGATTAGATTTCAAAAATTAATACTACTATTCTGTGCTTGATGTTTCGCCCAACGTAGTGGGCTTTTTCAAAAGTATAATCTAGAATAAAAACAAAATACAACTAATATGGTTACAAACGCACACTCACAAGACTTAGAATTAACACTGAAACGGTGCAATATTAATTAAAAATATCAATTTATAAAATAATGTGAAATCAAAAATTAAAATTAAAAATTATAAATTAATCCCAGATATGCACCTCAATTTACCTTGGCCATGTTTCTTAGATGATTCTTTCAGTTACTATCAACTTAATATTTTTTTTTGGAAACCTTTTTACTCAATTTTTTCTGATTTATAAATAAATTTTATCAATATTGACTATACAGTGTGTTGCAAACAATAAGGGCCACAATAGGTGGTTTAGTTTATTAGGTTAAAATATATTTGGCTTAAGTTTTTGATATCTTGTTTGTCATTGATTGTTTGTTTTTCTTTTTTTATATGTAGCATTTCCTTTATTTGAAGTTTATGGTAGTTTCTTTCCTGGGTTACAATCTTTGTGTTTGAAAAATCAAATTCATGTTTAAAATTTGTCTCGTGTTTGTGTAATGCTGTCGTTGTGTTTTTTGTGTATTTATGTCCGTTCAATCTGCTGTCTAGATATTGTGTTGTCATTCCAATATATCTCTGTGGACAATTTAGACATGGTACGGAATAGATAATGTTAGATTTCTTTTTATGGGTCACTTTACTTTTTAGCTTTGTAAATAGTGGTGACAAGTGGTTGTATGTTTTGTGGCAAACTATAATATCGTGCTGTTTGAGGATGTGTGTAACTTTTTCTGACAATGAATTTATGTATGGTATTGCAACATATGTTTTTGGGTTATTATTATTATTATTTTGTGTAAGGACGTTCTTATTATACAGTTTGTAAGTTCGTTGTTTTATTATTCGGTTTGTGAGTTTTTCGGGGAAATTATTATCACTTAGGATTTATCTGACTTTCTTTAAAGCTTCTTGACGATATTTTGGAGAAGTTAGAGTTAAAGCTCTATCAGCCAAAACTATTATTACGCTGATCTTTTGGGATTTCGGATGATGTGATTGATAGTTAAGGTAGCGTCCCGACCATGTATCTTTTGTGTACCACATCGTCTCAATCTTTTCATTTTCATAATTTCGAACTAGTGTGAGGTCAAGAAAATTTATTTTTCCATTTTGTTCGACTTCTGATGTAAATTGCATCTTTTGGTGGAAATTGTTGAATGCATTTAGTATGGTGTCTATTTCATTTTCGGGGACACCTACTAGACAGTTGTCAACGTACCTCTTGAAAAATTGAATCGGTATATTAAAACCTAAATATAAACCTAACGCAAAGAAGTTACCATACACTTATAAAGAAAGATGGTTTAAGAAAAATTTTAGCAAATATATATATATATATATATATATATATATATATATATATATATTTATATATATATATATATATATATATATATATATATATATATATTTATATATATATATATATATATATATATATATATATGTATATATTTATATTATATATATATATATATATATATATATGTATGGTGGTGAAAATGGATGGATTGTGTTCTGTAGCAATCTATTCAAACTGTGCAACCTCTAACACGGAAAGGATATGATGGAGCGAAGTTTGCATTTACTGTTCGCATTTTACTTCATATATATATATATATATATATATATATATATATATATATATATATATATATATATTATATATATATATATATATATACAGTGCCTTCATTTCAAAACGAACCATCCTTAATAACTTTGTTAGATAGAAAAATTTAAAAAAAAGAAAAAACACGTCAATTTAGATATACAGGGGGAAGTTTAATTTTGCATTTGTTAAAAGTCTGTCAATCACCTCCTCACCTCCAGCTAACCTCACTTTGATATGTCAAATGGGAACCCCCACCTTGTGACACATCATTGTAAGCAGCATAAAATTGTCTATCCAACCGTATAAAAAAAATTAAATCGGTTGACGTACAAGCGAACAGTGTGCAAAAATGTCTTGTAATAATGTATAATATATCGGCCACGAACTTTAGTATGTCAAATGATTACCCTATAGTGTGATACATCATTTTAAAGGGCATACTATCTCCTATTTAGCCAATAAAAAAAAACAAAATCTGTTGATGTACAAGCGAATAGTAAGAAAAGATGTGTGGTAATAATAGACACCTTATCACATTAAACTTTATTATGTCAAATGGCTACTTCATAGAGTAAAATATTATTTTAAATTTAAAATAAATATTTTTTTAAAATAATAAACAGTTAAAATATTTGCGAGAAAAAAACTAAGCCTGTTTTAAAATTCATCGCAAAATTCATTGCAGTCTAATCAATCTAGTGTATTTATTTCAATGATATTTTTTGCGGTACCTGATAGGTACAAGAAATCACTGCAATAAATAAAATTTTTAAGATCTTTAAACACCAGTTGTTTATTATTGTTAAAATTGTCATTGTGACGCCTAGTTGAAACGTGAATATAAATGGTGTATACGCTAGCCGAAAGAATAGAAATAATTTTTCTCTATGGAGCTGAAGATCGGTGCGCTCGTAGAACCGCCAGAGCATTTAACGAGAGGCATCAAGACAAAAATGTGGGCCATAAATATGTACTCGAATTGGTACGAAAGTTTGAAGAAACGGGATCCGTTTGTAATAAAAAATTTATTGAGAAAAGGGTTGTAGATGAAGCATGCCAAATCGAGGTACTAGGACAGTTTGCAATAGATCCAACTTTATCCATCTCAAAGGTCGCAGATTTAACCAACATTTCTGCTGGCTCTGTGCATAAAGTTTTAAAACAAAATAAGTTTTTTCCCTACAAAATTCAAATTCTTCAAGAACTCGGAGAAGACGATTTTGATAGGAGAATTCAATTTTGCGAATTAATGTGCCAACGAATTGACGAGGACCCCCATTTACCTAAGAATATCTGCTTTAGTGATGAATCAACTTTTTTTCTAAATGAACTGGTTAACAGACATAACTGCAGATTTTGAACATTTAATAAAATAATTTTCTTCAACTGAATTAAACTGAATAAACTGCTTATATTTAACACACATTTTTGCATCCTAATTGCCTATAACGTCTATTAACTTAATTTTTTTTGACATCATTGGATAGCAGATCGTACGTCCTTTAAAATGATGTATCACACTATAGGGTAATCATTTGACATACCAAAGTTCGAGGCCGATATATTATGCATTATTACAAGACATTTTTGCACACTGTTCGCTTGTACGTCAACCGATTTAATTTTTTTTATACGGTTGGATAGACAATTTTATGCTGCTTACAATGATGTGTCACAAGGTGGGGATTCCCATTTGACATATCAAAGTGAGATTAGCTGGAGGTGAGGAGGTGATTGACAGACTTTCAACAAATGCAAAATTAAACTTCCCCCTGTATATCTAAATTGACGTATTTTTTCTTTTTTTTAAATTTTTCTATTTAACAAAGTTATTAAGGATGGTTCATTTTGAAATGAAGGCACTGTATATATATTTATATATATATATATATATATATATATATATATATATATATATATATATATATATATATATATATATATTTATCGAGAGATTTAAGATACTATTGTTAGTCAAGCTTTCAAGGAATTTTATTCCCATCATCAGGACTTCTACAAAAAAGAAAATAACCTTCCTTAATTCTATTCTTATGAAATAAAAAACTCATTCAAACTATTTCGTTTTTAAAAACTCTTACTAAAAGCAGATCTTCTGAACACCTATGGGGAGTGAATTATCACCAATATTAGTCAATTATGTTTTAGATGATTTTATTGAAGACTGCTTAAAATACCTTCCTTTTTATATCCGTTTTGTAAATGAGTACGTTAATGATCTCCTTTTGGCCCTTCCTGTACATAGAATAGATGAAACCTTGGAAATGGTTAACTCATACAATTATCATCTCCAATTCACGATCGAAAAGGAAGATTCATTACACAGTATACCATTCCTGGACATGTTGGTAAGACGCACAGAAACCAACCTTCTAAAAACCAGGTGTTATTGAATACCCATATGCTAGAATAGTTTCATAAACTTTCAATCTTAGCACCCTTCAAAAATGAAAACCAACCTCAGACTAGGCAATTAAACTTACCCATCCAGACCAGCACTCAATATAATATACCAGAGAACCTTTTTGAAAGGATAAGGCAACCCTCTTTGATACGTACACAACCAACTTAATTATCACTACCAGTGGAAGACAACGGCGCAGTTGAACAATCTATATGTCACTTCCCTACATTGAAAATTTAACTACCGGACTTAGAAAAGTTTTCCAAAATGAAACCTCCATTAAAATTGGAATTCTAGAACAAAAACACCTATCTCAATGAAAGAAAACTGGAACATTATTTATAAGATCCCATGCTAACTAGTCCAGTCATGAGATTATTTTATATATATATATATATATATATATATATATATATATATATATATATATATATATAAATTACTTGTTATTTAAAATGAAGAAAAACTATTTTGATTTCACTCTTACATATATCATCTCTAATTTTTTGTAAGGGTAAACCTGCGCGTCGTTCAGTGTTTTAATTAACCACCTTAAAATGTCTATCCACTGATAAAAAAATACTTGTCTCTTATTTTCGTGTCCTTTGCAACATAGCTTCATCAAAATCGAAGCGAAACATTTCAGATGCCTTCCTTGTTAGTCAGTTTTAATTATACTTTTTTGTTTTTAGATTTGGAAACTGTAGAGTCTACAGTTTTACATGTTCTCATTGCCAAAATCCGAAAGAAGATGATTTTAGTATACACGTGATACGAGACGATTGTAAAGATTGTTACTCTCTTTAGATTTAATTTAAATTTATTTTGCATATGTTTAGTTAGATAAATAATATTAGGAAATATTGGAACGATGTCCTTCAGATATACTACCAAATTTACAATATTAAATGCCATCAAAATACTTTAGACCAAGAAATAATTTACCAAAGTCAGTGTTTTTTGCTTGTTACATAAACTTGTTATAATTTTGTTTTATAAGAAAACTCAAGTATAACAAAAATAAAAATAAGACTAGTAGACAAAAAGAAACTACTTTTAAATAACACCAAAATTTTAAAACAAGGTAAACACCTGTTGGATAAAAATGTTTCCAGAATTAGTCTCTCTCTCTCTCTCTCTCTCTCTCTCTCTCTATATATATATATATATATATATATATATATATATATATATATATAGTTTTGCCAAAAAATAATTGTTTATGATATTTTCTAAAAGATTTTGATGGGGACAACCATATTTTAAGTATGAAAAATTAGGCTATTGTAATATGTAAATACGAAAAAATATTAAACGTGAATCAAAAATTCTACAAGTTAATTTCTTTGAATAAGAATATTCTGGAAACAATAGCTTTCAATGCCATATCACCATAATCTGATAACTAGCAATGTCTCCATAATGCTTCATAATTCAGATTCAAAGATCAGTAATAAATCTTCGATCATATATAATACAATAGATTTCAACAAAAATAAAGTAAGTTTGTTTGGTCGTTGTTTATGGTCGGTAAGGAAACAGTTTCTTTGACGTATGCCAGACAAATATTTTATTTTATTTTTGCTTTTAGTTTTTGGATTGTTTTAATTTATCTGGTATAGTATTTGTAGGTGTTAAAAATTGCTACAAATACGATGTTTGCAGTTATTGTCAACAAAAAGAGGATTTAAAACATTACTTCGATCAGAGGTATTCTATTTATGCTAATAACCGTATGTAAATTGCTGTCTTTATGTTACGAAACGTCACTTAATTGCTTAATAATTTATATAAGTGAGCATTAAGTCATAATTGCAAAATTATTGTATATTGTTCCAAAATATTTTAATTTTAATAAACTTTGATTTCTGATAACCATATATGTAACTTGCTAAACTAATAATTCTTTTATTACGAGTATTTAGAAATAGTGGATTTGTAAATATGTATATATTAAATTATGGTAAATAAATAACATTCTATATTTTAAGGAATTTTTTTTTGACAAAATCAGAAAATTTTATTTACCACACCACAGGAAATTTCGTAACTAAATAGGGGTCGTAACACTGAAATATAAGTTTAAAATAAAATCATGTCTCTCTCTATGGGAAGAAATTGTACCCAAATGACATAAGTTGCTTAAATTTTTTTTATTTTGCTATTCTAAACTTGCAAATTATAGGCAAGCAGTTCATCCCTTAAGAAGAACATGAACCGACCAATTTTTGTTTTCGCATTTTTGTCCATGAAACTTTTTTATTAAATTTGTTATATTTTTCTGAGTAATTTTTCTTATTAATTTTTTTTTGCCCAAGAGGGCTATCAACTATAATTAACAAAAAACTTGCAAAAAAGTAATATGTATTGAATCGATTGGGAAGCATTTTTTTTATATAAAACACGTTAAAATAAATACTTTTTTCTTTCGACAAATTTTCGAAAAATGCAAAATATTCGTCATTTTATGCAAAAAAAAAAATGAATACTCCTAAACGAATTGTAATTCTGAAAAATGCATATAGTCCAAGCTATAGATAAAAATTAGTTCTGTTTTTGATCTAAATTCCGAGATGGATGAGATTTATCCAGGGGAACAAACTCTACATAAAAAGTAACAAGAAAAAATAGGTTGGGGCCAAGAGGGGGGGGGGCGATCAAATTTGGCTAAAACAGATATTTTAATCTACAAGCCAAGGAACGCATTTGGAAAAAAAAGTTTCGAATACAAGTTATAGAGATTTTAAAAACCTACAATTTCAGCTTTTGTGCGATCGTTTTCGTCAATTTGGTATTGCAAAGATTTTTTGCATATCAAGATTTTTTTCGGGTGAACATTTTGGCCTCCACAAACGCTGAATCTCTTCGTGAAGGCCTAAATTTTAATATCTTGTTAGGGGTAAATGAGAGAATTAATTTTAAACCTCTTAAATAAATATCGCTCTTAAAAAGGGGGTGCGACATATTCATAATTTTTGAGCTACCTCAGACTAAAAAAAAAACACCGAAATTAGTCCCTTCCTTGCTGAAATAGAGCGAAATTTTCCGAGCGCTGCTAATTTGAAGCTGTTCTATTGTTTTATAAAAAGAAACACCCCCCTTTTTAAAGAGATATTTAAGGGGTTAAGAATTAATTTTTTCATTTGTCCCTAACAAGATATGAAAATTTAAGCCTTCACAAAGAAACTGAACCTTTGTAGAGGACAAAATGTTCACCTTAAAAAAATAACTTAAAGCTTTCAACATTTTACGTCTTGGGATAAACAATTGGCAATATCTCAGAAACAAATTATCCGATTTACTATTATAAAATATCACTTTATTTAGAAAGACGAGGAGTTCTCTTTAGAAACATAGAAGTGCAAAAAAAATAATTTTGCAATAAATAATTGATATGAAAAAAATTGCCGATTTTTGAGAGTTTTTTGGTATTTTTGAAATAATAATTTAAGAAAAAAGATCGCATATAAGGTCAAATTGTGTGAAAACCAGGCATTTAAAACATGTAAATTCCAAAATAAATTAAATGTCATTTAAAAATTCAATAAATTATTTTCCTAAAATAAAAACATATCGGAAATAAATTAGATAACAATTGTTGTATGATAGAAGAAAGAAATATATTTAATTCAAAAAAAAAATCGCAAGATTCATAGAAAAATAATAAGTATATTAAATTTTACAATAACAAGTTGTTTGATCTTTGTTTGTAGTCAATAGGCAGGTTTTTTTGACATTTGATAGACATAAATATATTTATTTTGATTTTCCTTCAGTTTTTTAGTATTTCAAAGAGCGGATTTGAAACGTAATATTTTTCGGATGAATTCAATTTTTGCTATTAACTGTAAAAAATCGAACAAATAGTTTGGCCAGAAAAAGCAAAAATACATTTTTACCCCCAAATTTCTACCCCATTTCACCCCGATAACTCGTTAGTGGTTCGGATTGTTTTTCCTTAATTTTTCGTAATATTTTTTTGAATTTTTCCGTTAGCAGAATGCTGCAACGAATTATTTTTTTTTTGGCTTATTTCAGAACTAGGACGTCTGAACTATCTAGCTTAATGAACTTCAATTTCAGATAAAAACTGATATATATATATATATATATATATATATATATATATATATATATATATATATATATATATATATATATATACAGGGTGATTCAAAAATCGATCACGAAACTTAAGGGGGTGATTCTACTTGACAAAATAAGGGTAGAGCTTCATATAATTTTTTTTCAAAATGTCATTCGTTTTCGAGTTACAAGCCGTCCAAGTTCAAGTTTTTATTTTTTGTTTTTTGAATTACTCGCTTACAGAAAAACCGATTTAACTAATATTTGAAAGATAGGCTAAGTCTTCTACGCTTCATCATTTTAGTAACAATTCACATTGATTGTTTGCCGCTAGAGGGCACTTTACCTACATTGAAAATTGTTTTTTTGTCATAATTTTTTAGTGTTGACAGCTACAGTAGTTTTTGGCATAATTTCTGAAAGACTGATGCCAGGCCTTTAAAAAAGGTGCTCTTTATTTACATCGCTAAACCCAACGGTTTAGACGTAAATCACCCTTAAAAATTAAGTGGTAAATTTACTTTTCTCATTTCATTACCACCAGCTACCAGGTAAATAGCTATCAAAGTATACTAGAGCTGTCAGTTTAACATCAAATAAATTCGCTTTTTAAACTATTTAATTAATAATCTTAAAATAACTAATAATGGCTAATCACCAATATTCAAATATCGAATATTGTGATATCTATTTTTGTTATGGAAAAGCAAATGGTAATGCAGAGTTGGCAAGAAGATATTATATGGAGAGTTATCCGGAAAGAAATATCCCTCATGCTCAAACATTTTCCAGTGTGCACAGGAGGTTTGCGGAATGTGGTTCCTTTAAAAGTTATAATGGAAATAGGGGAAGACCTAGAACTGCTAGAAACGTGCAACAAGAAGAAAGAGTGCTTAAAATTATTGAAGATAATCCAGGTATTAGTACTAGAAAAATTGGGAATGAAGTGCGGCTCTGTCAGGCTAGTTCATGGAGGATACTAAGAGAAGAACAACTCTATCCGTTTCATTCAAAAAAGGTGCAGGCTCTTTATGACGATGATCGGCCGAGACGGTTGGAAATGTGCAATCAGATCCTAGCTAAGTATGAACACGATAATCGATTAATTGGCGTCATATTATTCACTGACGAAGCTGGTTTCACTCGTGATGGCATAACAAATCTACACAACATCCACACATATGCTTACGAGAACCCAAACAATGTGGTAGAAACGAAACATCAGCGTAGATTTTCACTAAATGTGTGGGCAGGGATAATAGGAGATTACCTTATTGGTCCTCATTTCTTTGATGGCCCATTAACTGGTGACGTATACTTAGATTTTATCCAAAATCGTCTTCCATTGTATCTGGAAGATGTGCCATTGGAAGTAAGGGCCAACATGTGGATCCTCCAAGACGGAGCTCCGCCCCACTTTAGTATACGTGCCCGACAGTATTTGAATGCAACGTATCCTGAGCGATGGATAGGACGAAGTGGACCATTGGCATGGGCAGCGAGGTCACCAGACCTTAATCCTATGGATTTTTTCTTTTGGGGTCATTTGAAACAATTGGTGTCGAGGATCTTCGCTTCAGGATAATCGAAAAGTGCCAAATTATTAAAGAAACACCAGAAATTTTTCATCGAGTTAGGCGACATTTTTTGAAGAGTGTTAGGAAATGTATAGAAGAAAATGGGGGACATTTTGAGAATCTTTTTTAGTTTGTTTAGTACTGTTTCATTAATTTTTATCAATTAAATGTATATCGCAATAATCCATAATATGAATATTTACTGATTAGCCATTATTAGTTATTTTAAGATTATAAATTAAATAGTTTAAAAAGCTAATTTATTTGATGTTAAACTGACAGCTCTAGTATACTTTGATAGCTATTTACCTGGTAGCTGGTGGTAATGAAATGAGAAAAGTAAATTTACCACTTAATTTTTAAGGGTGATTTACGTCTAAACCGTTGGGTTTAGTGATGTAAATAAAGAGCACCTTTTTTAAAGGCCTGGCATCAGTCTTTCAGAAATTATGCCAAAAACTACTGTAGCTGTCAACACTAAAAAATTATGACAAAAAAAAATTTTCAATGTAGGTAAAGTGCCCTCTAGCGGCAAACAATCAATGTGAATTGTTACTAAAATGATGAAGCGCAGAAGACTTAGCCTATCTTTCAAATATTAGTCAAATCGGTTTTCCTGTAAGCGAGTAATTCAAAAAACAAAAAATAAAAACTTGAACTTGGACGGCTTGTAACTCGAAAACGAATGACATTTTGAAAAAATATTATATGAAGCTCTACCCTTATTTTGTCAAGTAGAATCACCCCCTTAAGTTTCGTGATCGATTTTTGAATCACCCTGTATATATATATATATATATATATATATATATATATATATATATATATATATATATATATATATATATATACATATATATAGATTCATGATGTTTTCTAAAAAGTTTTTATGAGAACAACCTAATTTTAAAAATTAAAAATGAAGCTTTTGCAAGATGTAAATACCAAACAAAAAATATTAAACGTAATTGAAACAAGTTAGTTTTTCAAATTAAAATATTCTGGAAATGATGATGCAGTAGCACCATAATCAGTAAATGAAATCACAATTTTAACATGATAGAACTAAAAAAGTATTTCATTTCAAACAATTCTTTGATCATACTCCAATAGATTTCAACAAAAATTAACAAGCTTGTTTAGTCATTGTTTATGTTCGGTAGGGTCAGACAAATATTTTATTTATTTTTGCTTTTAGTTTCTTGGTTGTGTAAATTTATTTAAAATAGTATTTTTAAGTGATAAAGATTGAAAGAAAACAGTATTTACGACGATATTTTGATCGGAGTATTCTATGAATGCTAATAATTATTAATAAATTTCTCTCTTTATTTTCTGGAACGTCCCTAAATTATTTTATAATTTATATAAATAAACCTTAACTATTAAAAAATTATCCTATATTGTTCAAAAATATTTTAATTTTAAATAACTGTAATTTTTGATAACCATATCATCAGCTTGCCAAATTAATGACTCTTAATATTAAATTTCTTTAGCAATCGTGCTTTTGTAAATATGTATATATTAAATTATTGTAAATAAATGACATTGTAAATTTTTAGGGTTTTTTTCCGACAAATTCAGAATATACTATCTACCAAACTATGGGTAAGTTTCGTAGCTATGTTAGAGTTGCCGGTGTAAAAGAGTGGGGCAAAATCATACCTCTTCCTATCGGAAGAAACTATATACAATCTGAATAAATTTCTCATTTGTATTTATTTTGATATTCTAAATTTAAAAATTATAATTATTTAACTTTTCGTGTATCTAAAAGTTGTTTTCACCTTAAGGTTATTAAAAAAGGATTAATTATCCACTGTGAATTGTATTCTACTTCTTTCTCTACAGTCTGACTGACTGACTCCGTAGCACTACAACCCAGGGTGGGTTTTGGTTGCCTCGACTATCTGCCTCCACCTAGAACGGTCTTGTGCCAGCTTCCTCCATTCTCGCTGGTCAACTTCATGGATAGCTAGATCCTTGTGGATGTTATCTCTCCATCTAAGCCTAGGTGTTCCCAGTGGTATTTTTCCTTGTGGTGCTTCCTCCCATACCCGTTTTATTAGTCGATCGTTTTGACTCCTTTGTATACGACCTGCCCATCGTAGTCTTCTGGACTTTATTTCTTGAATGATGTCAGGGCTTTGATATATTTGCGCAAGCTCTATATTGCTTCTCATTCTGTAACGGCTTGTTTCAAGATCTCGGTATGAGCCATGGGCGTTTTTCCTTCTACCTGACGGTCTGACCTACTAAATATATCGAAACCAAGAAAAAGGTTCACAGAAAAAAATATTTTAAAATCACCATTGGTACAGTATTACCGCACTGAAAACTATCACCAGTTAAATTACAATAAAAATTTCGTGCAAACATCAACTTTTAGGTGTAAGAAACGACCCATATCTCTGAAAATTTACATGGGTCAAAATTTAGGGCCAACAAGTTTAGAGGCGAGTCTATTCCTGACTTTCTAGGAAATGTAAAAGATTGTTTATTGTCCGCATTTATGAATCTTTATCAGTTATTCAACATGCAAAAATTTCATGAAAGTATGCAAGCCCGTTCAAAAGGTACAGCTTAAAAGAAAAATCCTTCTTTTGGGCCTCATATCTCAGTTATAAGAGATGGTAAGAAAATAAATTATATGAAGCACTACGATTATTTTGACGTCTTCTGTACAGGTTAGGCAAATCTCAATGTTTTTATAGGCTTATTTCAAACTGAGGTTCATTATTTTCAATACATAAATTGCACCAACCATTTTATAACATTCTGAACTGTATTATGAATATGAATATTTGATATTGAATTCATACAGTCTATAAAATTTTCTCTAATTTCATTGGTATTGTTATTGATTTTCTTATACACTTTGTCATTAATATGTCCCCAAAAGAAAAAATCTAGTGGCGTCAGATCTGGTGTTCGTGGTGGCCACCTCACTGATCCATTACTTTCTATCCAATTATTTCCAAAATTAATATTTAATAATTCTGAAACGGTCCTGATGTTAGGAGGGGAACACCATCTTGCTGAAAGAAGGGAGTTCTTACTTCATGTAAAGGAAGATTGCCAATGAATACCCAGTATATCTAGTGGATAAATTTCTTGAATAACGCAGAAATAGGATAATATCTACAACGAATGAAGAACGAAAAGCAGTATTGAACATCCCTATGTTAAAGGCATTTCAGAAAAAGTTAGAAGGATAGGAAAACGATATAAAATCCACGTTGTTTTCAATTCAAATAAATCTCTGAGAAGTCGGCTCACTGGGGTCAAACCAACAACTCAAAGAGACATGAAGAACTGTGTATATCAGATACCATGTGAATGTGGCAATTCCTACATTGGCGAAACAAAGAGACCTCTTGACGTAAGGATTAAAGAACACCAAAAATGCACACCTCGAGGAGAACCAGAAAAATCTAGTGCCTCCAATCATGCCTGGACTCATGGACGCCACATAAAATGGTCTGAAGCTAAAATACTACACCGAGAACAACAATGGAGAAAACGGAATTTCAAAGAAGTCGCGGTTATACATCAGAACCCGAGTTGCTTTAGTAAACCATCTTTAGATATAAGAGAAGTGTGGAAACTTCTTAGTAATTGTAAACTAAAACTAAATGCAGCATAAAAAATATGATTTTGCCATAGCAGGCATGACTGCCCCCATCTCAGTCATACTCTACTGCATTTACTTTTAATATAAATAGTCATGTAGCTAAGGGATTTATTTAGTTTCACTTGAAAACGGCTAAAGATAACTACTAGCCGAAACGTCGTGATATTCAACAAAAATAAAGACAATGGAAGTCTAACAGATATCTACTACTTCGCAAGAAACATCATTGTCTATGACCTTCAAATAAATACCCATAGAAAGTTTTTTCGTTTTTTGATATCTTAAGTAACAAGCAAACAATACGCCATATTAGAATTTGGTCAAATTTGAAAATCGCCCTATAGATCGTAAATGAATCAAGATAGCTATGATCTGTTTTCGCATTCGTATGTTTCTCCGAAAAAGAGCGAGAAAATGAGAGGTTAGATTTTTGTATAGGTTACAGTTTTTAAATTAACCTATAAAAACATCGAATTTTGCCCACTCTGTACAGGGTGAGTCAAGGATTGGATGAAGTAGGTTTGTGGCTTTTCGGTGAAATTAACAAAGAAACTATATTTATTGTTTGATACAGTTTATTTTTACGCAGATTTTAAAAATATTTAGGATTCTACAGGGTGAGCCAAAAAACTAGGACAGCATAAAGTTGTATTTTTTTAAATAGAACACCCTATATACGAATCGTAATTTCGATTTAGTTTATAATTTTAAATCTTTTTTATTAAGGGTTTACTATAACAAAACTTCATAGTTTCTGAGATAATTAAGTTTAAAGAAAAAAAGTCACATTTTCAAGCATGAATTCAATCCTAAATAACGTTTTCAATTTTGTGACAAATATATTCAAATTTGGAATTTAGCAAGGCCAAGGACAAGTTAATATAATTTTTACTTAATATTTGCAATAAAAGCTACAGGGTATTGAACACATCGGCTCAAATTTGAACAAGTTTAAATGAATAAATATCTTTTTTTTTAAATGGTACACCCTGTATATTTTCATGTTATTTAATAGAGTAATAAAAACCCTAAAAGTTTTGTTCAATATATCCTATACCTATTTATAATAGTTTTTGAGATATTTCAGTTTTTCTTATTTTCCATACTTTGTTACAGAAATAGTCTTCATTATCATAGTAGCCATGTAAAATAATAAAAAGAAACTACAGAAACAAACAGAATGTGGTTAAATATGATGAAATACATTATTCGTTATATTACAACGGCAATAGTTTAATTAAACATAATGTGAAAAAATTAACACAACAATAACGACAAGGCAAATACATATTTACTTTTATACTAAATTGAAACAAAAAAATTACCTATTAAATACTGAGATTAATTATTTCTTTTTAATAAGTGTTCAAATAAACGACCCTCTTATGCAATGCACAAATTTAGTCCTTTTTGCAGATTTTCTCGGACCCTGGACAAAATTAGTGGCGTTATTGTTCTACAGGTATCCCTAATCCTGTTTCGCACATCTTCCACTATTGTTGGTGGATTAACATACACTTTATTTTTAATATAACCCCATAGGAAGAAATCTAATGGGGTGATGTCGCAAGACCTTGGTGGCCACTCAATGAAACCCCCACGTCCAATCCACTTTTGCGGATATCGTTGGTCCAAAAACGCACGAACTTCACGATGGTAATGCGGAGGCGCACCATCGTGCTGGAACCACATACTGTCGAGCTCATCCCTATCGAGACCTTGAAGCAGTTGGGGCAGTTCTTCTCGTATAAAGTTCAGGTAACTATGGCCATTTAGTGGTTCATTAAAAAAGTGGGGTTCAATAATTCGATTATGATGAATACCACACCAAACATTTAATGACCAGTGGTTTTGATGTTGCACCTCTCTAATCCAAAATGGGTTTTCTGTGGCATAATAATGCATGTTGCGTCTATTTACGGCACCGTTACTTCTAAAAGTAGCTTCATCACTAAACATTACCTTGCATAATAAATTTGGATTTAATTGAATCTCCGCATTTATTGTACGACAAAAGTTTACACAATTTTCAAAATCCTGTCCATGCAATTCTTGGTGTAATTCCATGTGACATGGATGATACCTATATTTTTTGGTAGTACGATTAGCGGTGGATTGTGATGTTTCACATAATGCTGCTAACTGACGGCTACCAATATAAGGATTTTCCTGAACATTTAACAATACTTGTAGTTATTTTTCTTCATTAGTTACTGGTTTGTTGACCACTTTACGTTTTGGATAATCAACAGTACCAGAAGAATCAAATCTTTGCATTAAGTTTTGAAAAGTATGGGTATTAGGCTGGCGTCGATCAGGATACTTCATTTTGTAAATTCTATGAGCAAGAAGGCAATTTTTTTGAGCCTCTCCTATTGTATAAATAATATCTATTAACTCATTCTTAGGAAAATTCATTTTACAATATAAGATGAATGCAAAAAAAACCAAACTACACTACATAAAAACTAAAAGAAGCGATTGCGGTTATAAATTTGACACACAGAAAAATGTTCTTTTACATTGTTTTTGCCATGGCTACTAAGATAATGAAGACTATTTCTGTAAAAAAGTATGGAAAATAAAAAAAAACTGAAATATCTCAAAAACTATTATAAATAGGTATAGGATATATTGAACAAAACTTTTAGGGTTTTTATTACTCTATTAAATAACATGAAAATATACAGGGTGTACCATTTAAAAAAAAAGATATTTATTCATTTAAACTTGTTCAAATTTGAGCCGATGTGTTCAACTTTTATTGCAAATATTAGGTAAAAATTATGTTAACTTGTCCTTGGCCTTGCTAAATTCCAAATTTGAATATATTTGTCAGAAAATTGAAAACGTTATTTAGGATTGAATTGATGCTTGAAAATGTGACTTTTTTTCTTTAAACTTAATTATCTCAGAAACTATAAAGTTTTGTTATAGTAAACCCTTAATAAAAAAGATTTAAAATTATAAGCTAAATCGAAAATACGATTCGTATATAGGGTGTTCTATTTAAAAAAATACAACTTTATGCTGTCCTAGTTTTTTGGCTCACCCTGTAGAGTCCTAAATATTTTTAAAATCTGCGTAAAAATAAACTGTATCAAACAAAAAATAAAGTTTCTTTATTAATTTCACCGAAAAGGCACAAACCTACTTCATCCAATCGTTGACTCACCCTGTACATTGCCGTAAGCATGACATATATTTCTCTAACATTCTGTATACAGAAGTGAAAAATCAGTATGTTATGCGATTTTCTATTTAAAAAAATACTAAAAAGGAAACAAACGAATTGTCTCCAATTCTCCAATTTCCTCCATTTTCCACATTTTCAAAGATTGCTCCATTCCTTTTTTGTGCAAAAGAGCGATTGCACAATACCCCTACCTTGAAAGAGTAATGAGTATTTGTCCGAAAGCAAAAAAGGGCAATATCTTTTCAGTGGAAAATAAATACATCCAATTTCTTCCGCCATTATTGGAATTTTTCGGGTAATATACCAAAAAGCACGTCACGGCGACATTTTCCAATATGGGCCACATGTTGAATCCCGGTGCTGAATTAGCTGCGTCGAATATTGATTGGGAGAAAACATAAGAATCTAAACGAGTTTGAGGGGAATATATACATGGGTTGAAAAAAGAATTGAACTTTTCTTGGAAAAATGAATTGCCCGACGAGATATTTGATGCCAACTTTTAGTACCCTGATTCGAATTTCTCACTTTATGTTATACATATACTTTTATAACTAAATTTTCATTGGTAGTTTTTTGTATTAGATTAGATTAGATAAACTTTATTAGTTCTAATTTACAATCATTTAAATACAGTAACATTTGCCTGTTAGGCATAAAACTGGTCACTATTTGCTTTATTCTTTTGAGTAAATTATCACTGATCAAAGTGAACAAAGTAAATGCATATTCTTTTGAATATGCATTTACTTGTCATTGGGTCGAAGTGATCATGATTACTTCAAGTGACAGAACTGAAAGTGATAATTACTCAAAAAATATATCTATTATAAAACAACATACCACGTACAGTACAAGAGATATATAAAAAAGAAAAAGTTTAGTAGTACAAAGAAATATATAAAAATACAAAAACAAGTATCATTCTAACAAAAAAGCATCTAACTAATTTACTCCATAGATTTTCGTCAGTAATAAAAACGTAACATTGTTTTTTTTTTCTGGAACGTATTTATTTCGGCATCCATATCTCGATGGTAACTCTGAAAGACCTGTGGCGGACCAAAAATAGTCACGATTTTCAGTTTTTTGAGTTTATCTCGAAAAGTAAAAGTTGTTTCGAAAAATCTTTCAAAGCAAAGTTGTAGAGAATTAAAAAACCTATCGATTCATTTGATATAAGTTATAGGTAGCATTACTAGTTATCGAGATATATTTTTTTTTCGACAACATTTACAGTTTTGGTTTTTTTTAAAGAAAAATACATTTATTAACAAATTATCGATTGAAAATTTAACTTAAATATAGGTATTATAATTTTAAAAAAGTATGTCAAAAGCCGAACCTGAGAGTTTTTTATTTTCCGAGAAATTCGATGTCAAAGTTGAAAATTTAACCTCAATTTTCCGCTTTCCTAATTAAGCTACAATGCTCAATTTTAATGGAAATTGTTTGTATTGTTTTATATTTTGAAGATATATTAAAAAATAATTTTTTTTTCAGTCGTGGGCTGAAAAATTTTGCAAAAACCAATTTTTGCACCAAAAAAATTGCGATAACTTTTCACCGGATGGAAATAAAAAATTTTTAATGCATGCATTGGATTTAGATGTATCATTTCCGATCCCAAAAAAAATTAATTTTGGATGAAAAACACGTTTTTTTTTCAAAAATTCATAATGGCGTGGCAAATGAATATTAAGGGCTTAAATTTGCAGAAGATGCGTTTTAATACTTGTACTTTACCTGTGAATTTTTTGGATCCAAGAAATACACTTCCATACGATCTGTGAACCTTCGAAAATTGGGCCAAATCTAATCGAAAATAGCTGTTGCAGGCCGCTGTCGGAGGGTGGCCATAGTTCAGGCGCATTATTCATTGGCGTTTCAAGGAAACTTATGCATCACAAGTAATATTTATAATATTGATGTTGTTTTATTAATTTATATGTTAGTTACAATTTGTTTAGTCATATTAATTATTAATTTGTTTATTAACAAAATTTTTACAAAAAATTATAGAGAAAATCATACAAATATTCAATTATATATTACATATTATACTGTTTTTTTTTTTTGTTTTTATAATGATTTACAAGCCAAACGGCTTCGCACTCCCTCCAGGGATTATTTACTCATACCAGGTATGCAAAGACACCAAAAGTATGAAGCTCTGTGGGGACTCTTTCCATGTTATCGGGTCCTAGTTGGCGTGGTCTTCTGCACTTCCTACAAACTTTCGGACGGTTCGCGCGGTTGCAAGGAGAACCGCTTTCTGAATCGGTTTATACAGATGTTCACTAAGGCCCAGTCCCTTGATGTTCTGCAGGAGGTTCTTTGGTATCACTCTAGTTGTTGATATTATTATAGGAATCGTGTGGACGCTGTTCATTGCCCACTGTCTGCGGATTTGCACCTCCAGATCTCTGTATTTGGCGATCTTCTCATTGTATTTTGACCTTAGGTTGTTGTTGTTCGGTACAGCGATGTCGATTAGTGTAGTTCGCCTGGAAATTTTATCTGTTAGTATAATGTCTGGCCTGTTATGAGCAACTGTTTGATCTGTCAGGACCGTTCGATCCCAGTATAACTTGAACTTGTTGTTTTCAAGAATAGGCTCTGGATTATATTTGTAGTAAGGCACCTTTCCTACCTGCAATAGTTTTAACTTATCTGCTAACTCTTGGTGTAGTATCTTAGCGGCTGAATCGTGTCTTTCCTTATACTCGGTTGCGGCAAACGCTTGGCATCCTCCAGTTATGTGCTGGATCGTCTCTGATGTTCGACAGCCATATCTACATTGGTCATTTTCTATTGAGGGATCTCTGATAATGAATTTTCGATAGTTCTTCGTCGGAATAACCTGGTCTTGGATAACTAACAAGAAGCCCTCCGTTTCCGAAAACATCCGTCCTGAAATCAACCAGTAGTTCGACGCTAAGTTGTCGACATTGTCCTGGCTGACCTCATTTGGATGCCGTCCACGAAGTGGCTTCTGCAGCCAAGCTTGTAACTTCTCTTGGTCTGTTCGGTGGTGAGAAGCAATATCCCGTTCCCTCACCTGTAGCGGCGTTGAATCGTCTGCCTCGCATATTGCTCGATGTAATGTGGAAGAGTCCGCTAATCTATGGAAATAAGAACGTAAGTTTTTTATTTGTTGATCGAGCTGCTTACCAATATCAACCAATCCTCTTCCTCCTTGGTTTCCTGAAAGCATTGTACGTTCAATAGCACTCCGAGGGTAGTGTTTGTGTGCTTTTGTTAGGAGTGTTCTTATTTTTCTTTGCAGGCCTTCGATGTCCGTCTTGCTCCATTTTACTATACCAAAAGAGTAGCTAAGGGCAGAGCATGCGTACGTGTTGAGCGCCTTAAACAAATTTCTATTACCTAATAGTTTATTAACAAAATTTTTACGAAAATTTCAGAAATTTCTGAAATGTACTGATTTGTGTGAGCACTGTGATGGACAGTGCGATAATTTCTCTGAAAATTTTATTTCCTGCGATTTAGAAAACGAAAATGACAATTCAGAGGAAATTAATAATATGTGTGAGAATGATTTTAACTATGAAAATATTAATAATGATGAGAATGATATGTACAATGAAATTGAGAATATTGATGAAAATGGTATGTGCGATGTAAGTGAGAGTAATGATTGTGATGTTAAAAAGGACGCCGATTGCGTAGAAGTAATAGAAAAAAAAAGAAAGGTGAATGTATAATTGATACATTGTATTCCTATGATATGTAATTTTAATGTATTATTAAATATTTATAGGACGTATTATATATTATTATTATATTTTTATATGATTTGTTTATAGACATTTTCATAAAAATTTTGTTAATAAACTATTAGGTAATAATAATACAAAGGAAAAAAACAGTATTATATGTAATATTTAATTGAATATTTGTATGATTTTCTCTATAATTTTTTGTAAAAATTTTGTTAATAAACTGTTAGATAATAATAATAATAATATAAAGGAAAAACAGTAGAATATGTAATATATAATTGAATATGTCTATGAATTTCTTTATAATTTCTTGTAAAAATTTTGTCAATAAACAAATTAATAGTTAATATGACTAAACAAATTGTTGCTATCATATAAATTAATAAAATAACATCAATATTATAAATATTACTTGTGATGCATAATTTTCCTTGAAGCGCCGAAACGAATAATGCGCCTGAATTATGGCAACCCGCAGACAGCAGTTTACAGATCGTATGGAAGTGTATTTCTTGCATCCAAAAAATTCACAGGTAAAGTACAAGTATTAAAAAGTATCTTTTGCAAATTTGAGCCCTTAGTATTCATTTGCCACGCCATTATGAATTTTTGGAAAAAAAAACTTTTTTTTCATCAAAAATCGATTTTTTTTGAGATCGGAAATGATACATCTAAACCCAATGCACGCATTAAAAAAAATTCATCTCCATCCGGTGAAAAGTTATTGCAATTCTTTTGGTGCAAAAATTATTTTTTGCAACATTTTTCAGCCCACGACTGAAAAAAAAATTGTTCTAATAGATCTTCAAAATATAAAACAATACAAACAATTTCTATTAAATTGAGCATTGTATCTTAATTAGAAAAGTGGAAAATTGAGGTTGAATTTTCAACTTTGTCATCGAATTTCTCGGAAAATAAAAAACTCACAGATTCCGGATTTGACATACTTTTTTAGAATGATAATACCTATATTAATATTAAATTTTAAGTCGCTAATTTGTTAATAAATGTCTTTGTTTTTAAAAAAATAAAAACCGTAAATTTTGTCGAAAAAAAATATATCTCGATAACTTGTAGCGCCACCTATAATTTGTATCATATGAATCGATGGATTTTTTAATTCTCTATAACTTTTGTTTGAAACATTTTTCGATACAACTTTTACTTTTCGAAATACACTCAAAAAACCAAAAATCGTAACGATTTTTGGTTCGTAATTTTTTTTGCACAGGTCTTTCAGAGTTACCACCGAGATATGTTTTATAGGATGCCGAAATGAACACATTCCAGCAAAAAAACCAATGTTACATATTTATTACTGACGAAAGTCTATTTTCCATAGAGTATTATTCAGATTGATATATATTTTTTTAATGTAGAAATGTGTAAACACTGCAAGGAACGATGATACATATTAGACCTTGAAATATCACACTTAATACATATATTCTTCTTTTTTTGTCTATAAACTTATAGGTGATAGGTAAAAAGCGACATAATATCTGAATTCAGAATATTACAGTGGACACAAAAAACCCAAAAAAATATCAGGCAGCCCCAAAAAAATTTCAAAATGATAATTTACTGCTTGACCTGTTAAGAAAAGGGTATCATTTTGATCCTGTTAGGTTTTAGCAAGGCTCATCTTTCACAAGTTTAATAGCTGGAAAAAAGTAAAAAAAAATTAATTAGATTGTTGAGTTGTTCTTTATATAAAACAGATAAATTATGATATAAACGTATATTTCTTAATACTCTTTAATAACTGCGGATTTGATATTAATTAACATGTTTACGAAAATATCTGTTTTCACTATACCACATAATCTTTAATTTTCCATCACTTAACAAATAAAAATACTCTATTTGTTTTTCTGGTGTATTCATAATATTTACCAAAATGCACTTTTTGTAATTAATGTTGTTGATTAAAATTTCTTTATAAATATAAGACATCAACTCTGACTTCATTCATTTTTGCTTCGAACACCCAAAATTAATCAGTAATTTTTTTTGTTTTTATTATTGGTATACGGTTGAGAAATTTAAAACGTAGTTTGTTTTGTATGTGATTTGGATTGTATTTTTGCTCTGACAGTAACAATCTGGTACAGTTTTTGTTCAAGTGCTTAAAAATGGTAAGTAGTTTGTTGAATAATAAAGGAACTTATTAAAAATTTTCGCTTGCTTATTCCTTTCTTTCGTATATCACCAGACATGTTTTTATGTAACCTTTCTAGAGTTTAAGATATCTCCGAAAATGGTCATGGTCATGATCATGATCGTGAATATTTAGAAAATAATTTTGAGGTCGAAAGTAAGGAATATATTTCAAAATGAGAGTGTTGTCGAGAAAAAATAAAAAATTGTGATTAAAGACGATAAAGTAAAAAAATTTCATACTTGAACACTGCAAAAAAATGTACACTTTTATATTTAAGTCGGGAGCCTTGTAGGATTGCGAAGCTGATGAAAAGACGTGCCCCACCAAATTTTTTCTATATATTTTGACCCCTCCTCCCCCCCCCCCCATTACGAAGATCGAGGGTGGATTGCCAAAAATTGGACAAATAATTTGTTAAAAACCAAAAAAATTTTTAATAACTAAGAAAATTCTTGTTTTGCTTTAAAAAATAAAAAATCCGATCGATTCTAAGAAAGAGTGTTAAGAATAGTTAAACATTTGAAAAATGGCATTTTTTGCCACTTTTGATTACATATATATTTTCGAATTTTGCTCCCAAAAGTTGATGGTTCAAGTTAAGTGCTACAAGCTGGCTTTAATCACAGTGTGCAAATTTAATGTCTTATATATATGTATATATATATATATATATATATATATATATATATATATATATATATATATATATATATATATATATATATATATATATATATTTCGGAACGTTTCCATTCTTTCGAATCTTTTTCAACTGAAGGTACATTTTTAATATTATTATATACAGAATAACGGGTTAAAAACTTACCATTAAGAACAGAGATTTTTGTTTTAAATAAAAATTAATTACACAACAAAAACATAAATCTCTGTTCTTAATGGTAAGTTTTTAACCTGTTATTCCAAATAAAATAATATTAAAAATGTAGTGTAATTTTTGTAGAATCCGCCGAAACCTTCAGTTGAAAAAGATTCGAAAGAATCAAAACGTTCTGAAATATAAAATATATATACAATAAGTATGACTACTTTATGTATGTAGTTTCAATATAAAAATGAATCATATTCCCAAGAAAATAACCAACTAAAAACATAATTAATGGTTCAAGAAAAATTAATTCCTATATTATATATATATATATATATATATATATATATATATATATATATATATATATATATATATATATATTTAGTTTAATTAATAACAAAAGATATTTGAAAAATATCTGAAGGATAGACTTGTCAGTTTTTTGAAGGAAAATAAAATTATTTCTGAAAATCAGTATGGGTTTCTAGAGGGATTGAGTACTGCCGATGCAATGTACTCTCTTACTTCGCATATCGCGGATAACCTTAATAATGGTAGGAAGATGATGGCTATATTTATTGATTTAGCAAAGGCTTTCGACACTGTTCCTCATTATAATCTCCTTAACGTTTTAGAACGTCTTGGAGTCCGGGGTGTAGCGCTGGAACTTTTTAGTAATTACCTATCAAATAGGGATCAGTTCGTGAGAGTCAATAAAAGTATTAGTTTACCACGAAAAATATTGATAAGTGTGCCACTGGGGGACAATTTTGGGTCCAGTCCTATTTATTTCATTTATTCATTACTTTGTCTTAATATTAAGGGTAAAATACTGTCTTATGCCGATGACACGGCCATCTTATTTTCAGAAAATACTTGGGAAGAGGTTAGATTAACTAAGCAGTGGGACAGGCCAGCAGTGTTGCCAGCCCCACTGTTTTAAAGGTAGATCTACCGTTTTTCAATGAGAGCTAGCGTTCTACCCGTTTTCAGAAGTGATTTACCGTTTTTTTAGTCATCATTTGGGTGAAAATTTATTAATATTAATTTAAAGTAATTACAAAAAAAATTATAATTATTGTATATTATTATCATTATATTAATTCTAAAATAGGTACGCTACAGAATCTAAACGATTGCATGCTTAAAAGCCAACAAATTTTCTTCAATTCACTTGGGGGCGCTACGCTGCACACGTAAGCCCGTTGTTGTTCTATCTTTCTTCACCAGTGTAATAAAAAAGAACGTTACTGTATTAAAAAGTTAGACTGGCATCATATCTACTATCCTGTCTCGATTACTGGCTTGCAGAGTTGCCAATTATATCGTTTAAATATATAAGTCCGTATTTTTTCTGTCCTTGTTTACCAGTGCACAATATAGAAAAGATTTTGTATAATAATTTCATTTCTCCTTTTTCGCTCAAAAACAAAAAAAAAAGCGTGAATAGTGGTAGTAATGTAAGTCGGCAAATTAGTTTTAAAAAAAATGAATAAAAATGATTTGTATTCATATTGATTTTCATAAGTTTAACGAAGTATAATGGCAACGCTGCTAGCTTGAGACAGTTGCACTGTCCAATTATTACCGTGCACACGGAGACAATACTGGTCTATCTCGGCTTCTGGTTTCGTGTGCAAACAGCTTTAAAGTCGATTTACGTGGGTTTAAATCGCCCTTATTTTAGGTCATGGGAGGTTCGTATATGGGGGTCATCCTTGCCAAATTATACAAAATTTCTTTAACTTAGGGGGGGGGGGGCGTATATTTGGCAACATCGCACATCTCTATTGTTATAACAATACAAATATGTCATGTACATTTTTGTGGTTATATTGTTAATATATAGGGAGACATGATATAAAAGATATGTTTAGTTTCGGTTTTGGCAGTGTAATTGCAATATTTGTTTACCATAGCTATACGAATAGGTTCGTTAGCCAAACATCTCCTTAACATTTTAGTGATTTATGTCATTTCTTCAACTCTACATTAAAATATGGCAAATATAACCTAAATTTAGAACTAAGCATAAATACATGCTAAAAATTTAATTTTCTGAATACAAAGTATTTCCAAATGTTTAATTCATGATATCTGTGCGATACATTCATTATCATATAATTACTTTAATTTCAGAATACTTGTAATTTTGCTAAGATGTTCCTGTGGAGTTTAGCTTTGACCTTATTGATGTTCCAAACACAAGCCGCAGTTAGAAGACCACAGATATTATTTGACGTCCATGGTAATCTTTTGGATACCAGCGAACCAAAATACGCACCTTCCACATGCTGTTTGGTACCAACGTGCGAGAACCCGCACCAGTGCTATCAAACATTAACTTGTAGTCATATGTGTGGTACCGGAAGATATCCCCCTATGGAATACAGTAAGACTCCCGGATATAAACTATTGCCAATGTATTCGAAATATGAGTGTAGGTGAGTATATTTTATCTACACCACTATATTTTGCAATTTGCCATTTTTTAACTACTTCCACAGTTTTAAATATCAGGTTTAAGAAATAACAGTTTTCGAATTTTGCTCAAGTCAGAGTATATATATACATATATATATATATATATATATATATATATATATATATATATATATATATATATATTTACTTTCTTGATTCTTGAACCATAGATTATATCATTTTTCTTTATTTTGTCTTTTCTTGGGTTTAGATTCTATATTTAATAAATACACAAAACGATTGACCTTTCGCCCTTTATTCAAGGCATTTTCAAAATTCTTTCCTCCTAAAAATATATAATTAAAATACATCACATAAAAAACATATTTACAATTTCGAAAAACAAACAAGACACTTAAAAACAGTAGTCAAAACTTTAAAAATTTTTAAAAATATTTAATTTTACCGGTACACACCTTGACATTTTGCTGTTCTGTTACTAAATAAAATTTAAATTTTACATCGTTTACTGAGAATACGTGGAATGCGAATGTGTTTTATTTTTTTAATATTTTTTTATATTTTACAATGCATAAAAAAAACAAATAAGGTATATGTTTGGTTTTATGTTTAAGAGGATATTCAATTTTTGATTCTTATTTGGCTGGATCGAATACTTAATATTTTTGTTTAAATTAGGTTGGCGTAAATGTGGCTCAAATTTCGTATATCTGTTCTGTCGTTAACAGTGTTTTTATCTTTTTTAATTTCAATCATTTCCTTTATCTGTTATTTTTGGTAATTCATATCATTGTTTTTTATAATGGTACTGTTATAATCAAAAGTGTGTTTTTCGTCCTATGTGTGTTTGTTTAGCGCTGTGGAGGCGTTTTTCGTATATTTATGGCCATTTAATCTGTTCTTCAGTAATTGGCTCGACATGCCTATATATTTTTTGGGACAATTTGTGCAAGAGATCGAATATATTATATTTGATTTATTCATTAGAGGAGTTTTACTTTTTAAATTTGTGAACAATATATTTAATTTATTATGTGACCTGTGGCATACGATAATATCATGTTTTTTTAAAATGTATTTTATTTTTTCTGACAGCTCACTAGTGTACAGTAAAGCCACATATTTTTGCTGTTTATGTTCTATGTTTTTTGTTTTTACGTTATTATAAAACTTATGTGTTCGTTTATCAATTATTTTGGTGATAGTCTTTTCGTTGAAATTATTATTTATTAGTGTCTCCTACTTTTTGCAGTATTTTTGGTCGGAATTCTGGAGACGTTAGAGAGATAGCACGATCAGATAGACCAATTATAACGCTATTTTTTTGAGTTTTTGAATGATTAGAGAAATAGTTTAGATATCTACCTGACCAAGTTGGTTTGGTGTACCATTCAGTTAAAATTTTGTTTTTTCTGCGTATAAATGTCATATCTAGAAAATTTATTTTATTATTATTCTCTGTTTCGGACGTGAACTGTAATTTTTCGTTGAAACTGTTAAACTCTTGGAGAATTTCATTTATTTTATTTTGTGGTCATCATCGACAAAACGTTTGAAAAATATTATATTAAAATTTAATTTTTCGAAGACTTTTTCCTCTAAATATTCCATTACTAGCTGAGCAATGGTAGATGAAATTGGTGATCCCATAGCACATCCATTGAATTGTTTGTAAAAGGTATTTTCGTACTGAAAGTAATTTGTATTAAGAACGAGGTCAACAAATATAGTAGAAATTGACGGATTTTGTATTTCAGTGTATATTTGAAATTATTACAATCGGCCAAGCGCTTTCGGTCTCTCTATCGGACCATCCTCAGGGCTCAGACCCTTGGCCGATTGTAATAATTTCAAATATACACTGAAATACTAAATCCGTCAATTTCTTGACTTCTTCGGTGTACAACCTGTTAATAACTTATTAACAAATATAGAACCTAAACTCAAGAAAAGACAAAATAAAGAAAAATGAATATATATATATATATATATATATATATATATATATATATATATATATATATATATATATATATATATATATATATATATCGAGAGATTTAAGGCACTTTTGTGGAGCTGCAATCAGAAGAATGGTTAGCCAGAAAAGAAAATTCTTTTTTGTTAGTCAAGCTTTCGAGGAATTTTATTCCCTTTATAAGGACCTCTACAAAAGAAAAAATAACCTTCCTTAATTCTATTATTATGAAATAAAAAAATCATACAAACTATCTTGTTTTTGAAAACTCATGCTACAAGCAGATCAGGAAAACCTATGGGGAGTGAATTATCGCCAATATTGGTCAATTATGTTTTAGATGATCTTATTGAAGACTGCTTCAAATATCTTCCTTTTTATATCCCTTTTGTAAAGAGGTACGTTACTGATCTCCTTTTGGCCCTTCCTGTACATAGAATAGATGAAACCTTGGAGATGTTTAACTCATACAATTTCCATATCCAATTCACGATCGAAAAGGAAGATTCATCACACAGTATACCATTCCTGGACATGTTGGTAAGACGCACAGGAACCAACCTTCTAAAAACCAGGTGTTACAGAATGCCCATATGCTAGATTAGTTTCACAAAACTTTCAATCTTACCACCCTTCAAAAATGAAAACCAACCTCAGACTAGGAACAAACAAGAGGGCAATTAAACTTACCCATCCAGACCAGCACTCAATATAATATACCACAGAACCTTTTTGAAAAGATAAGGCAACCCTCTATGATACATACACAACCAACTAAATTATCACTACCAGTGGAAGACAACGACGCAGTTGAACAATCTATCAATATGTCACTTCCCTGCATTGAAAATTTAACTCCCGGACTTAGAAAAGTTTTCCAAAATGGAACCTCCATTAAAATTGCAATTCTAGAACAAAAACACCTATCTCAATGAAAGAAAACTGGACCATTATTTATAAGATCCCATGCTAACTAGTTCAGTCATGAAATTATCTTTTATATATATATATATATATATATATATATATATATATATATATATATATATACATATATGTATATATATATATATATATATATATATATATATATATATATATATCAAGGGTGTTTTATATAGAGGTATAAAACTTTAAGTTGGCAACACTTTTTTAACTGGCGGCCATTTTGTCAGCTGTCAAGTGATATATGTTTAGTTTGGTTTGGCATTTCAACATGAATAGACTGACGCCTGAACAACGCTTCCAATTTGTGCAGATTTATTTTGAAAATCATGGTTCTGTTCGAAATACGTATCGCTCACTACGTCTATTTTACGGTCAACATAATCGTCCATCAGAGCAATTAATTCGATTAACTATGGAACGTTTTCGCACCAAATTTACTCTAAATGATAATACGCATCTACAGAGACGTCGTACAGTGCATACAGAAGAAGTCATTGCTGCTGTAGAGCGTAGCGTAGAGGAAGACTCGAATCAGTCTATCCGCTATCGTGCACAGGAATTGAATATGTGTCCATTCATTTTATGGAAGATTTTGCGGAAAGATCTTGGTTTGCGTACTTACAAAATCCAACTCGTGCAAGAATTGAAGCCACACGATCACCTAGCCAAGCGTAGATTCGGTGAATGGGCCCAAAACAAGATTGCCGTTGATCCCGATTTTCATAAGCGAATTTTGTTTAGCAATCAAGCTAACTTTTGTTTGAGTGGATACGTCAATAAACAAAACTGCCGTATTTGTAGTGATGATAATTCTCAAGTGTATATTGAGACACCGTTACATCCAACACCAAACTGACCGTTTGGTGTGCCTTATGGGCTGGTGGAATCATTGGTCCGTACTTCTTTAAAAACGATGCTGGTCAGAACGTTACAGTCAATGGTGACCGCTATAGAGCCATGATTACTAACTTTTTCGTTCATCAATTGAACAACCATGATGTGCAGGAGCTGTGGTTTCAACAAGACGGCGCAACATGTCACACAGCTCGTGCCACAATTGATTTATTGAAGAAAACGTTTGGTAACCGCATAGTTTCACGTTTCGGACCCGTGAATTGGCCTCCAAGATCGTGCGACTTAACACCGCTAGACTATTTTCTGTGGGGATATGTGAAGTCGCTAGTCTACGCCGATAAGCCCGAAACGATTGATCACTTGGAGGATAACATTCGCCGCGTTATATGCCAGAAGTCATATTTAAATTATAATGCCAGAAGGTTATCTTTCGAATAAAGTAAATTTCATGTCAATTTAAAAAATTCATCTTTGTTTTATTCCATTTAAAATTTCTATACCTCTATAAAAAACACCCTTTATAAATTACTTGTTATTTAAAGTGAAGAAAAACTATTTTGGTTTCACTCTTACATAAATAATCTCTAATGTTTTGTAAGGGTAAACCTGCGCGACGTTCAGTGTTTTAATTAACCCCCTTAAAACGTCTATTCACTGACAAAAAAATACGTGTCTCTTATTTTCGTGTCTCTTATTTTCGTGTCCTCTGCAACATAGTTTCATCAAAATCGGAGCGGAACACTTCAGGTGCCTTCCTTGTTAGTCAATTTTAATTATTCTTTTTTGTTTTTAGATTTGGAAACTGTAGAGTCTACAGTTTTACATGTTCTCATTGCCAAAATCCGAAAGAAGATGATTTTAGTATATACGTGATACGAGACGATTGTAAAGATTGTTACTCTCTTTAGATTTAATTTAAATATATTTTGTATATGTTTAGTTAGATAAATAATATTAGGAAATATTGGAACGATGTCCTTCCGAAATACTACGAAATTTCCATTATAAAATGCCATCAAAATACTTTAGACCAAGAAATAATTTACCAAAGTCAGTGTTTTTTTGCTTGTTACATAAAATTGTAACAATTGGGTTTTATAAGAAAACTCAAGTATAACAAAAGTATAAAAATAAAATCACTAGACAGAAAAAAACTACTTTTCAATAACACCAAAATTTTAAAACAAGGTGAACACCTGTTGGATAAAAATGTTTCCAGAATTAGTCTATATATATATATATATATATATATATATATATATATATATATATATATAGAGAGAGAGAGAGAGAGAGAGAGAGTTTTTTGATAGAAAATAATTTTTCATGATGTTTTCTAAAAGATTTTGATGAGGAGATGGAAAATTAGGCTATTGCAATATGTAAATACGAAAAAATATTAAACGTGAATAAAAAATTCGGCAATTTAATTTCTTTGAATAAAAATATTCTGGGAACAATAACTTTTAGTGCAATATCACCATAATCTGATAGCTGGCAATGTCTCCATAATAATTTAAATTTAAATATTAAAAGTGAAATCACAATTTTGCATGATAGATGTAAAAAATAATCCAAATTCAAACAAATCTTCGATTATACATAGTACAATAGATTTCAACAAAAATAAAATAAATTTGTTTGGTCGTCATTTACGCTCGGTGGGGAAACAATTTTTTTTTTTTTGATATATGCCAGACAAATATTTTATTTTATTTTTGCTTTTAGTTTTACGATTGTTTTAATTTATCTAATATAGTATTTGTAAGTGTTAAAAATTGCTACAAATGCGAAATTTACAATTATTATCAACAAAAAGAGGATTTAAAACATGACTTCGATCGAAGGTATTCTATTTATGCCAATAACAGCAAATAGATTGTTGTCTTTATTTTATGAAACGTCCTTTAATTGTATAATAATTTATATAAATAAGCCTTGAGTCACACTGGAAAAATTATTGTACATTGTTCCAAAAAATTTAAACTTTAATTAATTTTGATTTTTGGTAACCACCAAGAGCTAGTTGCTAAACTAATATTTAATTTTTGTCTAGAAATCATGCGTTTGTAAATATGTATATATTAAATTATTGTCAATAAAAAACATTTTAAATTTTTAAGGGTTTTTTTTCTCGTCAAATTCAGCCGATTTTATTTTCGAAACTACCGAAAATAGTAGTTTTGTCCTGTTTTTTACAAAATATGGTATATGAATATTCACCAGGGTACCTATTCTCGTTCTTGAGAGAACGATCACTTGATGGAAAGTGGGCGTGGTTTTCACGAAAAAGTATGAAACAGTATTCTTGGTTGCTTTTCTCGTTCTCGAGAGAACGATCATTTTGATGGAAAGTGACCGTGGTTCTCACGAAAAAGTAAGAAACCGTATTCTGAATACGCTTTCGTACTTTTTCGTGAGAACCACGCCCACTTTCCATCAAGATGATCATTCTCTCAAGAACGAGAATAGGTGCCCAGATATTGAGAGTTGAAGAAAAGTGATAAAGATACAATTTGGAAAAATATAATTTAGAGTTTAATTCTTAGATGTGGATTTTAACAGAATTGTCAATGATTTTTATAAAACGTTATATTGAGCTTAATTACAATTTTAATATATTATATATATATATATATATATATATATATATATATATATATATATATATATATATATATTTAAGTAGGTACCGTAAACTGTTTTAAACTACATTCAACTTAATAATGGTACAATTACTTATTTAAACAGTATCTCATCGCTCGCAAATAGAGTGCCCCAGGTTGTACTCCGTCAGGAGAATCAATTCCAGTGGCTCGTGAATTTCAGAAAATAATAAATAAGTCCAATCGACAGCCAACAATGGGTCAGCCATTTTAAGGACTTACTCCAGGCACCAGCGATATCCGTCTCTAAGAAAACTAACCCAAATTACATAATAAAGACTTTCTTATAGGAAAAATTTATAGTTAAGTTTTGGTCAGCAAACGTAATTTTTGACTTAAAATTTTTACCAAGTACCAACAAGAACTGGAACTTTTTTGTAAATTATTTCCTTTTATATTCCCTATCCTGGGTCATACTGTGTAAAAATGTTAGGAACTTAAACCATATGTCGTCGAAATCGCGTCGTACTTATTTAATGGGAAACCAAATTAAAAAATAACAGTCAGGTGTTTTGTTTCTGAAATAACTGATTCATAGTTTATAAACCTCTAAATAGTATAGACGGCTATTATTACACCCTAATCCATTATACAGTAGAAAAATAGTGGAAATTAGAAATAGTCTTCCTTTAAAAATTTTATTTGAATAGAATATTAGTCTAAAATGTTATACCGCTAAGACGCCAGTCTTTTTTTTCAACTCAACGTGGAGATAAATTTAAAAAGTATTACAAAATTTCCTTAGTTTTTTTTTTTAAATGTACGTCCATTTTATACAATAATAGAGATTATATATTTCTTATACAATAAAATAACAAAAGAAATAGAAAGAAAAACCAACTGAAAAAGCTATGTACTCTAAAAATAGACGTGCTTTGTACTAATACACCATGGAAATTACATCAAGAAAGAGCTTTTTCCAACAAAAATGTAACATTGTTTTTTTTTGCTGGAATGTGTTCATTTCGGCATCCTATAAAACAAATTTCGATGGTAACTGTGAAAGACCTGTGCAAAAAATATGGCCGACCAAAAATGGTCACGATTTTTGGTTTTTTGAGTTTATCTCGAAAAGTAAAAGTTGTATTGGAAAATATTTCAAACAAAAGTTGTAAAAAATTAAAAAACCTATTGATTCATATGATATAAGTAATAGATGGCGCCACTAGTTATTGAAATATATTTTTTTTTTCAACAAAATTTACGGTTTTAGTTTTTTTATTTTAAAAAGACACTTATTAATAAATTACCGATTTAATATTAACACAAATATAGGTATTATCATTCTAAAAAAGTGTGTCAAACTTGGGATCTGTGAGTTTTTTATTTTCCGAGAAATTCGATAATTTTTTTTTCAATCGTGGGCCGAGAAATTTTGCAAAAACCTATTTTTGCACCAAAAAAATTGCTATAACTTTTCACCGGATGGAGATAAAAATTTTTTAATGCATGCATTGGATTTAGATATATCATTTCCGATATAAAAAAATAATTTGGATTGAAAAAAAATTCATTATGGCGTTGCAAATGAATATTAAAGGCTTAAATTTGCAGAAGATGATTTTTAATACTTGTACTTTACCTGTGAATTTTTTGGATCCAAGAAATACACTTTAATACGATCAGTAGATCTTTGAAAATTGGACCGAATTTAATCGAAAATAGCTGCTGCAGGCCGCTGTCGGCTGGTTGCCATAGTTCAAATGCATTATTCATCGGCGCTTCAAGGAAACTTATGCATCACATGTAATATTTATAATATTGATGTTATTTTATTAATTTACATGATAGTAACAATTTGTTTGATAGTATTAATTATTAATTTGTTGATTAACACAATTTTTACAAAATATGATTTTGACTATGAAAACGTTAATAATGATCAGAATGATCTGTACAATGAAATTGAGAATAATGATGAAAATGGTAAGTGCGATGTAAGTGAGAGTAATAATTGCGATGATGAAATGGACGCCGATTGCACAGAAGTAATAGAAAAAAAAAAGAAAGATAAATATATAATTGATATACGGAATTTGGACTTTCGCACGTAATTTTAATGTATTATTAAATATTTATATGACGTATTATATATTATTATTATATTTTTATATGTTTTGAATATAAAAATTTTCGTAAAAATTAATTAAGTAATAATAATATAAAGGAAAAAAACAGTATAATATGTAATTTATATTTGAATATTTGTATGATTTTCTCTATAATTTTGTTATTAAACAAATTAATAATTAATATGACTAAACAAATTGTTACTATCATATAAATTAATAAAACAACATCAATATTATAAATATTACTTGTGATGCATAAGTTTCCTTGAAGCGCCAATGAATAATGCGCCTGAACTATGGCAACCCGCCGACAGCGGCCTGCAGCAGCTATTTTCGATTAGATTCGGAACAATTTTTGAAGGTTCACAGATCGTATGGAAGTGTATTTTTGGATCCAAAAAATTCACAGGTAAAGTACAAGTATTAAAAACCATCTTCTGCAGATTTGAGCCCTTAATATTCATTTGCCATGCCATTATGAATTTTTGAAAAAAAAACGTTTTTTTCATCCAAAATTAATTTTTTTTTGAGATCGGAAATGATATATCTAAATCCAATGCACGCATTAAAAAAAAATTATCTCCATCCGGTGAAAAGTTATCGAAATTTTTTTGGTGCAAAAATTGGTTTTTGCAAAATTTCTCGGCCCACAATTTAAAAGAAAAATTTTTAATAGATCTTCAAAATAAAGAACAATGCCAACAATTTCCATTAATATTTAGCATTGTAGCTTAATTAGAAAAACGGAAAACAGAGGTTGAATTTTCAACTTTGACATCGAATTTCTCAGAAAATAAAGAACTCAGATTCCAGAGTTGACATACTTTTTTAGAATGATAATACCTATATTTATGTTAAATTTTAAGCGGTAATTTGTTAATAAATATATTTTTTTAAAAAAAAAACGTGAATTTAGTCGAAAAAAATATATCCCTCGATAACTAGTGGCGCCATCTATAACTTATATTATATGAATAGATAGGCTTTTAATTCTCTACAACTATTGTTTGAAATATTTTTGGATACAACTTTTACTTTTCGAGATAAACTCAAAAAACCGAAAATCGTGACCATTTTTGGTCCGCCATTTTTTTTGCACAAGTCTTTCAGAGTTACCATCGAGATATGTTTTATAGGATACCGAAATGAACACATTCCAGCAGAAAAACCAATGTTACATTTTTGTTACTGACAAAAGTCTATTTTCCATTGAGTATAATCAAAAGAACGTTTGTAATCATACAACTAAATGACTCTTTTTTCTCTGTTGTCCCTTTCTATCTTGTTCTATCTACAAGGTCAGATTTTTTGCAACGCATGTCTTAGATTAAAAAAATTTTTTTGTTTTCGGTCCTATTTTTATTTATAGAATTAAGATGAACATGTCACAAAACTGTTTTTAATATGTTCGTAGCTTGATGACGCATGGGTATTTTTTCACTGGACCAAATTTAGTTATGCCGTTAACAAATTGAAATATGTTCTTGGTAACACTAATTGAGCAAAAATTGAAACTAAAATATCTTGGATTTCAATTATCAAAAAATATGATGCATCCCTTCTCAAAGTGTCTAAATTCCCAGATTTTTCGATTTTTTAATTTTGAATTTATTTTTTTTTAGATTTTTTTTTGTTCGTAATATTTACTTGTAAATAAACTCAATAAAACGATACGACGGAGCTAAAAGATTGATAAATACATCCAATTTAGTGACAAAGCCGAAAATCGAAGAGCGGGGGATTTAGCTGAATGGATGTGATTTGAATCGACTACGTCATGTTTGTCATATTTGCCGTTGGTTGCTGACTTACAATATATAGAGATTACATTTGTCCTAATAGAGGATAAATAATGTTCTCTAAATCTAATACAGAATGATTTATCAACAGATATATTAAAAAAATAAGTATTTTTCTACAGGTAGTAGGTTGTTAGCTCTTTGTTAAAAGGAGCATTTCAACATCAAGTTGATTTTTCACTTTTTTTAATACAGGCCTTCTCATTAGAGTTATTTGTGTGCGTCTTTTAAATTCGGTCACTCTGTATTTAAAATAACTGGCTTTCCAATCAATTAATACCTATAATTGGAACAGCTGATAATTTTATTTCAAGTTTGTGACTTGTAACGTAATATAGCCTTCTAAAATAAGTGTAGATCTCTTTAATAGACCAAAATATTGCCAAGTATGGTTTTCTACGCCTTTCTATTCAATAAATAAACACATTTGGCGTTTTCGCGGGTTATAAGTTATATTCATACAAAACAGTCAATACGCAGGCACCAAATAAATATATAAGATAACCGACAAAACCGTTTTCACAGTTTTTAAACAGGTTTGAATCTTAGATAGAATAGAGAAGTGGTCCTTTTCTTAAACTTAGTAATTCTGCTTGCAAAGCATTTGTATGTATCACTTCGCAATAATTCTAACTGTAAGAAACTGGTTCTGACTCGGATTGGAACGGGTCTTTTAAAGGAAAAAAATAATGTCGTAACATCATAAACAACCAATTTTTATATTGTTTTACTGTCACGAAAGATAATAATTTCAAAATATAATTATAGCAACAAGAGAGTGCAGTAAATTAGGCAAAATGAAGAATATTCATTCATTTAACGATCAAATATTTTACCTTAGAATGATAATAACACTGCGAATGTTGTATTTTATTAATAATTTATCCCTTATCTACTTTCTTGTTGAACTGAAATTCCTCTAAAATATCTAATTCTTCATGATTTGTTCAGGTGCGCAAATAATTTCCGAAAGGACATTTATTAATTTGATCACAACTTTCGTTATTAAGGAAGTACAAAATTACACTTCCAAGTTACTACTAAGTTATATGGGGTACATGTATTAAAATAGCTTTTTTCATAAGAAAAAACGAAAACTTTCAAAGCTTTTCAGAGGAAACTAACAAGAGTAAAATTGTACATTCAAAGAAAATGAGTTAAATCGCCAATCTGCCCAGATGTATGACTGTCATCTTCGAATTAAGACATTTTTGAATCCGGCATAAAAAGCTGTTTTTATATACAGTCTCGTCAATTTGTTATATGATCCTATCCATACGCTGTTTTAGTAAAAAGAGACAATAACATTTACATTTTTGCATAAATAAAGTAGTATCTTCGATTGGGATCCCACACTGGCAATTTTTTAAGTTATGTTTCGAAAATACTAACAGCCGGATTCACTAACATGGTTTATATTTAAAACTGCCCTAAATTAACAGCTGAGGTCTTAAATTGACAAATGCAACAGTATGTCAAGCAAATTTTAAACCCTAATAATAAATCCATAAAAAATCATTTTGTTTTTATTACTGAAATGGCAAAAATCGAGAACTTTATTAGTTTTCGGGATACAACTATTTCTCCTAAGTATTTCAAGGCTTATTTCACAAGGTTCTTATCCTTAATATCCCTATATAAGCGTTGACATATCTAATATAAATTATGACAATATCATAAGCAAAACAAAACTGGTCCACTATAAGATTTAAATTTCATAGCAACTAGATCGGGTTTAAATCTTAAATCTTCTTACTTTGACCTAAACTAAAAATATTTCAAATAGAATAAATTAAAATGCAATTTTAACCAGCGACGTCATAACCACGATATCTTCTTCCGGCCATTGTGAAATTGGTCATTAGTGACATGAATTTAATAAACATATATTTCTTTTGTGTATGTATATATATATATATATATATATATATATATATATATATATATATATATATATATATACCCGTTAACCATTTAACCGAATCAGAATACAAATGACAATTTGTCGTATAATTAACTAAACTCTAGATGCAATTTGGCATGTTATAAATCAGGATGTGCATTTATGTGCCCATTATCAACTGAAGAAATCATAAACTTGAAAATAAATCAACGTTAAAAACTATTAAGTAAATTAAAAACCTGAGTTCCGTGCGTTGCAGTACCCTTAGTGGCTACGGGTAATATACTACTTTGTCAGGGAGGCATTGTCCCCCACTGACCGATATGGAGTCCCGTCCTCAAAATTTCTCTGTCAGGAAAGGACACAATAAAAGGGAATAAGAAGCAGAAACAAAAACTAGAACTTCTAGACAAAATGGCTGACGAAACAGCGTGAATAGTTCCCGCAAAAGCGTTAATAAACACTAGTTTCCACTACAGTAGACCAAAATCTAACAACACCAGACTGCATTCAACACTACAAACCACTAGGAAGTATTACAGAGCCAAATAATTCACTTTTTTTACAGGTGGAATAAAATCTCCAAAAGTGTCTTAATGGTTTACACGCCGTTGCTTTTCCTAGGATCTTTTTTGGAAAAAAGAAAAAGATTTTTGTAAACATCAAAAAAAAATGCTTAAAAAATTACTGAATGTCACACACGCCTACTAGAATATCGTCGAAGGATAGCTAACGCCAATACCGAAAAGCATGCAACCAATCGTGCACGTATCCGTGAAACAAGTCATCCCTAAATCAACAACTGACCAATTTATGCATTCCTTGAACCAACAAATGGTGTATAATGAGGAATATTTCCTATATAATACTCTATTACATCTTATTATTGTACTGGAATCTCCAAAAATGCAGTACTCACACCCCACTAGACGTCGTCGATATTTTACATTAAACGGCGTGGCAAAAAAACAATACAAACTGATAAAGGACGATCTATCATATTTGACATTACAAGGTATGGCAAAAATAGAACTGAAAATAATTCGCCTTATATTTTAAGAGAGCTTTGGTTCAAAAACTGCAATAGTACTATAATATATTAAAAACTAACCCTAGGAGAGTATGGAAAAGATAGAATGTTGAGATTTATTAGATAAATTTAATTTACATTCTCCAACGCCTGATTATTTACATGTTTAGATCTAACATTTTACCTTTTTAAGGGCTGTAAGGAGATCAACAGTTACGGCCTTGAAACAGAAATATACAATACAGGAACCCCACAGTGAGATCATATTTCTCTCTCTCTCTTTCTCTGAAAATGTGTAGTGCTATAAAATTCCCCGAGAAAGGTCCCTATACAACATCTAAACACACAATAGTATTTATAAGATATACCAAGCGTTCAAAACCATATTACTTTTATTAAATATCATTAGTTGACTATGACTAGTGGCTGAATGATAAGATAAGTACCAAAATATAAACTTATTAATAGTGATAATTTAGGTTCAAAGTTTGAAATGAAATCTACATATAACAGTAAAATTTACGGGTTTAATTTACCGTTCTTTATTCAATTATCAAATACTCCCTTACACTCAAACACGAGGCGTGAAGATACTACATTAGACTTCACTGCCAATATTGCATCCCTACTGAAGAATATATAGTAATAGTCCTATTTCTGTTTATATAGAGATAATCCCATTGCAGAATAGCAACAATTTTTGCTTGAAAGACTGTTGCTTCCTGTGTCAGGGAGTAAAACTCTTTGACTCCTGTGCATCTACCAAATACTCCAACTTCGACTGTTTCACCCCGTAAACTACCATGATCAATTTCTCGAAAGAGTTTGCCTCTTGCTCTCAATCCTCTCTACATTTTTTCACAGCGCTCTGAGATGCTCTAGGCAACTGAGACGGGAAACTGCCTTCAGAACCTCATTCTTTATACATATGTGGATAGAAAGGACGTTCACTGGACCCTCCAACGCTCAGATGGGGTCAATCCTCATCGAAATCATCATTCATGTCAAATTAAGGAGGTGTTTGTGCTTAGCTGTACTAGTCCTTCAAAATAGTGATTTATATAATCATAGGATAGAACACTAGAGTATATATCGAGTATATCAGTTTCTATATGTGCCCCCAATTATTTTTTTTTAATCAAAAACATTTATTCGTGAAGAAAATTTATAATAATGTCCATAATTGCAGTTTTACAGCCAAAAATATAATTTTTATGGGTTATGGGTAACTTTTAATATCATCGAATCAGTAAAGCGATATTTAATTTTTGCTACTTTTACCCATACGCCGTATTTAAATTTTACAAATTGCTTATACACCGTTCTGCACTATCGCCGACGATTCGTTTTAATGGAATACTCTATATATCCAAATTTTTCGATATCTGAATGCCACAAAGCCGAATACACATAAATGTTAACATGGGTAGGCCCTTAACCGACTTTATGTCGTATATTTGCTATATTCGATATAAGTGTACAGCCACTCAAAGATATTGGGTCAATATTTTATTGTATTCGGGTAAACCGTAACGTTTATATTGGATTTCAAATAAAAAGTGCATATTTAATGTAAAGAGGAACTCATATAAATATTTTTCTAGGAAATCTCATAAAAATTATTAAATAAAATTATGCTTATGCGCTCTCTTATCTAATTATTCTTAATAGCATTTTAGATATAATATAATCGTTGTTTACAAAAATCATATTTTTCAACTTATGAAACACAGGATTATATAAAAATAAAAAATCGATCGAATAAATCAGATACAACGGAATATTTTTTTGTGATCTTAACTTTAACCTTGACCATAATCTTGAGATTCATTTTAAGGTTATTTTTTTTTAACAGAAACCTCCTTCTTAATTGCAGAATTAGGATGTTAACTGTATTCAAATAAAAATATAATTTTGCCGCGAAACGGTTGATTCTAGAATAGAAATCCTAAAAACATAATATTATTCTTTATTTTCAAATAATTTAATTTTTATTTACTAATCGAAATGTAATTAAATCTCTTTGGAGTCACATGACAACAAGCACCAATCAAAGTGAATAATGTCACTCCATTCTAACGTCATCGCTGGCACACCTTCCTGATATGGTTATTATTTTGAGTCATTATTACTTTCAGTTCTATCACTTGAAGTAATCATGATCACTTCGACCTAATGACAAGTAAATGCATGTTCAAACTAATATGACATTATCAGTTTCACTTTTTTTACTTTGATTATTTGAAAATTACTCTAAAGAATACAGCCAATATCATCACTGTCACGAACTTGACACCCTATAAATTTTTTGGTTATATATCACATTCGTAATCGCTGTCAAGGGCTACGTTGCCTAGTTAATATTTTATAGTCATTTTCATGTAATTTCTTCGAAATTTGCTTACTTTTTCCTTTAAAAACGATTTTAACAATTGGATTGTTATTTCCCCAGCCGATAATAAATACATAATAATAATCATAAGCATTTATAAGCTCAAAACTAAAATAAAACAAGTAGTGCTGAATCCTTGCGGGCTAGCTGAAGCTACATTTTCCTATTATTTTCCGAAGATGGAACCTGAATAAACAATATTTCAGGTATTTTAATTGTAGTACTTGTACACTGAGGCACCGTACAACTCTTAAAATAACTTAGAACTCATTTTTTATTACAAAAATTACGAAAAAACTATATCTCCTTATCAGTTTACCAATGTTTATATACTAGTGACGTCACAGAGATAAAGTAAAAGGAGAGATAGTGTTGTGTATTTCAGTGTATATTTTGAATCATCGGCCAAGCGCTTTCGGTCTTAATTAGACCATCCTCAGGGCTCAGACCTCGTCAAAGTGCACACCTTAACTTTGCTATTTGAAGAACAGTCTCCAACGCCACCGCAGCCTTTACACAGTACAAATGACATATACAAGTAAAAAGTCAATCCCAAATTAAAATTAAAATGGTTAGAACAATACATTAATATTATATTAAACAATCAACTTTTACATTAATAACTTAATAGATTTTTCATATTATGTGATCTTAGTGTTAAATGCTACTGACTGTATCTGTTGAACAAAACCTGGCTTTTATATATACTCATTTTGAAGTCCTGATGAAGGGAATAAAATTTCTCGAAAACTAGACTAACAAAAAAGAGTTTTCTTTTCTGGCGTCTCAAAGTATAGATTTTATTTTAAACAATCTAAAAATAATTTAGTTTGTGCGTTATTATTAAAAGTAATCTTGATGCAGCGCAAATTATACAATTTATTTTATTATTAACTATAACTATTCATAATAAGGTTGGTATAAATCTATTTTATCAAATTATCTTCAGGCAAGTCAAAAATTTCTATATCTTACACAATAAATAAATACCTTTTAAATCTCCAGAAAAATTTTTATATCAACGTTTTATATTTCCTCCTTCCTTTTTTAATAAAGAAAAATTTATACATCCTTTCTTCTTCTTCTTAAAGTGCCTATCCTCTTTGGATGTTGGCTATCACATTGGTCCACATTACTTTATTCACTGCTGCTCTGAACAGACCTGTTGATGTCATTCCAGTCCATGTTCGTAGGTTGCGCAGCCATGATATTTGTCTTCGTCCTGCTGATCTCTGGCCTTCCATCTTCCCCTGTAGGATAAGTTGGAGCAGGTGATATTTCTCATTCCGCATGATATGACCAAAGTACTCCAATTTTTTGCGTTTGACATTTGTAAGGTATTCCAGTTCTCCACCGATACGTTGTAAAAGGTTTTCGTTTGATACGTGGTGTATCCAAGGAACCCTAAGCATGCGGCGGTAGCACCACATCTCAAATGCATCTATACGTTTACATGAAGCATCGGTAAGGGTCCAGGCTTCTGCTCCATATAAGAGAGTTGAGAGTACATAGCATTTCAAAATCCTGATCCGCGTATGTATATTGAGGGATAGGTTGCAGAGTGTGTTGCGTAGCTTATTAAAAGTACCTCTTGCTTTCTCGATTCGGCTTCTTATTTCTCGAGAGTGGTCCCAGTCCTTATTCAACGTGCAGCCTAGATATGTGATCGTCTCGGCCATTGTGAGAGTTACGTTGTTGGCAGTAAACTGTATATTGCCGATGTCGTTTTTACTGACAATAATCGTTGCGTCTTCTTGCAGTTTATCTTCATACCATATCTGTTGCAAGCTGTCACTATTCGGTCCATAATTCTTTGAAGTCCCTCTGCAGTATCGGCTATAAGAACGGTATCATCCGCGTATCTTAGGTTGTTTATTACTTCTCCATTTACAATAATTCCATCTTCTATGTTGCCCAGTGCTTCTTTAAAGAGATGTTCTGAGTATACGTTGAATAGAAGTGGCGATAGTATGCAGCCCTGGCGTACTCCTCTCTTTATATAAAATTCTTCTGTTGTCTCATTCTCAACTCGTACAATAGCCTTTTGTTGTGAATATAGCTTTGATATTATCTCTCTGTCTCTGTCGTCGACATCCTTTCTCCTTTGCCAATTATTTAAATAATTTTCACAGCTGCTTACTTATTGACATAATTTGTTTACTAATTTATTAAACTTCTTTTCCTTCCTTTAAAATTGACTTTCAATCTCTAAATGTTTTTATGTCCAAGCTCTATGTTTCTTCCCTTCACTTTTTTTGAAAAAAATTTAATGAATGAGACCAGCAATGGGTTCTTTACCACAAATTAATTTGCACTGTCTTACGTTAAATTTTATTTAAGAAATAACAAATGAAAAACTTTTAGGTTATGATCCTGTTAATAAAAAAAATACTAGCGATTTTTACACTACAACCGATTAACATCCACTCCTTCTTTTACTTTTCACAATAACAACTAAAAATATTGGGGTTATGTTACTTTTTAAGAAACAGACGAACAATGTTTACTGTACCAATGATGGACCTGTACTTTAAAAAAAATGAATTTAAGCTTTTATAGTAAGTGATCACGTGTTACAAATTTTTGTTTTAATTTTTTTCTGATTGGTCGGCCATCTGACGTGAACTGGTAATGAAATTTTAAGCTTTGAAAAACAAAATCAAAATGGATTCCTATTTGTCAATTGATGATAAATTTTTGTTATTTTATTGATATTATGAAATAAACATTCTATTTGATGACAATAAATTATTATTTATGTAAATTTTAGACTTTTCCTGATATTTTGATATATTTACACTTTTTTTGAAAAAATTTTAATGAATGAGACCAGCAATGGCTTCTTTACCACAGATTAATCTGCACTGTCTTCCGTGAAATTTTATTTAGGAAATAACAAATGAAAAACTTTTAGGTTATGGTCCTGTTAATAAAAAAAATACTAGCGATTTTTACATTATAACCGACTAGCGACCCGCCCCGGCTTCGCACGGGTGCAATGCTGATACTAAATACACTACAGAAAAACTGTGACTATTTATTTTATTTTTACAACAATTATTACATCGGCCTCCGACGCGCTATTTATAGGCACGCTGCCGCCGCCCCGGTCGGCCAGTACCGCCGCAAGCGCTACTTCCCGCAATTTTAAATCTGTAATATCTTCGAAAATATTCATTTAAATCTTGTGCTGTAAAGGACCATATAGATCTATATTAAATCAACAATGTATTTAAGCTATTTAATTGGATAAGGATTAATGCTGTATTGGTTAAAATCGCTTCAAAATTTGCCATTATTTGTCGTAAAAAGTAAATGACAAAAAAATGTTATTATGGGATATCCATGAGAGATAGACATATACCATCGCGGAGTTTTCTGTAGACCTTCTCAATGTGTACAAATAATTAGTACATTATTTTGATAAATCTCGTAGGGTTCAGCCTGCGTTTGCAATGTAAGCGGAAAAAAATATGATAATTAACGACATCACATTAGAAACCTCAAAAATAACAGTATTTCTCCACTATTTAATGGATGGTATTATACATATAAACCTTCCTCTTGAATCACTCTATCTATTGAAAAAAACCGCATCAAAATCCGGTGCGTAGTTTTAAAGATTTAAGCATACAAAGGGACATAGGGACAGAGAAAGCGACTTTGTTTTATACTATGTAGTGATTAACATCCACTCCTTCTTTTACTATTCGCAATAACAACTAAAAATATTGGGGTTATGTTACTTTTTAAGAAACAGACGAACAATGTTTACTGTACAAATGATGGACCTGAACTTTAAAAAAAAATGAATTTAAGCTTTTATAGTAAGTGATCACGTGATACAAATTTTTGTTTTAATTTTTTTCTGATTGGTCGGCCATCTGACGTGAACTGGTAAAGAAATTTTAAGCTTTGAAAAACAAAATCAAAATGGATTCCTATTTGTCAATTGATGATAAATTTTTGTTATTTTATTGATATTATGAAATAAACATTCTATTTGATGACAATAAATTATTATTTATGTAAATTTTAGACTTTTCCTGATATTTTGATATATCTACACTTTTTTTGAAAAAATTTTAATGAATGAGACCAGCAATGGGTTCTTTACCACAGATTAATCTGCACTGTCTTCCGTGAAATTTTATTTAGGAAATAACAAATGAAAAACTTTTAGGTTATGGTCCTGTTAATAAAAAAAATACTAGCGATTTTTACATTATAACCGATTAACATCCACTCCTTCTTTTACTTTTCACAATAACAACTAAAAATATTGGGGTTATGTTACTTTTTAAGAAACAGACGAACAATGTTTACTGTACAAATGATGGACCTGAACTTTAAAAAAAAAATGAATTTAAGCTTTTATAGTAAGTGATCACGTGATACAAATTTTTGTTTTAATTTTTTTCTGATTGGTCGGCCATCTGACGTGAACTGGTAATGAAATTTTAAGCTTTGAAAAACAAAATCAAAATGGATTCCTATTTGTCAATTGATGATAAATTTTTGTTATTTTATTGATATTATGAAATAAACATTCTATTTGATGACAATAAATTATTATTTATGTAAATTTTAGACTTTTCCTGGTATTTTGATATATCTACACTTTACTTTTGGTTATTATTTACCATATAAAATTGATAAATAAAATTGGATTACATCTAAGAAAATTTTACATATACATTTAAATTTTAATTATAACTTGCTGAAATTGATAATTTTATTATTTAACAAAGTTTTACCTACAATTAGGTACTATTTTATTCTAGTTTTTTATTAAAATAAACTTATAATCTAAATTTTCTTATACTATTATTACACATTTACAATATTTTTAACAAAATTTTAACAAATACTGTTGTAATATGCAGAACCTAATATGTTATAAATAACTATTGATGAATAGTGTTTATATTTCACTAGATAGTTACTATTTGATGCTTATTTTCATTAATATTGTCTTTACCCGCACTCTATATAAAATATATGATTAAGATTTTGATTTTTATGGATATCACTATATTGTTTTAAAATTCTCTTTTCGGTCACTATTTCTGGACAATAACACCACTCCTTATTCAAAATATCACGTATTTATTAATTCAGGTTAATTTAATGTCCCTTTAAAACATGATTCAAATATAAATTCTCACATACTATTAATTAATATCTATTCTACCATTTGCAATTACCACATGAATGCATTAATTCATTAGTTATGTCAATTATTGTTTGACATTTTCATAATCAAAAACTTATCACACCTGAGAAAAGGTGTCTGTCTATATATATATATATATATATATATATATATATATATATATATATATATGTGCATTGGTGTTTTTCCGGTTTTCAATCCGTTCGTCAGTAGAAAAATCTTCACGTTGCTTTGCCAACATCTCAGCTCGAATTTTCAAGTGATGCTTCCTCGACGGCTTGGAATCTTGTAATCTTCATTCACGTCTCGGATTATATATTTTTAGGAAATAAAACTTCAATGTTCAGTAATTATTTCTTTGCTTTTTCTATCTTTATAAAAATTGCTTTGCTTATTTAATGTAATTAATATAAATTTAGTATTTGTTAAATAAAGACAATTTATAGAAAAAGCAGTAGAATATAACATACCAGCCTGTATCTGTTATGTAGATTTAACCGATGTCTTTGATACTAGTAAATTACGTGACATTTCAGAACTCCTCAAAGATCAGAAAATGGATCAAAGAGTTATAAAATTAAATGTACAAGTCAACAATAAAAATACTACGACCATAAAATCGAAGAACAAAATAATTAGAGAAAAGCCAACTCCACCCGGCAAAATACTAAGCGATAGCTTATATAAATTTGTCTTGTCATGGTCTTTTATGAATTTTGTAATATACTTAACACACTGATCCATAGTTTCATACGGTGGAGCAAGTCGGATGTCTCACTCACAAACATGTTATATGTGATTTGAATTAGGCCGATAAAAATAAGCTGGAAGTTCAGGGCGTCTTAATATATTACCTCACAGCATATTTTAATACAAGGTAAGCCTTTAGCCACCCATAATTTAAATAAACCTTTCTGAATAAGGTACATAATAAAACGGATACATATCTAGTTAGATATTTCAATTTTTGCAAATAAATATTTATTTGTTTTTGTTAGGAAGGAACTGTCCATTTTCTCCATTTTATGATATGTTTTCGGGACGACAAAATAGGAAGAAGATTATACTAGAAACTAATTACTTAAATTTTGTTCTGCACACCGCTAGTGTCCTTGTTCACCCACATTTAATCATTATTAACCCCTTCTAAACAAGCTAATTAAATAATTTAATATAATTCAACAATGTGCCATTCTGGGCTCCCGTTGATTTTGAGCACATGACCCAAAAACAACAGCTGTCCAACATATATTCAGTATGCCGATGGCGTTGCCATTAACGAAGAAATGTGAACGGACGTAGCATCTACATATTTATGGTATATTGCTACTATCATCGTTATATATATATATATATATATATATATATATATATATATATATATATATATATATATATATATTGTTTCAGGTGTTTTATTGATCAAAACTAATATGAGAAATAAGACATAAAACTTATAGTACACGAGCCAAGTACAGATTTTTCCTCCCGGGCAATAACTGGTGAAATGCTTCAGAGAGTTGTGTCATGAAGCCTTGGCAACTTAAACCTGCAGCTCCGTAGGTGAGTTGAGCAGTGGGGCCCCCCACTCAAATAGAAAAAAATATTTTAATCATAACTGTTAACTTAGAACGGTTTTAAATTAGACCATGTTTGTAGATTAGACGGTAATTTTTTAATATGTAGACATTTTTTGAACTATCCTGAATAGTGTAATTAACATTCAAATTAAAATCAAAATCCCAAAATAATAAAGAACCAATTGACTAAAACGATTTGCAAACTAGTTTTTTCTGAATATAGATATACATAATTTCTTCAAAAGGAATCATTACAAAACCTGTAATTATTCCCATATCATAGTAAAAGTTACCAATATAGTCTATGCGGGATCCTGACAGACCTAATGGCAGTACGTGACGCACCCTGTAGTGTCAAAGCGCATAAAAAACCTTCCGAACGAGAATAGATATTAAAGGCATACAACGTTACCGAATGTAGGACGCCCGAAAACTGCAGGAAGAACCAATAAGTGTATTAGAAGGACGCCCGGAAATCGACACGATTTACAGCAAAGATACTAACTCCAACTAACTCAGCTACAAATATTCATTAATATACAGAATTTAAAATTCTGCTAATGCTCTTTTTCTATTATGTATCTACTGTTCAAATATTAATGGGTCGGATTTCTCGAATCAGAATCATCATTAGTACATCCAAACAGACACTTTCTTCCAGGTATAACTGAAATTAATATGAACAAGAGAAGCATACAAAGTCAACTTCGGATATCTAGAAACACAATCAAAATAAAATATGGCTACCGAATTTATGCTGTGTGCTGTATGATTAAAACATAGATTAGGTCCTAGTGTTTGTTTGAAGGTCATAGACAACGATGTTTCTTGCAAAGTATTTGTGAAGACGATGTATTTCCGGTATATTCCTGAGAGGATCGGGACTCAGTTGACGCCACACCATAGTAAAACTCCACATCTTTATGGACTCTCGAAAATACATAAGCAAGACATGCCCTTACGACCTATCATGAGTTCCCGGAACTCCCCGACTTCTGAACTTGCTTCTTCTTCCAATCCTGAGACCATTACAAGGAAATACATTGTCCTAGGTTAAGAACTCGCAACATTTCGTATAAATTATACGTGAAATAGAAGTACAATCGGAAGACCATTTTATTAGCTTTGACATGGAAAGCATATAAACCAATGTTCCAGTTAAGGAGTCACTAAAAATCATAAGAAAGAAACTTGAAGAAGACCAGACCTTAGCAGAAAGAACATCTTTACCACCGCACGCCATTATGGACTTGTTGGAAAGTTGTTTGACTAATTCTTATTTTCAAGAAAAGGAAAAATTCTACATCCAGGATGGTGGACTACCGATGGGATCTTCACTCTCACCGGTGGTCGCAAATATTTTCATGGAATGGTTCGAGACGTTTGCAATTGAATCCACAACTAAGAAACCAAAGTTATGGTTCAGATACCTAGACGCTACTTTTATTATCAGCCCAACTATTAAACTCACCATGGAGAAAAAAGTAGAAAATAAATTACCATTCTTAGATGCCTTGATGGAAAGAAATGGCAGACAAATTTAAACTTCGGTTAACAGAAAAGCCACGCACACAGGACAATATCTTAAATATTCATCTAATCACTCCAACAACACCAAACAAGGAATTATAAGAAATCTCGTAGATAGAGCCTTAACTCTCTGCAACTCTAACGAGAGCTTGATGAAAGAGATAGATTACATTAAAAATGATCTGACAGCCAACGGATATCCAGCATATCTAGTGGATAAATTTCTAGAACAACGCAGAAATTGGACAATATCGACAAGGAATGAAGAACGAAAACCAGTACTGAACATCCCCTATGTTAAAGGTATTTCAGAAAAAGTTAGAAGGATAGGAAAACGATATAAAATCAACGTTGTTTTCAATTCAAATAACTCTCTGAGAAGTCGGCTCACTAGGGTCAAACCAACAACTCAAAAGGACATGAAGAACTGTGTAACTGATATACCATGTGAATGTGGCAATTCCTACGTTGGCGAAACAAAGAGACCTCTTGACGTAAGGATCAAAGAACACCAAAAATGCACATCTCGAGGAGAAACAGAAAAATCTGGTGCCGCCAACCATGCCTGGACTCATGGACTCCACATAAAATGGTCTGAAGCTAAAATACTACACCGAGAACAACATTGAAGAAAACGGAAACTTAAAGAAGTCGCGGTTATATATCAGAACCCGAGTTGTTCTAGTAAACCATCTTTAGATATAAGAGAAGTGTGGAAACCACTTGTTAATAATTGTAAATTAAAACTAAATGCAGCATAAAAAAAAATGGGATTTTGCCATATCAGCCATGACTGCACCCATCTCAGTCACACTCCACTGCATTTACTTTTAATATAAATAGTCATGTGGCTAAGGGATTTATTTAGTTTCACTTGAAAACGGCTAGAGATAACTACTAGTCGAAACGTCGTGATATTCAACAAAAATAAAGACAATGGAAGTACAACAGATATCTACTACTTCGCAATAGATTAGGTCCTGTTCAGAAGTGTGGATACGGGTGCTTTTCCAGTAAAGTGATTGCATCGATACCAGCGCGTACGTGGATGGACTCATCACTAATATATCTGGACGTGTACACATTTAGGAAGTCGATCTATAGAGTTGTGGTACCGATTTTTATTTTGCACGAAACCTCCAAATGTCAATGCTTTTAAGCACGTCAAAAATTTAAATATGAATTAAAGTTCAAAAGAGTAGTTTTATTATTGAATTTAGATCTTCTTCTTTGTGTTGGCATCAAAAAAAGTAACAAATACTGTGATTTAGTAGCAACAAATCAGGCCCAAAACTCTATTGTGGAAAAAGCATAATTGCGTTGGGTATAGTTGAAATATTTATGACATTAAGATGTCTTGGATATGCTTCCTCAGTCGTATAATCCTCTATAAATACTAAAAATTGGTTTTTAAAGTCACTTAGGAATTTATGCACTACACTGTATTAGAATAATGTTTTTTTCAAAATCTCTAATGATTAATTAACTTGGTTAAAAAATTTAATTATTTCTGAATTTTTGCATCACGCTGTATTCTAGAAAACCTACTTTCTCCATGCACTGAATAATAAATATTTTTAAGGGATTTTAATTTCATCAGATTCTTTTAATACAGACCTTTGAACGTTAATTATTAACGAAGAAAAACAACTTTTTTCACTAATTTTTCCTTTTAAAAACGCAAACACTACTATTAAAAAACAATTAAGGCACAATTTAGAAATAGGAATAAATTTACAACAGGTCATTACGGAAAAAACAACTTCATATGTAATAAAAAAGTACTTAATAGTTAACAAAGGATAAGTTTTAATTGTGGGGAAACATACATAAAAACCGACATGAAGGAAAAGTTGAAAAAAACTTGGGGCGTAGGCAAGTTATAGGGAAAGTAGTAATTATTTGATACGTCTAAGGAGATATAAAAAGTTTCTTATTGTTCTAAATAAACAAAACTTCGTTTAGTTGTATGTTTTTTTTTTTGATATAACCTTCTTTTTACACTGCTTCGATAAAAAACATTATACTAAATACGAGGGCAGTCGCTTATTCCGGGTGTCCGGTAAGTACCTTTCTCGGAAGCATACAGGGAGGTCAAAATAACCCTACATGTCAAAAAATTCCCTTAACGAGATACAGAACCCTAAAAGAATACCTAGTACCTTATCTGCTCTAAGTTCTGAACCGACTTGTATAATTTAATAAAATTTTAATACTTTATAGAAGCCATAAAGACTCAGTTGATGTTTTAGATCATCAGAGAAGTCAGGTACGGAGTTACAGTCACACTCGTTGGGACTAATTTTTGACAGGTGTCATTTTACAGAGCTGAAAACTGATATTTTGACCATTCCTCGTCAAAAAAGACACTGTTAATTTATTTCGATTAAACTGGCGGTTTTCGAGATAAATCGGTTTTTATGCGAAAAACTTTAAAGTTAGATCTGTTTTGTTAACAAAAATGTAACATTGGATTTCTTGCTGGAATATGTTCATTTTGGCATCCTATAAAACATATCTCGATGGTAACTCTGAAAGACCTGCGCAAAAAAATTACGGACCAAAAATTGTCACGATTTTTGGTTTTTTGAGTTTATCTCGAAAAATATTTCAAACAAAAGTTGTAGAGAATTAAAAAACCTATCGATTCATATAATATAAGTTATAGGTGACGCCACTAGTTATCGAGATATATTTTTTTTCAACAAAATTTACGGTTTGTGTTTATTTTTTTAAAGACATTTATTAACAAATTGTTGATTTAAAATTTAACAAAAATATAGGTATTATCATTCTAAAAAAGTATGTCAAACCCGGAATCTGTGAGTTTTTCATTTTCCGAGAAATTCGATGTCAAAGTTGAAAATTCAACCTCAATTTTCTTCTTTCCTAATTAAGATACAATGCTCAATTTTAATGGAAATTGTTTGTATTGTTTTATACTTTGAAGATCTATTAAAAAAAAATTTTTTTCAATCGTGGGCCGAGAAATTTTGCAAAAATCAATTTTTGCACCAAAAAAATTGCGATAACTTTTCACCGGATTGAGATAATTTTTTTTTAATGCGTGCATTGGATTTAGATGTATCATGTCCAATATAAAAAAAATAATTTTGGATGAAAAAACGTTTTTTTTTTCAAAAATTCATAGTAGCGTGGCAAATGAATATTAAGGGCTCAAATTTGAAGAAGATGCTTTCTAATATTTGTACTTTACCTGTGAATTTTTTGGATCCAAGAAATACACTTCCATACGATCTGTGAACCTTCAAAAATTGGGCCGAATCTAATCGGAAATAGCTGCTGCAGGCCGCTGTCGCCGGGTTGCCATAGTTCTGGCGCATTATTCATTGGCGCTTCAAGGAAACTTATACTTACTTACTTACTTACTCCGTGGCGTTACAACCCCGTGTGGGTTTTGGCCGACTTGACAATATGCCTCCATTCGTTTCTGTCCTTTGCTAGCTCTATCCAGTTCTCTACATCCATAGCTTTAAGGTCTCCTGCTATATTATCCCTCCACCGGAGCCGGGGTCGTCCAAGTGGTCTTTTTCCAGTTGGGGTTTCTTCCAACACCAGTCTCACTATTCTTTCGTTAGAGTGTCTTATGAGGTGGCCTGTCCACTGGAGTCTTCTAGACTTTATTTCTTTAACTATGTTGGCGTCTGAGTATAACTCTTCTAACTCTTTGTTCTTATTCTATATTGTCCCGTTGCCCTATCCAGCAAATTTGAGCCCTTAATATTCATTTGCCACGCCATTACGAATTTTTGAAAAAAAAAAACATTTTTTTCATCAAGAATTTTTTTTTGTACACGGAAATGATACATCTAAATCCAATGCACGTATTAAAAAAAATTTTATCCCCATTCGGTGAAAAGTTATCGCAATTTTTTTGGTGCAAAAATTGGTGTTTGCAAAATTTCCCAGCCCACGATTGAAAAAAAAAAATTTTTAATAGATTTTCAAAATATAAAACATTACAAACAATTGAGCATTGTATCTTAATTAGGAAAGTGGAAAATTGAGTTTGAATTTTCAACACTCGATTACTAGTGGCTCCACCTATAACTTATATTATACGAATCGATAGGTTTTTTAATTCTCTACAACTTTTGTTTGAAACATTTTTCGATACAACTCAAAAAACCAAAAATCGTGACCATTTTTGGTCCGCCATTTTTTTTGCACAGGTCTTTCAGAGTTACCATCGAGATATGTTTTATAGAATGCCGAAATGAACACATTTCAGCAAAAAAACAATGTTACATTTTTGTTACTGACGAAAGTCTATCTCCCATGGAGTACTTCAAGAAAAAATAATTTTAAAAAATGGCATAACATTCTTACGCGGAGTACGCCGATATGCATTTAATTTAAGGTGAAGCGCTGTTAAATTCTTCGAAGGCGACTTTATGCTGAAAGATTTCCACTAAGTCCAAAGACGTATAAAAAGTTTGATCGAAGCTTAAGGGAAATAGGTAAAAGATGATTAGAAAATACTTATTAGAGTTATTAATTTTTTTTTGTATTTATTGACTAACGTAATTTTCAAATACAGGAAAATCATTAGAATCCTCGTGTTGCAACTAAAAATATACAATTTACCTACTTTTTCTTCTTCTTCTACCTTCTATAATAGGTCCCTGACCTGTTCCTTCTTCGATTTTCCTCATTCTGGACTTAAATTATCGCTCCACCTTTTCCGCGGTCGACCTCTACTGCGTGTACCACTAGGCGATTTATCTCGTGCGATTCTTACCAGTCTATCCTCTGTCATTCGGCATATGTGTTTGTTCCATTGTGTCTTACGTTGTAGGACCCACTCATTAATGCAGTCTGTGTTGCATGATTGCCTGATGTTATCGCTTCTTTCTCTGTCTAATACCGTTTTTCCTGTTATTCGTCGAAGTATTCTCATTTCTGTAGTCTCCAATAGTTGTTTCGTTTTTGTCGTCTCTGGCCGTGTTTCTGAGGTGTATGTCATAATAGGTCTAATTGTGGTTTTGTAGATCCGAACCTTTGTTTCTTGTTGTAAATGTTTGTTTACTTGACCGTCTAGTTCTAGTTTGCATCGGAGGGGTTCTTTTGAGGTTGTCATACATTTAGTTTTTTTGGCTGAGATAATCATATTATATTTTCTTCCCGTAAGATTAAAGGTATTTAACAATCTCTGGAGGTCGTCTTCATTTTCGGCACATATCACAGCGTCATCGGCGTAACAGAGAATTTTTATTTCTGTATCACCCATTTTATATCCTCTACCAAGTCGCACCTCCTTTATTATTTCGCCCATTATCATGTTAAGCAGCAACAAAGGAATAAGCGAGTCTCCCTGTCTAATACCGCTGTTGACTGGTATGGGTGTTGATAATTTACCGTTAGTGCGAATCTGAACTTTATTGTTTGCGTATATGTTTTCGATGGTCTGAATTATATTGATAGGAATATTTCTCTTATATAACAGGAGGATTATATCATCTAGCTTTATGCGATCGAATGCTTTTGTTAGATCTATAAAGCATAAAAATGTTGGTTTATTGTATTCTATAAATTTTTCGACTATCTGTCGTAGAATAAATACTGTATCCACGCAAGACCTTCTTGATCTAAATCCCTGCTGTTCATCTTCCAGTGTTGTAACCGAATTAATTTTATTTTTGATTACTTTCGTAACGAGTTTCAGAGTTGTGTCTAGTAGATTAATACCTACTTTTTAGATATTATAATAATGGACGAATTATACTTACATCTTGAATTTTAAAAAAAATTCAATAAATAAAGGTTTTTTTAATATGAATATTAGGTCTGTATTTTTTTTGTAGAGCAGTATAAATCATATAAAATTGACCCTTTGAGCTGATTTCTCGCATATACGCTGTCCACTTGCCGCTTGATTAATAGGGAAGCCATATTGGATAATGATTTATTAATAGATAATGCCTGTTTGGAATTAGTCCTTCTCTCTCTCTTTTATGGACATTTTCTTCATGCTGTGGAATGTACTTTTGAGCTGGGTAATTAATTTGCAATAAAGGGCCTAATTAGTTTATTATTTGATGATGTTGATAAATACTGAATTTTTGTCCGATTCAAATATTTCCCGTTCAACGATTTGACAACTTTTCAATTACACAAGTTATTAACTGTATGGACTGACTGAAATATTTTAATTAATGTGACATTTAATAAATCATATTTTTAGTTTTTATTTAATAAATGCAGTGGACGCCCGTGAACGTCGAAGTATACACAGTCAGCTCCAAAGTAAACAGAACTTATTAAAAATAGTGTGTTCTAGGAGCTCCACGTATTGATGGCTGCTTAAGTTGCGAACAATATCTTTCTTTGAGATTCGTTCAAAATTTCATGAGCAGCATTTTCTTATAAATCCTCAGTTGCCTTAAAATTATGTATATATATATATATATATATATATATATATATATATATATATATATATATATATATATATATATATATATAGTTTCGACCATCTTCATCGTGGGAAATCTTTTACTGAAACACTTCACTTGATGCAAGAAATATTTCACCAAATAAAGTGTTGGCCGATGGTAATTTCTGATAACAGAAAATACTGTCACGGTTTAATTTTTCCTTAAGTTCAGTTGATTTTGCCTTCTTTTGTTGGGTAACATAATATCATTTTCCTTTAGCATTTCTCGTAAATTCTTTGATTAAAAGCATTCCAATCCTTGCATTTCTGATCTTAATATATTACGAATCCTCGTAATTTCTTTCCCACCTCGGTTATTTTTTCCTACATTCTTACATTACAAAGGATTGTCTTAAGTTACATTTCATTATCAGTTGAAAATTATTTTGTAGTGGTGTTTGGTACCTCACTAGAATGTGCTTTGTTGTTTTCTTATCGATGCTGAATTTATTGTTACCTTTTTTATGCAGATAGATCTCGCTTTTCCTGCCTACTACTATTTGTCAGTTGCGTGTACACCACTTATTTATTGTAATGTTTTTTTTGTGTTGCAGGAAATTTGTTCTTTTATTTGAAATGTATTTCTTTAATTTAAAAATAATTATTGGGATACATATTTGATTTTTTTTTGGGCAGGAAATACCAATGATTAATGAATTTATTTCAGCCAGCTATTATTACCCGGGGTCATTCTTTTTAAGCTCTCATTTCTCAAACGTGTTAATTGAACGCACCTAACAGAAACAGCGTGGTACGCAAGCCGAATCTTTGTTATACATGGAGGCCATTTTGCCTTCACTTTCACTTTTTCCTGATTTGATTCAGCTGAAGCAATTACAAATTTTCATCTCAATATTTATTAATTTTTTGGTGATTGGGATTTTGAGGCTGGAAAGTCGTTTATTGCTGTGATAATTTTGTTAAGTTTTTAAGTTACCGTATTTTGTGCCAGTTTGGCGTTTATATTGTTTTTACAAGAATAAACTTGAAGACAGGGATTTTGGGCAATCCTCTCCCCCAAGAAGAGCGAGGTGTACCCTACTGGTTATCTTAATATAGAGTCCTGCAAGTACCTGTTAAGATAGAGCCTACACCGTTAAGCAGAGAAATGAAACAACTGACAGTCTCACCATTTAAGTATTAGTATTACCTTTTATTTAATAGAAACGACCTATTTTATCCCTGATTTTGCGTGAAATGCAATATGCTGCAGATAGAATTTTCACAGCACTCCGAAGAGAAAAGCTGGATCCGTCCCTGCTGGGGAGACACTAAATATTTACATATATCGTAGGAATGGCCACTTTGAGGAATATCTGACCGCTTTATGGTTCAAATACGGATACGCAGAATAGCAAAACATGGCAAATGGAGTCTGAGGGAGGCACTGGCGAACCCACTGACGAATCCACCCTCAGTTTCCAAGGACGAAATACCAAAGACTTAGTGATAGAAAAATATAGTGTAAAGACCTAGTGGCGACGGTTCAATTTTCTTTTGTGTGCATCTCTGTTCTAACCTAAAATCTCTTTGGCATTTTTTTGCTCTTTTCAAGTTAGTTATAAAACTAAATTTGAATCTATAAAATAAAATGCCAGTTGTGAAATTTGGTTCCGGAGATATATCCATAACCTTAAGGTGCCTCAATTAAAAAAAACACAAAAGTTGTAATATTTTCTATTCTATTTATTATGAAAATATAATACAAAACTTCCTATGTAGTGTAATCGAATAAATCGTTAATATAATCAATATATTGTGGTCAATTACTGGACTGCATTGGTGTATACAGAATGTAGCAAGCACAAATGCACTAGCCATAGGTTAGGTCAAATAACTTTTTATAATAGCAGTTAGGTAAATTCTATCAGATATAGTATAATAAATTTTTCGTTGGTTGCGAATATAGATAGCCAATTAATAACTATGTTTGCAAAAAACTTCATTCAATTCTTTTTCCCAAAAATATTAAAGTTCTTGAGAGACGTGGACTTTCTAGATTCATATAAGATCAGCAGCCATATATATTGTGAAATATTTGATAATTTAAAATCCATTGAAATATGGACACTAAAATTGTAATGTATAATATTTTCAATTAATTTTGAAAATGTTCATCCAGGATAATAAATAATACAAATATTATATTATGCTTACAATAATAAAATACGTTAGATTCTTGATTTGATAATTATTTTAAAAGCATATTTTTAGTTTCAGTGGATTTATGTTACTGCTTGCGAGAAAGAAAGAATGATAAAAATTGTAATGTTAACAAAGAAATTAAATAGTCGTAAAAATTAGATCCAATGGCAAAAACTGACTAAAAAGTTTTGACTATTTATATATTATATATCATTATAGAGTGGTTAACGTTTTGAATTTTTACTTTATATTTTTCGTGTATATTATGAACAGAATTATTATTTATTAAATAATTAAATATAAATTCGTGAATTATTGAAGTTCAGTTTATTTGAAATTTTTTAACCTCTTTCTAAAGCATCTAAAATTAAAAATTGGCTATCCATACCATATGTTTCGATTATTTTAAAGATTAAGTTTTGCTATCATTGAAGTTAATGGTTTTTTTTTTGTTAATTTATTAATGTTTTAAGTACATAAATATGATACTCGTTACTCTAAAAAGAAATAGTATTAGAAATAACTGATTTCCTAATAAAGAACGAAAGTTTTCACAGCTTTGGTTAAGTTAAAAATCATGGCTCTTAAGTTTAGATCGTGTCAAATTGGAATTATTATCGGAAGTTCCGCCTACGATAGGTCGAAAAATGATTTTTCCCCGGTTTTTTGGATTTTACGGAAAAACTAAGGGATTTAGAGAAAAATGTTTCACAAACAGAATTATACTTCTTAAAAATATCTTCAAAATGACTTTTTATTTGTTCAAATCGGTCTGTAAACAAAAAAGTTATTGCAAATTAAACATTAAAAATGCCCTATTTTTCAATTGTTAATAACTTTCTTAATATTTATTGAATTGTTTTAAACTTCAACCAAAATGTGAGTTTTAGAGTGCTTAAAAAGTGTGCGGAAGTTGGGTGCTGTCGGTCCAATACTGTTTATAAAATTGCAATTGTTTATTAGAAAAACGAAAAAAGTGACTATTTTTGATTGGCTGTACCGTCATCTACGAAACTGCTACAGAGTTCTGTCAATACTCATTCTCTTCGTAAAGACTTAAACTATCATGTTAGTAAAAAAAAAGTGGATATTTTTCATATTTTGTTTATGCAAAATCGTCATGAAAATATGGGTAGTTTTTCGCTTATAAATAAATTAATTAACAACCGCATTTTTTATTCGATTTGTTAATGAAGCATATCATTGGAAAGCTGGTAAAAAAACACGAATTTTGAAAAAAAAAGTCTCAACGACCAATAGGAGCCGAGTTAGCAATTTTTTTTTTCAAAAAATCACAGAGCAATTGTTTATTTATATTAAGAACTGAATTTTTTACAGTTCATTAATGAGCCTAGAGTATATGAAATCATTCAATTGAGGTTAATTTATATACAATAAACCCTTCAGGAGATCACTAAACTGAGGGCACGTGCTGGACGCCAGATAATGTAAAATGGAGGGGTAACCGAATCTCACCGAGTACAAAGTGAGAGCGGGTCTTCAAATCGGCGCGCGCTTGAAAAATTAGCAATATCTCCGCTTGTAAATAACGTAGAGCTTTCATTCTTTGATTTTTTTGAGGTAGCTCATCGAAAAAATAATATTGGGCACATGTTCAACCTTCTCTCCCCCCCCCTCCCCGAAAATTGCATTTTTTACATTTAATTTTTTTTTTACTCGTTTTACATGTTTTTTGAAAACGATTACATACCTTATTATACATATATTTACTTTTATGAATTATTATATTCGGCCCCCTCCTAACCCCCCAAAAATTATATCGTAGGCGAAACGTCGGATAATAATTCCAATTTGACACATTCTAAACCCAGGACTCATGATTTCAACCAATTTCCTCTTTCTTATACTGTTTCTAACACAAAAAAAAACAATAAAACTTTTTGAATCCGCAAAATTATAATGTATTGCTTATTTCATCAATGTGAATAAAAATGAGAAAAGAATTGAAGTATTTTAGGGAAAATTCCATTGAATAAGTGATATTTAAATACAATATGTCAAAAAATATTTTTAAATTTCATATTATTGGTATCCTCACTATGTTAATTTCTTCTATCTTCCATACAAATTAAGAAATCTGGTACCCTGCATACTAAAATTCATACTTTATAACAATCAATATTTCCCAGGAAACAATATTTATTAACTTGTTTATAATCCAACATTAAACTTCTTAATAGCAAAAATTCATTCTTAAAAATATCCGAAACTGTGAAAAACACTTTGCTATAGTCAAAAAACATTATTTAAAATACTTTTTAAATATATTATTTCGTTGTAAACTTTTTCAAAAAACTCTTTGGCATGCAACTAGTTAGTTTTATTGGACGTGGTCTCTACGTACGCTACTGCGCTAAATTTTACATTACATTACTTTTAAATCATCGTAGTTCTTATTTAGTACGGTATTACCGGCAACCCAAAATACATTCAGTTGCAAGTATTTCAGATTACCAGTTTTCAATAGGATAATAAAATATTCTAATTACAATAATAAATTAATGTTTACATACTTTTCACACGTAAATTAAAAAATTTCACAATCATTATTTTACAATAAACAAAATAAAATAAGTTAATATAAATAAAAATAACTTAAGACATTATTTATAATTGAACAATTAAAAACTTTTACAAAAATACATTTATAACTTTACATAAATAAGAACCACACCTTCATATTATTTATATAACTCTATGTTCATAAAATATCTCTATGTAAGATTACAGTTCAATCTTCAGCATTACATTTGTAAAATTTACACGACTCTGTGTAATTTTTATTGTAATAACGTGAAGTTATGTTATAACTTACTTTATAAAGGCTATTTCTGTCTAAGTATAGCTAGGCCCTAAGAATTAGAGTAATACATAATGTATTGCTTATTTGATTATATTATTTTTTGTCTAAATATATGTTCGTTAAAACTATTGTTATTCTATATTGCTGTTAAGTTAGGCAGGCTAGATTAGTTTAAACACGAGTTGTAAAGGAAGTGCGAGAAAATAATTGACTGTTGTGTCAAAAAATATTTTATTTAACATATGTTGTTTAAAGAAAATGATTTTGTTATATATATTTTTTTTTTGAGAAGTAGATTTTGATATCTTCGACAAAAGCCACGGGCGCCATTAGTAGATATTTAAAAATCAAATCACTATAACTTTCAAATTGAGGTGAAAAAAAAACTGAAATCTCGACATTTATTCTTTACGTTTATATTAAATAATCATATAACAAACTTGAAATTGTCGTTGTAAAAAAACACAATATAATGTGATTAGTGGATATAAACTCCTATATTATTGTTACTAAATTGGATCGTTTAAAAATGTATGGTTTACATTTATATTGAACAAATAATAACTGTTATTTTGTTGAGATATGGCATATATTATTATTAAATATAAATTATCGAAATGTTCCGTGTATTTGAATGATTTTTGTTGTTTTTTTGTTATTGACAAAAAATCTGATAATATCTGAATAACAAAATTATTTTGACCCTTATTAATCGAGAAATATATATATATATATATATATATATATATATATATATATATATATATATATATATATATATATATACAGGGTGTCCAAGATAAGGATCCTAAGCATGGGGATCTCGGAAACAGTTGGAGATACGAGGTCGGTTAAATTAGAGAAAAGTTGCGCAATTTAGTGCTAAATTAAACGCAGTTAAAAAAATTTAAAAATTTCGAACACTTCCGGAGATTTCCGGAAAAAAACGAAATTTGGCAAAATCGTTTTTAATTTTTGCAGGCTTTATTTAAAGAGATATCAGAAAATAAAAGGTAGATTCTCATTGCCACTTTTTATTTTTTATAATATGGTCTAAACAAAATTTAAATCCGACGTTTCGTTTCTGAGATACCATCATGAACTTTCATTTTTTATATGGAACAAAAAAAAGTATCCCATGTATTTGATAGCATTTTTTATTACAAATTCAACGGTGTATCACACTTGCATATCAAGTGTGTAGTTCATTGGCTTTTATAAAACTGATATACCTTTCTCTCTCGCTCTCACGGAGCTCTTATGGAAAGTACTTGAACTACGTATTCGATATGCAAGGGTGATACACCGTTGAATTTGTAATAAAAAATGCTATCAAATACATGGAATACTTTTTTTTGTTCCATATAAAAAATGAAAGTTCATGATGGTATCTCAGAAACGAAAAGTCGGATTTAAATTTTGTTTAGACCAAATTATAAAAAATAAAAAGTGGCAATGAGAATCTACCTTTTATTTTCGGATATCTCTTTAAATAAAGCCTGCAAAAATTAAAAACGATTTTGCCAAATTTCGTTTTTTTCCGGAAATCTCCGGAAGTGTTTGAAATTTTTAAATTTTTTTAACTGCGTTTAATTTAGCACTAAATTGCGCAACTTTTCTCTAATTTAACCGACCTCGTATCTCCAACTGTTTCCGAGATCCCCATGCTTAGGATCCTTATCTTGGACACCCTGTATATATATATATATATATATATATATATATATATATATATATATATATATATATATATATATATATATATATATATATATATATATATATATATATATATATATATATATATTGAGAAGTAGATTTTGATATCTTCGACAAAAGCCACGGGCGCCATAAGTAGATATTTAAAAATTAAGTCACTATAACTTTCAAATTGAGGTGAAAAAAAAAACTGAAATTTCGACAATCTAACATAATTATTTATTCTTTACGTTTATATTAAATAATCATATAACAAACTTGAAATTGTCGTTGTAAAAAAACTCAATATAATGTGATTAGTGAATATAAACTCCCATATTATTGTTACTAAATTGGATCGTTTAAAAATGTATGGTTTACATTTATATTGAAGAAATAATAACTGTTATTTTCCTGAGATATGGCATATATTATTATTAAATATAAATTATCGAAATGTTCCGTGTATTTGAATGATTTTTGTTGTTTTTTTGTTATTGACAAAAAATCTGATAATACCTGAATTACAAAATTATTTTGACCCTTATTAATCGAGAAATATATAGAGTTATATTCCTTTAAGGTGACAAATAATTTGCCTAAACAGAATAAATATTTTGAAATGTGTGTTAATCTTATTAAGAAACACATTCAATTGTCAAAACTGAAAATTTCAACAGAGAAAGATAGTGGTAACCTTTCGCATCGATAGTATAAACTTATTTTTAATTCACTTGGGTGGAAACCATATTTATATATTATATGACACGAAACAGAAATTTGTTTTTCAATAAGATTTCTAAACTCTAAAACCTTCATAAACCCGGGGTTATTATATTAAGTACCAGGGTGGCTCTTGTCGTTCTCGAAAGAACGATCATCTTGATAGAAAATGGGCGTAGTCTACGACCGAACGTACACACCATACAGTGAGCTTTGAAAATGGTGAATGAGATTTCACCGAAACGTCAGCTGCCTTACAGTCCTGAAAGGGACTCAGCACATACACGGGATATATATATATATATATATATATATATATATATATATATATATATATATATATATATATATATATATGATTCATATTAATCCGGGAATACATCCGTTCGTTGGTTTGGTTTCCTGTAGAAATTTGCAGACGTTTCGCCAAAATCCCATTTGGCATCTTCTGTGCTTGGTGGTTGTAGATCATCTGAAAGAAAAGTCAGCGTGCAGTATCGCACTAAGGCACGCCTCCTTTTTTTATATTTGGGTGTGGTTTTGTCGCTGAACGCGTATTGAATCGAACTTTCCGGATTTCCGTCAGTCGTCAAAAGCGCCAGACTTGTCTGATGGTGTTCCTAAAACGGCTATAGTGTGCGATATCTTCATAAAGCAGGGACTATAACAATCTTAGGCGAAGCGTTACCAAGTATAAAATTATATCGCTAGACCGTAACGTGATGCGTGGTTGGTCCTGTAACGAGCGCTATCGTGGTTCATCTCCACCAGGTCGCTATTTGTCGTTGTTATAAGGTAGAAATTAGAAAGTGAAAAGTCGTTTCTAAATTTTTTCTACCCTATTGAACCGCAACGCAGGGGGGTGCGGTGAGAGTCCCTCCTAAACCACCCGACCAGATAGGAATTCTGGCCGCCTCACCTTTCTTCTCGCTCACCGGGGCAAAAGGGGAGTGAATGATAAAAGGGGCTTTTGTTTCTTCTGTTTACTTCGGAAATTGAAGTAAAGTTTGCTTCCAAAAATAAGCATTTGTCTGCTATGCATAAAGCATGATGTATGTTTGAGCGTGGAATGCTCCAAGGTTGAGATTCTGAGAGAAAATCAAGAATTGGGTAAGCTAAGCATTACGGTGAATAACACTTAGCCAGGGGATACTTGCAAGTGTATGAGTTTATAGGCCTTTTGTTTTTGTTTGGTATTTTCCGCAAAGAAAATTTGGAAAAAATTTTGTAATAAAAATTTTCCGCAAAAGAAATTTAGAAAATTTTCTTTAATAAAAATTTCCGCAAAGAGATTCGTTGTACAACTTTCCGCATGAAAATTATGCATAAATCTGAATATAAAATCCGCTACGGGGATGCAAGGTAATACACATTTCGAAAATTGAGAATAAAAATTATTCCGCAATTGAAATGTTTAGCGTTGTTTATACCCATGTGTTTAATTAACGTGTAATGCGTGTAACTATAACTAACTGTACATTCTTTTCTTATAATCCATTCCTAAACGTCGTAAAATATATCAGTCCATTCAACTCTCGCAAGGGATACATCTTATAACGAAACTGGTAATAAGTTGCCTTTAATTCCCGCAGTTAAATTTGCTGAAAGGGGATAAAATAAAATCCAAAATAATATTTCAAGAACCGTCCTTTTTCCAGGTATTCTCTCCTAAGAATCCCGAAATAAAGGCGTTTTTATGTTCTGAAATATATCGTAGAAACTGAAGTTGCTTTTCGCAAAAGTGATTAAAAAATGTAAGGGTAACAAGGAACAGATCATAAAAAGTTTTGTGTTTATGTCCGCAAAACAAGTAAGGGTAACTAACTTGTATGAAGTTCGGAAAAACGTATGGGTAATAAAACGCTATGAGAAAAAGTATGGTTAACCAAGTTGCCAAAAACAGTACTAGTAACTGTGACTTAGAAAAATATGAAAATTTTATCTAAGTGAAAATTGCAAATATTATTATAAAATAATAATATTGGAGTGTCAAAACGACTGAATATGAATTTGTTTTGAAAAATTTTAATGAATTTTTCTGGAAAAAATATGATATGGGAAATCATATCATATTTTGATTTTGAGGTTATGTTATGGTTGAGTATATGGAAACTCATGTTTATTTCGAATTGAATCGCGAAGTTTATGTCGGTGATCCGTAATTGCAACCCCAGTTCGTGTATACAATTACGAATAACACCCGACTTTCGAACTATAGTGTCTGAGAGCCCTGTAGTTGAGAAAACTTACCTAGGCGTTCGTAAGCAGATACTACCTAAAGTCCAACACTGTATTTTTTATACAAGGGGAATTCTCAGACACCGTATTTAAACCGATTAGTTTGCATTTCGCTTTAAAATCTTCTTGAATCTTTGGTTTTTCACTATCTTTGTGCAAGTGATAGCTACTAAACGCCCAAAGATCCCGTGATATGATTTTAAGTTTAACGAAGCGATGACTGGACGTTCTTTGAAGACTTCGATGCCTTCAGAAAGATCGTCGTGGTTGTTGTATGGAGGTACTGGAACTGGTAAGCGCCACGGCCGTTACTTTCATGCTTCTTCTGATGGTCGTCGAATCAAGAAGATGCCAATCCAAAAGACAAGAGAAGAGAAGAGAACGATGCTTGTGATCGACGAGTTTTGTTAACTTTTTTAGGCCACGCCTTTAAAGTCGAAACAAACGAATGACAACGCTGTATTTTGTCCCATAAGCACTAATGCTTTTTGAACAGTGAAATTTCAAAGGAAATCATACTTGAAAGTTTGTGAAATGGTGTTTTCCATTTGAAGGATGATCCATAGTGATCAGATAAGTATCTGTTTTCAAAAATCGCAAACAGATATGTACAATAGCAGCGTGCTTTATACGCGGTCGCAGATAGTAGCGGTTGGTTGGCGTTGGCGTTGGCTCCGCCTCCCTCTCGAGCGCCACCGTTGGTGTCAGTTTAAGCGTGGCACGCGTGTCGGTACCATGGTCCCGCTTGAAGAGAGTTTTCCAAGTAGAGGGCAGATTCAGTGCATCGTCTCTCTTGTTCAGAGTGCCGTTCTTTTCAATATCGATGGATTCACGAATCAATCTTGCCTTGTAGTATCCTATATTAGCGATTTGCTGGCCGGTGTCAAAATCAATTTTGTGTCCTGTCTCGTGCTGGTGTCGAAAAAGCGCCGATGTTGTCTGTTTGTTTCTTATACCGAGCTTATGTTCTTCTAGTCTAGCTGATATTCTTCTGTTGGTCTGGCCTATGTATGTTTTGTTGCAGGTGCCACATGAGACTTTATATACGCCTTGATTTTCTAGGCTGATTTTGTCGTTTGGATTTCTTAAAGAAGAGCCTATTGTTTTATGTGGTTTGTAGGCTGTAGATATGTTGTGTTTCCGGAGTAATCTGCCGATTCTGTCTGTTGTGCCTTTTATGTAAGGAAATATAGTGATTTGTCTATCCTCGGCAGGTGGTCTTGTTTCTTGCGTTGGTTTTTGTTGCAATTTTATTGCCTTATTTATTGTTGGTGTCTAGTGGCTGTTTTGTTGGAGGGCCCTTTTTATGTGACAGTTCCTTTTCTTTTCCTTGGTCATCAGTTAGGCGGAGGGATCTTGATATTAAGGTATTGGCTACGCCCTGTATTTGCGAGGGGTGATGGTGAGAATCAGCATTCAGGTATCTGTCCGTGTGTGTTGGTTTTCGATATCTGTGTGTCGTAGATCTACATTCATTGTTTTGGTTATGAGGACATCTAGAAACGGAAGCTGATTATTTTCCTCTAGTTCCAGAGTAAACTGTATCTTTGCGTGTATAGAATTGAGGAACTCATGGAAGCAGTTAGCTGTTGTTTGCCATGAGGCCATATTACAAATACGTCATCAACGTAGCGACACCAAAGTTTGGGTTTGAGGTGGAATTTATCGAGAGCTTTCGTTTCGAAATAGGTCATGAAAAGATTTGCCATGGCTGGAGATAGTGAAGAGCCAATGGCAGCGCCGTCTCTCTGTCTGTATATCTGACCATCAAACAGAAAATATGCGTTTTTAAGACAGTGTCTGGTGAGATCCATGATATGAGTTGGGAAATCTTCTCTTTATATATATATATATATATATATATATATATATATATATATATATATATATATATATAAAGTATGCAAAATGTATATTATAGGTATAAAAAATAACATTTTTACAAAAACAAAGATAATTTTCATTTCCCAACCCAATTCAAAATAAACATAATTTGTATTTTAAGAAATAAAAAGATTAATTTTATATCGTTTGATATCCTTTATATATTTTAAGGCGATACTAATTCCATACATAACGGTTATTTTTCCTGTAAAATATTTAGATCTGTGTTTGTACGTATTTATTTTTTCTGTATAAAATTCTCTTTCTAATTCTTTTCTCTCATTAAGGATATTAAATAGGTTAAAAATTTGAACAATATCTTTCAAATTCAAATATTTGTTTACTAAGTAGAGTTAGGTCCATTTTTTATATTCTTTTTTAGGGTTAAATGCACAATTTATATGGTTACAGACACCATAGACGCTTGGCAATATAGCTTAGTAGATTTTGATCTCCTATCATATCGCACGAGAATACAGTAATACACGACCGAGAAACAGTGGGATGGAATTATCCCTATTCTCCCAAGAGAATGATCATTTTCTATTAAGAACCAGAATAGCCACCCATGTAGGATACAAATGTACGTCCACCTTTTCTGTATAATTTTTTTTTTAAATTTTGAACACAATTTGATTCTTACATAAGTAGTGATCATAAATAAATAAATAAATCCACCAGAAAATAAAGAGTATTGATTGTATCTATGAATTATATTATTCTCAATTAACTCTTGACCCAACTTCCACAAAAACATTCTTCAAATGATTTTTTTCCAATCTAAAATTTTTTAATACTAATCATTTATATAAGGGTTTTGTTTCTTCTTTGTTTAAAAATGGTCGAATCTTAAAAAACCCATAATCTGTGAAAATATATTACGAGCCATTGTAACTGATACTACAGGGCGACATAAACCTACATCTATACTCACTAACACACATATAGGCTCTGGTTTATGTAGAACTTCAAAACTAATAGGCAAACCAATAAGTTCTTCCAGTTCTACCTATAAAAAACGATGAAAGGTGTTCTTATTTCTTGCATAATAAAACTTGGCTTTCCTATTCGTCTGTCATAAAATTATATTCATAACATCTCATGAAAAAATAATTCAAAGGCTTCTTCTAGTGTCAAAGATTTGAACTATATGGAGTCAAACCTGCTGAAAACTTATTTTCTTCTCTTCGTAATAAGTGAATGAGAAATACATTCTCTTGTCTCTTTCCCTGTAGATTCGCTCTTTAATTGGAGCTCTTGCTCCCTTCCTCTTTTTTCAGTACTCCAGCACTAAACTGCTACTAATTCCACAGAAAAGATCGGACCCCAGAAATGTCTTAGCTCCTTTTCTGGCGAGCTTGTCTACTCTTTTATTTTCCTCTACCCCAGTGTGTCTTGATACCCAAGGAAGGGTAACTTTATTATTCCTATCTAATTCATTTAGTTCTTCTAGGTATTCCCAGATCATCTTGGAGATGATCATCTTCATTATGAAACCTGCAAGACGTTATTTATTTCATCAGTTTTACTTATTATATTAGTTCCTTCGGTAATATTTGCACGATTCTTTAGTGCCAAATCATCAAAGTAACTATCGTAATCGCTTGTTTCTAGTATTGATAATAGTTCTTTACCTGAGACTTTTGGAAGTCCCCGAGAGCGTTGGGTCGAGATAAGAGAAATCCTCGTCATTTTATTTATCTGGGGTATATTTGTATCCTGATCCAATTGTTAAAAATAACTATGGAAATAATTTGACCCTAGCAAGGGTAAAAATTTTAATTGTGCTAGGCTATCAATGGAAGCCCCGTGAATAGTTAAGTAATTTTAACAAAGTAGGAATGTGAGCCATAGTTTTACGCGAATACCGTTGTTTTTAGTTTGTAGGGTTTATGAAACCTCGTTTTTTTTCTTTGTTATTCTAAGAGCTTTAATAGCTTAATTGTTTATATTAAAAAAATAATAAATTATTGTATTTAACATTATTTCATTTAAATTTTCTCACTCTTAGTACATATTCTATCGTATCAGTACGTTTTTACAAGAGCATGATACAACTAGCTGTATTAAAAATATGTATATGAAAGATATCTCAGATTAAATTGAGTAAAAATATATTTTAGAACATATCCTATCCAAAAAAAATTGATATCTGGGGTACAATTGTACCTCACCAAGGTTTATGAAGGTTTAATAATTTGTTAAGTTGTAGGTTATGGAAATATCATATTATAAATAATAAAAAAAATATTATAAAACCTTGAACGAAAGAATGTATGAATATAAATATATTTTTCATGTTTTATACTTACAATCAATCTCGGTTATATAAAAACAGGTAAAAAATATCCCTGGTATATAAAATTATCGATCTTTTATCTCAATTATGCCATTCCGTCCTGTTATTTTCCTTGGATATAGTCCGAGGTTTAGAATAATATTATTTTAAAAAGTAAATTAGAATTTCTAAAAATCAAACTGGGAAAAGTCAACAAAAGAGAATAAGGACAATTTACTGGTGTTTTTCTTAGCCTATGGATATTAAGAACGTGCTTTCTTGTAAATTGTATGTTATGATAGTATATTGTATATTATAAGGACCTTATATTTTATAGAGAAGCTCTATTCTTATACATATATATATTTATATTTTATTTAAAAAATCTAACAGATATATTATGTGATATTTTAATTAACCATATTTTTCCAATTACGAATATATTTTTCTTTCTAGTCTGCTGCTACTAAGAATTTTTAGGCGCGTCAGTGACGAAAATGATGAGTAATACAAATATTACAAATCACTGGAATTAGAATCGATACCAAATAAAGCATAGACTAGAAGTACAATAAAAAAAGCTAATGTTCATGAAGATGAGTCTAAAGACAGTAAAATGGTTGAGACAATTTAAAAATTTATTTAGCCAATCCTGATTTATAAAGATATGGAGAAGAGATAGATGGATGCGTAAAAAAAATAAAGCATATTATAAACTTACGAAGAAAGAGGACCTGAAAGACATAAAAACACGAAGAAATGAAAAATTTTATAAGGTGGCAAGCAAGACTCACAACAGCATATCTTTGAGATGATTTGGCTATAAGAAAGCTCTAAGATTTAAAAAGAGTTGAGAAGAAATCGGAATAGATAAAAAAAATTGAAACCCCACATTATTTGCGTGAATTGCGTGATTCATATAAAACCCCCATAATATACACTTATTGCGGTACCGAAAATGTTATTAAAAATATCTTACTATATTGAAATAAGCTTGATTTATTTTGTATTCCTCTTCTTTTAACACTTACAATTTATTTATTTCAAAAATTCACTCATAGGACGTAAAATAGTGTCAGTTTTCTATTATATATCTATTGTTTTCGTTTCAAAAAAAACAATTAACGTTTTTTTATTGAAACCTAAAGTTGCAATTTACGTTATTATCAGGTATGGTTTTCGTTAATAATTATTTCTCTGTCCTGAACAGATTGGTTTTTAAAATTACTGATGATAATATAAATTAACAGTTAGTTAATTTAGAAAGACCAGTTATATTGGTACAAGTTACAGATGATCAATTTAAGAATCAAATCTTATATAAAAGGGAGAAGAAATGAGGTAAAAACTAAATATTTTCCATCTCAAAATATTCGGTCAGATTTATTAAATAAATTAGAAATATATTTAAATTGTTCTTTCAGTATATAACTTTGTTTCTGTATCTTGTCACATTATTTATCGATAAATTTAAGCTGAGTATTTCTACTTGACGAACGTATAATGTTGTGGCTTGTCAGATAACTGCGGTATACTGAAAATAGTATACATACTTCATGGAAATTAGATCGAAAAAGAGCTGTTTTGTTAACAAAAATGTAACATTGTTTTTTTTTGCTGGAATGTGTTTATTTCGACATCCTATAAAACATATCTCGATGGAGATTCTGAAAGACCTGAGCAAAAAAAATGGCGGACAAAAAATGGTCATGATTTTCGGTTTTCTCAGTTTATCTCGAAAAACAAAAATTGTATCAAATAATGTTTTAAACAAAAGTTATAGAGAATTAAAAAACCTATCGATCCATATAATATAAGTTATAGGTGGCGCCACTAGTTATCGAGATATAGACAAAATTTACGTTTTTTGTTAAAAAAAAAGACATTTATTAACAAATTACCGATTTCAAATTTAACACAAATATAGGTATTATCATTCTAAAAAAATAAGTCAATCCCGAAATCTGTGAGTTTTTTATTTTTCGAGAAATTTGATGTCAAAGTTGAAAAATCAACCTCAATTTTCCACTTTCCTAATTAAGATACAATGCTCAATTTTAATGGAAATTGCTTGTATTATTTTATATTTTGAAGATCTATTAAAAACAATTTTTTTCAATCGTGAGCCGAGAAATTGTGCAAAAACTAATTTTTGCACCAAAAAAATTGCGATAACTTTTCACCGGATGGAGAGAAAATTTTTTTAATGCGTGCATTGGATTCAGATGTATCATTTCCGATCTCATAAAAAAAAAATAATTTTGGATGAAAAAAACGTTTTTTTTTTCAAAAATTCATAATGGCGTGGCAAATGAATATTAAGGGCTCAAATTTGCAGAAGATGCTTTTTAATACTTGTACTTTATCTATGAATTTTTTGAATCCGAGAAATACACTTCCATACGATTTGTGAACCTTCGAAAATTGGGCCGAATCTAATCGAAAATAGCTGCTGCAGGCCGCTGTCGGCGGGTTGTCATAGTTCAGGCGCATTATTCGTTGGCGCTTCAAGGAAACTTAGGAATCACAAGGAATATTTGTAATATTGATGTTGTTTTATTAAGTTATATGATAGTAACAATTTGTTTAGTCATACTAATTATTAATTTGTTTAACAAAAAATTATAGAAAAAAAAACAAAAACCGTAAATTTTAACGAAAAAAAAATATATCTCGATAACTAGTGGCGCCACCTATAACTTATATTATATGAATCGATAGATTTTTTAATTCTCTACAACTTTTGTTTGAACCATTTTATAATCCAACTTTTACTTTTCGAGATAAACCCAAAATCATGATCCGCCATTTTTTTTTGCACAGGTCTTTCAGAGTTACCATCGAGATGTTTTATAGGATGCCAAAATGAACACATTCCAGCAAAAGAACCAATATTACATTTCTGTTACAGATGAAAGTCTATTTTCCATGGAGTAACAGCATTATTTCTCAAATTAGTTATCTCATTTTCAAAACAATTAACAAAGTTCTGTTTTTTATTTCTTCATTTTTGCCTTACATGCAAACATTCTTATTACGCGATAGTATATTACATACTTTATTTACACTAGCAGAAAGTATATCACGCTAATGATGTTATGACAACCATTATTAAAATCATTTGTTGTCATTAAGTTAATATCGTTTCAAATGGAATATGATGATATAATAATTATGAATAATATATTTGGTATATAAATGGTATAATGAGCATGAAAACTATTTGATGTATAATCGACTAGTGTAATAATTTTTATCTTTTATTTTTATTTTCTTGTTAGAAACCTGCCTGCCTGAAATCCTCTTGAAATGCATTTTATAAAAAAAGCAAAGGTTTATTTCTATTATACAGGGCGATCCAGGAAAAATTGGGTCGTCTAGTTAACATAATAACACAATAATATATATTTATATATTTTTTTTTTCGTAAACGTCCCCATGCTGAGATATTCGTCCACAAACATCGGGGTGAAATGTAATTATATCAATATAACTTCTGTTCTGGTAATTAAAATAATTCGAAAAATTAAGTCTCAGGTGAGCAGAGAGTGCTGTGCCCATGTAGGTATTTTCAATAAATTTTAGAGTTATTTTCATGTGAACTACATGCCGCCAAGAGATTGCTCATTTTTTCTGGTTCATCCTGTATTTAGATTCTCCGAAAGTTTTGTAAGAGAAGGTGATTAGATTCGTTAAAATAATTTTTTAGAGGATTTTCATTTTTTATAGGCTGATCAGTCAATTAAAGACAATTGTAGTAACAACTCTCATCGAAGTGAATTAATTGACAAAAGCGACACTTCCTTTACAACTCTAAAGCACTCTAAAGTGTCATGCTATAAAATTACTCAGTATTTTAAAATATTTTAATCCTTAATCGCTATATTTAAAATTTGTCATTAGTACCTAGACTTACTTCGTTATCTATTATATTGCTATGGTTCAGAGGCGTGGCCATCTTGACCATCCTACTGTTTATTGCTTTTGAATACCCGGCACCCGGAAGTCAAAATTTCGATTCTTGCGAAAACTGTAAATTCTCAAAGAAATCTCAAAATGGTTCTTTCAACATAACCTCATTAATTAGTATAAAAGCACTAATATAATTTTCTGAAAATTCATACGTACCCCTAGATGTTATGTTTTTAAGGTGGTACCTAAACTTTTATTGGGTGTCAGTTTTTTATTTGGCCCCACTTACTGATCTAAAAAGTAGCTTTTCTAATTGTCGTAAGGCCGCTTTATTTTAGCAATACAAAGGAGCAATAGTAACAGCATTAGAACAATTTACAATTGGATTGGTTGGTTCCTCGTACACAATTAGGACATATAACTTTTTTTAAAATATATTTGCATGTGAGATTTAATTTCAAGAATATACGGGGGCTATAATAATTTTAATGCCTTGACAGAATCAAGCTTTCGAGAATTTATTTTTCCCTTCTTCATGACATCTCTACAATATTAATTGCAAAGTTAGAATATTAAAAAAACATATTGATGAATATTTTTAAATATACAGATATCAAAATAGCTATAAGACAAGTATTAACTCTCCCTAAAATTGAAACACCTTTACAGTTGAATGAGACGTCCTGTATGGTGTATAAACTTTCTTGTTCCAACTCTCAGTTAGTTTACATAGCCCAGACTTCCAGAAGCCTCAAAGGACGACTCACTTCCCATCGTAGTGACATTAATAGAGGTTTGTCCTCTTGTGCTCTAGCTGAACGTGTATTTCATCATGATTATATCATAAACTGGGATGGCTTTGAGATTTTGGAAAGAGTTCTTTCATATTATAAAATGTTCTTCCTCAAAATTGTCCATATTAATTAAAATGACAACTCTATGAATCAAAAAACGACACTGAGAATCTGAGTGCCATTTACAACTATATTTTAAAGTTGAAAAAAAAGGTATTAGAGTCTCCTAGATAGTCCATCTCCAGATGAGTAAGCATTTTCCATTGTTTGCTCTTATATCATGTAAAAAATATTAAACAAGTAATTTTTTGCCGAGCCTCACACTTGACTACGCCACTATTTTACGGATTCTTACTTCTTTCACTACATAGGCCACCCATGCCACTGTTCCCGATTGACACCTGACATCTATCACTACGAAATGGATAAATACTCGAGTGAAATGCTTTGTTGTTTATGATTTTTAAAAATTTATTCAAAAGGCAAAATATAATTCCTATTATATTATGCCTTTAAATATAATTCAAAAGTTTTAATGGTGTTTTGTTTCCCGTTTTTCACATATCTACTTGTTTCATATTCAAACCACGTTGATGAGATTCTTAATAATTATAGGTTAGGTTTATTTTCTAACTTTGTAATTAATATTGTAGAGATATCCTGAAGAAGAGAAAAATAAATTGTCGAAAGCTTTACAGAATCAAACAAGGGTTTTTTCCCTAACAATGCCTATAAATTGAAATAAACTGCATCCCCAATAAGAATACTGATATATATATATATATATATATATATATATATATATATATATATATATATATATATATATATATATATATATATATATATATTACAAGCAAGTACACATGCAATATTTTTTATTCAAAATAATAATTTTATAAATTGTTCTAATGGATATTCCCTAAAAAACACCTTGAACGCTTCTACAATTTTTTCCGTTAATATTTTACCATTCTTAATTTACTGAATTCATATATTTATATGTATAACATAAAATATTTGCCAAAACGATCCTTTTTTTAATTTCTTATATCTACGACAAAAATATTGCTTAACATTTTATTGCTAGATTTATTAATCATACCTGAATATTAAACACGTTTTTGAAAACATTTCGTTTTGGCAAATTTTGAAAAAATGTTTATCCTAATATTATTGACATATTTAACATCGAATTTGACAGAAAAATTGCTTTGCAGTTATTGCTAAAAGGTTTTGTTATTGCTTTATTAAGACTGAATTAATTAATACAATTATTTTTACATCAAAATCTAGAATGTCAATTGAAATAGAAGTTTCAGAATTACAAAAATGAAAACACTTATTTAGTGAGGAAGAAAGACAGGAAGAAGTGAAGATAGAATAGATATCTGAATTTTTTAAAACGGGAATCAAATCACGAGTTATTTGATTTTGATGTAAAAACAACTTAAAATCTACTTGAACACCGAAATTACACCGTATCGGATTTTCCGAAATTCACCGTTTTCGTTAGGCCCGATTTTCATGTTCTCCCGAAGTAACGCCAGAACATTAATACAAACTATATAAACATGTTAAAAAAACAATTTCTAATATCTAAATTTCATTGCATATATCACTCTCTACTGTACATATTGTGTGCTTTAACCTAGATCTATCTACTTGGACATTTTATAATGATGAATATCATAAGAGCCTCATTTTAATGTTACTTAAACTAAAGTTAAAAAATCAAATTTTCTTAAAATAACTTCCAAATGTTTTCCTTAATTATTATAAAACGCTTCTTTAGGAAATTTTGCCAGAGTTTAAAACGCCATGTAAGGCCTAAGTGGTACAAGATCGACGAAAAGAATTTTGTTTTTTTTTTCCATGCATATCAGATAGAACTACTCTATCAATCAAGGATGTCTCATATCTTTAGTGCAATATAAGTTGTATAAATGACGGTAAAACTATTTCGATAAGGTTTTAAAAATTAGAGAATTGACTAGTGATTTAAAAAAAGTTTTACTAATGGTCAGTAAAAAATTTGTCAAGAAAAAGTCTGTCTCGTAATATTTTACGAAGGAACAGAAGAAAAAACCAAAGTGGATTTTTAATAGTGTTAAATTTCAGCGACGAAATGTTTTCTTAACACCAGCTAAGTGGGCCTTTGGCAATATATTTATTCATTAATACACAACAGTGTATTATTTTTCGAGCTATCGAAGCAGATGGTGAATCTCCTCAACTTGGAAATTATACCATTTTTATATATTCGGCCCCTTATGGATGGGAAAAAACTGTCAGCGGTGGGAAACTGTCGGCATTCTTTGATCAGTGGATGGTCTCGTAGTCGCTTGCCATGTGATGACGTAATACTATTCAATTACTAGTAGGTACTTTAACATCTTGGTGCGTTATATACATCTTAATTTTATTAATTAATTAATTCAATATGTTTAGATGTCACCTATCGTCTGTCCCCTATCAAATATTAATTTTGCTTGGATGACGTCACACTTCTCTCATTTTATTAATTCTAGCGAAGTTCGAGCCAGCTACCTTCGGGTTGGAAGACAAAGTTTATAGACACAGAGCTATCAAAGCCTTGTCACAAAGTTTAGCAGTTAAATCCTATCTTCAGTCAAAGAATAATTTTTAACAATACTTTTTTTTGTGACGTCATCCGAACAAAATTAATATTTGATAGGGGACAGACGACAGGTGACATCTAAACATATTGAATTAATTAATTAATAAAATTAAGATGTATATAACGCACCAAGGTATCCAAGTACCTACTAGGAATTGAATAGTATAACGCCGTCCAATGGCAAGCGACAACGAGACCACCCACGCATCGAAGGATGCTGGCATTTTCCCACGGTGGACAGTTTTTTCCCATCCACAAGGGGCCCAATACCTACTATCACTGTTTTGTTAAGACACGTCTTAAAATGAAAAAAATTGTATATTGTAATACAATCCATTAAGATTTATATACACATTATCATTATGATAACGAAACGCCATATATGGATCGTGTACTTCTTCACACTGATAAAGTGTTTAAACTTGAGAACTAACATGATCAGTGCCCTAAAATATTGTTCCAAAGATAAAGATATTTAATTAAACTTTAACTCGAAACACATAAACTTACCACGTGAAAAAAAAGCATTTCTTCCATTATTAAGAATAAAATCACTCTCTTTTATGCTTGTCTTATTGAACCTGATAAAATGTTTAACGTATAAAAGTTATGGGTAAGACATAAAGAAGTTATGCTCATAAAAAACAGAATGTCCCAAAAGACCAACGTCCGAAAAGGCGCAACAAGTTTTGAAAGTTTTACCACCTGAATCAATATCAATTCTCCGTATTAGCTTATACACAAATTTATTTATCAAAATACGGAGCTCCAATTACCAGCATTATTTATTCAGTTTATCATGACAATGTCTTTCTATCTACAAATTTTTATATCGAAAATAACGTTTTGATTATTCAAAAAGGTATATTTTACTAATACATTATTTAATTAAATTAATTTCGTGACTAGAATAAACCCCACTGATTTAACATTAGATGAGGGTCTTATAATTTCCGACATTTTTAATGGTCCGGCACTAATATACTGGCTACTGACTAGACTGCACACTCGCCAGATTTGGGGCACAGTGCTCGAACCTTTGCTATAGTTACAAAATATTAGTTTTTAGACAGTTTTGGTAAAAAAAGGAAGAAATAAAAAAAGTTAAAGAAAAGAATATTAAACAAGAAAGGAGAAAATTAGAAACAATAAAAATTTGTTAAAAAAATTTTAAAAATATGGAATTAAAAGTAGAAAAAAATCAAACATATCGTCTGATATTTTATAATATTGAAACTTGATGCTGAAGTCAACAAAATCGTCTAAAAACTAATATGGCAAATAAAAATATTGCACTGGCCCGAATTCACATACTGCTTTTAACACACCACATTCACTCATCATTCATCGCATTTTACATTAGTTTTTAGTAATAAATATTAAATAGATTATTAATATCTTGTATCTTTTTATACTATATGCTTGCAAAAATACCGCCGAAAACTATGCTTATTTTTCGTTAAAATTTGTTATTTCGTTGAATTTTTCTGTTTTTAGTTACTTTTTCTCTTTTATCTTTAATTCTAAATATTTTACAATAAATTTTGCTTTTTAAGTCCGCGCAACCGGAGATTTATATATATCTACATTAGTTTGTATGAGGGTATCTACATATAAAGGGTATAGTCGATAAGTCGATAAATATTTTTGGTTAAATTTCACTGTTTTATTATCGTAAGATGGGTTTTACTGATAAATTAAGGAAAAAAATGTCAGAATTTATATGAGCTTAAGAAATATATTTTAAGAAGTTTAAACTCAATTTAATGCTTGTGTTTTCTAAACATAAAACATCAAACAAAAATTGGTAGTCAAACGTGTAACTGTGAAGGAGTTGCTATTCGGTTTAAGTTATGATTTAGTTAAGGTCAAGATTTATTTATAATTAATTGCAAAAAATCGATAGTATTTTTATCATTAGATGTTAGTTGACCATAGAGACAAAGTCAAAGGAAATAAGTGTAAAAAAAATAAGAGGATTGCAGTAATATTTAAAAATAATCTGCTTTTTTAATTTACGTAATATTCAAAAATTACAAAATTGCTCTCAAACATAACTGTATCGGCTGGTTAATTGTTATTAGAAATATTGATCAAATTGGCTATAAAAGGTTTTACAAGAAGATAAAATAGAGCTTTAAAAATATAAATAATTTTGGAGTTCAACATTGAAACAAGTAAAAAGATAAACTGTTCAAACATAGAGTGAAGTAAGAAGTAGTATTTTACTATTTCATTTTATATATTTTTATATTTACATAGGGTGTCCCGGAATATGAGGACAATTTTCCGGAAATGAATAATACACCCTGAAATTACAGTATCTTTTCGCACAAAAATTTTCGATAACACCCCCCTCTGTCAAAATATTCATCGTCAAAAGAGTAAGAATGATACTCCTTTTTATAAAATGTTTCTTTTTCTGTTTGATAAAATAGTGTAAACTAATCTTAACATTTTTCATCCCTCAATTTTGAAATTATCACGTTTTCTAGACTGTATTTTATATATTTCGATTCTTTTGTATTCTAGAAGACAGAAATATTTTCTTAATTGGAGTCCACAACTTGACTCGTTTTCAAAAAAAAAAGTTGTAAATTCTAATAAAAATAAATTTTGCAGTAAATACAATAAATTATTAGTGTTTAATTCTTTGATAACGATTTAAGCAATATTGTTTATAAGCGCGTGAATTAATATAGAGTCGTGAAAAGAGGCTATTAGTGGTAACATCCGATAGGTGAGGGCACAATAAGGAAAAGTATGTAACGAGCAATTTTGCAACCTTCAAATGCTTATAAACTATCAACTATTTGTATGCAACATACATAATTATTTTCTTGTTTCTTATATTTCATGAAAAAATTGGTTGCAAATCAAAAAATTGATTTTTTCTAACTTGTTTAAATAAATGAGATGACAATTTTTCGATATAAAAACTATATCATCGTATAGTATGAGGCAATACGAGAAAAACCCTACATATGTTATACATAATTTAATTATACCGGTACACACCTTGATATTTTGCTGCTCTGTTACTAAATAAAATTCAAATTTTACATCGTCTACTGAGGATACGTGGAATGCGAATGTGTTTTATTTTTTTAATATTTTTTATATTTTACAATGCATAAAAAAACAAATAAGGTATATGTTTGGTTTTATGTTTAAGAGGATATTCAATTTTTGATTCTTATTTGACCGGTCGAATACTTAATATTTTTGTTTAAATTAGGCTTGCGTAAATGTGGCTCAAATTTCCCATATCTGTTCTGTCGTTAACAGTGTTTTTATCTTTTTTAATTTCAATCATTTCCTTTATCTGTAATTTTTGGTAATTCATATCTTTGTTTTTTATAATGGTACTGTTATAATCAAAAGTATGTTTTTCGTCCTGTGTGTGTTTGTTTAACGCTGTTGAGGCGTTTTTCGTATATTTATGGCCATTTAATCTGTTCTTCAGTAATTGGCTCGTCATGCCTATATATTTTTTGGGACAATTTGTGCAAGGGATCGAATATATTATATTTGATTTATTCATGAGAGGAGTTTTACTTTTTAAATTTGTGAACAATGTATTTAATTTATTATGTGACCTGTGGCATACGATAATATCATGTTTTTTTAAAATGTATTTTATTTTTTCTGACAGCTCACTAGTGTACGGTAATGCCACATATTTTTGTTGTTTATGTTCTATGTTTTTTGTTTTTACGTTATTCTAAAACTTATATGTTCGTTTATCAATTATTTTGGTGATAGTCGTTTCATTGAAATTATTATTTATTAGTGTCTTTTTACTTTTTGCAGTATTTTTAGTCGGAATTCTGGAGACGTTAGGGAGATAGCACGATCAGATAGACCGATTATAACGCTATTTCTTTGAGTTTTTGAATGATTTGAGAAATAGTTGAGATATCTACCTGACCAAGTTGGTTTGGTGTACCTTTCAGTTAAAATTTTGTTTTTTCTGCGTATAAGTGTCATATCTAGAAAATTTATTTTAATATTATTCTCTGTTTCCTGTCCCAAAAAATATATAGGCATGACGAGCCAATTACTGAAGAACAGATTAAATGGCCATAAATATACGAAAAACGCCTCAACAGCGTTAAACAAACACACACAGGACGAAAAACACACTTTTGATTATAACAGTGCCATTATAAAAAACAAAGATATGAATTACCAAAAATTACAGATAAAGGAAATGATTGAAATTAAAAAAGATAAAAACACTGTTAACGACAGAACAGATATGGGAAATTTGAGCCACATTTACACAAGCCTAATTTAAACAAAAATATTAAGTATTCGATCCTGTCAAATAAGAATCAAAAATGGAATATCCTCTTAAACATAAAACCAAACATATACCTTATTTGTTTTTTTATGCATTGTAAAATATAAAAAATATTAAAAAAATAAAACACACTCGCATTCCACGTATCCTCAGTAGACGATGTAAAATTTGAATTTTATTTAGTAACAGAGCAGCAAAATGTCAAGGTGTGTACCGGTAAAATTAAATATTTTTAAAAAATTTTAAAGTTTTCAATACTGTTTTTAAGTTTCTTGTTTGCTTTTTGAAATTGTAAATATATTTTTTATGTGGTGTATTTTAATTATATGAGGAAAGAATTTTGAAAATGCCTTGAATAAAGGACGAAACGTCAAATGTTTTGTGTTTTTATTAAATATAGAACCTAAACCCAAGAAAAGACAAAATATGGAAAAAATATATAAATAAATAAATATATATATATATATATATATATATATATATATATATATATATATATATATATATATGGACTTTTTTTCTTGTTTTGATTCATACTATAAGATGATATAAGTTCTATATCGAAAAATTACCATTTATTATTATACAATTGCGATTTAAACATATTAGTTCCCCTTTTCGTGATTTCTGAACAACAAATTCAGTTTCAGTGGACAAAGATACATGGGAATAAGTTATGTCTATATATGCTATTTGAAAAAACAACGGGAAGATACCCAGCTTCCGAACTATAGCTTCAATATCACGGGTTACTCGAGAATATTTTATACAGTAATTTATCTTTAAGTTTAAACTTAATTAACTTTATCCCATCTTACAGTATTGACTTCTAAACTCTAATTATTCTTCTAAATATTATTTTTAAAAACTACTTGAATCATAAATAATTGACTATAAAAACCAGACTAGGACGTAATGGGTATAGGATAATATTACTTCGGGACTAAATCTGCGACAAGAGAAAAATTTTTCTTTGAAATATCTATAAACTTTTTTTCATTTAAACTGTATAGTAAAAACACCGATACACCAAGAAATCTTAATATATTCCAAAAAATTCGTTGTATAAGTAAAATATCATTCCGTTTAGTTAACAGAGGCAATACAAATTTTTTATATTTTCTTGGTATATCGGACTTTTTACTCATCCTTAACGCTATTTATTTAAATCGTATATATTCGTTAACATTGTATGATGATAACGTTATAACTAACGTTTTAATTGCTAGAATTATCTAATATTCGTTGTGTATGAAACGATGCATGTCGTTCAAAACTTCGTTGTATTTGAACGTTAATAAGAGGTAAGAAAGTAAACTAATACAAGCTTAAGATATTTTAAGGGTAAATTAAATTTCAGCTGGTGTGAGTTAGAGCAGCCTACGTATGTACATCCCTTATTTGGTTAGGGCTGCAGAACAAAACAAATTATATCATTTAAACTTTTCTTTTAATAATGTATAGCCCAGTCATTTGGTCAAAAAAAAGGGGGTTATCTGGAAAGTTTCCGGAGAGTTTTGGAAATTGGTAATTTTATAGATTTCGATGCGCTCTTTTCGAATTTCGACTTTGCCACCTCGTATCTCCGCCGCTCGCGCCGCTATATTGGAAAAATGGCGCCTAATAACAGTTTTTTTATAATATCTCCTTTCCGACGCATTTTACGACAAAAACATGAATATACAAAATTAAACTAAAGAAAATTTTCTACAATTTATGTATTAACATTTTTTTTTGTAAAATCAATAGTTTTGGCATACGAGCGCCGCAAAGTATTATTCATCTACACCACCACGTTTTTTTCGTATATTTCTCCAAAATATTTTACTATTGTCGCAGGTATTAAAAAAACAGGCATAAGGGTAATGCGTCGCCTTTGTGTCGGGTCCCTCTCTCGACCTTAAACGAAACATCTATCGGTAGAACTCAAGAGAAGTATTTAGTTTAGTCTGAGTCATCAGTATATGTCTATCGTCATACAGTGTTGTTTGTGTTTATAGAGCCATGGCTTCTGATAAAGTAAATTGTTTAATTTGTAATAATCCATTATTAGAAAGTGAAACAATTGAAGTGAAGGAAAAAGGATTGGAGACTTTTCGTAAGTCAAGTGTTAAAAGAAAAGACTTGAACTTTTGGAGGGATTAAAATCGATAGTGGTTCATGATGTATGTCGAAAACGATATAATAATGAAAAGTTAATCACTGCATCATTGCGTAGAGGAAGCGATGTCACGATACCTCAACCACTACTGCGATCCTCGCACCCAACATTCTCATTCAAAGACCACTGTTTTTTATGCGCTGATGAGATAACAGAAGAGTTTTTAGCAAAACAAAAACAGACGCGGTTGTGCAAGCGTAATGTTGTGTATAGTGTGCGGAAATTATCAATGAAAAATAGTATTTCAGAACTTGCTATAGCTCGTAATGATGATTGGGGTCGAGCAATTGTTGAGCGTCTTGAGCATGTGAATGATTTGGTCGCAACCGATGCACAGTACCACAATTCTTACATGAAAAAATTGTATCAACCACCACCGGCTGAAGATATAAAAAAGGTCCGTATGCAAATGAGATCGATACTGTGATGCAGTTCATTTATTCTTATCTTGAGCAGAATTCCGATGAGTGTCACTTTTCTCTGGACGAATTGATAGCCAAAATTGAAGGTGATTATCGTCCACACATAAAAATAGTGAAAGCACAACTCCTCAAAAAATACGGTAATAATATTTTAATTGCCGTCACTGCCAATAAGGCTCCGGTGGTTTGTTTCCGAAATACAGGGTTTAAGCTATTAACGGAAGCCTGGTACAATCAAAGAAGTAATGACAATGCAGAAGAATGTCGGCGTATTGTAAAAACAGCAGCAGAAATTGTTATAGAGGATATTTGCTCTATGGTCTATGAGATAAAACATTATCCTCCATCAGATAATTTTTTTCAAGACTCTATACCTGAAACTTTACGCGTTTTCCTAGAAGGAGTGATTTTAAGAAACAAACGAGCGTCTTTTGAAAAATGGAAGAAAAAATAACATTGCTCTCGCCCATTCTATAATTGCAGCAGCAAGGCCGAAATCTTTTATATCATCATTACAGATCGGACTAGCTGCATTTTTATTTCATAAGTATGGATCTCGGCGATTAATAGATGTATTATCATCTCTTGGATTTTGCTCTTCATACACTGAAGCAATGTTGTTCGAAGTTTCAGCTATTATGCTCGCACCGTTGAATATCGATGATAACGCATTTTCTCAATTTGTTTTTGACAACGCTGATTTCAATACGCAGACATTAGATGATAATAACACTTTCCATGCCATGGGCGGTATCCATTGTGTAACACCTACAACTGCTATCGCTCCTGATCAAATTATTCCACGATTAAACCAAATGCCGTCTGCAAGAGTCGTTGGTAGTTTAGGTACCATTGCATTAAAAACATTTGTGAAAAAAAACGGTACGGACTTAAAAACAATAAAGATTCAAAACCTTGGTAGCATTCATGCGGCTTCGGAAGTAGTTATGCCATCCGTTTCAGATTTATTGTGGCTATATCCATAGCAGATGATGCGGATGAAATTTTGGTCTGCGACGTCTCGATCGGTGCCCAAGACGAACTCGCAACGCCTGGTCCATCAGGAACAGCAAAGCGAAGGGAATTGCGCTTAATTTCTAAAGTGTGCATCACATGTGAATTATGGCTACAGGGGGACACCACGAAAAAAAAACGCGCCGCTTACTCTACCTCAAGGTGGTGTGGAAATGAGTTTTTTTCCAAAACGCATATTGAAATGTACTTTGCGGCGCTCGTACGCCAAAACTATTGATTTTACAAATACACAAATTGTAGGAAATTTTCTCCAGTTTAATTTTGTATATAAATGTTTTTGTCGTAAAATGCGTCGGAAAGGAGATATTGTAAAAAAACTTATTAGGCGCCACTTTTCCAATATGGCGGCGCAAGCGGCAGAGATACGAGGTGACAAAGTCGAAATTCGAAAAGAGCACATCAAAATCTATAAAATTACCAATTTTCAAAACTCCCGGGAAACTTTCCAGGTAAAACTACCAAATGACTGAAGTAGTAGAGCAGTTCTGGAATGAGTTAATATTTATTGTTACATCTTTTTGTCTTGTCCTGCATCCCGAGATTATTCTAAATTTAGTGTCCTTACAGACTAACCCTAATTTAGTGGACGTTTTTGCGATGTGTGACGTGTTACTCTTTGGGAGGGAGTATGTACAGGGTTGGTCAAAAATTTTTGTACCCTAAACCTAAAAAGCAATCTGATTTAGGTTTAGAACAGCAGAATATTTGTTTTTTTGACCTAGGGTTTAAAAAAAATGGCTGCAAATTAACACCAGAGACCTCTTGAGCATTCAAGAGGTAAGTAAAGCTATACAGGGTGAGCTAATATTTATTTTTGTTCGCGTTGTTTTTTTCTAATTAGTTTTGTTTTAAAAATACTTTTGTAAACCAATTATTTGATGTCAGAGTGCACCCTCTATAGAATAAGGTATATTAAGAAAATAGCAGTTTAAGTCTTAGAGTTAAGGAATAGAGAATAAATTCATATATTTTTTTTGAATTTGCTCTATATCAAGGAGGACTAGAGAAATTTGACTAGATTAAGTTACAGTTTAAGACTAGAAAATACTTGCAATCTTTCGCAAAGCCAATTTGGTTGGGTTATAACTAAATTTTTACTATACTACATCAAAAATGGCAAATAATATAACACCTAAATACCTATATCTCTAATTAAAAATAGGTATCTTTTATACATATTAATATTTTGTACACATCCAACCAGAATTAGCTTCGTCCAAATTTTAACATAAAAAAACAATTTTCCTAGATAAACGGGTTTTTTTACAATCGTTACCCAGAATAGACTCTGACTGGTACCGGACTGGGCAAAATTTCTTGCACCTCATTGTGCTCCATTTGGTGTTCTTCTAGGCATACAACAGGTTGCGGAACCACTTCTTCCTTTAAACATGCAGATTCCAAATGTTTGTTCAGATAGGATTTCAATGCAAATGTTTTGTGACATCGCAAACATTCGAAATTTTTGTCAGCTGAATGCGTTTGCATATGAGCCCGAAGATTAGACCTGAAATAAATAAAATATATTACATAAAATACAACTTGTTGTAGCATATCGGGGTGAGACGTTACCAAATCTCCATTTTTTTAGGTTTAGGGAAATTGTGCACAGTTTAGCAACACCGCAAGAGGGAAGAGTATGGAGATTACTCATCATCTACGAAATCTCAACTTCATACGGCTTAAAATAACGGAGATACCTGTTAAACCCCATGTAATTCCAATTTCACCATACCCCGGTGAATATCCTAATTTCCTCTCAGCCATGGGATCTGTACCCAGCATATCTGTCCCTAAGCTTCCAGAAAAATATGAAATCGACTCGAAATCGGATGAACTAGATGATTTTGAGAGCCGTTCCGAGACTTCAAGAGAAAGACGATTACAAATAGAGTAGCAGTAACAGTATGCAAAATATTTTCAAAATGGCGGCACTTCCAGTTATACGTTATATGACTTTAGCGGACCAAAACTTAATTATAAATTTTTCCTATAAGAAAATCCTTATTATATAATTTGGGTTAGTTTTCTTGTAGACGAAGATCGACTTTAGTAGTCTTTTTATGATATTTTGACAATTATTAATACAGAATGGTCAAAAAAGAAGAATAAAAATTATATTTAAAAAATCGTCAAAAATAAATTTTTTCAAATAGAAAGCACCTATTTTTATAATTTTATCATATTAAGCATTAAAAATAAGGGTAATTTTGTATAAGGTTGTCTATTCCAAAAATTTATAGTTTTCAAAATATTGGCAATTCAACATTTTTCTATGGTAAAAATGCTATACGGCTTTTAGGTTTTGTTATTAGTTGGCTATGACGGCGAGGCGTGGCGAAAATAAAACAATCGAACGCTACAGAATAATCACTATTTCTTGCCATTTGACATTCATTCATAATAATCATGCCGGGGCGATTAAATTACACACACGAAGATTATTTTAACTTATTTATTATTTATGGAGAATGTGATAGAGTTATTTCAAGAACATGCGATACATTCGCGATCCGATATCTAAAGAAACAGAAACCAACACTACCAACTCTTAAAAAGATTATAAAAAACTAAAAGAACTTTGGATCTATAAAAGCTAAAAGAAATAGAAAGAGAGGATTAAGTTCTTCCAATGCTATTCTGATGCGCTGCATGCAGTCTTCCATACTGGTTAATGTGGTGTTGTATACTTTATATTTGATTGTCCCCCAAAGAAAAAAATCAAGGACTGATAGGTCGGGGGAGCGAGGTGGCTAAAGATGTGGCCCATTCTTGCCTATCCATTAATCATAAAATAAGTTTATTGATGATTTTTAACTAAATAACTTTTATGTGGACCGCCCCATCATGTTGAAAATAAAATAAATTTCTCTGATTAGCCAGCGGCAAGTTATCTAAATAGTTCACTTCCAAATTTTTCAAAATGTCGAAGTAGCGCTCACCTATAAGTTAAAAAAACGTATTTTGTATCTAGAAGTCTTCAAAAATGGCTAACTTACCATTCAGATTATCTTGGTAGAATTCTAGGGCGACGACGCCGTCATTCCTTATAGCGCAATACACGTTAAACTGCCAAGACTCTTGAAAATTTAATTCTCTAAATGGATGTATGTTTGAGTCGCTCCAATAGTGAGAATTGCGTCGATTAAACAATCCATTTTTTGTGAATTTGGCTTTGTCTGACCGAATAATATTATCCAAAAAACCAGCATTTTCTTGTGACCGAATAAAATAAATTGACAGAACTCTACTCTTCGTGGAAAATCAGTGCCTTTTAAATATTGTACTATGGAATGTACATAGGGATGAAAATTGTATTTCTATAAAATCCTCAAAACTGATGTTTGAGATAGTCCAGACTCTAATGCTACTTGCCTTGTAGATATTGTCGGATATGCAGCTAAACATCCTAAAATTGTAGTTTCAATATTTTCATTATTAACAACTGGTTTAAAAAGTTGATGCTGGTAGCCGTTACTATGTGGTAGTTAATCATCTTCGGGAAATGTTTAAAAAGGAACTATTATGTTTTATACCACTAAATTTATTAAGAAAGCAGTGACTGCTGTTTCAATTCACAGAGTAATTTTCAAACTGAATTACAAAGGTAGACTAAGTATTCAATACAGAAACATGACAAAATTTAACAATAAATAAAAACTACCTGAAAAATTACATTATTACAAAGGGGAGGTTCTAAATTTTGGAAAGTAATTATTATTTGGCCACAACAAATAACGGGGAAAACCCAAGTTCTGTCTGGTCATTAAGTAAATTTACATTTTTATTTTTATTATGTTTATCTATTTCTAAAGATTCAAGAATGTTTAACTTTTGGCCCTTTGTTGAATAATGTAATATGTCAGTGTTGCTTAAATCAGAAAAACTGTGGCTGTGTTCTAAGCAATGGTTGGCAAAACTCGAGTCTGTTTTTTGTAGTCTATATGATCAGTGGTGTTCTGAAAAGCGAGTTTTAAAGCTTCTACCACTTTGTCCAATATACAAGCTATCACACTCTGAACATTTTAACTTATAAACTCCTGATTTATCAAATTTATTAATTTTATCTTTAACATTGTAACGGATAGTGGACAGATTGTGTTGAGATTTAAAAGCTCCTTTTATGTTATGTTTGGAAAGAGTATTAACTATGTTTTCTGATAGGGTACCACAGTATGACAAAGATATATAAGATGAACTATCTTTATCATTTTTTATTTTAGGATATATTGAATTAAAAGCTAGTTGTTTTTGATTTTTAGTTATTAATTTCTTTATGATTTGTTGGGAAAAATTGTTTGATATTGCAATCCTTTTAATGATATTTAGTTCAGGTTAGTTCAGGAAACCAACGTTTACAGGTAATACTATATCTAATGACTCTTTTCACCCCTTACAACACAAAATGGCTGCATACAATTCAATGATACAAAGAGAATTCTCTTTACCTCTCTCTGAAGAAGATCTTCAAGAGGAACTAAATATCATTGAAAGGATTGCAATATCAAACAATTGCTCCCAACAAACCATAAAGAAAGTAATAACTAAAAAACAAAAACAACTAGCTTTTAATTCTATATATCCCAAAATAAAAAATGATAAAGATAGTTCATCTTATATATCTTTGTCATACTGTGGTATCCTATCAGAAAACATAGCTAATACTCTTTCCAAGCATAACATAAAAGTAATTTTTAAATCTTAACACAATTTGTCCACTATCCTTTATAATGCTAAAGATAAAATTAATAAATTTGATAAATCAGGAGTTTATAAGTTAAAATGTTGTGATAGCTTGTATATTGGACAAAGTGGTAGAAGCTTTAAAACTCGCTTTTCAGAACACCACCGATCATATAGACTACAAAAAACAGACTCGAGCTTTGCCAATCATTGCTTAGAACACAGCCACAGTTTTTCTGATTTAAGCAACACTGACATATTACATTATTCAACAAAGGTCCAAAAGTTAAATATTCCTGAATCTTTAGAAATATATAAACATTGTAAAAACAAAAATGTAAATTTACTTAATGACCAGACAGAACTTGGGCTTTCCCCGTTATTTGTTTTTGTCAAATAATAATTAGTTCCCAAAATTTAGTACCTCCCCTTTGTAATAATGTAATTTTTCAGGTAGTTTTTATTTATTGTTAAATTTTCTCATGTTTCTGTATTGAATACTTAGATTACCTTTGCAATTCAGTTTGAAAATGACTTTGTGAGTTGAAACTGCAGTCACTGTTTTCTTAATAAATTTAGTGGTATAAAACATAGTAGTTCCTTTTTAAATATTTCCCGAACAACTGGTTTATTTCTACTTCCTTTTGCTTTTATGGATCCAAAGTTCTTGAAGTTTTATATAATCCTTTTTTGTGTTGGTTTCTGTTTCTGCGGATATCGGATCACAAATGTACCGCATGTTCTTGAAATAACTCTATCAAATTCTCCATAAATAATAAATAAGTATAAATATTCTTCGTGCGTGTAATTTAATCGCCCTTGAATGATTATTATTAATGAATGTCAAATGGCAAGACGTAGTGACAATTCTGTAGAGTTTGATTGTTTTATGTTTGCCACGCCTCGTCGTCATGGCCAAGTAATAACAAGACTCTAAAGCCGTATAGCATTTTTACAATAGAAAAATGTTGAATTGCCAATATTTTGAAAACTTTAAATTTTTGGAATAGACAACCTTAAACAAAGTTACCTTATTTTTAATGCATAATATGATAAAACTATAAAAATAGGTGCTTTCTATTTGAAAAAATTGACTTTTGACGATTTTTTAAATATAATTTTTATTCTTCTTTTTTGACCACTCCGTGCTGATAATTTTCAAAATATCATAAAAAGACTACTAAAGTCGATCTTCGTCTACAAGAAAACTAACCCAAATTAAATAATAAAGACTTTCTTACAGGAAAAATTTATAGGTAAGTTTTGGTCCGCAAACGTCATTTTTGACATAAAAATTTAAATATGTCCGAAACGGCGAGACTTAAGTATGGGACATTTTACATAAAATATGTTTAAAATTTTACGTAGAAATCAAAAATGCAATAATATATGGGGTATTTGACTAAATTTAGTATATTAGTGTAAAAGTAGAGTACCGTGCTGATGTACATTTTAGAATCAGTGTATTATTCTCAGATTACATAAGAGACAAAATTGGGTAAACTCTTAGGTTAAAAAACTTTAGTAATTTCGGTCAAAGCAAAACTGCTTATTAGTCATTTTTACCAAATTTTAATGTGATATAATAAAAAATAAAGCTATTGAAAATATATAATAATAAGTCATTGTCAGAAAGTCTTACTAGTAATATTAACTTACCTGTCAGCAAAGGCTTTTCCACAATGTGCACATCCATAAGGTTTCTCACCCGTATGCGACCTTAAATGACCTTGAAGCAACCACGGCCTTGAAAACTGTTTCCCGCAAACTCCACATCGATGTGCCAATTTGTGAGTGAGAACATGCATTGCTAATGCAGGCATGGATACGTAGGCTTTCCCACAAGTCATGCATTTTTTCGCAGACTGACTATCAAGGCTTCTGTGGGTCTGTTTGTGCCTCGAAAGATTGCTGGATGTCGCGTATTGTTTCCCGCATTCGCTGCATGTATACTTTGGTTTATCATTTGTTATTTTAGTTGAAAGTGCGGTAGCAGCATCATCTGAATTTTGCCGTTTTTTTGAGCGTCCATCGCTCACAAAAAAAGCTTCATAGGTGTATGCGACAGTTTTTCCAGATTTAATGCTTAATGCTGGAGGCCTTATGTTTTCTTGCTCTTGAATATCATTGTGCTCCCTCTGCTCCGCAATTTGGGGTACCGGAGGTGGCAAAAATACAGTAGTAGACGCACTCAAATCCAGAATTGCATGCGCCGCATGAAGATCTTCTTCCGCAGGCACTCTTATTGTTGGTTGATTGGTTAAAAATGGTAAATGATGTTCCATTACACCCCCATCTTTATTATCGTCTAAACAATAAGGCCTATAGATATCTTTTTTCTTCGGTGGTAGGCTTAGATGTGCTCCAGTAGAAGTAAATGTCATCGATAAGCTCTTTCGTTTTACCGGTGGCGGAGAAGGAGGAATAAATTCTTGATTGTGATTAGTTTGTTCGATGACTGAATTTAAAGTGACGTAAGAAGGAGGTGTAAGGTTGTGCTGAGTGGATAGTTCCGATTTTGGAATGTATGTGGTGAATGAAGAAGGTTGAAGTTCGTGAATGTAGCCTGAAACAAAGAGAAAAACATCAATTTCATGAAATGTTACTACACAATAAATAAATTTCATAACGTGAAACAGTTTTTGGCTCATATATCACGAACAATATTTAATATTTTATTTGGTTCTATATATATATATATATATATATATATATATATATATATATATATATATATATATATATATATATATGCATATGCATATGCTATACCTCAGACCCACTTTTAATTTTGACAGACAGTGTAGACGCATAAATTGATGAGTACAGCGCGTGAGTATTAAAAGGGAGGGTATTGGGCATAGGTGCAATACGGGATCAACTTTCATAGGTAGTTAAACTATTAAATATTTTATCTTGCGTTGGAGTTTACAAACATGTTCAAATGTGTTAATTTCTTCTATGTATACGTCGTGATAATTCTTCTGTGATCAACTTATAGCTACTTTCTATGTTGTTGCACTACGTAGTCTAATAATACGTACATGTGAGTCAAAAAAGCAATTTTTCCAAATACAAAATAAATTTGTTTATATTACAAAATAACTCAAATATTTCGACAATAATAAAACCTACAATTGTCTTTTTAAATCACTACATAGTATAAAACAAAGTCGCTTTCTCTGTCCCTATGTCCCTTTGTATGCTTAAATCATTAAAACTACGCACTGGATTTTGATGCGGTTTTTTTCAATAGATAGAGTGATTCAAGAGGAAAGTTTATATGTATAATAACATCCATTAAATAGTGGAGAAATACTGTTATTTTTGAGGTTTCTAATGTGATGTCGTTAATTATCATATTTTTTTCCGCTTACATTGCAAACGCAGGCTGAACCCTACGAGATTTATCAAAATAATGTACTAATTATTTGTACACATTGAAAAGGTCTACAAAAAACTCCGCGATGGTATATGTCTATCTCTCATGAATATCCCACAATAACATTTTTTTGTCATTTACTTTTTACGACAAATAATGGCAAATTTTGAAGCGATTTTAACCAATACAGCATTAATCCTTATCCAATTAAATAGCTTAAATACATTGTTGATTTAATATAGATCTATATGGTCCTTTACAGCACAAGATTTAAATGAATATTTTCGAAGATATTACAGATTTAAAATTGCGGGAAGTAGCGCTTGCGGCGGTACTGGCCGACCAGGGCGGCGGCAGCGTGCCTATAAATAGCGCGTCGGAGGCCGATGTAATAATTGTTGTAAAAATAAAATAAATAGTCACAGTTTTTCTGTAGTGTATTTAGTATCAGCATTGCACCCGTGCGAAGCCGGGGCGGGTCGCTAGTGTATTTATAAAGACAATAATTTATTTCGAAATTTATCATTAGGATAAAAATTTTTTAAAGATATCAAACTTAACCTTCTCGAAATCTACAGAGATATTAGAAACCAGAAAAACACCATTGCATATATATATATATATATATATATATATATATATATATATATATATATATATATATACCTTTTTCTTAGGTTTTCGGTTCGATCAGTGGAATAAAAATTTATTTATTTCCTCATAGATGTTTTATTTTTTATAATAAACGTTTTGACCTTTTTTTTGGTCTTCATCAGTGTCCCATCTATAACAATAACAATTTCCATAAATATTAAAAGTTTTTCATACAAGAACGTCATATTTTTAAAAATTACTTACAATAAAAATACTTAAAATATAATAGTTTAACATGTATTTCTACATTAAGATGAGGAATAACTGCCTTAATATTTATATTTTTATGATTGGAAATTGTTAGTGTTATAGATGGGACACTGATGAAGACCAATAATAAGGTCGAAACGTTTGTAATAAAAAATAAAACATCTATGAGGAAAATTCAAGAAAAAGGAAAAAAGAATTTATCTAAATAGCGGTTCATAAAAATAAAAACAAAAATATTATGTATATATATATATATATATATATATATATATATATATATATACCTACATCAGCAATATAAAGCCGATAGCCATTTGGATCACTGTTAGCAGCCGTGCTGCTATTATTTTGAACATACCCCACTTGGCCACACTTCCAAAAATGAATTCTATTACTGCTATGGAAGATTCTTGGAGTTAGGCTTTATAAACTTCTTGGAGGTGGGTTTCCCCAGAGCTTATATCCAGAAAAGTAACAATAAACTCGTGATCATTCTGTTTTTCGTCGGGAATATTATGTAGAACCCCATAGCTTCACTTCGTAGTGCTAGAACAAGAGAACGTACCTTTTCCGATGGACTCCAGGGAAGCCGAGGTACCTTGCCGTTGAAGGTAGGTGGTTTCATCACACTAGTTGCAGGAACATCGTCTACCTTTATTATATATATATATATATATATATATATATATATATATATATATATATATATATATATATATATATATATACTGGCTACCTTCTCGATTTGCAAATGTAATTATTTCATCTGTCTCTGAATTCCAGTCACCTCATGTTGTACTTCGCCATATAGGTCTTCTCTAATTTGGACCCCAACCCATTATACATGTTGATACGAGAGAACTTAAACTATTGCTAGAAGGGAAATTTAGTGACTGCTGGAGGGAACTCCTGAAATAAAGTGTTTCAAGGAATATATAATTAGACCTAATGCTAGGTAGTTTTTTCTTGAAGAAGAGAGAACAGCGTGGTGACTGGACACTGTCCACTTCAACGCCAACAAGAAAAAAAATTATATACTTTTATTTCTTAAGCAGCAAAAGTATATAAGCATAACTATTTCGAGGTTTAATCTGTAGATCTGTATACTTAATATGCCGACAAGAGTTTATTTATAACAATATGAATTATGGAAATTTCATAAGCAAAACAAATCTGGCCTACTGGAATATCTAGACTGGGTCTTGGTATTAAATCTTCCTAGCGAATATAGCATTTTACCGCCCTCTTTCGAACTTCCAGGCTTAAATTATTTTTACAGAATAAGTTCTTCAATTTCAAGAAAGTTGCCGTCGCTGTTTCAATTTTTCTCAGTGTGTCTTTTGAATGGTATCAATTCCTATTATGTGAATATTCGAGATAAGAAATATGATCCACTTTTCGATGATTTATTGTTTACTCCCAGCTGAGATGACGTTCTTTGCACATTGTCATATATTTATTTTTTAATATGTTCCCTACTCATTTATATATGGTACTAATTTATTTAAAACAGATTGTATATCTTCGAAACTATCTACTAAAACCAAGGTATCATCGATTTATCAAGTATTATCAATCTTAGAGCCGTTAATAGAAATTCCCTCAGATGCATCTTCAAACAGTGCAGCAAACATTTTCTCGGAGTAAACAAACAACAGGGGAGACAGTATGCACTCCCATTTAACTCTACGCTCGATTTTCACTTCATTAGTAAGATGGTCACCCATTCTTATGGACGCTTATTGATTATAATATAGATTTTCTATCACGTATTCTTGAATACTAATATTAGTGTAATAGATATAAAATGTATTTTTACAATCTAGTACTTATTTATTGTAATAATCAAAAAAAACAGTTCTATCAATGATTCTATTTACTAAGTAAATCCAAACATAAACAGCATCTTTCGATTTAAGTCTACTCGAGCAAAAAATACATAATTTAATTTCTACTGTGCAAAATCCCACTACCCAATTTAATAATGTGTCTAAACCTGGAGGTGCAAAATAAGATGTTTATCAGCCCAAAACAAGTTAATAATACATTATTACCGTTAACCGCAGAAGTGGAAACTCCAAGTTATAATTAAAGCTATTAAAACTTTTATTAGACTAGCTAGTTACTCTGGAATTATTTGACGATATGATTTTACAGGGTTAATATCGATGGCGAATGGCGGGATATTTGATTTTAACTAAGATAAGCGAATAAGATCTTGATATAAGATACTCATTATTGAATGAGTTATTTAAGATCACGGATTATCTTTATATAACAAGCACTATTTTATAATTTTTCAAGACTATTGTGAAAATACTGCTACCCAGAAAAGAAAGAGGGGATCAAAATTGTTAAAAAATTAAATTAAATGCTTCGATACTGGTGGTAACTTTTTCGGTGTTGATCGTTCCTTCTTTTAGGGCACTGCCTAGGTTAGCATGCCAGAGATTAGGGAGGGGGGAGGTTATATGTGTTCAAAGTGCCACCTGTTTTTAGGCCCCTCGGTAAGAGGAAGCGATGATGATTAGCGACAACGAGTTTCAAAAATAATACACCGATACCAAAAACAATTAAAATGTATATTTAAACAATAGATAAAAAAAACTCTGATGTACAAACTATATGTATTTTAACTTAATCTAAAAGCAATATGTGACTATTGGCTCCATGAATTACAAAAGAAGCAAAAAACAAAGAACAATAATACTATTGAAAGTATGACGTCATCCGCGCCCAACGCAATGTCATTAGCTTTACGTCCAGCTTTAAAATGTCAGCAGATCTGGAGTTGAATAACCTTACTTTTTATATATTCAAATGTTCATATTTATTTTGAAAGAATAAACTATCTAGTAGGTCCATTTATACTAAAATTATGTTTATTTAAATCTAATTTAAAGTGTTGGACTATTAATATGTGAAATTATGTTCTAAATTCCTTGTGTATATGTATGCCTTCGGTTTACAAATTATTTTAAATGAAATTAAATATTAAGTGTCCTGTAATTGCTCACAAAAAGTCTTATTAGTTCCCAATCACAGGGGAAAAATGAAAGTATACTTTAAAATCGGTAATATCACTGTTTATAATGTAATTCTAATACCTGAAGGGCAGTTCATCCTCAATATCAGGCAAATGATGCCTTAACACACTAAACTATGGTTTTTAACTGCAAACTGGAATCAAAGTAGTTTTGTATTCTTAGGAAATCAGCAAAAATTCTGTTTTCAGGGTTTCTACCAGTTTTCTCAACCAAAGCTTGGCCCAAATTCTCTCTACTAGCGTTTCCAGAAATTTCCAGAGCGCCAAAAATAAAAGAGAAAAACAAAATGTTAACTACACCCTTGATGAAAATAGTAAAAGTAGAGTGTTTGATACATTTCTAGGCACACTTGAATTTTTTACAATACCGGTTTTTGATGTGACAGGTGAATAAACTTTTAACTTTTTATTTAATATTTATTAGCCTTCTTGATGAAAATAAGGGATTCATTTATGGTGAGTATTAACTTTATTATAGGTATTGTTAATATGAATATTTATAGTTTTTATTGTAAAGTAACAAAACTGCAACAATTCTCAAAATATATATGATTAATTTAATTTGGAATTTAGTGATTTCTCCCACTATGTAAAAAAATTTGTTTAACCGAATTTAAATGGATGAAAAATTGTTTTTTGATGCCATTACAAATGGTATCAAGATTTTTCAAAATCCTTTTAACGGCGATATAGAAACACTTATCCCAAAAATGATTGATATGCAGCGAGGCGATATTTTTAAAGAAATTGATTTAAAGTCATCATGGCTGGAATTTTATTATAGTCTTCCACTCACATAGTTTGATTAGTTGCATGAATTTGTTTTATTTTTGTTATTTTTTGTTTGAATTATGTTTTTAAATCAGCAAGAAATTAGGGGTGTTCAAAATGTAGTAAATGCGTTTGGTGAATACTTTAGTTCCACATACATTGGTGGCAACCAGTTTAAGTCAGAAGAATTTCTAATAACTATGGGAAATTTTGCTTTTTAGAAATTATCGAAACGGAAATTAAAGACGCCGTTAAAAAACTGAAAGTTAGTAGATCAGTAGCTACTGATAATGTGCCCGCCTACGTTATTATTATTATTATTATTAGAGGTTGTATTGATTCATTTATAACACATTTAAAATATATTTTTAACTTTTGTTTGAAACAATGTATTTAGCCTTCAAAATGGAAAGAAAGCAAAGTTATTCCTATATTCAAAAGATCTATTAGTACTGTCTTAGTCTACTCAAAAATTTTGGAATTAATTCTTTGTAATAGAGTACATAATGATTGTAGACATAGAATCTCAGACCAACAACATGGTTTCTTGCCACATCGATCAACTGTTCCAAATTTAGTAAACTTTGTTCAGTTTGTTCAGGAATCAATTCAGGAAGGATGTCAGGTTGATGTAATTTTTAATGATTTGGAGAAGGCATTTGATAGAGTGAACTTTGGTGAAATAGTACTTGCCCTCCAAGATTTTTCTGTAGATCCGAACATTGTTTCATTGCTGATATCTTATTTGCATGATAGAACTCTATTTGTTGAACTTAAGGGGTATAAGTGTCAAAGCTATGTACCCACCTCAGGAGTGCCTCAGGGTTCAAATCTTGGGCCACTTCTGTTTTTACTGGTTATCAATAACGTAGGTGTGAATGTAAAATTCGCCAAAAATCTTATCTTTGCGGATGATTATAAAGTTTTTCGTGCTATTGGAGATGAGTCAGATGCGAGGGCTCTGCAAAAGGATTTTAATGCGGTTGTGAGATGGTGCAAGGAACATGATTTCAATGTAAATGTAAATAAATGTGTAGTAATGTCTTTTACATGTAAAAAGCAAATAATTCATTTTAATTATTGTATAAATAACACGCTATTAAAATGAACTGATTTAAATAGGGATTTTGGTGCTTATTTAGATACGAAGTTGAGTTTTGGTAGGCACATTGATAATGTAACTACAAGTGCAGTAAAAATTCTTGGTTTTATTATTAGGAGCTGTAAATGTTTCAATAATATCAATACAATGATTGTCTTGTATAAGTCATTGGTGCTTGCTAAGCTTCAATATGCTTGTGTAATTTGGGATCCACAGTATGAAAATAAAATTTACAGCTTAGAGGTGGTTCAGTGGAGATTTCTAAAGCTTTTGCATTATAAGGCATTCTCGGTATACCCTCAAAGAGGTACTGATCAGAAGCTTTTGTATTCTTTATTCAACTTTTCCAGTTTGAAGCACATGCGTATTGAAGCGGGTGTTGTGTTTTTGTTTAAATTGATTAGGAACACTATTGATGATAAAGAGTTTTTAGAACAGCTTCCATTTAAAATAGGCCGAGTTAACACCAGATCCAGAAATTTATTTTGTATTAATGCCCTGGACTAACCTGTATAAAAATTCCCCCTTAATAAGGTTATGTTCATATTTTAATAAGTAATGTGGTGCCATTGACATTTTTAACCTAAGTTGTAACAGGTTTAGAAGGGAAGTGAGAGATGAGTTATGTAGGCAATTGTAGTGCCTTTTTATTTAGGTTCTAATTTAGATTGTAGTCTTAGTATATTAAGTTCAGTTGTTTCTGTAATTGGCTTTGTAAAAGTTGTTGGTACAATGAATAAATAAAATAAATAAATAAAAAAATAAAATTTGCTCGTACCTCTTTTTCAGCTTTCGATACTACTTATCTGTGTGAAAAAATATTCTCCTAAATTAAATGTACAAAAAATATTTGCAAAGTCAAATTAATTGAGGAGCATTTGAAGCTGTCGCTAATAATTTGCAGTAGTAAACTTGATCCACAACTGAAAAAAAAATCAGTGGATAGTTGCAGTTCCGTAAATCTAATTAATCAAAATTATAATGTTTAATTTCATTATTTTAGGATAAACCTTATGTTACAAATAACAGATAAAATATTCAGCCACAAACTTCATGTCAGTTATTGTGTTTAACAGTTGGTAGTGTTGGTTTCTGTTTCTTCGAATATGGGATCGCAAATGTATCGCATGTTCTTGAAATAACTCTATCACATTCTCCATAAATAAGAAATAAGTTTAAATAATCTTCGTGCGTGTAATTTAGTCGCCCCGGCATGATTATTATTAATGAATGTCAAATGGCAAGAAATAGTAACAATTCTGTGGGGTTCGATTGTTTTATTTTTGTCACGCCTCGCAGTCATGGCTAACTAATCACCAAACTTCAAAGCCATATAGCATCCGGCGGGAGGTCGACGAAGCCGCGTTCAGTATTTGCATGCCTCCTTCCGATCTGTCCTTTGCACAGCCAGGTGCATGTCGGTACCCTGATGAGTCTAGTAGCGACGAAACAGGTACCTCTGCCGTATCACTGTGGCGGAGAGAGTAAGTTTTGACTTTCTTCTCGATATGGTGGTACAGGTAGGCCATCATCTCGATGGTGGTGAAATAGGATGAATTGTGTTCTGTACGAATTCATTCAAACTGTGCAACCTCTAACACGGAAAGGATATGATGGAACGAAGTTTGCAATTACTGTTCGCATTTTACTTCATCTATTCACGGAGTTGCATATAGTTGTACGTTTGCTGAATGTGATTTCAGCACTACAACGGCATAATATGGATATTTCCACTGCTATTGCATCTCACAGCAGGAATCCGTGAAAGCCGCATAAACATATATATATATATATATATATATATATATATATATATATATATATATATATATATATATATATATATATATAATGTTTGACAGACATAAACATATTTACTTATCTTGTCTTTCAGTTTAATTGCTTGTCGTGACTTTTTTCGGTGTTTATAAGTGTTAGAAATTACTATAAATGCGAAGTTTACAATTATTATTAACAAAAAGAGGATTTAAAAACATTTTTATCCATAAATATTGTTAGATATTGTTTACATATTGAAAATAACAATAATAAAAATTTAGGCAACCATATATTCATATTTTATTTTCAGAATTGACGTACCCAGGGGTATGTTCGAAGGACGTACCGATGATACTCGTTTAAATAATGCAATTAGAAAAGGATAGCATAAAATCGGTATGTCTGTACCAAGAAATTAAATATCTACTGTTTATCAACACTTTTTCAAATATAAATAAAAATATTATTACGTTATTCAGCGTTCAAACAACCGGGCCCTAGTTCTGACGTTATGCTACTTCTATAGGGGTATGTTCGAAGTATATATATATATATATATATATATATATATATATATATATATATATATATAGCATATTGCATCCGGTACAGTCTCTCTTGGAATCCCTTTATTTAACTTTTTGCTACTTAGAATGATTTTACTAGTACAACCCATTATCTAGCAAAACTGCCATATCTACTGCTTTTTAAAATGGCAAATTTGAGTGCCTTCATATACCTTGTGTAGCTGTGTAACGTTCTTTTTTAGGTAGATTTTTTGCATTGTAAATATTAAACTCTACCTATATTAACGGTGAATTATTAGCGGTCGAACCTCTCTTTTTTAATCTAGACCATTCGAATAAATTACCTTACGAAATTTTATGTAATAACTTCTTTCTGTTCACTCTTTCGCCATATACCCACTTAAAACTTTGTATAATGCCCTCTCGTGAACACCCTCGGTCATAATTTTAAGGAAAAGGCGCAACAGTTTCTTTATAACGGCCCTAAAAGACGTAATTTTTGCAGAGCGCTTTTTATTATTGATGATATCGCTGTGTGCAAGCAGCAAATTCAAAAGTTATGCGAAAGTAACGCTGGCGTTTTAAACTTTCATGGTTGGAAGGGTTTTTCATTTAAAATTTAATCTGTTTTACGGAGTGTGCTGTTTTTTTTTTCGGATAGGCTCTTTGATACCCGAGGGAAGTAAAATCTGTTAGTATTCCGATTTTATAACACTTCAATATTACTATACAGGGTGAGTCAACGATTGGATGAAGTAGGTTTGAGCCTTTTCGGTGAAATTTACAAAGAAACTATATTTATTGTTTGATACAGTTTATTTTTACGCAGATTTTAAAAATATTTAGGACTCTACAGGGTGAGCCAAACAACTAGGACAGCATAAAATCGTATTTTCGATTTAGCTTATAATTTTACATCTTTTTTATTAAGGGTTTACTATAACAAAACTTTATAGTTTCTGAGATAATTAAGTTTAAAGAAAAAAAGTCACATTTTCAAGCATCAATTCAAACCTAAATAACGTTTTCAATTTTGTGACAAATATATTCAAATTTGGAATTTAGCAAGGCCAAGGACAAGTTAACATAATTTTTACCTAATATTTGCAATAAAAGCTACAGGACGTTGAACACATCGGCTCAAATTTGAACAAGTTTAAATGAATAAATATCTTTTTTTTTTAAATGGTACACCCTGTATATTGTCATGTTGTTTAATAGAGTAATAAAAACTCTAAAAGTTTTGTTCAATATATCCTATACCTATTTATAATAGTTTTTGAGATATTTCAGTTTTTCTTATTTTCCATACTTTTTTACAGAAATAGTCTTCATTATCATAGTAGCCATGTAAAATAATAAAAAGAAACTACAGAAACAAACAGAATGCGGTTAAATATGATGAAATACATTATTCGTTATATTACAACGGCAATAGTTTAATTAAACATAATGTGAAAAAATTAACACAACAATAACGACAAGGCAAATACATATTTACTTTTATACTAAATTGAAACAAAAAAATTACCTATTAAATACTGAGATTAATTATTTCTTTTTAATAAGTGTTCGAATAAACGACCCTCTTGTGCAATGCACAAATTTAGTCTTTTTTGCAGATTTTCTCGGACCATGGACAAAATTAGTGGCGTTATTGTTCTACAGGTATCCCTAATCCTGTTTCGCATATCTTCCACTGTTGTTGGTGGATTAACATACACCTTATTTTTAATATAACCCCATAGGAAGAAATCTAATGGGGTGATGTCGCAAGACCTTGGTGGCCACTCAATGAAACCCCCACGTCCAATCCATTTTTGCGGATATCGTGGGTCCAAAAACGCACGAACTTCACGATGGTAGTGCGGAGGCGCACCATCGTGCTGGAACCACATACTGTCGAGCTCATCCCTATCGAGACCTTGAAGCAGTTGGGGTAGTTCTTTTTGTAGAAAGTTCAGGTAACTATGGCCATTTAGTGGTTCATTAAAAAAGTGGGGTCCAATAATTCGATTATGATGAATACCACACCAAACATTTAATGACCAGTGGTTTTGATGTTGCACCTCTCTAATCCAAAATGGGTTTTCTGTGGCATAATAATGCATGTTGCGTCTATTTACGGCACCGTTACTTCTAAAAATAGCTTCATCACTAAACATTACCTTGCATAATAAATTTGGATTTAATTGAATCTCCGCATTTATTGTACGACAAAAGTTTATACGACTTTCAAAATCCTGTCCATGCAATTCTTGGTGTAATTCCATGTGATATGGATGATACCTATATTTCTTGGTAGTACGATTAGCGGTGGATTGTGATGTTTCACATAATGCTGCTAATTGACGGCTACCAATATAAGGATTTTCCTGAACATTTAACAATAATTGTAGTTCTTTTTCTTCATTAGTTACTGGTTTGTTGACCACTTTACGTTTTGGATAATCAACAGTACCAGAAGAATCAAATCTTTGCATTCAGTTTTGAAAAGTATGGGTATTAGGCTGGCGTCGATCAGGATACTTCATTTTGTAAATTCTTTGAGCAAGAAGGCAATTTTTTTGAGCCTCTCCTATTGTATAAATCACTAGCGACCCGCCCCGGCTTCGCACGGGTGCAATGCTGATACTAAATACACTACAGAAAAACTGTGACTATTTATTTTATTTTTACAACAATTATTACATCGGCCTCCGACGCGCTATTTATAGGCACGCTGCCGCCGCCCCGGTCGGCCAGTACCGCCGCAAACGCTACTTCCCGCAATTTTAAATCTGTAATATCATCGAAAATATTCATTTAAATCTTGTGCTGTAAAGGACCATATAGATCTATATTAAATCAACAATGTATTTAAGCTATTTAATTGGATAAGGATTAATGCTGTATTGGTTAAAATCGCTTCAAAATTTGCCATTATTTGTCGTAAAAAGTAAATGACAAAAAAATGTTATTGTGGGATATCCATGAGAGATAGACATATACCATCGCGGAGTTTTCTGTAGACCTTTTCAATGTGTACAAATAATTAGTACATTATTTTGATAAATCTCGTAGGGTTCAGCCTGCGTTTGCAATGTAAGCGGAAAAAAATATGATAATTAACGACATCACATTAGAAACCTCAAAAATAACAGTATTTCTCCACTATTTAATGGATGTTATTATACATATAAACCTTCCTCTTGAATCACTCTATCTATTGAAAAAAACCGCATCAAAATCCGGTGCGTAGTTTTAAAGATTTAAGCATACAAAGGGACATAGGGACAGAGAAAGCGACTTTGTTTTATACTATGTAGTGATATCTGTTAACTCATTCTTTGGAAAATTCATTTTACAATATAAGATGAATGCAAAAAAAACCAAACTACACTACATAAAAACCAAAAGAAGCGATTGCGGTTATAAATTTGACACACAGAAAAATGTTCTTTTACATTGTTTTTGCCATGGGTACTATGATAATGAAGACTATTTCTGTAAAAAAGTATGGAAAATAAGAAAAACTGAAATATCTCAAAAACTATTATAAATAGGTATAGGATATATTGAACAAAACTTTTAGGGTTTTTATTACTCTATTAAATAACAGGGTGTACCATTTAAAAAAAAAAAGATATTTATTCATTTAAACTTGTTCAAATTTCAGCCGATCTGTTCAACACCCTGTAGCTTTTATTGCATATATTAGGTAAAAATTATGTTAACTTGTCCTTGGCCTTGCCAAATTCCAAATTTGAATATATTTGTCACAAAATTGAAAACGTTATTTAGGATTGAATTGATGCTTGAAAATGTCACTTTATTTCTTTAAACTTAATTATCTCAGAAACTATAAAGTTTTGTTATAGTAAACCCTTAATAAAAAAGATTTAAAATTATAAGCTAAATCGAAAATACGATTCGTATATAGGGTGTTCTATTTAAAAAAATACAACTTTATGCTGTCCTAGTTTTTTGGCTCACCCTGTAGAGTCCTAAATATTTTTAAAATCTGCGTAAAAATAAACTGTATCAAACAATAAATATAGTTTCTTTGTTAATTTCACCGAAAAGGCACAAACCTAGTTCATCCAATCGTTGACTCACCCTGTACAATCACTCACTACTACTAATATTTTTTTGTCTTAAATATTCGTGATGAAAACTATTGAAAACCTCAACTGTGTGCTTGTAATTGATTGTTGAAATTTAATTGATTTTTCTAACTAAGATAATCATTATTTATTTTTCTAGAAATGCTAATAATTTGGAAACCTCAGAATAACTTACTTGAGTTACAAGTATTAGGGTGAGTGTATGAAAATATAGGAATATAGGAATTGATGTAGCATTTTAGTAATTATAGAAAGGAATCTATCATACTTTCTACGAGATTGTTGGATCCAAAATGGTTTCCTCAAGAAAAATTATCGTAAAACTAAAACTAAGCTTGATGAAGTAATAATCTCATTTTAAATTGTATTAGCATCTAGTATTTACTATAGTAATACCCACAGACTTACTAAATTGAAACTAATAAATTTACCAAAATTATTTTGCGTTGGTTTTCCTGTAACATGTTATATTTGCTCCTACCATACGCAAAAAATGTCACCAAAAAACTAAGGAATATTTGGAATCGTAATTTATAGAAAATATGGCTACTGACAAAAAAAATATAATTTTGACTTAGGCATACTACTAAATAAAAGTGGTTTAAGATTCGGTTGCTCCTAGAAGCATTGTTAGAAAGGTGCCTTTGTCCAGTTAACGTGACTTCTAAAAACTCCACTTACTTTCTAAATTTATTAGCTTCTTCTTCTTCTTCCTCCTCTTTTATTTAAGACGAAGTCTTGTTTTTCTGCTATATTAGGCCTCCTGTGATGTTGATGCCCAACATTCGTGCCATCATTTTGGAGGTCGACCAGTGGGTCTTCTAGTGTTTGGTATCTCGTTTTTAGCCCATTTTTCCCATCGATCGTCGCCCATTCTGTCCACATGGTCCCTCCAATATCTGCGCCTTGACCTTATGAACCGTACCACATCAGGCACCTTGAGCTCTTCCCTTATTTCGGAACTTCTTATTTGATCTCTTAGGGTTACTCCTTTGATTGTTCTTAACGTTTTCATTTCAGCCGTTCGTAGCATACTTTTTGCTTCAGATGTTTCGGCTCGAGTTTCCGATGCATAAGTTAGTACTGGTCTTATCACAGTTCTGTAGATGCGTACTTTGCTCTCTGTGGACATATACTTATTTTTCCAGATTATGTCCCTCAGGCATCCTGATATCCTTGAAGCCTTGTTAGCCTGTGCTCTGACTTCCTGGTCCTAGATTTTTATTGTTTGATACATCAACTCCCAAGTATCTGCAAGACATGCTTTGTCTGATAGGATGGTTCTTCACCACCAATTTGCATCTGACAGGATCTTTTGAAATTATCATTGTTTCGGTCTTTTCTGTAGATATTTCCGTATTTAAATTTTTTAATGTGGTCTGGAATCGGTATAGTAGTCGTTGCAGATCGTCTTAATTTTCTGCTAACAGTAAGGCGTCGTCGGCAAAACATGAGATTTTTAAAGATTTTCGTCCCATTTTGTATCCTCCATTGACATCTTTTACATTTTGTATTATCTTGTCCATAATTAAATTAAAGAGAAATGGACTCATACTGTCGCCTTGTCGTATTCCCGTCATGATAGGTATTTCCTCTGTTACTCCTTGTTATGTCTTTATGCGTGTCTTATTGTTTTTATTTAACTCTTCAATTACCGTAATATAGTTGTGGTTAACGCCATTTTCCTGAAGTATTTGCAAGACGTCTTTAAGTCGAACGCTATCAAATGCTTTTTTAAGATCCACTAGGCAGATTTATTAGCAATAAATATATTTATTTTTCTGAAATGTAGCACCTAGTTTATATTTAGTAACTATTTTCTTCAGCCTTATCACCAGTGAAGTAATTAAACACAATTTAAAGATTTAAATGGTTTTTAAATATCAATTCCGATATAAACAAACATGACTCAATCAAGAAGAGAAGAATCAGTTCTCAGCGAGTAACGAGACGAACCGCACTTGAAAATGCCAAATGAGATTTTGGCGAAACGTCGTGAAAACGATTTTTTGAACGAAGGGATTAAAACCTGGAATAACCAAGCTATTCATTGTACCATCCGTGAAAATCTACGATATAACATATATATATATATATATATATATATATATATATATATATATATATATCACTACATAGTATAAAACAAAGTCGCTTTCTCTGTCCCTATGTCCATTTGTATGCTTAAATCTTTAAAACTACGCACCGGATTTTGATGCGGTTTTTTTCAATAGATAGAGTGATTCAAGAGGAAGGTTTATATGTATAATAACATCCATTAAATAGTGGAGAAATACTGTTATTTTTGAGGTTTCTAATGTGATGTCGTTAATTATCATATTTTTTTCCGCTTACATTGCAAACGCAGGCTGAACCCTATGAGATTTATCAAAATAATGTACTAATTATTTGTACACATTGAAAAGGTCTACAGAAAACTCCGCGATGGTATATGTCTATCTCTCATGGATATCCCACAATAACATTTTTTTGTCATTTACTTTTTACGACAAATAATGGCAAATTTTGAAGCGATTTTAACCAATACAGCATTAATCCTTATCCAATTAAATAGCTTAAATACATTGTTGATTTAATATAGATCTATATGGTCCTTTACAGCACAAGATTTAAATGAATATTTTCGAAGATATTACAGATTTAAAATTGCGGGAAGTAGCGCTTGCGGCGGTACTGGCCGACCGGGGCGGCGGCAGCGTGCCTATAAATAGCGCGTCGGAGGCCGATGTAATAATTGTTGTAAAAATAAAATAAATAGTCACAGTTTTTCTGTAGTGTATTTAGTATCAGCATTGCACCCGTGTGAAGCCGGGGCGGGTCGCTAGTATATATATATATATATATATATATATATATATATATATATATATATATATATATATATATATATATATATATATATATATATATATATATATATATATATATATTTGTATGTGTTTATGCGGCTTTCACGGATTCCTCCGTGTGAGATGCAATAACAGTGGTTGTATCCATATTATGCTGTTGTAGTGCTGAAATCGCATTCAACAAACGTACAACTATATGCAACTCTATATGTAAATGAAGTAAAATGCGAACAGTAAGTGCACACTTCGCTCCACCATATCCTCTCCATGTTAGAGGTTGCACACCAGTTGTACTCATGAAACCATACATGTGGACACTTTTTATTCATTTTTAAGAGGTAAACAACCGCTTATTTACTTTATTTTTAGAGAGCAAGTTACAAGCGTGCATAAAGAATGCTATATGATCGAAAATATTATGAATCTATTAATTAAAAACATACACTCGAAATATTTTATTCTAATTTAATATTTTAATTTAAAAAAAAACGCAATTAGAATATGTCTCTAACATAACTATGTAAAAGCAAATGTAGTACAGAATATCAACATTCAAAGATATAATAATTAACAATTCTTTCTTTTGTCTTTTTATTTTCCGTTTCCTCAGTTTCTGCTACAGAAATCCACCTCAGAATTATTTTGACATATGATGTTGGCCATCGGTGAGACTGTGATCAAATTGTCTAACATGAACGTTTGGAACAATTTTTAAACAACCCTGATGATGTTGTAATTGCTGGACAATTTTTAAACAACCCTGATGATGTTGTAATTGCTGGTCCCTATTACAAATACAAACCAATCTTTCCACTAAAAATTTGAGCGTTTCGTCCTCAGTGCTAGCAGTTTTTCAGACGCCTGTCGTCCATACCTACCATATTTCAGAACTAATATTTATTCTCATTTCTCGTCGTAGCACGTCGGTCAGATGTATAGATTGCGCTCATTTCTTCAACATTTGAGTAGCTGCTACCAAAGTAAATCAAAAATGCTACATTTATATTTTCCTTTAAAGATTAATGCAATTACAAATTCGAAATAAATTCTCCTCAAAAAAATTAAACTAAGTAGGAAGTTTTTTTTATAAATTTAATTATATCAATTTATTCTACGTACATAAACATGTTTCTTGAAACGAAATACCACTAAACAAGCCTTTCATTAGCATAATAAGCAGCTTCTTACAACAAAATGAAACTAATAAAGTTGAAAATTGCTGAAATAAGTCTATGCAGAGTAAAGTTGAAAAGCAACAGCTGTTACCTGGTGTTGGTAAATTCTGTTTCTCGCCCTTTTTAATTAAATTGAGCAGATTAGACGACAGCTGGCACGAGTCGGAGCCCTAAAGTGGGGCGCCCATTCCGCAAGGGGTGGTAAAATAGCATCCACCTATTGAATCGTCACCCTGGGCGATAATGAAAGGCATAAATTTGTTGCCTGATCATCTCGACGTCTTTTATTATTCGAGTTTGGCCCTTTATCCCTTGAGATTCTAGGAGGTAATAGTGTTTTTAGTATTTACCCTTTAGAATTTTATGTGTCGACGTTGCGGTGGCTATATAGTTACAGTGGTATAAACTTTTATATGTTTGTAGAGTTTAAAGGGTTTAATCGTAGTCATGGTATAAGTTTTGTGTCATATACATGGTAATCAGTAATAAAACAAACGTAAATTTTGTAATAAGGCATGGGCATTTTCTTGTAAAATATTGTTATCTGATGAATAATGCATAGATGTGGTTTTCAGTTTCCATATATATATATATATATAGTCGGTTTATAACGTCCTTCTACGTCTTCCGAATTCCAGTCGCCACTGATCCCGATCTTGCCAAAGATCGTTATCCAGTTGCCTTATCCTGATTTCTTCGTCAATTCCTCCTCTCCAACTTCTTCTTGATCTTCCTGGTTTCCGTCTTCCTCGTGGTTTCCATTCTAATATCTGCTTTGGGAGCCGTTCTTCAGGCATCCTTTGAACATGTCCATACCACGTAAGTTGTTTAATTTTAATGTCGTCCACTATGTCATGTGTAACTCCCATAATCTCCTTAATTCTTTCGTTGGTCACTCTATCCATCCTTGATTTACCTGCCGCACGTCTCCAGTAGTCCATTTCAGTAGCTCTTAGTTGACCCTCCGTCCTCTGTTTGATTTGCCACACTTCGCTGCTATATGTGATAATACTTTTTACTATCGTATTAAATATTCGATGTTTATTAGTTTTTGATACCTGCTGGTCCCATAGAATTCCGTTCATCATAGCTATAGCTCTCCTGCCTTGAGTGCTCCTTTCCTTTATTGCTTTATCCAGTGTACCATCATTTGTTATTTTTAACCCTAAGTATGTGTAACTCTCGCATTTTTTAATACATTGCCCATCCTCCAATTTAAGATCTTGCTGAATCCCTCCAATACACATGTATTCGGTCTTTTTTATGTTAACCTCCAGACCCCACTTGTTAAATTCTTCGATTAACTTCCTTGCCATGTAGTTGAGGTCATCGTACTCCTGAGCCACCACTATTTGGTCATCTGCGAAGCATAAGGTGTACAGCGTATTATCGTTTAATGGAATACCCATAGCACTACATTTCCTTTTCCATGGTTTAAGTACTTGTTCTAAATATATTTTAAACAATGTGGGTGATAGGCAACATCCCTGCTTAAGTCCTCGATTAACTTTAAATCCGTTCGACATTTGATTTTCCAATTTTACATGTGCATTACTATTTTCATAAAGGTTCTTGACAGCTTTAATAAGGGTCGCACTTATATTTGTTTTCTCGAGGGCTTGCCATAAGCGGTTTTGTGGTACACTGTCATAAGCTTTTTTAAGATCCACGTACAAAAGATGAACTTCCTGATTGTAAGCCAGCTTCTTTTCGATTACTTGGGTGATAGAAAACAGATGGTCCATAGTGGATCTTCCTGCTCTAAATCCGGCTTGTTCCTCGGCCTCCATGTCTTGGTATTCCAGTTCTATCTTTTCCTTTATTACTTTCCCGTATATTCGGCTTAAGGTACTCGTAACGGCTATACCTCTGTAATTTTCACATTCATCCCTTCTTCCTTTTTTGTGTATGGCGGATATTAGTGAAGTTTTCCATTCGCTGGGTACCGTGCTTCCATTTAGGCATTTCTGAAATAAATTCGTCATCTGTTCATACAGCTTTCTAGTTCCGTATTTTATCAACTCTGCTGGGATATTATCGGGCCCTGACGCTTTTCCGTTTTTCAGTGATTTGCATATCTTAATGACGTCGTTTAGGTATATTCTACATGGGGAAGCTATTACCTGTATGTGTTGTTGTTTTCATATCTTTCCATTATTTCAAAAGTTTTTTACATAACATTAACTGCTATGTATCTCCTAAAAAGTATGATTTTGTCCTGAATTTCATGTCTGGATTAGTGAAAAGAATAAAAAATAAGTTCTTCCAAATAATATTCTATTCGCAGCAATAGTCATACTTTTTAAAACAACCTAATTCTAGTTTGTATCGTCAAAAATATTTAGCATGAAATATATCTATTTGAATAACTTTAGTTATTCGTTACTACAGCTTTTTACAGAAATTGAGCATTTAAATTCCAATAGCTCTGCCTTTTTCTTTTCCGCATTTACTTCATGCAAACAAAAGTAATCTTTGGTTAAGGCTTCAACGAGCTATACAATTTTCAATGTTTTAATCATTAGAATCATATACAGTGTTATTCACCCTGTGTGGCACAGAATATGGCGACCAAAATACGTGACTTTCAAAAAGTTTTACTTTTGGAATATATGAAAGTCTAATATAGTTACTTTTTGAAATTATTTTTATATTTTACATGGTGTCCCAAAAGCTCTAGAAGTATCAAAACTGCGTTTTTTTTAAATGGAACCCCTTGTATATTATTGTGCATTTTTGGATTTTCCGATGAAAATAGGTACCTATTTTAATAAGGTTTATAATACCTAAACCTTAAGGGTTTTTAAATAATTTGAATTTTGACAAAATCTAACCGAATTTCCAGGTCTCACATACTTAAGAAGTATGTGAAACCTGTGGATTCATTGAAAAATAGGAGAGCAGCTAGACCGGAAGGAATACCTGCTGAACTGTTAAAGAACGGTACTGAAAAACTAACGTCCTTTCTTCAAGAACTATTTAACAGACTCCTAAATAATGATGATCCTATCCCAACTATATGGAAAGAAGGCTGGATAACACCAATCCACAAAAAAGGAAGACGCGACGAATGCTCAAACTATAGATGTATAACTGTAACTAGCACAATGAGTAGAGTATACGGAGAAATGCTTAGAAACATCGTAGAAATAGAACAACACCCCCAAGAAATTGAAGAACAAGCAGGTTTTAGAGCTGGCCGATCCTGCGTAGATCATATATTTAGTTTAACCCAACTTAATGAAAAGAAGGTGGCAAGAAATAGAGAGGTTCATCTGCTTTTTGTTGACCTCACAAAAGCATATGATACGGTGCTAATCCAAAAATAATGGCACGTGATGGAGAACATCAAACAGCTATACGACCAAGCATTCTCCAGAATTAAGATCAGCAATAACTTATCAGAAAGCTTTCATGTGACCAAAGACCTTCGGCAGGGATGTTGTCTATCACCAACTCTCTTTAAAATCTACCTCAATGAAGCTTTAAAGAACTGGAGAAGATCATGCAGTAGAAGGGGAATAGAATTAAATAATGACACCCATTTATATACGCTTCATTTTGCAGATGACCAAGTGGTAGTGACCCAAGATAAAGAAAACCTCGAATTTATGACGAGGAAACTATTTAAAGAATACGCAGAATGGGTATTAACCGGCAACTGCAGTAAAACTAAATATATGTGTATCGGTGGAGAAGAAACGGATTTGGAAGTGGATGACAATATCATAGTAAAATCTTGTTCTGATTATATCTCCTTTGGAACAAAAATCAATAAAAGTGGACGAACTGAAGAAGAAATATTGGAGCGAATAATTAAAGGGAAAAAAGCTATCGGATGCCTAAACTCACTATTATGGTCAACAAACATCTCCAAGGAAAGAAAACATCTTTTATACAATGCAATATTTAAAAGTGTTGTATTGTATGGACGTGAAACATGGCAGATAAATAAAACTTTAGAACGTAAATTGCTGGCTCTTGAAATGGACTTTTGGTGAAGATCTGCCGGAAAGTCAAGGATCGAACGGATAACCAACGAGAGAATTAGAGAGATTATGGGCGTAAAGAAAACTATTCCCGATGAAATCGAACAACGTCAGCTGGTATGGTATGGACATGTGGAGAGAATGACGGATGAACGTTTACCAAAGCAAATCCTAAAATGGACACCAAATGAAAAGATAAAAAGAGGAAGACCAAAAGTTACCTAGATTAAGGGCATTAACCGAGCCATGTCCGAAAGAAACTTACTTCCAGGGGATTGGGAAGACCGAAAACAATGGAGACTGGAAACCGGAAGGCGTAGAATGCTATGAAACCGGATATATATATATATATATATATATATATATATATATATATATATATATATATATATATATATATATATATATTACTTTGGAAAGAATTTTATTTCTAGTTGCTTAACCAACCTCTAGAGCGTTTTATTTTCGATACGAAGGTATTTATATAAAAAGTAGAAATGTTACTACACATGTAACAACGACATGAGAAAGGACATCGCTGAAGACCAGCGGCAGCAACAACAACAACTACCGCAACATGAGGGCCTAACAACTCCAAGAGCTACACCCGCCGAAAATGCTACGCGGAAACCTCAACCAGAGATCATTCAACCAGGACGACCAAGACACAGCATGAAATGGACTGTGCCCATGAATGAGTCAATAATATGCTTTTTTTTATAAGATAACTCATCTAGGACGAGAGATGATCGGCTACAGGCAACAACTTTACACCGAATTTTGCAGGGAATGTACACACATACAAGTTTAACAAATGTTAAATGAACCAATTAAATTTCAAGATATTTTGTAAGTTACCAAATACTACAATAATTCCATTTTTCGATTCCGTGTCCTTCAAATTTCATTGTTTTTATAGAAGCTGTTATATAACTTCTAACTAAGCACGGTATGTAATCGTATAAGTTAATATTGTTTTTAACAATCCCTTCAATGTATCAAATATTGGTTAGGAATTTTGAACATTTTAATTGATATTCGAGCTGAAAATTCCAATTAATTATCGCATAAACAAACAAATGCATTCGCCAAACACGCCGAGGGTGCGAAAAGTAAACAGATTTAACGAACGACAAATTAAATTATCACCTCAGGCAACTGGTGGAAGTAAAACATGAACGGGTGCTATTTAAATGGACAATAATCCTTAATTCCATTAATTCTAATGGAATTACTGCAGGCAGCATTTGGTTTTCTGAAAACCTTGTAAGGATACATCAGATTAATTGGCATGAGTATACAATATTTTTAACTGATGTAATGAAACGTAAGACTACGTAAATAGTAACATATTTTTGTGTTCACACGAACGTTTCGCGTATATTATTACAAAAATAAATAAACAAAAATACAGTTTCTTACGTAATTTACCAAATTTTAATTTAGAATATATCAGTGACGGCTCGTGTCAATTTTTTTTTATTATTTTTACTTTAAGCTTTTCTATAATCGGCAACATCGGATAACGTCATTTTGATGCGGGACAGTGGAAAGACGGGGACATAACAGAGTTTATATGTAAGCAAGAAAAATGAAATTGTATTAAATTTTTCTGTATGCACCTATGTTCAAAGCTAAACTAGTATTAAGCGCTAAATGACTGGAATCCTTTTAAATTAATCGAATAAAGAGGGTGGCAGGAAACATTAGTTTTTTATTTCAGCGTTCATGTTTATTTCTTTTACAGTTACCGGTTTTAAAATGAACCTATTTTAAATTTAGTTTTAGTTATTTATGGTCTATTTACTGAGGCATCTACACAATATTTATTTTTCTACATCGGTGTATATTTTTGTTCTGTTACTAAAAGTCGCTTTACTTCTCGCTATGACTACAAAAAGTTTTTTAAGTAACTTTATTAGTGCGCTAGAACATTGTTATTGCTATTACTGTCCATGGTTTAATCCTTAAACTAAATTTTGTAAATTTGACCGTAAAATTATAATTTTAGTACTTTAGAAAATTACCCAAATTTTAAATCGAAAATCCTGTGGTAAAGATCTGAAGATTCCCCGTGCAATCGTAGGCGAAACATCGGATAATAATTCTAATTCGACACGGTCTTAATCAAAGAATCATACTTCTTAATTTGATTAAAGCCATGAAAACTATGGTTCTTTACTTCCCCATACTAGTAAAGGAGGATAATTAATGTTTTTTCAGAAAATACAAGGAGGAAGGGAATGAGTTGAGCTAAAGTTTTATTTTTCTACTAAAACTGATACTCTCTACTGCTTACAGTATCGTTGTGAATTTACGAAAGTTAAGCTCTCAATAGAATATATTTTTAAATTAATTTATAGACGTGAGTGCAGTGTTGTACCTGCGTCATTGCTCAAGCTACACACTGTACATTCTGACGAAGATAAAAAAATTACCGAAACATTAATGCTTTAAAAATGTAAAATATAGAAAGTACAATCCCACCATTACATTTTGATTTCATTTTTAATGAACCATAATTCCAATAAATAAAAAATACCTCATATATATATATATATATATATATATATATATATATATATATATATATATATATATATATATATATATATCACGAGTTTCCGGAACTTTCCGACTTCTGAGCTTGCCAAATTTCTTCTTCCATTTTTGACACCATTACAAGGAAATACATCGTCCTGGGTTAAGAACTCGCAACATTTCGTAGAAATTATACGTGAAATAGAAGTACAACCAGAAGACCATTTTATTAGCTTTGACGTGGAAAGTCTATACACCAACGTTCCAGTTAAGAAGTCACTAAAATCATAAGAAAGAAAGTTGAAGAAGACCAGACCTTAGCTGAAAGAACATCTTTACCACCGCACGCCATTATGGACTTATTGGAAAGTTGTTTGACTAATTCCTATTTTCAAGAAAAGGAAAAATTCTACATCCAGGACGATGGACTACCGATGGGATCTTCACTCTCACCGGTGGTCGCAAATATTTTCATGGAATGGTTCGAGACGTTTACAATTGAATCCACAACCACGAAACCAAAGTTATGGCTCAGATACGTAGACGATACTTTGATTATTTGGAGTAGAAACGACGAAAAACTTCGAAATTTCCTTTTTCATCTCAACAATATCAACCTAACTATTAAACTTACCATGGTGAAAGAAAATAAATTACCATTCTTAGATGTCTCGGTTGAAAAAAATGGCAGACAAATTCGAACGTCGGTTTACAGAAAAGCCACGCACACAGGACAATACCTTAATTATTCATCTAAGCACTCCAACAACACCAAACAAGGAATTATAAGAAATCTCGTAGATAGAGCCTTAACTCTCTGTAACTTCAACGAGAACTTGATGAAAGAGATAGATTACATTTAAAATGATCTGACAGCCAACGGATACCTAATATATCTAGTGGATAAATTTCTAGAACAACGCAGAAATAGGACAATATCGACAAAGAATGAAGAACGAAAACCAATATTGAACATGCCCTATGTTAAAGGTATTTCAGAAAAAGTTAGAAGGATAGGAAAACGATATACTCTCTGAGAAGTCGGCTCACTAGGGTCAAACCAACAACTCAAAGAGACATGAAGAACTGTGTATATCAGATACCATGTGAATGTGGCAATTCCTACATTGGCGAAACAAAGAGATCTCTTGACGTAAGGATCAAAGAACAAAAAAATCTGGTGCCGCCAACCATTCCTGGACTCATGGACACCACATAAAATGGTCTGAAGCTAAAATACTACACCGAGAACAACATTGGAGAAAACGGAAATTCAAAGAAGCCGCGGTTATATATCAGAACCCTAGTAGATGTTCGAAATGTTGATCATCCATTTCCAAACACTTACATATTCTTTTTTCGAAACCACAGCTAACTCTCGATAACATTTGCAGGGTTACAGTTTGAAAATCGTCTCTCATGCGTATTTTCATATCTTGTGGTGTTTTCGAGGGCGTATTGCAGACAATTCCTTTTATGTATCCCTATACAAAAAATCTGGTGAAGTTAAATCCGGAGTTCTCGGGAGCCAATTTTGAAATCCGTCTCTCCCAATCTACCTGCTTCGAAAATTGACATTTAAAAATTACCTAACTTCGCAATGATGATGCAGCGGAACTCCATTCAATTGAAGCCACGTAGTTGTTCTAATATTTAAAAAGACATCTCCTAATAACACTGGAAGTTGGTGTAAAAGAAAATCGCGAAACATGAAACCATTTAAAGGTCCTTCAAAAAAGTAAGGTACAATTAAGTATGGACCCAGTATTCCTCATCACACATTAACCGACTATCTATTCTGTTTTCTCATAACTCTACATTCATGCGGATTTGAATCAGAATAATAATGGAAGTTGTGTCTATTCACGAAACCATTGTTATGAACACCACCCCAAGCAGAATTCAGTTCGGCTGTCAAAATCATTTCCGTGAAGCTCTTGAGAAAGCTGGATTTTATAAGGATGGAATTTGTATTTGTTAAGAATCCTTGAAATACTTGTTTGGCTAATGTTAGTATTTTTCGGATGTACGATAATATTGAATTTTCGATCACTGAACCAAGTACAGTAAAAACATTTTCTTCATCCTCAGCAACAGGTTCTCTTATAACAAGTTTTTTATAACTGATACTTCCACTTTCCCGAAACTGGTTTAATAATGGTCTCACAAAAACAGCTGGTTTAGGATGGTTTTTTTTAGGAAACTTTTAAGCATAGACTCACAAGTTTCACAGTTACAAAAAATAATATCGCTATTATAGCAACAGGCTTTGCAGACTAAACTGACAGATATAATGAATTATCTGACACTTCTGCTTAGAATCGGTCCAGAAACACGAAAACATATCTTCTCTTACAGAAGAACATTATTTTTTTTTAATTATTAACAATTTTTTGTCCATCTTTGATAGCCGTAATCAGTGAATTAAAAATCTTCTTCTCCAAGTGCCATATCAGGTCCCCCTGACGTTGGTAATTGCATTGGTAAGTCTTTCTTCCGCTAGCTGGAACAATTTCCCCGCGCTACGTATACCTGTCCATTAACAAATATTCCTCAACCAGGAAGCCTGTCTCCGTCCTACCCCTCTACGTCCCTCCACTTTACCCATCATGATTAATTGAAGAATTCTATATCGCTCCCCTCTGAATATATGTCCAAGATATGAGATTTTTCTACACTTTACGGTGTTTAATAGTAGACGTGTTGTGTCGGCCCTATTGAGTACCATTTCGTTGCCTAGCTGTCCAATGTATTCTCAGCATTCGCCGGTGTAACCACATTTCGAGAGCCTCCAACCGATTAATCGTGGCAGCCTTAATTGTCTAGATCTCTGCCCCATATAGTAACACTGGCCAGACGTATGATCTTATCATTCTCTGTCGTAGTTTTAGGTTGAGGTTATCATTGCAGAAAAGTGGTTTCATTTTTTGAAAAGTTGCTCTAGCAGTCTCTATTCTACACCTTATCTCTTTATCTGGGTTTAGATTTTCGGTGATATAACATCCAAGATATTTAAAATGAGTCACCCTGTCTATACTTTTTCCTTCTATTGTATTGAAGCGTTAAGATGAGGTTGTCTACTAAAGACCATAAATTTTGTCTTTTTGATATTTATGTTGAGCCCCATTTCTTGACCTTCAGTGTTAACACAGTTTAATAGATGTTGCAGGTCTTGTAGTTTGTCGCTTAGGATAACATACATAAAACTTTGGTGGGGCCATGTCTCCTCAGCGGCTACGAAAACCCGCTGGGCTTTCCAACTAGTTGAGTTTCATGTTTGATTGTCCGTATTAATTGAGATCTCCTGTCCTGTATTCACGTACCATTATTATACGCCTTACTTATTTTAAACCCTAATTCAAACTTAAAAGAATACAATGAAAAATTATTTGTAAAAAAGTGGACCAACTTTATAGAGTTATATTACGAGGTAAAAATAAATTAACGATTTTTTAGAAATTTATTTCAAATAGATCCCATTATTTTCCATAATTTCTAGACTTGTACCCGAAAAAAAATACTGGTAAATTGTTAAGCGCGCAATTTTTTATTAGGCAGCTATGGATAATAAAGATTTTTTATGTTTCATAAAGAGTTTAAGTATTTAATATAAATTCTCACGAAATACTTTCTGCCCCATTTTCATCGTACTAAAAAAATAAACTCAAGGGATAGAAAACTTTTCAAGAGAAAAACAAGCCGTTGAATATATTTACTCCAAGATGTTTGTGCCAATAACTCAATTTACAATAGCGTGTAAACTTGAATACATAAAAGGGGGTTAGCCTTTTTCCCTTTTTATTTTTCCTTTTTTGTGCTTAAAATTAAAGGGATAAAGGAAAAAGACAGTAAAAACTTTATAGGCTTGCTTATAATAGGGTGACCAGACATATACAAATGTATTAGAAAATACACCGTATTTTGGTGGGTTATTTATTACGTTCAGCAAATAAAAGCTCTTATATCAAAAAAATAAATTATTTTAAGATACCAAATTTCTAGTTTCTGTAATAAGAAAAGTTCATATTCAATGTTACAGAAATTTTTTTTTTGTACAATAACCTAATTTATTGCTAAAATTATTTGACTTTAGCTCACCTGCTCAAGGAAACCAAAAACTATTATTTTAAGCTTGAACACTGATACTATTTAATGCTATTTTCAGAACTATTAGTACTAGCAGAAAATAAGTACAAGGAACTTCTACTTGAATCTATTTTATCTGAAGTAATTGCGAGAGGAAGGAACAGTGTACCAATCATGTAGAGTTTACACATGGTTCTGATGGCATGGAATTTTTCTTTCGATTTCAGGCAAAAATAATAAGCTTTGAATTATATTTTATATAAGCTTATTAATTTTATTCGAAGAATTTACTTTGTAATTTATAAATGTACTACAAAAGGAGCAATAAAAGAAAGATAAATACAAAAATAAATTATATATATATATATATATATATATATATATATATATATATATATATATATATATATATATATATATATATATATATATGTATATACATATATATATATATATATATATATATATATATATATATATATATATATATATATATAATTTATTTTTGTATCTTAAACCTTTTGTTAAATATTTTTTTCTAATATTTTCTTGGGTATGGTTTTTTCCATTAGAGAAACAAAGGACAACAATTTTTCTGACGTTTCGCTCTACGTAGTGAGCTTCTTCAAAAGAGCTGGCATATTTATTCTAAATCTTGAAAGTAATTACTTACCAACTATCAGAAAAAATAAAATATATTTTAGGTAAGCATAACATAACGGTATACCAATTTACTAGGTTCACTTTATACGAAATTAAAAAGCAAAGTTCCCACCAAAAAGAGATCTAACGTAATATATGTAATTCCAGGCCTAAACTGTGCTAAGAAATACATTGGCATGACGACACAATATATTGAAAATAGAATTAATGGGCTCAAGTATACTAAAAACGCATCGACATTTTTACATAAAAATGGGCAAACATCTAAGCATGAATTCGATTTTAAAAACACCCATATTTTAGATACTGACAGAAATTACGACAAACTGGTCATCAAAGAAATAATACATATAAAAAGAAATTAAAATGCTGTAAATGATAAACAAAATGTCAAAAACCTGAGTTAAATTTACTATAATTTGATTTTTTAATATGACATACTTGAAGCGACACTATAACAAATATTAGAAATAATGTAATGATGCTTGGCACGATTTCGTATAAGTTCATGTAAATCAAAGAACGTTATTAAAATATATATATATATATATATATATATATATATATATATATATATATATATATATATATATATATATATTTTTGCTGTTATAAAAAGTAATCTACCCATACCAGGTTGTAATAATTGAATTTAGTTTTAACACACGTACAAAGCTACTTTCAAGGTATGTACTATTTTATAGTTGTTACTGTTTTAATTGTTGTATCGTTTTGTTTTAATTTTAAGACTGTTATAAAATCTGTCTACTTTTATTAATTTTAAATATTAACTTAAAAATATAAATGTAATAGGTATATAAAACAATTAATGTGATATATGTTTATAAAAAAATTTTTTAATTGTATAATGTATGTATAATTGTAATGTACATGAAAGATACCGATAAATATATCATAACTTTGAAGAAGCTCACTATGTAGAGTGAAACGCCAGAAAAATTGTCGTCTTTTAATCTTCAAATAAGAAAACCTAAACCCAAGAATATATATATATATATATATATATATATATATATATATATATATATATATATATATATATATATATATATGAAGTAAATGCGATCAGTAAATGCAAACTTCGTTCCAATCATTGCTGAATGTGATTTCAGCACTACAACGGCATAATGTGGATATATCCACTGCTATTATATCTCACATGGAGGAATCCGTGAAAGCCGCATAAACATATATATATATATATATATATATATATATATATATATATATATATATATATATATATATATATATATATATATATATAGATTAAAATAGTTGCAATAAGACAATTTACTTTTAGCTATTAGCGATTTGTTTTTAGTGATTTAATGTCCAATTTTTGTATTTTTTCTAGTTATTTTTAGTACAATAAAATGAACTGTAAAAGACTAAGATTTTTGTATCTAAAACACATATGGTTTAGCTGACCTTTGGCAACTGTAAAACTAGAGTTACAAATGATAAAATCAGCTCGATCTCAAATTTCAAATTAAATTAAAAAAGGTATTATCCAAATTACGATTATTTCTAAAATATCACAATTTAATCATTTTCAAACATGTTTTACATCAGCTTTTGCTTATATTTCTAAAATTATTTTGTAAACTGTTTAGTTGTAAAACTTCCCATGATAGTTTCTAACATTTGATCGTGCTTTTTACTTATACTGCATTATTATTTATTAATATATTTTTTTTTAATTCACGAGCCATTTTTTTAATTGAAAATAGTTTCTTAGTTATTGATACAAAAAAAAATAACAAAATAGACTTTGTTTTGAGTACAAATTATAAATAGGTGCACTAGTAACCGAAAAAAAAAACATAAACAATTTGGAATTATATAAATTTATATATTAATATATGAATCTGGATAAGTATAATACAGATGCTGTTATCAAATCGGTTAACATGAAAAAAATGTATGCCATATTTATCTCATATCAGTCTTGACACAAAAAATCAAAGAATATATTTTTTCATTATTGGAATTTCAATGTTTCATGTAACAGACTTCTAGAAACATGTAACAGGAACATATCAATTATCAAAAATAGAAATTGGATAAATTTTTACATATAAGACATTTTAAATAGAAACCTAAATAATTCCTTCATTTTTTGTGTCTTTTTAAGTCCATGTCTCCTCTGAAGGCCTGCAAATTTTACTATTACGATTGTCTTTTTACAGGAACACGATGTTCAATTTTAGCAGTTTTATTTGGTACATTAACATGAGGCTTACTTCTAATATCGTGGAGCAAAACATGTTTATTCATCCCCACGTTAAACTCTCGTCAAGAATGTATGCATTTCAAGTATCAACAAGTTCTTCGCTCAACAAGAAAGAGGCGTAAATTGAGTGCAACGTGTTGGTATCAAAATGGAAAATGTTAATATAAGAGCATTACCTTCAGAAAATTTGGATAATACCAACTTAAATTCAGGTCTAGTCATAAGATCCTGAAACTAAAAGTTTTAGTATAGAGTGTAGGTATTGTGATTGTTCACTCCATCAAAAGTTCCTGCTTAAAAGGTTATGGTTCTTATATTTTGGAATGTTCAAGGGAGCATTTTTGTTTACTATTTAAGTAAAGGACTCAGAATGAGGGAACCTTTTAATGAAATTGCGAGATTAATCATAAAAAATCGAAGAGGAGAGTTAACAGAAGGTATGCTTTCTCATCAAGACAATGCGCCAGTCACACATCTTGAATTGTAATGAATACTATTACAGAAATGAAATCTAGAATACCTTAAAACTTCTCTTATTCACCCAACGTGATCCCAGTAAATATCGTTTTCCCCCATTAATTAACTTTTTTCAGTAAACCATAGAAATGCTGGAGTACCTTTGGGAAAGTATATAAAAATTAGATGCAATTGTCAATCAATTTTCGTAAATAATGTTCGCTCAATGTATGGTTAAAACATTTTTTCTATTCAATCTCCTTATAACCCCCTTAAAATTTTAAAGTTATTTCACACAGCTACTTCTACATGTGATCTAAATACTCCAATTTTGTTGGATATCAGTAACTAAGTTCGTTGTAACAGTGACGTTTTTATTGTGAGTTCTTGATTATAGTTTATATATGGCTTTGATTAAGCTGATTAATAATATTCTTAAATCCGAAATGTGATATAAATATACAGATCAGTTTTGAGGCACCTAATGTATGAGGATAAGTGCTGTCAGAAATTAATAGACTTAAATATATTGAAGATTTCGATCATACCCTAGATTTAAACAACAATTGATTTGTTTGAAGGGTGTTTATGGTCGGTGGAGGAGACGCTTTTTTGATGTTTGACAGACATAAACATATTTACTTATCTTGTCTTTCAGTTTAATTGCTTGTCGTGACTTTTGACATATTGAAAATAACAATAATAATAATTTAGGCAACCATATATTCATACTTTGTTTTCAGAATTGACGCGCCGATGATACTCGTTTAAATAATGCCATTAGAAAAGGATAGCATAAAATCAGTATTATGTCTGTACCAAGAAATTAAATATCTACTGTTTATCAACACTTTTTCAAATATAAATAAAAATATTATTACGTTATTCAGCGTTCAAACAACCTGGCCCTAGTTCTGACGTATTGCTACTTCTACAGAGGTATGTTCGAAGATTTAAGATATCTTCTGGATATAATTAAATATAAAATAATGGCTCTGTTAATCAGAACGACGATGTCGTAGTTATTGTGAAGATTATTACAAGTATTGACAAGCATAAAATTGTGACGGTTGCACTTTATATACCACCATCTACTAGTCTTAAAGTGTTAAATCGACAACTGCATCAATATTTGAAAAGCAGTCAACATGACCTTTATTTCTGTATGCTTGGTGTATATTGTTTATTCACACATAACTAATTTCTGCAGTGATTATACAAATTACAAATTTAAGCAGACAAAATTTTGATAGTTTTAATGTCCATATGCACTACAACAAGAGTAACGTTGTTGCCCAAAAATAAATACCATACAGTTATAAAAGAAACTTCTAAATACGAAATTATTGGTTTAAAAAAAGTGTTTGGAATAATCCAATTAATTTCATTTAATACTCTTTATGTTTTGTTTAATAGAATTATAACAAAACAGTAATTTGCCATTAATACTGGACATAAATTTGGATTGAGTAGTGTTCTGGTACTTGCTTTCCACAATCTATGGAAAGTGCATTGCCTGAGCTCATTTATTCACACATAACTAATTTCTGCAGTGATTATACAAATTACAAATTTAAACAGACAAAATTTTGATAGTTTTAATGTCCATATGCACCACAACAAGAGTAACGTTGTTGCTCAAAAATAAATACCATACAATTATGAAAGGAACTTCTAAATACGAAATTATTGGTTTAAAAAAAGTGTTTGGAATAATCCAGTTAATTTCATATTTATAATTATTTCAACACGGCCTGTAATTTTGAAAATTTCTCAAATATTTTTTAACCCCAAGTTCTCCATATTAACACGCTGACATCCGTAATTTTTTTTTTAAATAATGATTCAAAATTTTTCCTGTGGCTCATTTATTCCTCGGTTTTTATATGCTTTTTGTAAATATTTGTATAACATTCAATCATTTCATTTCATTGATTTTATTTATTAAACATTAAACACATAAATAATTCGGTCTAAGATTATTTGCCAAAACTGATTTTTACAATATTACATGACGTAAGCATACCAGTTAAATAATATTTTTAGTAAATTTGATCAAAATTTAAAATGTTTCTGTACTTTAACGTAAACCAACTGATGAAAACATTTGCTGAGTAAAACTTGGTATTATTTTTTCACTTTTATATATACTGTAACTAGAACAGATCTAAACTTTAGATCCCTTCAATAAATTCGTTAATTTGAGCATCATTCTAGGACGTTTTATATTAAATACATGGTTACACATTTTTTTAGTCTTTAAAATTACTTTTTAACTTACCATTATATAGTATCGTTGTCCCACTAGGACTTCCAGGTGGGGGTGAAGGTGCTGTAGCCCCCTCCGTGGGGCTGGACGGCCCCCAGCAGGCTCCCTGAGAGTCCCCGACTACATCTATAATTTCTTCTTCGTCGTCCGCCTCTTTTACCATTTCTTGGTGTGACGTTTTCTCTGCCCACGGATAGGATTTCCATTTTTTCGCCATTAAACAACGTGGCATCTTGAGACATTTGAAACTTCTTGGTGCACTTTCAGCTAGTTTCACTCACTTATACGATTTTTAGTGTTGTTTGGTCATTTTTCGTTGTTATTAAGGAAAATAATTAAGGAGAGTCTTTTTAAGTTTATTTAATTTTGGAAAAATGAAAGGAAACTTTCAAAGTTTATTATCGCGCGCGTACAAGTGCGTAAAGTCTCGATAGAGTACAGAGGAGAGGACAGCGTGTATAGAACAGTGAAAACCGAAGACAGAACTAAACTAAAGCAGCGTCATCAACCCCTCGTGTTTGGTTGTGCGCCCCGCGGAGATCGGCGTTTTATATATAGAGTGGGGCGGGGGTGAACGAGGGGGAAAAAGTTGGCCCGCGCTCTGTTGCGCCGCGCCAAAAGGGGGGCGCACGGGTGTTGCATGGCACTGGTTGCTTCTTCAACAACTATCGGAAGGGGTGGTTTTAGTTTCGAAAAAAAAAGGTAGTTGATAAAAGCTATAAAAAAACGTATATCTATTTGACTTTATTCTGACACCGTGGATAAAAATCTTGTTATTTTTAATAGGGATATCACATTAGTCATAAAAACAAATGATTTTATATGACATTTTCTGATAACAGCATGTTATAACCAGGAAGAAAAATTAATTTTTAAAATAAAATTATCAATATTTACATTTTTCAAACGTAAAAATTTTTATAAACGAGAAACGAAGAATTCGTTGATTAAAATGTGGTTGTCGAACTTGCAATGTCTTTATTTTTATTTATTTTCACGACGTTTCGATTATGTTGTATCTCTAATCGTTATCAAGTATAAACTGAACGTTTTGTCTTAAGACTACGAGCTTATATAGGGACTGTGTCCATTGAAATGTAAAGTTTTATGTTACAAAGTAGTGGTTGCCAAAGATTAGGTATCTCAACACTCGGTTTACTGAAGATTCCATTATTATTTTTAATGTAAGCTGCTTCCATAATTTTTTTTCATGTTGGGTTCCATACATATTGCCGCAGGCTCAGACCATTTTATATGGTGTTGTTTATCCCAGGCGCGTTCTGCAATACCTGATCTCGACGTTTGCCATTTTTGTGTATGAGTTTTATGTTCCTTAATTCTAACTTCTAGTGGTCGTTTGGTTTCTCCAATATACATTTCACCACATTTACATGGAACTTTGTAAACACAATCTTTCCTATCGGTAGTTTTTGTTTTTGTTGAATGAGCTCTAAGTGTATTTCCCGATTTAAAGGCTATTTTTATATATAATTACTGACAATTCGTCTTATTTTCTTCAAAGTTCCCTTAGTGTACAGTATTCTGAAAAAGTGTTTCTTGCTGTCCAGTGTTCGTTGTGCTAAAGTTATTTATGACATCGTCAATTAGTTTTAAAGGATAACCATTCTATTGTAAATCGGATTTAATATTTGTTACCTCTTTTCCAATGAATCGACACTATTACATATAGATATAGCGCGATTATAGAGGTTGCGTATAATTCCCTGTTTTTTTACGACAGAATGATTAGAACTATGATTAAGATATTGTCCAGTATGTGTTGGCTTTCTGTATACTGAAGTGTTTATAGTTTCGTTTGAACGGATCACCTCTATAATCGCGCTAAATCTATATGCAATAGTGCCGATTCATTGGAAAAAGAGGTAGCAAATATTAAAATCAATTTACAACAGAATGGTTATCTTTTAAAACTAATTGACGATGTCATAAATAACTTTAGAACAACGAACACTGGACAGCAAGAAAAACATTCCTTCTTTACAATTCCATACATTTAAGGAACTTTGGAGAAAATAAGACGAATTGCCAGTAGTTATAATATAAAAACAGCCTTTAAATCAGGAAATACACTTATAGATTATTTAACAAAAACTACCGATAAGAAAGAATGTGTTTACAAAGTTCCATATGAATGTGGTGAAATGTATATTGGAGAAACCAAACGACCTCTAGAAGTTAGAATTAAGAAACATAAAACTCATACACAAAAAGGGGAAACGTCGAAATCAGGTATTGTAGAACACGCCTGGGATTAACAACACCATATAAAATAGTCTAAGGTTGCGGCAATATATATGGAACCCAACATGAAAAAATGAAAATTTATAGAAGCAGCTTACATTAAAAACAATAATGGAATCTTCAGTAAACCGAGTGTTGAGATACCTAATCTTTTGCAACCACTACTTTGTAACATCAAATCATTGAGGTGTGTACAGTGCGCTTCAATAAACCCATTCTCTATATAAGCTCGTAATCTTAAGACAAAACATTCAGTTTAAACTTGATAAAGATTAAAAATACGACCTAATCGAAATGTCGTAAAAATAAATAAAAATAAAGACAATGCAAGTCCGACAATCACATTTTAGTCAATAAATTATCTGATTTACTATTATAAAATTACATTTTGTTCAAAATGGCGAAGGCTTCCCTTTAAAAGTAAAAAAGTACAAAAAAAGTTAATATTACAATAAATAATTGATATGCAAAAAGTGGCCGATTTTTAGAGTTTGTTGGCATTTTTGCAATAACAAATTGAGGAAAATGATTTCACAAAAGTTTAAATTGTAGATTTCTAAAATTTCTACAACTTTTATTTGAAACTGTTTTTTCCAAAATGCGTTCCGTGACTTGTAGATTCAAGAAACCTGTTTTAGCCACCTTTGACCCCCCTCCCTCTTGGCTCCAACTTATTTTTTGCTGTTATATTTTATATTGGGTTTGTTTTCCGACATTGCCTCCAATAGCCCTTGATAAGTCTCATCCATCTCGGAATTTACGTCAAAAACAGCACTAATTTTTACCTATGACTTGGACTATTAACCTATTTTATTTTTTCTTTAAATATTGCTGCTACATCAAGGGAATTTCGTGCTTATGCCTACGGCAACATTTTAAAAGCAAACTTTTATGTAAACAAGGAAAGGTATTTACTTAAAGTAGCTTTAAACCACAGAAACATATTATTTGGTAATATATGTTACTTATTGTTTGGCTTTAAGCTAGTTTGATTATCCTTAATACATCATCATTAACATAATCATGAGCAAATATATTTTGGTTATTTTCGTATTCTCCTTCTAATTTAACAAATCTTCGCAATATATGGTAAATTACAATATTTTAACATTTTATAGTATTTTGTAGCCAACCAGTAGTCTTTATAGTGTCATCGGGTCTATCTGTCAGTTTTTATATCCACAGCCGCATAATTTCATCAGTTTTTCATTCTTCGCAATGAAATTTTGCGAGCATATGTTCTCTCTCTAAGTTAAAAACTTACCTGAGTCAAAATTGCAAAAAAAAAATGTAAAAATGGTTTAGAGTATCTCCCACGGTATAAAAAGTAGTGAGTGTAGTATCACTAGAAAGGTATTTAAAAATGCAATTCAATATGTCATAAAATATTTTTAATCTAAGTCATCTCATTCACGAAATACAAGCCTCCGAAACTGTTTATCAGTGGCGCCTTTTTTTTGAGGTGTGCTTTTTTGTAAATGCGTGGGGCAAGACACAATACACTTGTTGTTCCAGGAAAAGCATACCCGTTCATTATCAATAGTATTCGTCACTTCTTTGGATTAGGTTTTCGATTAATACTACTATTCTGTGCTTGACGTTTCGCCCAATAATAGTATTAATCTGTAACCTAATCCAAAGAAGTTACCATACATTTATGTAAGAAAAATTTTAGCAAATTATATATATATATATATATATTATATATATATATATATATATATATATATATATATATATATATATATATATATATGTCTATGCGGCTTTCACGGATTCCTCCGTGTGAGATGCAATAGCAGTGGATATATCCACATTATGCCGTTGCACAGCCAGGTGCATGTCGGTATTCTGATGAGTCTAGTAGAGACGAAACATGTACCTCTGCCGTATCACTGTGGCGGGGAGGGTAAGTTTTGACTTTCTTCTCGGTATGGTGGTACAGGTAGGCCATCATCTCGATGGTGGTGGAATAGGATAAATTGCTTTTTATAACAATTTATTCTAACTGTGCAACCTCTAACACAGAAAGGATATGATGGAGAGAAGTTTGCATTTACTGTTCGTATTTTACTTCATATATATATATATATATATATATATATATATATATATATATATATATATATATATATATATATATATATATATATATATATATATATATGTATAGGTGTTTTTGCGATTTTCAATCTGTTCGTCAGTAAAAAAATTTTCACATTTCTCCAACATCTCAGCTGGCATTTATTTTCTTTTTGTAGAAGTCCTGATGAAGGGAATAAAATTTTTCGAAAGCTAGACTAAGAAAAAAGAGTTTTCTTTTCTAGGCAACACTCCTTCTGACTCCAGCCCCAAAAAAGTACCTTCGGTTTATTTGGCTTTTTCTTATATATATATATATATATATATATATATATATATATATATATATATATATATATATATATATATAAATATATATATATATATATATATATATATATATGCGGCTTTCACGGATACCTCCGTGTGAGATGCAATAGCAGTGGATATATCTATATTATACCGTTGTAGTGCTGAAATCACATTCAGCAAACGTACAATTATATGCAAGTCCGTGTATAGATGAAGTAAAATATCAACAGTAAATGCAAACTTCATTCTATCACATCCTTTCCGTGTTAGAGGTTGCACAGTTTGAATAAATTACGATAAAACACAATCCATCCCATTCCACCACCATCGAGATGATGGTCCACCTGTACCACCATACCGAGAAGAATTGAGATGAGTCTAGTAGAGACGAAACACTTACCTCTACCGTATCACTGTGGCGAGGAGGGTAAGTTTTCACTATATATCTGTAGAACATCTTGAATAAAAAAAAATTGGAAATTTAAAATATTTTCAAAATTCGGTAAGAAATAATTGTAATTTTTAAAATTATTTTTTACCTGGCGCCCAACAATCAAATATTAGGTACTTTTGATTAAATTTTGGCAATTTTTTTTGAAAATTTTAAAATTAAAAAAAATTAAATGATAATAATAATAATAATAATAAAAATTAGTTTCCTACCAAATCAAAATATTTTTTTTACCGGGTATATTTTTGTGCGGGTGCGTATAGCGCTAAAAGGTTCGTTTGTACGGCGAAGAGCTTATAGCGCGACCACACACACACCGATAATCGTCACAATATATATATATATATATATATATATATATATATATATATATATATATATATATATATATATATATAGGGTTTTCCCTTCTCTTTCTTTTTTGTCCCTTTTGGATTTCCCTTTTTTTCATGGATTCTTACTTTTTAATTTTCGAGTACTGATGTTTAACTAATACCTATACACCATTACACAGTTTAGCAATGTTGCAGCCGGATTTGTACGAGAAAATACAGCTAACAGTCTCACACTGGAAATAACAAGCAAACAATTTAAATAACTTTATAAATTAAAGTTTATTCCTTATTTTTGTAAGGTGCTGTACAATTTTCCGGTGTTCTATCCCATGAACGTGGAACATACAGGGTTTGAGTTATGTTTTGGTGCTAGTAAGTACTACAGTTTATTACAATTTAAATTTTATTTATAGCATATCTGATCTGATGCTAGATCAACACAGCTAGATATTTTATTATTTATTAGCGATTTTGATTAAACTCACAAGTTTACTTGAATAGTTATATTCAAATTCACATTTTAATTATACAAATTCAAATAATTCAGAATAGTTGAAAGCTAGTTCCTGTCGACATCGAGGAGGATTTCGAATTTAGTCTAACTATAGATGCAGTGGCACCTTGAATAACCCCTCCCCTACTCTCAGATATAGGGGTAAGCTTGGCATATTTGCTCGCTGGCGCGGGTATTAACTTTCAACTGGATTCTGGTGATTTTGCTTTATTATTTATTTTGGTAATACTCTATTATTGAATTTTTTCTCACTATGAGATTTCGGCGTAAACTACCAGTGTAGCACCTTGGTAATGTACAAAGTTTGTTTATTGCCTGGATTCTTGCATCTTTATCAGTATGCAGCCAAAACCTAAATCTCTGATCACCCCTTTTGAATTTCATATCCTTATTATAAGACAAGAAACAATTTATGCAATATGAGGGTTATTTTGGTGCCTTCCTTACACTGCCGAGAGTTTAAAATATACTTGCTTTCCACCCTATATGACACAATTCAAAAATTATGTCATGTCTTAATAAGATATGTTTGATAAATCAAAAATGTAATTTAGTTATCCTAAACAATATTTTAGAGGTGATAGTGCTGATAAATATACAAACAAATATCGACATGAATATTGTTATTAAGTCAACGACTAACGACGACTATTAAAGCAATTTATTTAGTAACGAGAACAAGAGAGCACGGTGAAATTATGGCATTTTAACATTCCCGGACTACGGGAAGAACCAAAAGGATAATTGCAAGTGATAATATCTTTTTAATAGTGTAAAACAAATGCGCACTTTTAACACCCTGTACATATACTTACCTAGTCAATTTTTAAGTGGTTCAACAAGAGGCAGACTATAACAAAAAGATACTAATACTTAAAATATAAATTGTTACAGGAAACCGGAAGCAGTGAAATATAATATAGTTCTTTTTGTTACGATGATTCAATATACTTTTAAGGGTGGTTAAAAACGTATTTGATTTCACACAATGCGAAGAAACCTAGAATGTGTTAGAACAACTGCTTTTTGGTAGCCTAAAATTTCTATTCGATAAAGTTATTTACAGTATATTTTGATATCAATAAGGAATTAAATCAAATCTATTCTTGAACTATTGTTTTATTACAAATGGCCATGTGAGAAATCTCCAATTTTTTGTCCTTGCACCACTCATTTGATTACATGCTTGTTATATGTCTCATTCTTTAACCCAGTTTTCTTCAATAGTTTATATTTGATTTGTCACTTTAATATTTACAACAACCTTTATATGCAAACTGTAGATTCTTTATACAATTCTGTCTTAAATCTGGGGTTTTATTGTACTCTCCTTTAGTTTTTCAACAATAGATTTTAAAAATTTGAAAAATTCTACATAACAGCGCTTAGGAAATTGATACAATTAAATCACTAATTTAAAAATTTACAATGAAAGAAATTTAAATTTAATCTTCTTTATTCCAATATGCTCTAACACAAAATGGGCATGTTTTCTGATAAAATTTTGCAGGCACATGTTTTTAATTAACTCAAAGACAGACATGCAAACAAATTGCAAGAAAACTAATAATGCATTAACTGTTACGGGCTCTCAACATAATATGTGACCTACACGCACTTGACCACTTCTTTGGAATATTGTAATAGTTTCCGAAATATAATTAATATTTACCAACAAAAAGGGGATGTTAGAAAAGTAAATAATGATGGAAAATATACATATCAAGTTTAAGATCGGCATTATACTGCTACAAACAGTTAGCAAAAATAAACAGCAAAAAAACTATCGCATTACTTTACTAAAAACTGGAGATATTGCTAATTAAAGAATAGTAATAAACCAAAATGAATATTTTCCTACAAAATAGACCATAATATTAAACAAATTTCCCATAATCTGTTTTTCACATCCTTTCCGTAACTCTAGAAATAAGCTAGAATGAGAATCTATATATTTATATATATATATATATATATATATATATTTATATATATATATATATATATATATATATATATATATATATATATATGTATATATATATATATATATATGAATATATATATATATATTCATATATATATATATATATATATGAATAGTTTGGTTATTCCGGGTTTCAATCCGTTCGTTCAAAAAATCGTTTTCACGACGTTTCGCCAAAATCTCATTTGGCATTTTCAAGTGCGGTTCGTCTCGTTACTCGCTGAGAACTGATAAACGTACGGATTGAAACCCGGAATAACCAAACTATTCATTCTACCATCCGTGAAAATCTACGATATAACATATATATATATATATATATATATATATATATATATATATATATATATATATATATATATGAAGTAAAATGCGAACAGTAAATGCAAACTTCGTTTCAACCATATCCTTTCCGTGTTAGAGATTCCACAGTTGGAATAAAGTGCTAAGGAACACAATTTATCCTATTCTACCACCATCGAGATGATGGCCTACCTATACCACCATACCGAGAAGAAAGTCAAAACTTACCCTCCCCGACACAATGATACGGCAGAGGTACATGTTTCGTCTCTACTAGACTCATCAGGGTACCGACATGCACCTGGCTGTGCAAACGACTGATCAGAAAGAAGCATGCAAATACAAAACGCGGCTTCGCCGACTTCCCGCCGGATGGCATATATATGCTTATGCGGCTTTCACGGATTACTCCGTGTGAGATGCAATAGCAGTGGATATATCCACATTATGCAGTTGTAGAGCTGAAATCACATTCAGCAAACGTACAACTATATGCAGCTCCGTGCATGAATGAAGTAAAATGAGAACAGTAAATGCAAACTTCGTTCCAACCATATCCTTTCCGTACTAGTTTGCATGAACGGACCTGCATATAGTTGTACGTTTGCTGAATGTGATTTCAGCCCTACAACGGCATTATGTGGATATATCCACTGCTATTGCATCTCACACGGAGGAATCCGTGAAAGCCGCATAAACATATATATGCCATCCGGCGGGAAGTCGGCGAAGCCGCGTTTTGTATTTGCATGCTCCTTTCTGATCAGTCTTTTGCACAGCCAGGTGCATGTCGGTACCCTGATGAGTCTAGTAGAGACGAAACATGTCCCTCTGCCATATCACTGTGGCGGGGAGGGTAAGTTTTGACTTTCTTCTTGGTATAGTGGTAGAATAGGATAAATTGTTTTCTTTAGCAATTTGTTCAAACTGTGCAACCACTAACACGGAAAGGATATGGTTGGAACGAATTTGCATTTACTGTTCGCATTTTACTATATATATATATATATATATATATATATATATATATATATATATATATATATATATGTATATATATATATATATATATATATATATATATATATATATATATATATGCAAGGTGTCCCAAAAGTACCGGAAGAGCATAATATTTTCTCAGCAAAAGCATTTTAGAGTAAAATGTTTCAGATAAAAGTTGTAGAAAATCAAACGGTGCCTCTGATGGTGATCTTGACCTTGAACTTAACATTCACCTTCAAAATCATGTGAAGGTTAAGTAGAATTTTTGAAATAGAAACATCCATTTCTTATTAAAAAAATGGAAAGCGGACAAAATTTCTTATGCAACGGTATAAATAATATAGAGGATCTAATGACATATAGACATCATTTCAAGGTCAAGGGACAGCAGAATATTTTTTCAGCAAAGTGATATGCTTAAACTTCAAGGTCACCGTCAGATGCGCCATTTGATTTCCTACAAATTTTGTCTGAAATATTTGATATTTTGCTCTAAAATGCTTTACTCAGAAAATATTCTACCTGATCCTTTACCTTGAAATGACCTCTTGATGTCATTAGATTCCCTATGTTATTTATACCGTTAGACAGGAAATTTTCGCCGCTTTCCATTTTTGTAATAAAAAAACTCATCTTGACAATAAAATGACTTTGAAGGTAAAGGTCAAGGTCAAGGTTACCGCCAGATGTGCCGTTTGATTTTCTATAACTTTTGTTTAAAACATTTTTTTCTAAAATGCCTCACTGAGAAAATATTCTGCTGTTTCAGTACTTCTGGGACACCCTGTGTGTATATATATATATATATATATATATATATATATATATATATATATATATATATATATATATATATATATATATATATATAAATATGCATGTTGTATTGTAGGTTTTCACGGATGGTGGAATGTGTACTGGTGCTTTTCCGGTTTTCAATCCGTTCGTCAATCGAAATATCTTCACGACGTTTCGTCAACATCTCAGCTGGTATTTTCAAGTGATGCTTCCTCCACTGCTGGTCGACCAGCACGCTCATTCTAAGTCGAGCAGCCGTCGAGGAAGCATCACTTGAAAATGCCAGCAGAAATGTTGGCGAAACGTCGTGAAGATATTTCTATTGCCGAACGGATTGAAAACCAGAAAAACACCACTACACATAAATACATATATATATATATATATATATATATATATATATATATATATATATATATATATATATATATATATATATATATATGTTATGTCAGGTATTCTCACGAGTGTGATGTGTAATCGAAGGTTTTCGAGCATCCCGTGTATGTCCTGAGTCCCCCTCAGGACTGTAAGGCAGCTGACGTTTCGGTGAAATCTCATTCACCATTTTCAAAGCTCACTGTATAGCGTCTACGAGCGAAATTCGTATTGTGTTGACTTTTAAAATAAGATAAAATTAAATAAATTTTAAAACATTACAATAAATATTGCGATTTTATTTCTATGGATGTAGCACATTTCAAGAAACAATCTACTTTTATAATTATTTTTACGTTTTCATAATCAAAACCATGCCCAGTCTTCAGATGATGATTAACCACAGCGCATGTATTTTTTTCCCAAACGACAAGTCACTTTTCCGTTGTTATCCTTTTTTCTCTGTGATTTTGTAGTTTTATTCGTCATGAAGTTATAAAGCTGTAACAAGAGAGGGACTAACTTTTAGGAATTTATTTTGCAAGTTACTTCTGCATTGATAAATTTGCTTTAATATAAAATTTCGTATGTCTGTCTTAATTTAAAACTCCTCTGTTAGTATTATCAAGGAATACAACAATAATAGTTAATGCTAAGTCATAATAATCTTTAGTATTATGTAACTAAAAAAAATTTTTAAAAAAGAACTACTATGTTTTATACCAGTAAATTTATTAAGAAAACAGTGACTGCAGTTTCAACTCACAGAGTCATTTTCAAACTGAATTCCAAAGGTAGACTAAGTATTCATACATTTTCAAACTGAATTCCAAAGGTAGACTAAGTATTCAATACAGAAACATGAGGAAATTTAACAATAAATAAAAACTACCTGAGAAATTACACTATTACAAAGGGGAGGTACTAAATTTTGGGAACTAATTATTATTTGGCGACAACAAATAACGGGGAAAATCCAAGTTCTGTCCGGTCATTAAGCAAATTTACATTTTTATTTTTACTATGTTTATATATTTCTAAAGATTCAAGAATATTTAACTTTTGGCCCTTTGTTGAATAATGTTATATGTCAGTGTTGCTTAAGTTAGGAAAACTGTGGCTGTGTTCTAAGCAATTGTTGGCAAAGCTTGAGTCTGTTTTTTGTAGTTTATATGATCGGTGGTGTTCTGAAAAGCGAGTTTTAAAGCTTCTATCACTTTGTCCAATATACAAGCTATCACATTCTGAACATTTTAACTTATAAACTCTTGATTTATCAAATTTATTAATTTTATCTTTAGCATTGTAAAGGATAGTGGACAGATTGTGTTGAGATTTAAAGGCTACTTTTATGTTATGTTTGGAAAGAGTATTAGCTATGTTTTCTGATAGGGTACCACAGTATGACAGAGATATATAATATTACCTATCTTTATCATTTTTTATTTTGGAATATATTGAATTAAAAGCTAGTTTTTTTTTTGTTTTTTAGTTATTTATTTCTTTATGGTTTGTTGGGAGAAATTGTTTGATATTGCAATCCTTTCAATGATATTTAGTTCCTCTTGAAGATCTTCTTCAGAGAGTGGCAAAGAGAATGCTCTATGTATCATTGAATTGTATGCAGACGTTTTGAGTTGTAAGGGGTGAAAAGAGTCATTAGATATAGTATTACCTGTAAACGTTGGTTTTCTAAAAATTTTAAAATTACACTGATTATTGAGGGGAGATATGGTGAGATCAAAAAAATTTATTTTATGGTTATTTTCAGTTTCCAGAGTAAATTGAATTTTTGGATGGCAGAATTTTTGAAGCTGTCTAGTAGTGCCTTTAAAACATGCTAGAAAATCATCCACATATCTGTACCAAAATAATTAGTTCCCAAAATTTAGTATCTCCCCTTTGTAATAATGTAATTTCTCAGGTAGTTTTTATTTATTGTTAAATTTTCTCATGTTTCTGTTTTGAATACTTAGTCTATCTTTGTAATTCAGTTTGAAAATGACTCTGTGAGTTGAAACTACAGTCACTGTTTTCCAAATAAATTTAGTGATATAAAACATAATAGTTCCTTTTTAAACATTTCCCGAAGATAATTAACTACCACAGTAACGGCTACCAGCATCAACTTTTTCATTAAAAAGACTTCTTATTCTTTTATTTCTGAAAATTGTATTTTAAAAGAAAGAAGAACGCTTTTCAATATATGATAATTAGTCATAAAACGACCCATCTCCATCTCTTACCATTTTAATTTCCACAACTGGTTGACCAAATAAATACAGTATCACCAGAAAGTTAAATTTAATAATTTTTGTGCATACCAACAGTCTTATATGTTTATAAAATTACTAAGGTAACAACTCAATGTTTAACCTTATGTATAAACAAGGTGCAATATTATTTTTAAAATTAATTTTGACTCACAACCCTGTATATAAATAAAAATACAATCCAGTCATAGTCATGGTTCACTCACCCCATCACGCATGCATACGTACCATTAAAACACGGTATCTCTTCCGACGCTTTACGGAAGCCAAAACTTGAAACCGAACCCAAAGCTCCGGTATATTTAGGCTTCCTTGATATCACAACAGCTGCGTGAGCTATCAGGTGGTCGTAAGTGACCAGGTATGGCACGTGAAAGGGGATCGCGTGCCGCTGTTAAGGGACACGTGTTTGGGAAAAAGAGGGCGAAGCAAAAGTGAAAGATGTTTGCTTTGTTGACAAAGATTTCTGAAGAAATAAAGAATGTTGCTGCAAAAGGATAATATTATCTCTGTATACTTAGCTTTCTTAAAAACTTTTCTTAGTTTTTATTTATTCTTCAAATTATAAAAGAGATATAATATAACTTTTTATTTATTTCATTTTTATTTATTGCTTAATTAACATAATTTCTTTTATTTTCCTTTCATATTATATGTACAAGACAATTTCTTTACTTAGGTACTATACTTCATTCCTGATATTCTAGCCAAGGACAAAAGTTAAGCAAAAACATAAAAAGAGTTAAGAGATTCATTCCCACACAGCACTAGACGTCTTATAGACGTCATTTTTATATCCAGATTATGTCTGAACGTCTTAAGACATAAATAAGGCGTCTTATAGACGTTGTTTTAAAGACGTCCATAAGACGTCTATATACAACGTCTTTAAGATATCTTTTAAAAGTCTACATACTACATTTTATATGAAAATAAATACAGTTGTGTATAATTTAGTTGATAAAAACTAAAAAGCATTTCCTTCCCTATGGATTTTATCGCAGTTGGGTAATAAGTTTGCAACGCCGCACAGAGCTCAGCTGAATAAAAGTTGAGGTTAAAATTTTTGATTGAACGACAAATTTTTAGTAGCCTCACTACGACCTTGGTTAATAGAACTTTTGCATGATCTTTTTTATCAATATTTTGATGCTTTTGTCACAGACTGTTTGATGTACCGATAACAATGACACACATAAATATGATGCCAGCGAAACTATAACTTTAAAAAAACCGCCTTTTGTTTCTGTCAACTGTCATTTTTCAGTTTTGTATTTGTGTTTCGTCATGTCGTTTATTCATTTTTAATGCTGTTGGGGTGCCGACTATGAAAATTTAGCTTTTGAAAGAATTTTATTAAAATAGTTGATTTATCTATGTGTCTCTGAAAATCTTTTTTATTCGTGTTTATGTAATACTTAAGGTAAGATCGAAAAGCATATGTACTTAGGAAAAACAGTAACGTTATTTATAGGTTGTGTTACAGGAAATTCCCGAATGCTTTACCGCTTATATTTTTGTCGTAACTCTATGTTATTAGAAATATGAAATAAAATTTTCAAAAATATTATCTGTGCAAAAAAGGCTTGCACAGCTCATCCAGACCCGGTCCTAAATATTACAAAAAATATTACTAACGAAGTGGAAGGCGAAATGTTTGTTTATGGAGTGCTCCACTAATGAAACCTGTAAGATTTAATTTGTTCCTGATGATTGGTTTATATTTAAAGAACATAGAAAATAGAGTTTTGTTAATTACAAGAAGTAATTTTTGTTTAAGGATTTAGAAATTTCAAAACAGGGAGTAGGGAGCATTTATGACTTTGTAAAGCGAGCTTGTAAAATTACCATGTACAGTTGATTAGTACGAAAAGAAAAGAGAAAGTTCTACGATTCCAACTTGGTGAGATTTATTATGAGTAAGTTCTGTCTTTCATTAAACATATTAACCTTGAAATAGCATGTCACGATTCTATCGTAGAGGACAATTATAAAAATTCACAAAAATATCAAAAAATTTACTCCTTCAAATGATAAACTTTATTCTATAAAATTAAAATCAGTTTGTTATTAGGATCTACAGAGACAACAGGACTGGCAAAAGGTTAGAAGAATGAGGAAATTTCAATCCAAACATGGCTGAAAAGGGCATCAGAGCAGATTTGTTATTCGAGTTAATAAAAATTCTTGTTTTTAAAACTATTTGTGTACTTTTTATTTTAATAAACTTTTATTTTGTGGATAGTCTACCTTTTAGAGTTATTCTATCGAAAGGATAAACTAAGGCTTAAATTTGATAGGTTCACTTATAGTTCGAACAGTAGTAGTTCTGAAAATATTTGCTCTTCTACCTCACTTCTTAAATTTCAAATTAGAAAAAGTTTACATTATGCTTAAGTTATGTATTTTTTTGTATAAAGAGATTATGTTGAACATATTTTTTAAAGCAATTTATTCATGCGGAACTTGTAGTTATTTAAAATGGTAGTGTATATTTTGCTCTTGATTTTTTCTTAATTAAAGTTATTTCCTGGACTTTTGAATAATTACGGTTTGACTTTGTAAACAAGACAACCAAAAAAATTAAAGGGACCCTTTTTAATGTACATAATTTTAATGGTGGAATATGTTGGGAAAGAACGTCCATAAGACGTTGTAAGCAAATGTCTTAAAGACGTTACCTTTTGTAACATAAGACGTCTATATAACATCTTATAGACGTCATTCGACGTTAATGGACATCCATAAGACGTCCTGAATGTTGAGATCAAACGTTTTATGGACGTCTTTAAGACGTATTTGTGTTATCTGGGATAGTGAAGAAACATTCAACGTAATTCTGGATAAGTACGTTCAGTATGTACGTCGACATTTTGGTCACAGAGTTACTGTGTATTTGATGGCTACACCGATTGCACGAGGAACATTAAAACTGCAGAACAACGTCGTCGAGCTACAACATCTTCATCTCCAGACATTTTATTTGATCAATTTATGACCGTTCTCACTACTCAACAAAAGTTTCTGGCAAATACCCACAAGTCACATTTCATTTCACTGCTAAAAGAAAGATTGACCAGTGAAGGTGTACTTGTCAAACCAGCTGTTAATGATGATGATGTCGTCATCATTAAAACAACATTAGAACAGTTTAATTTGACAAACACAACTATTGTTGTTGATAAGGACATTGATTCAATTAGCTTTAGTGGATTGCTTTAAACAGAAAAATTATAATTTTGATGAAACTAAAAATAGAAATATAAGTTAAATACTGTTTTACAAAAACAATTATCCTGGTCTTTTTTATTGAATATACTCAAATAACCTGTGAAATAAAACAAAAAAGAGCGTTTTATTGTTTTAGATATAAAGGGTGTTTTTTATAGAGGTATAGAACTTTAAGTTGGCAACACTTTTTTAACTGGCGGCCATTTTGTCAGCTGTCAAGTGATTTATGTTTAGTTTGGTTTGGCATTTCAACATGAATAGACTGACGCCTGAACAACGCTTCCAAATTTTGCAAATTTATTTTGAAAATCATGATTCTGTTCGAAATACGTATCGCGCACTACATCCATTTTACGGTCAACATAATCGTCCATCAGAGCAATTAATTCGATTAACTATGGAACGTTTTCGCACAACGTTTACTCTAAATGATAATACGCATCCACAGAGACGTCGTACAGTGCGTACAGAAGAAGTCATTGCTGCTGTAGAGCGTAGGGTAGAGGAAGACCCGAATCAGTCTATCCGCCATCGTGCACAGGAATTGGATATGTGTCCATTCACTTTATGGAAGATTTTGCGGAAAGATCTTGGTTTGCGTGCTTACAAAATCCAACTCGTGCAAGAATTGAAGCCACACGATCACCTAGCAAGGCGTAGATTCGGTGAATGGGCCCAAAACAAGATTGCCGTTGATCCCGATTTTCATAAGCGAATAAACAAAACTGCCGTATTTGGAGTGATGATAATCCTCAAGTGTATGTTGAGACACCGTTACATCCAGAAAAACTTACTGTTTGGTGTGCTTTATGGGCTGGTGGAATCAATGGTCCGTACTTCTTTAAAAACGATGCTGGTCAGAACGTTACAGTCAATGGTGACCGCTATAGAGCCATGATTACTGACATTTTCGTTCATCAATTGAACAACCATGATGTGCACGAGCTGTGGTTTCAACAAGACGGCGCAACATGTCACACAGCTCGTGCCACAATTGATTTATTGAAGGAAACGTTTGGTAACCGCATAGTTTCACGTTTCGGACCCATGAATTGGCCTCCAAGATCGTGCGACTTAACGCCGCTAGACTATTTTCTGTGGGGATATTTGATGTCGCTAGTCTACGCCGATAAGCCCGAAACGATTGATCACTTGGAGAACAACATTCGCCGCGTTATTGCCGATATACGGCTACAAATGTTGGAAAAAGTCATCGAAATTGGACCTCCAGATTAGACTACGTCCGAGCCAGCTGTGACGGTCATATGCCAGAAGTCATATTTAAATTATAATGCCAGAAAGTTATCTTTCGAATAAAGTAAATTTCATATCAATTTAAAAAATTCATCTTTGTTTTATTCCATTTAAAAGTTCTATATCTCTATAAAAAAACACCCTTTAGTATAGAAAGAGATAGTTATTGTCTAAACCTGTTAGTCAGAAGAATAGAATTGACATTCATACACGACACATTCACGCCAAAGTGCGAAACTAGCAGGGAATTCAATGTTGCCATACAAATCATTGCACCTAATGGCGACCAATAAGGGGGGGGGAGGTCAAAAATTATTTTCATGAGAAGTCCAGTTTTATATGTCATGTTCGTGGGGCTGACACGATAAATTTTTACGTCACAGTCGTTTCGACCAATTAGCACGTATCTAATGTTTCTTATATTTCGTGTTTTATGCTGAAAGGAGAATACATTAAATGTTTCTATCACGTCTAATTAAATATTTTTTCTATTATCCCTTATATATTTCCTATCTCTATATTTCCATTTTTGCTAAATCTAGAAACGATCACTTATTTTCTTCTTATCCTTCTTATACAGCAAAGAAATTAAGGCATTTAATCAATAAATATCCATAAATCTTCTTGATAGTCATGGAAATTTGGGGACTGAAATTAACTGTCGTAAAGTACAAGATCGTTTTATTTTTTCTTTTATTTGGATGTTAAAAAGGGGGAGAAATGCAATACAACGTCGAAGAAACTTCGGTAAAGCTATTAAAAAAAGATCTATAATTTATTACCAATAAAAAGTTATTTTTAAGCAACAAGTATAAAAAGTCGGCACTCTCTCCGAATTCTTAACCGAAAATTTTTCTTAAACTTTTAATACTAATACCCGACCGAAACAGAAAACTTTGAAAGTAACTTTTTCTGTATCAAGATTGGCTCATTTAAACAAACGAGAAGCCATTGGAGGCCCCATTTGTGCCCCTCGAATGAATGTCTTTTTTATGCAAAAGCCGTTTTAGAGGCATTAGCGATAATACAATTTTGGAGCGTGGTGATAAAGACAAGGATTTTCTTCTGTATTTTTATGCGGTTGCTATTCTAAGGATGTCATTAGAGGACTTTTCTTTATTAAAAACGAAAATAGCCTGAGATGATATAAAGGATACAATGACAGGAGGATTTCGTACAGTTGAGATTTTAATGATTATCGTATCATATTTATACAGCTTAGAAAATAAACTAACTAACATATATACAGGTGTGGAAAATCCAAAACGGAACCTCTAAATAAAGGAAAGGTAACAGAAAGACGCGGACAACCCGTTTAGCTCTGTTGAAGAAGCGAAATAAAGCATACTGTTGTTTCCAGCAAAAATGGTGTCGGGCAAGGACTTTTCGCTGGTTTCGGGTCGTCAAAACACAGTGGGTCGAAAGCACGGATTTGATACTAAAAATAAAAATTGTATCCAACATAGCAGACTGAAACTTTAAAATCATGAAAATAAATTCGAAAAACGTCTAATGTGGTTCAACGCTTTAAAAATAAAATAAAAAATAATAATTGTATTTCCATGAACAAAATATTGCGCTTGACTTCAAGGTACATTTTAAATATAATACTATAATAATACATATATGGATATCGATAATCGTTAATAAGGCGAAAGTACTTTTTCCTCTATGCTTAAGACTTCTTAACAAATACCAATGCAAATAATTTGTAAATAATATAATATTTATTGATTTACATAAATGAATAAATAATACGACTGTAATAAAAATAATAAAAAGAACTTTTAAATCATTGTCTTCTTTGTTAACAGCTCTTTTCTCATTCTCCAATATATACGAATTGTTATCCGAATCCTTACTATGTCAAACACAGTGTAAGAATCCATCGACGAGAAAAATTTTGGTACACATCCTCCATATTTTTTCTCGAGGAGATTTTTGAGGCAAAGTCTAAACGATAGTTTCTTATCAACTTGTCCGTTGATTTCTGTGCATCTTTCGATAGTTCACCTATCGGTAATATTGCAAATGCTATGATGTTTGGTCAATGGAGTAAGTAATTTGTGGATTTCTGTTGGCATGTTTTACCAAGAATATCTTTTGATAAACAATCTTGTTGTTTCAAGTGTGTATCTCAAATCTTCACTATTGCAGTTTAATGTCCGCTTCCAATAGTTTGCAAAATGACGGGAAACCAGAGTTTTCGCTTTACTCTTGCTATAACAGCTGACTCATCACTGTTCTCGAAGAAACGTCGAGCTGTGCTGCCATCGTTAGTGCTTCCTAACCCTTTCTTTGGCATGTCAACAAGAAGTCCTAATCTGTCTCCTTAAAAGCCTGTTGGATGGTAGCTTTTGTCTGTGCTTTCACCTCTTTGTCTTTCTGCTTACGGGCTGACCACTTTTGTATGTCACGTTCATAAGAGAATACATGCGTGTAGAGTTATCAGTCGTAGCTTGAAATACGCTGTATTTACTGGGACACAGTATTAATGTTGTGGAACTGAGACGTTGTTTGGCAGAGGTAACAACGTTGGACCGATTTTGTTCCAGCCAAAGCATTCACCTAGCCGTCTATCATCGTCATAAATAAGTTGTACTGTATTGAAGCTGGGGTGGCAAAGAGAACTCTTTTGTATGGTGCAAGTTGTCGAATTCGAGTTCATAATTTTCTGTTTTCTTTAAAGACGTTGGTTCGGTTTCCTTAATAAATTTAAATTTCAGAGGCCCGCAATTCATAGTTGTGGAGAGTTTGGAATTGTACAACACAATCTTTTCTTGTTGAGTTTGCGTGTTAATACCTGCTAATTGAAGTGGAATTAGAGAGGTTAGGAATAAGTTTATATCAGAAATATTCGGATCAGTGAATTTAATTTTGTACTGGCTCTGATCTGACGTTCCATCGAAGCCCTATTTGCAAATGAAACTCATATCTTCAAATCTAATTTATCGATTTGTTCAGGGCGTCTAATTGAAGCAATATAATTCGATCTACTGTATGATCCAGTAAGCCTTGGAATTTAACCTCGGCTTTTGATTTAGTAAAAGTTAGATACTCGTCATGTGGATAACATGCTTTTTTTGTATTTTACACACCAGAATAAGGCGAAAATATATTACTGCCTTTCTGTTTAGCCCAATTTTGTAATCGTTGATATTAGTTTCACGAAAATCCAATATCGAATAGAAGAGCGGCACACAAATGTAACTGGGTGCGACGCAACCACAACACCGTTGCCTTTGACCTGAAACGAAACTTTAGAAAGAAAAGACTGGCCGTTCATATTACCGAAATTTAATAGAAACGTTACTATAGCCAACCTTCTATTTTAAATTTCTTAAATTGAAATTATTTTGGCCGTTTTCTAAATTCTGACCCACTAAGCCCGTCTAACTTCATTCAGGTTAGTTCGGGACAGAAGACCGTAGGAAACGCCTACGCGCAATATTACCCCCGCTAACTTCCGTGCGACACGAAGACAAGCAGTACCTTGAAAGGAATGAGAGGGCGTATTTACTTTTCCTCTAAACTTATAACGTAATCGACGGAATTTGGAATGTTTAATGACTGTTTTAAATACATCAAATAGTAGAACTACAAAAAAAAAGTTTTTGTTGGCTTTTGAGCGTAAAGAAAATTGATATTTCTGTTACAAAATAAACATTTATTCTAATAAAAATACTATTGAAACGCAACGGTAATTTCTAAGTAAATAAGCTAATAGACCACAGTTTTGATTTATTATATATATATATATATATATATATATATATATATATATAGGGTCATTGTATGTGCTAAAATGTCTCTGTTCAACAAAAAAGATAAATTAATTCTATATTCGCATTTTATTATATACAATGTGTCATACTACCCGTTATGATCATTCGTCTACCTCCCATGATACGCTACTGAACGCCTCCTTTACACTTTACTTAAAAAAATCAATTTGTTCATGATACTAGCAGCCATATTCACCTATCTTTTCAATACGTCAGTGGCAACCGAATTGAATCAGCCGAATAGATTGGCAGGCAGTCCTTATCAATGGCACATTCCAGCCGGCCGGTATTGCTCACCGCGCTGGAAAGATTAGAACTGCAAATGCAGCTGTCTGGTTGCACACGTTCGACCGACCGTCGGCCACTTTACGTCATGATTTTCGTAAAATAACCACCCTTTTATGCTGTTTGCACCCCCTTTTCTTGCTTGTTGAATTTTTAACACCTGTCTAGAAATTCGAAGTTAAAACTGATGCTGTTATTTGGATGTCAAAGCCAATAGAATTATATATATATATATATATATATATATATATATATATATATATATATATATAGGCGCGGATCCAAGGGGAGGGGGGGGCAATTGCCCCTTCCCCCAAGAGCTTTGAGTTCTGGAAAATAGACCCGATTTTGCGTCTGATGCTATAGTATATTCAAGAACTAGAGAGAGTCATAAACCATTTTTTACCCTTTTTTTTCTTCGCAAACTACCTGTGTTCTTTAGTCAGGTGTCATTGGAAAAATCTGGTAGACATATATTTTTCATAGGAATGGGTTAAAAATTTTATAATCAAAAATACCGGTCTATAATAATGGACTATTGGTTATATAACAATAGATATTTGGATGTGTGAAGTGTTAAAAAGGGTTTTAATCCTTGTTATAGGCGTCGGACTAAAACGTAATCTTTTTGTCTCAAAAAAATCTAAGTTATAATTTAAATACTTACAAAATACCCACTGTCAAAAATACAAGAGGTTAAACATATATAAAAAAATAAATTCGTCCATACAATATTAAAATTTTTTGGATCTATCGTTTTTTTATTATTAATTAAAGACATTTTTAAGACATTTGACGTTTCAGTTTATTTATTTCTCAAACCATCTGCAGCATTACAATTAAATACTAAAAAGGGATTCAAATGTAATTAATTTTTATGTTACAGAAAATTTAAATAATAAATTGTGTTTACGTTGGTAAACAATACGTATCTAATTCGTAATCAAAGTCAGTGAAGCTATCTTCGCTCAAATTAATTATAATTAGTTCATCTTACTCACCGATCATGAGGTCGAGTTTCCACATTTTCTTTTATACTTTTATTATATCGATTTTTCCCAATTTTCTGCAGTAACTTCATTCAAAAAAATCTTTCAAAAGTTCAGTTAATTTACTAATTTGGTAAGTTATGTTATTTCTATTAATTCTACCTTTTGCTTGAGAGAGATATTTCCTTCTCCAACGGACATTTCCGGGCGATCTATAAGAACAGATTTCCTATCTGGTTTTTCCCAGCAAAAATTAATTTCTCTTGGCAATTTCCAGAAGCTCAGTTCTTTTAATTTCAGGTAAATCCCGATCTTCATTAATTTTAATTATAATTTTGTCGACGGTTGGGATGTGCTTCTCATTATAAAATGTATGTACAACTCCTTTTATTGCAGTTTACATCTCTTCTTCCAACGAGGTTTTTCGTCTATCTGTGATCGAATGTGGCTTGAGAGTACTAACCATTCAAGTCGTTTTTTTCTTCTTCAGTATTCGGTACATAGTAGATTTTCTAACTCCCGTCAGGTTGGAACACATCTAAACAGAGCTTTTAACATTATTATCTAGATATTGATTTCTTAAGGTATCATAAACATTCATCGTAATAAGTTTTTCGTTGAGGAAAAAATGTCCGTGTTTAACGATTTTGGAATAAATATAGATGTGGAAGCCATATCTTTTGGGTATCTCACTAATCTCAAATAATATATAAAAACAAGCACAAAGAAGATAAATCACTAAGGACACACTATAAGATGTACCTTGTTCATTAACAGAAGTTAAATTGAACTATCAGAAATTTTATTATTGCAGTAAATTTATAAAAGCTTATAATATTTAAATATAATTAAATATTATTATAGCTAACGGTTATAATCTTTGATATAATTAAATATAATTAGATTTACGGCAGTCCTCAGTTACCTGTGGCACAGGAGCTACTTGTGTTTTATGTAATTGCCTCTCCAAGAGCTTCAAATTCAGAAAAATAGACCCGACCCTGTCTTTTACACTAGAAATGGAAATGTTGCTGTTGCCTCTCACCCCCCCCCCCCCCCCCCCCGTCGACAACTTGCTTTGGCTTGCCATACTGGTCTTTTCTGATATCACCGCCCCCCCCCCCTCAAAGAGAGGCTGGATCCGCCCCTGTATAAATATTTATATATATATATATATATATATATATATATATATATATATATATATATATATATATATATATATATAGTTTTCCTGAAAATGGTAAAATGAAAGTCCTTACCTTTTAAAGCAGGACTTATATTCAAACAAAATAAGACAAGAGATTGTGCAATTTATTAAATAATTCTTTAATCGCAATTAGTAAAGCTGTTTTTATTCGCAACTTCATTCATTTAGAAATTCCATATAAAATGGAGCACACAAAAACTTAACAGCAAAAGTTTAATTGCCAATTTACTTTAGTAATTTAAAAATATAATGGACTCGGTTGTTTTTAATTAGAATAACAAATCGATATCAACTTGTTTGCAGATTTTTTGTCCTAAAGTCTGTTAAATTTAAAAATATGTGGCTTAAACGCATATAGTATCATTTTTAACCGACTTTTAAATGAAGGAGGTTCTGAATTCGTCGTCTATGTATTTTTTTTATATACGTACACCGATTACTCCGGAATTGCGACACCCATTTGAATGAAATTTTTTACGTTATGTTCAGGAAGTTGCTGCGGGGCTTCCATATTTTTTTGGACAAATTTGGTGCAGTAAAATCCAAGATGGCGCTGATAATATGAAATCCAAAACAATAATTTTTTTTCGATTTCCTCCAAAATTGGTATAACGAACCTGAAATTATTTTTTGAAAATTCAGTATAACGTTTCTAATATGGAGGATAAAAATTAATTTTGTCTGATTTTTTTCAAAATTGATATGGGGGAGCTTGTGGGATTGCACATTACGAATCTGAAATTTTTAAAAAATTAAATACGGCGGTTCCAAGATAGCGGATTAAAGATTCTTCTTCTCTCGATTTTGTCTAAAATCACTACTGGGAGATTTTTGATAGTATTAATTTTGAATTTAAAATATTTTTTGAAAAACTCAATCTGGCGGATTCAATATGGCGTCCTAGAAATTTTACATTTTTCGATTTTCTCCAAAACTGATGATGGTGTAAATTATGAATTTAATAGTATTTTTTCAGGATTCAACAAGGCGGGATAAAAATTTTACATTTTTTGATTTTGTTCAAATGTGGAACTGAATCGTTTTTGAGAATGTAAATAGCGAATATTTTAAGAAAATCTAATATGTCAAATGCAATATGACGGTCTAGAAATGTTAAATTCCTTGATTTAATCCAAAATTGATACTAGGGTGCTTTGAAGAGTTTGGATTTAGATTAAATTAAGATGTTAAAATTATTTTCTTGAAATTCAATATGGCGGATCTAATATAGTGAGTTGAAAATTTTACATTATTCGCATTTTTTTAGATTTGATATTAGGGTGTTTTTGGGGTCGTATTTTACGATTATGAAGTTAATTTTTTACAACTATTAGGTTGATAAGATACAACATGAGGGACTGAAAATTTTACATTTTCCGATTTTGTCTAAAATTGATATTGCGGGGTTCTTGGAGCGTATACAAATCACTACATAGTATAAAACAAAGTCGCTTTCTCTGTCCCTATGTCCCTTTGTATGCTTAAATCTTTAAAACTACGCACCGGATTTTGATGCGGTTTTTTTCAATAGATAGAGTGATTCAAGAGGAAAGTTTATATGTATAATAACATCCATTAAATAGTGGAGAAATACTGTTATTTTTGAGGTTTCTAATGTGATGTCGTTAATTATCATATTTTTTTCCGCTTACATTGCAAACGCAGGCTGAATCCTACGAGATTTATCAAAATAATGTACTAATTATTTGTACACATTGAAAAGGTCTACAGAAAACTCCGCGATGGTATATGTCTATCTCTCATGGATATCCCACAATAACATTTTTTTGTCATTTACTTTTTACGACAAATAATGGCAAATTTTGAAGCGATTTTAACCAATACAGCATTAATCCTTATCCAATTAAGTAGCTTAAATACATTGTTGATTTAATATAGATCTATATGGTCCTTTACAGCACAAGATTTAAATGAATATTTTCGAAGATATTACAGATTTAAAATTGCTGGAAGTAGCGCTTGCGGGGGTACTGGCCGACCGGGGCGGCGGCAGCGTGCCTATAAATAGCGCGTCGGAGGCCGATGTAATAATTGTTGTAAAAATAAAATAAATAGTCACAGTTTTTCTGTAGTGTATTTAGTATCAGCATTGCACCCGTGCGAAGCCGGGGCGGGTCGCTAGTTCAATATAAAATATCGTCTCAAGTTTTTTAAATATCGATACTGGAAAGTTTTGGGGCCTATATTATCAATCTAAAATTAATTTGAAATTTAAGATAGTGGATTTACTAAGACAGACTAAATATTTGTTTGATACAATTTCACTGGTACTTGGAGAACTCTAGGAATCAAAAAATTTTTAGGTGTCCATTTTGGAGTAATTTACAACTTTGGATAAAATGGGTACTTTTTTGCCACCTTGGAGTCATTACGAGATACATTAATCTCGATAAGTATTTAGTTCAAATAATTTATGGATATCATCATGAATTCAAAACTAAAAACCGAAAAATAAAATTTTTATAAAAAAAATTGAACCGACTTCTAAAAGTGCGCTAAAAAGTGAAAAATTACTATAAATTTTTATATGAAATTGAAATTTTTGAAGTCAGCACTAAATTATTACTAAATGAAATAAATAACTTCTAATATATACAAATTATCGTAAGAAAACAATTACAAATATAGTATTTTTAATTTTGTCAGTTTTTAGTTTGGCGCCGACCTCAAAAATTTTAATTTCATATAAAATTTATAGTTATTTTTCACTGTTTAGCGCACTTTTAGAAGTCGGTTCAATTTTTTTTATAAAAATTTTATTAGTTAGTTTTTTCAATTTTTTTAAAATACATAAATGCACTTCCAACATTTATTTAAAAAATTGGCGTACGCATGTAACTGAAAATATAGTGGCTAGTAAATTCCATTGTTGTAATCTAGACCCTGATACTTCAGCATGCTCTTTGGACAAGTGTAGATCACGAACTAGATCATTTAATTCAGGTGGTTCAATTAAATAAGATGCTTTCCTTCACTTTCGGGAAAATAAGAATCTTTCTTTTCTGATACATTATTGGATTCTTCTTTATCATCATAAATTTCTAAATCTTCCTCTCATTTGTCCGGGGGCGCTGGAACTGGTTAACATTCTCCATAAAGAACCGGATATTCAATATTATGTTTACCCTTTCTTGAAAAATCAGCCACTTTTGTTATGCAAAAGTAACAGTCGTTAAAATTGGTCCTCGCCAAATCATCGGAACTGTAAAAGGCATAAAAAAGCGTTTGTCATTTAACCAGTTACTTAAATTTGCAACACAGGTTTGACAACATATGTGAGAAGCCCAGTTCCGATCTTGATCGCCAACAAGACATCCAAAATATCCCCCGCGTGGTGTTGCCAGATTGTGCACAAGTTCCCTAACATATAGAAAACATAAATTTGGCAAGCTCGCGCTCCTGCATATGAGCATCATTTTCGCATTTAGAGAACAAAAATTAACCAGAGACTGTATTTTACGTTACAGTCGTAAATTGGCTGTAAAGTAGTGTTATTTTCTACAGACGAAAAATTTTTATACCACTTTTGTAATTAAGTGTTTAACCGAAATCTAAAGAAGGGTATGTAGACGAACAGATAATAGATAAAAGAAAATTATTTCATATTTCATAATGTTACTTATTTTTTTCCTAGCACTGGGACCCTATCCTCTAACTGGGGAACGTGAAGTGAACGGTGAAAAGGTGGCGAACGCATATTCTTGAAATGTTCATCGCTCATATCCTCGTTCGCCCGGTGAAACATGCGCAAATGAAATGTCAGCCGCTAAATGACATATTTAACGCACGGATTTCAAAAAATAAAATAGAATTAAAAATTTTTATTTTATTTTAGTTCTTCAAAATAACTGGCATAAAAAAAATAATATGTTGACGAACCCTTTCTTTAAGACGTTTTATTTTCTGGATAAACGTTAATTAGGTGGTACTCCGATATTTTCAAATTTTTTAATAAAATATCCTTAGAAAGTTGAATATGTCTCGCAAATATTAAGCAAATTTTACAGACATATAAAATTATTACAGGAGGTTCTGTTCATAACTCAATTGTATGAGCGTGCTATTTAAAAATGTTTTTCTAGGGTCAGTTCTGCTTATGGATTTAACATAAATACTTGTGTCCATAACAGCCGAGTATCTTAATTTTAAACAGTTAAATCTAACATAATTCTTTTCACGACACAACTTATAATAAATTTGAGAAATCACAATTTGTAAGCTCTCTGAAACTTTTATTTAAATAAGTAACAAATTTTATATTTACATTATGTTAACTGCAGCACTTTACTTAATTAGACTGTGTTAAACACTATACGACACTACAATTAAATAAATATTATGATTATAATTTATTAGGACATATAAATATGAACCCTACAAACCAACGAATGAGGTCCTTCAGCACATAGATAAAGTATTTAGAGATCCGCAAAGCTTAATCCCAAAAACGGCAAATTTACGACAATAAAATGTAAACATTCTAGACCAGATGTCGGCATGCGCACTACAAATTGATCAGGTGACCATCGACAGGACCAAACTTCGAAAATCTATTTAGTTAGTTCAATTAGTCATAAATGGTGTCTAAATGAAGCAAGTTATCAAAGTTGCAATCTTTAGTAAAGAAGTCGGTCTCATGTAACTTTCTTGTTCTGGGAGTTATATCATATGGGCACAAATAATATCTGAAGCAGAAGGGAATAATCCGATCAGTGTACCGATGGGAGTTGGTTTAGTAATTTCTTATACTGTGAAAGTAAAATTGTGAAAAAAATGTATCTTACTATTTCTCTAATCTATTGTTTCCGTCTGTGTGCGTTAACTTTCTTGTTGTGGGGTGGGAGTGAATAATTAACATTTTTAAAGTTCGGCAATTTATTCTCTAATTATGAAAAAATAATTACCATCTTTTCCTTGTCTTTTTTTTTAAATTTTTTAAGAAAATATTGATACGAAATGGGTTTTTAACGGATATGCAGGATTTGAAAATAATTTTATATACTAATATTTTTCTGCCGTAATGGTGAATATATTTTCTTATCACATTAATTTTTTCGACAAAATGATAAAAATGTTATTTCAAATAAAATAAGTGAACAAGGTCATTGCTGGGGGTGAATAAAAAACATATACCAACAAAAGAAATTCACATTTGTCTAACTTATTTCGTAATATTTTGCTTATGTTAACATATTAATGATTTTTTTATTTGACGATTTGAAAGTGAGGATTTCCATGACAACATGATTCATGACAATTTCATAAAATGAGTACGGACATAACTAATCTGAATTTACTTCCAAAACCAGTATTAATAATGAACGACGCTTTTTAACGTCATGTCCAGAATCTTCAAACATACAAAATTATAAATTAGATTGGCTGCAGAACAAAAAAAAAACATTTGAGCTGGTTGGAAACATCGGTTAAATATACGGTAGATGAAGTTATGCAAGAATATGGCCAATGTGCAAATTAGTTACTGGAAAAAATTCGTTGGCAATTTGGAAAAATAATTCAAACAGAGCTTAGAAATTATAGAGCCAATAGCCGATTATGGCTACAATATAAACCTTCTAATCAAGTATTTTATGTATATAACCAAATAATAATACATTATAATTATTGTAAGTTATATATGTATGTTTTAAAATTTTCCAACTTCATTATGAGGAAGTACGTTTTTATTCATAATTATACTTACTTGCATTGCCAAATAAATATATTTTGAAATGAATCATTAGTTTTTATTTATGTAAGTAATGTAATAGATGGAGAAATTATACCATTTCTTGACATATTGATGAATGTACTTTTTTCATATAATAGAATAAAGTATTCTATGGTTTGGTGCGAATTTTGATTTTTTTTTTAATAATTGACTGTTTAAAAATTCAGTTTATCTGTTGGTAATCATTTGGAAAGTGCCAGAAATATATCATACTACATGTTTTGGAAATTTAATGTTATACGAAAACAACGTAAATCCAAAAACGTAAAGCAACACTATTTTTTACCCTATAGAGAAAAAGGAAAATAAATCAAATAAAATATGTACACATTCCATTATATTAAATAAAAAAACAAGAACAAATAAAATAAATCACTTAGAACGCTATAAATCCGTTTAAATCGCACGTAACTTGCAAAGCAAAAATAAACACAAAAATGGCGTTAAGCCGATACTGTGCTGTTTACGGATGGCACTACGAAACAACCGATCGATAACAGGAAGTCGCTTATGCGCATGCCCTCATCTGGCCAGCATCCAAAAATATGACTGCCGCCCGATGTGCAGAAACGCATTTTTTCGCCCATGGTTTGCCATTTTTTGGCTTTAGCAGCCGACAAGAGTAGGGATCCATAGTAGAGATCAGTGCTTCAGCATAAAAACCTTATTTATGGTACATAAAATAAAAAAATATATATATTTAAAGTTGAATGTGAGATCCACCAGTATCTTTAATGGAAGTCTTCTGTCTGGCCTTTGGTTTCGCTCCCTGGTCATAAACAATTTCACTATCATTGTTCAAGTTTCAGGTTTTCTTTCAAATTTACTTGTCAGGACAGAACATCTTGCACACTTTGTGAATTCATACAATAAATAACTGATTGGATAGTTTCAATAGTGGATTGGGATGATGGCTTTTAGTCATACTACGTAGAGTTGTAATTTTCACCGTTTCAAGGTTTATCAGTGCTGACTTTCTGCAATTACTGTCAGTTTTTATATATGATTGCTGCTTTTCTTGATATCCCTTTTTCTTTATATATTACAATCCTAAAGTACTTGGCTCTTAGTATGCATTTTTGTTTAACAGTTCTAGAGTGTCAATTTAAGATAAATTTGATCAATAACTTCACAAAAATAACAACCACAGCCCTATTTTTTTTTTATTTTCGACGATTAATTTAAAGTACCAAAACTATTTGTTGACAAAATATACTACGGATATTTTCGGTCTGACAGGTCAATTCAATCTGTCATCAATTTTATTTTTTGAAATTCTCAGTTTTAGAACGTTCAAATCTGGCAACATTGGCTTTTCAAGAATACGGCTTTTACTGTCAAAAAGTTCACATCGCCATTCACATCACCTTTCACATCACACTTTCGAGGATAGGGGCCCTGATCTAGAAGTTGTAAGAAATTTTCACTGCACCTCACCCAATATTCATAAATTTCGATTTAACAACGTCCGCCGCCCACCGGTTTAACTATTCATGAATCCTGATTGTCCCTTATATCCCGAAAAGCAACCAAGGGCGAAGTGAGTCATTGTTTTTAGACACACGTTCCCTAAAAGGGCCACTTTTTAGCAATTCAAATTCGGTAATTGGGTGGTTTTAGTCGTGTGCTTATTTTCCTTTTCCTTCCAGCCCTTTAGATCTAAAAATCGGTGAAAACAGGGTAGGAATAATAAAAATATTATCTGCGTAAAAAATCCTCATATCTTCATGCATTAATATTTTTTGGATAACGGGTAAACAGAAGTAGTTCTTGTTATATTAATTTTAACTTTTGTTAAGGGTTATTTCATTTTTTATTAAAAGTCAAAATTTATATTAATACATTTTAAATTTTATTTTGGTAAATTTGTTATACTCGATGGAAATTAGATCAAAAAAGAGCTGTTTTTTTTTAAAAAAAAATGTAACATTGGTTTTTTTGCTTAACTGTGTTCATTTCAACATTCTATAAAACATATCTCGATAGTAATTCTGAAAGACCTGAGCAAAAAAAATGGCGGACTAAAAATGGTCACGATTTTCGGTTTTTGGAGTTTATCTCGAAAAGTAAAAGTTGTATCGAAAAATATTTTAAACAAAAGTTGTAGAGAATTAAAAAACCTATCGATCATATAATATAAGCTATAGGTGACGTAAAAATTCTGTTAATAAACTATTAGGTTATAATAATAATGCACTGGTCCTTCAGAGTTACCATCGAGATATGTTTTATAAGATGACGAAATGAACATATTCCAGCAAAAAATCTATGTTATATTTTACTGACGAAAGTCTATTTTCCATGGAGTATTATTAAATATCATGATAATGCTTTGAAAGTTATACTAAGCACTTAACTGCTATGAAGCCCATCTTTGTCTTGAAATGAGCTAGCTTAATGTGCCATACTTTCTAAGACACATTCAAATATACAAATTGAATCAAAACATATTCTTAACGTCAGTTTATAGGAGATGTCTGACATCATTAGAGATGAATTCTTAAACTCTTAAAAGTAAACAAAAAATAGGAGCTTCTCCGAAGAAGAATGCTAAAAATGGATAAAATTGCTTTGACGTATTATTAATACTACTATTTAACTGTCTTATCGAAGATAAAATCTCAAATTTCTGGCAAAATGCAGATGTCATTCGATTCTTTAAGAAAGAGGTAACAAAGACATAGAGAACAATAGACCCTACTGTCTCATATGTGCAAATTATTGACGAAAATTCTAATAGATCGACTGTGAAATAAACTAGACGTATATCAGTGAATAGAGCAGGTAGGATTACTAAGAGACTTCAGCACTATCGATCACTTGTAAGCTCTGCTTTCCCTACCGAATATAATCTTTCGGTACATGTAACTTTTGTCGACTTCCCATAGGCCTTTGACTCAGCCGAATCTTGGTGAATTTTCAAAAATTTAAGAAATGCATGAGTGGATTATATATCTGTTGAAGTATATATACAATAACTCAACTCTACAGATAAAAATTAAAGAAAATGCAATTTCTCCGAAAACTATTCACTTCAGCTTAAAAGTATATATATATATATATATATATATATATATATATATATATATATATATATATATATATATATATATATATAAATGTATGGTAACTTCTTTGGATTAGGTTTCAGATTAATACTACTATTCTGTGCTTGACGTTTCGCCCAATGTAGTGGGTTTTTTCAATAATCTAAAATAAAAGCAAAATACAACTAACATGGCCAAAAATGCACACTCACATGACTTAAAATTAACACTCAAATGATACAATATTAATTAAAAATATCAATTTATAAAATAATGTGAATTAAAAATCAAAAATGAAAAATTAATAATTTTTAATTTTTGATTTTTAATTCACATTATTTTATAAATTGATATTTTTAATTAATATTGTATCTTTTGAGTGTTAATTTCAGGTCATGTGAGTGTGCGTTTGTGACCATATTGTTGTGTTATTGCTTTGTCAAAATGATGATCTATCCAAATTAAAAGCGTATGATATGATTTTTATCCTTGGAGTGTGTCATCAAAATTGTTTGCGGGTTTCTCGAGTCTATGCTCAAAGGTTTCCTGAAAGAAACCATCCTAAATCAGCCGTTTTTGTGAAGCTATTAAACCAGTTTCGAGAAGTGGGAGTGTCAGTTATAAAAAACCTGTTATAAGAAAACCTGTCACTGAGGATGAAAAACATTTTTTTTACTGTTCTTGGTTCAGTGATCGAAAATCCCAATGTTAGTTAGAATCATATATCCGAAAATACTAACATTAGCCAAGCAAGTGTTTCAAGGATTCTTAACAAATACAGACTTCATCCTTATTAAATCGAGCTTTGTCAAGAGCTTCACTGAAGTGATTTTGACAACCGAACTGAATTCTGTTTGTGGATGTTAGATAAAATGGCAGAAAATGAACACTTTTTTGATAATGTGTTGTTTAGTGATGAATGTGCTTTTCATAACCTGATTTCGTGAAGAGACACATCTTCCATTACTTTTGTAATTCAAATCGGCAAAACCCAGAATAAGTGGCGGTTCATATTTAATTGGACCCTACTTTTTTGAAGGACCATTAAATGGTTTGATGTTCCGCGATTTTCTTTTATATTAACTTCCAGTGTTATTAGAAGATGTCCTTTTAAATACTAGAATAACTATGTGGCTTATATATATATATATATATATATATATATATATATATATATATATATATATATATATATATATATATATATATATATATTATAAATAGATAACAGATGGAGTAAAGGGATCAACCTTTTTATGTTTTTAATGTTAGGTCATAGTCAAGACGATATCAGCTTGAGAGCAGCTTGCGCTTAAGGATGGTACCGTTTTAAAAAATTTAATATAATGGTTTCAGTTTTGGGTAATGAAAATTACAATATGCTCAATTTTAGCTCTAATGAATTTTGTTGGCTAAAAAATATTATTTTTGAGGAAAGGTAAATTTCATGAGCAACGAAAAGGACTGGGTATTATTTTACGTCATTTTCCCCTAAACCACCGAATACCATTTTCCGAAATCCCCCTCTGTCCTCCTAACATGACACATGAAATTGTAAGTTTCACGTTATTTGGAAGTCTAATTTTAAACTCCCCAACTCGCAGGCTACAGGAAAGGTGTATGTTGCCTAAATATGACACTAATGCCGCTTGTTTAGTTGGATTAAAACATGCGAAATTTGAATTTTTATTACCTTTATTATGAGGTAGTAAAATAGCTAACGCTTAATTTCGCCCTTGAATGGGACTCTTTTTATTCAAGAAATGTTTCTTTTAAAATTACTTATTTTAGATTTATTCGCAATTTATGTTGCTTAATATTACCATTTAGAAAAAAGGTTGTTTTGGTAAACAAAATTAGATGGTTTAACGGCGCCACTGCCAATTCTAAGTTGGACTTCTATAAAAATATTATATTTTTACAGTATTTTCGATTTATTTCATTTATTCGACTATTCAAGTCTTTAAAAGCGAGTATCCACCAAGTTGGTAAAGCAAAACGACACAGCACTACACCAGCGAACGTAATGCAGACACAAATGTAAATTAATGGTGCTGTTTACTTAATAATATTGTCCTAATGGGTGTTAAAATATTCATTCACATTATTTTTCACTTATTTTGTATTATTTACCACTTGGTGACCAAATCAACATCTATTTAGCTCCAAAAAATAACGAAAACGTCAAATATTCATTAAAAATCAACGCTGTTAACTGAAAAGATGGATATATATATATATATATATATATATATATATATATATATATATATATATATATATATATATATATATATATATTTATTTATTTTCAAGTACATATACCCGTCTGGCCGTAGAAAAAATAGACGAATCTTTTTATAAAGATGTTGTTTGACCAAGAAAAATATTATTGGTATTACTGAATTAAGGAAAATAATATAAAAAAAACTTTTGAAAATGCCTTAAATAAAAAGCGAAACGTCAAAATAAGTTGTTTTTTTAACAACCTCGTATGAACCTAACCCCAGGAATACAAAAAAAAACATATTGATACATATAATAAATGGTTCAAGAAACACAAGAAAAATATAAATACAATGAGGGTGAAAAAATAGACGAATCTTTTTATTAAGATGTTGGACCAAGAAAAATGTTATTGGTATTATTGAATTAAGAAAAATAATATAAAAAATAAACTTTTTAAAAATGTTTTAAACAAAAGGCGAAACGTCAAAACATGTTTTTTTAACATCTACGTTTGAACTTAACCCCAAGGATACAAAAAAAAAACAATTTGATACATAAGATATATTCTTTTGAGTAATTATCACTTTCAGTTCTGCCACTTGAAGTAATCATGATCACTTCGACCCAATGACAAGTAAATGCATATTCAAAAGAACATGAAGTTATCAGTTGCACTTTGTTCGCTTTGATCAGTGATAATTTACTCAAAAGAATACAGCCATATAAAAAATGATTCAAGAAAAAAAGGACAAATATAAATATAGTGAGGATGAAAAACACTGGTTTTGAACTATGACCTTTTATGAAAACGTATCTACAACATACGGAGTCCAAGTTACGGGATAGTTGAAGGAAGTATCACGAACATATACCCGCCTGGCCGAAGAAAAAAATAGACGAATCTTTTTATTAAGATGTTGTTTCATCAAGAAAAATCTTATTGTTATTATTGAAATAAGGAAAATAATATAAAAAAAAAACTTTGTGAAAATGCCGTAAACCAAAAGCGAAAAGTCAAAACACGTTTTTTTTTAACATCTACGTATGAACCCAATCCCAAGAATAAAAAGAAAAAACACATTGATATATATATACTAGCGACCCGCCCCGGCTTCGCACGGATGCAATGCTGATACTAAATACACTACAGAAAAACTGTGACTATTTATTTTATTTTTACAACAATTATTACATCGGCCTCCGACGCGCTATTTATAGGCACGCTGCCGCCGCCCCGGTCGGCCAGTACCGCCGCAAGCGCTACTTCCCGCAATTTTAAATCTGTAATATCTTCGAAAATATTCGTTTAAATCTTGTGCTGTAAAGGACCATATAGATCTATATTAAATCAACAATGTATTTAAGCTATTTAATTGGATAAGGATTAATGCTGTATTGGTTAAAATCGCTTCAAAATTTGCCATTATTTGTCGTAAAAAGTAAATGACAAAAAAATGTTATTGTGGGATATCCATGAGAGATAGACATATACCATCGCGGAGTTTTCTGTAGACCTTTTCAATGTGTACAAATAATTAGTACATTATTTTGATAAATCTCGTAGGGTTCAGCCTGCGTTTGCAATGTAAGCGGAAAAAAATATGATAATTAACGACATCACATTAGAAACCTCAAAAATAACAGTATTTCTCCACTATTTAATGGATGTTATTATACATATAAACCTTCCTCTTGAATCACTCTATCTATTGAAAAAAACCGCATCAAAATCCGGTGCGTAGTTTTAAAGATTTAAGCATACAAAGGGACATAGGGACAGAGAAAGCGACTTTGTTTTATACTATGTAGTGATATATATATATATATATATATATATATATATATATATATATATATATGAAGTAAAATGCGAACAGTAAATACAAACTTCGTTCCGATCATATGCTTTCCATGTTAGAGGTTGCACAGTTTGAACAAATTGCTACAGAACACAATTTATCTTATTCCACCACCATCGAAATGATGGCCTATCTGTACCACCACATCGAGAAGAAAGTCAAAACTTGCTCTCCCCGCTACAGTGAAACGGTAGAGGCACATGTTTCGTCTCTACTAGACTCATCAGGGTATCGACATGCACCTGTCTGTGCAAAGGACAGATTGGAAGGAAGCATGCAATACTTAACGTGGCTTCGCCGACCTCCCTACAATGGCATAATGTGGATATATCTACTGCTATTGCATCTCACATGAAGGAATCCGTAAAAGCCGCATAAACATATATATATATATATATATATATATATATATATATATATATATATATATATATATATATACACTAGCGTTCAAAAATTTGTAACACCCATTTTTAGTCGACAAAAAAAAATATTGCAATCACTACATAGTATAAAACAAAGTCGCTTTCTCTGTCCCTATGTCCCTTTGTATGCTTAAATCTTTATAACTACGCACCGGATTTTGATGCGGTTTTTTTCAATAGA